>CM030362.1:164510754-165710754 GCA_017893485.1 Hemerocallis citrina | reverse complement strand
TCTCAATAATCTCCATCCCGGATACATTTCTCAATTAAACAAATACTCAAATTTCATATCCTCATGATCTAAACTCTCAATCCTCCCATTAGGGTTTTTCTCAACAAAACTAAATGTCTTCCTCAACATATAATTAAGATTGGTTTGTAATCACTAGATCCAGATGTTTAATATCTGATCACAACATAATCAGTCCTTAATATGTCTCCCAACAATACGATCTCGTAGATCAACAATTCCTCAACAAATCTTAATATTTCTCACACATGATCCAAATATCAATAAAGTTCTCATCCTCCATATTAAATAATAGATCCATGCCATACATACAATAAGACTAACAAATCAATAGTGTAACGATCACAAACAAGGCATAACAAAGATCTTACTTCATTCATCATTCAAATCAAACAAAGCAAACAAAACAAAACAAACCAACTCACATTGTTCTTGAAGAAAATCCACAAAAAGCTTCTCCTTGCTAGATCCAAGAATCCTCCTTTGTGCTCCTCAAAGAATTCTCAATAAATCTGAATATACTCAATGACGGCTGGGAAGAATTTCCCTTAAATATGCCGGAGTGAATATTAGGGTTATATTCCCTCTTTGCAAAATAATCCTTTTAAAAGTACATCTTACATATATAATTGTATTCTTGAAAACTGAATCAAATATCTTTTAAATTAGGATCTAATAGAAAATATATTTCTAAACCTCAACAAATACTGATCGGAATGTCCAGTAAATACGTTTTGCACTTCAACCCCTCAAAATTGTCAATTTTGCAAATAAGTCATTCTTTTCTCAAAAATTGCAAATAGGCATAATTAATTTCTGAAAAATTTGGAAAAATACTAAATAATTCTCAAATAATAAATAATGATTTTTCATAAAGAAAACTTAATTTTTCAAACTTCTCAAAAGTCGTTTGCACGTGTTTTACACGTGTACAAAAGATAACTTTCTTAGAAAATATTTATTTAAATCCTCAAAAATTATTTAAATTCATTTTCAAATAATTAAAATAATATTTGAAAATACGGGGTTCTACATCACTCCCTCCTTAGAAGAGTTCCGTCCTCAGAACTACTACTAATGAGCTCAAACACATACCAACAAAAGGAAACAAAACTTCATAATTAGATCATAATCCAAATAATTTCATATAACATCACAATCAAATAAAAGATTACATCACGTATCAATCAATGGTTCAATCATTTAAAGAATTTCAATCACATACAAGAAAATACATTCATACAAACAATCCAGGAAAATCCTTCTGCATGCGATCCTCTGGCTCCCAAGTAGCTTCCTCGAACTGTTGGTTCCTCCACAATACCTTGACCATAGGTATCACCTTGCTTCTAAGGACTTTCTCCCTACGATCAACGATCTCAACAGGTTGTTCCTTGTAGCTCAAGTTCACCTGTAGATCTTCAGGAACTTCTACCAACTGATGCTTCTGATCGGCCACATACTTCCTTAATAGCGACACATGAAACACATCATGTACTTGCGCTAACTCCTCAGGAAGTTTCAATCTGTACGCGGTCTTGCCAATCCGCTCCATGATCTTGTACGGACCAATATACCTCGGCGCCAACTTGCCACCCTTACCAAATCTGATCACTCCTTTGGTCGGAGAAACCTTGAGGAAAACTGCATCCCCAACCTCAAATTCCAAATCTCTTCATCGAGTGTCAGCATAACTCTTCTGCCGACTCTGAGCTTCAACTAACCTCTTGCGAATCAGCTCAATCTGCTCTGACGTCTGCTGTACGATCTCAGGACCATACATCTGCCTCTCACCAACCTCATACCAATAAACAGGTGTCCTGCACCTCCGCCCATACAAAGCCTCGTACGGTGCCATCTCAATACTTGCATGGTAACTATTATTATAAGCAAACTCAACCAATGCCAAGTATCTCTCCCAACTACCACCAAAATCCATAACACAAGCTCTCAACATATCTTCCAGCACTCGATTCACCCTCTCCGTCTGACCATCTGTCTGCGGATGAAATGCTGTACTGAAATCAGTCCTGGTGCCCAAAGCTGCTTGTAAACTTCTCCAAAACCTTGATGTAAACCTCGGATCTCTGTCAGACACAATCGAAACAGGAACTCCATGAAGTCTCACAATCTCTTCAATGTACAACTCAGCCAATTTCTCCATCGACCAAGTAATCTTCATGGCTAGAAAATGTGCCGACTTAGTCAATCGGTCCACAACAACCCAAATCGGGTCATTGCCCTTCGAACTCCTCGGCAAACCCGTAATAAAGTCCATGCTGATATTCTCCCACTTCCACTCCGGAATGGGTAAAGGCTGCAACAAACCTCCAGGTCTCTGATTCTCTGCCTTGATCTGCTGACAAGTCAGACACCTTGCCACAAAATCTGCTACATCCCGCTTCATGCCAGACCACCAAAAGTGGGGTTTGATATCCCTGTACATCTTCGTACCTCCTGGATGAACTGATAACAATGTGCTGTGTGCCTCCTGCAAGATACTCTCTCTCAACTCTGCATCATCTGGAACACACAACCCCTCACCCAACCAAAGAACTCCATCTTGGACACGAAATTCTGATAACTTGCCTTCTGAAACCTGTTGCAACATCTTCTGGATCTCTGAATCTGATCTCTGACCTTCCACAATCTTCTCTCTCAAGGACGGCTGCAGCCTCAACTGAGCCAAAGATGCCCCTAAACCTCGCAGTACCACCTCGATACCTGCCTGATCGATCTCTGCTGCCAACTCTCTTCGAGTAGTGATCAATCTCGATAAACTACTCTTCCTGCTAAGTCCATCAGCCACTACATTCGCCTTACCCGGATGATACTTGATCTCAGGACGAATGTCTTCCAATACCTCCAACCATCTTCTCTGACGAAGATTCAAACCCCTCTGCTGATAGATATACTTCAGGCACTTGTGGTCAGTGTACATGTTGACATTCTCACCATAAACATAATGCCTCCATAATTTCAAGGCATAAATGATAGCCGCTAACTCCAAGTCATGCGTCGGATAATTCTTCTCATGCGGACGCAACTGCCTCGAACCATAAGCAATGACCTTGCCTTCCTGCATCAAGACACAACCCAAACCTCTGAGAGATGCATCACTGTAGATGTCATAATCCTTCCCTGCTTGCGGCAATGCTAGTATAGGTGCAGTAGTCAACCTTTCCTTTAACTCAAGGAAACTCTCCTCGCACTTATCTGTCCACACAAATGCCACACTCTTCCGGGTCAAACTTGTCAATGGAACTGCAATCTGAGAATACCCCTGAATAAACCTCCGGTAGTAACCAGCTAATCCCAAGAAGCTTCTGACTTCCTTCACTGACGTCGGCCTGGGCCAATCCTTCACTGCTTCCACTTTCTGAGGATCAGTAGCCACTCCCTCCTTAGAAAGAATGTGACCAAGGAAAGCTACCTCAGACTTCCAAAATTCACACTTCGACAATTTGGCATACAAGCTGTGCTCCTGCAATGTCTGTAATACCGCTGTCAAGTGCTTAGAATGATCCTCCTCCGACTTCGAATATACCAAGATATCATCGATGAAGACCACCACGAAGGAATCAATGAATGGCCTCAACACCCGATTCATCATGTCCATGAAAACTGCTGGCGCATTCGTCAACCCGAATGGCATCACCAAAAATTCATACAACCCATGACGAGTCCTGAAAGCTGTCTTGCTCACATCTTCCTCCTTGACTCGCACCTGATGATACCCCGACCTCAAGTCAATCTTCGAAAACACCGCTGCTCCTCGAAGCCTGTCGAACAAATCATCTATCCGCGGCAGTGGGTACTTGTTCTGAATAGTCACCCTATTCAATTCCCGATAGTCAATGCACATCCTCATCGACCCATCCTTCTTTTTGACCAACAACACTGGCGCTCCCCACGGAGATGAACTCGGTCTGATAAGCCCTTTGCTCAAAAGCTCTTCAATCTGCTTCTTCACCTCATCCCGCTCTACGGGTGCCATCCTGTACGGAGCCTTGGAAATCGGCGCACTCCCCGGCTGAACGTTGATGCAAAACTCCACATCTCTCTGCGGCGGTAATCCTGGAAAATCATCCAAGAACACCTGAGGAAACTTTCGAACCACCGGAATGCCCTTGACTTCATCTGCAATAGACTTCTTAGATACCATTGCAGCCACCTGCGGAATCTTCTTCTTCCCTCAGAAAGTTACTGCAGGTCCACCTGGTGCTTTCACCAACACCTCCTTCTGCTTGCAATCAATTGTGGCATCATAAATAGCCATCCAATCGATGCCTACGATGACATCCACTCCCAACACTTGTAGCACGATCAAGTCGATGCCGAACATCCTTCCACCAATCTCGATATCACAGCCCTCGTAATATCGATCCGCTACCAGCTCTTCTCCTGACGGCGTTGCCACCGACAAAACCCTGTCTGGAAATAACTTAGGTTCCAAACCTAAGATCTTTGCAAAACTTGGCGATACAAATGTATGCGATGAACCAGTGTCAAACAAAACCTTTGCTTTTATTCCATTTATTAAAACAACTCCTGTTACAATAAGAATGATACTCAATCTTAAATTATTCTGAAATAAAAGTTTTATTCATTACACTGATTCAAAAATGAGAGAAATCAAAATTCCTGCATACCCTGTATTACATCTTCCGAGTTTCTCGCATCCTCCTCGGTCAATGCAAATACTCGCCCTTGCCTCTTCGGGACTTTGCTTCCACCCGAACCATCTTTCTTCAGTTGTGGACAATGGGGCTTTGAGTGTCCAGTCTGCCCACACTGAGAACAAACATGCTCTGCTAACTTCGGACATGCTGACCTGTAATGTCCTACTTCCTTGCAGTAGTCGCAGGTCACTCCCTGAGCTCCAGATGCCTTCTGCACCGGTCCACTGAACTTCGCCTGCTTCGCGGGGAATCCCTTCCCACTCTGGCCTGATGCTGGCCTCTTGTTCCGGTTCCATGATTCCTGCTTCTTCTGAAATAGTTCCATATCTTCTTCAGTCATCGCGGCCCTCCTGACCAGCTTCTCGAATCTCCTGATACCCAACGGAACCATCCTTGACCTCAAGTTCGGCCTCAAGCCCTGCTCAAACTTTTTGGCCTTCTTTGCTTCGTCCATGACCAACTCTGGTGCATACCTCGAAAGTTGAGCAAATTTCGTCTCATACTCCCGTACAGTCATGCTCCCCTGCTGAAGGTTCATGAACTCAGTCGCCTTCTTCTCCTAAACATCAAGAGGAAAGAAGCGATCTTTGAACTCCTCCAGAAAAGCTTCCCATGTCAAAGGCTGATCTCCCAGAGTCCTCTTCAGTGACTCCCACCAGACACCAGCGTCTTTCTCAAGCTGCATAGAAGCTAACTTCACCTTATTGGCTGCGGGAGTCTCCGATACTTCGAAGATCGTCTCCATCTTCCTAATCCAATCATCTGCTGCTGTTGGATCAGCTTGCCCCTTAAAGACTGGCGGCCTCATCCTCTTAAAGGATTCAATCTGCTTGATGGGGTCGGCATTCACCAATCCATGTCCAGCTCCATGATTTGGCTGTGGATTCTGCTGCTGCGCTTGCTGCTGCGCCACATTGAGTGCCATCAATGTATTCAAGGTCTGATAAACCTTAGCAAATTCAGCCTCTAGGTCAATTCCCGCTCCTCGAGAACTACCCGATCCATCTTCATTGTTGCCACCATTTCTACCTCTGGGTGCAACCATCGTGATTACTGCAAAACGAGGGTAAAGTTAGAGCACACATACAATTCAAACTCATTTCAATGCCCTATGGCAAAGTCAAACCATAATTTCAAACCAAATATCATAATTTAATTCTATGTGATACTCACACTCTGATGTCCACACCTAGGTACTCACTCTCTAGTGTCCACACCTAGGTTGGTTGTCATACTAAGTCTATTATTATATTGAAGCAGAGCTCTGATACCAATCTCTGTAGCGCCCCAAAATTCTAATATGAGAGCTTAGAAAATAAGTGGCGAAATCCCAGTAATCCACTTCAATAGAACAATAAACACCAACAACACCACTAAAATTTTTCTTCTTTATTACAACAATTATTACAATTACAGCGGAAGTCTAAACATCTCAACACAAATTAATCTTTATTTACAACTCAATAATGACTCATTATGTCATTACAATTTTACAACAAACACTAAATAGTCCAACTATCTCAAATTGCCCACTCAAGCATCCAACCTCCAATCTAAGCAATAACCTGCAACATGTGAGGCTAGAGTTGAACCCTAACCCCAAAACTACGGGGTCAGCCATAAATGGTGTGAGTGGTAACAAATCAACAAATAACAAAAATGAACTTAAAACATAATATCCAACGAATAACGATCAAACACTAAAGTATGAAATAACAACCAAAGAATAACGGGTGATACCAAAACCAAAAGCCAAGTGTGTAAAGTCGGGAAATCCAAATGCATAAAGGTGATTCGATAAAACATCATGACTACATGCTGACAACGATGACTACTAAGAGATGAAGATAAACTATAATAATTTGTCCATGCTTGATCATTCTGGAGATTGATCCCACATCACAGGTATTTTCCCTGGATAATTCAGGAGATCATCCCACATCTAAACATAGACTCATCATCACAATAATACCCCAAAAGCGTCGCCTCGACTCCGATCATTCCGTAGGTCAATCCCACATCTCAAGATAATTACTTGGATAATTCCGGAGAAATACCTCACATCTCAGGTTAACTACCTGGATAATTCCGGAGATAAATCACACATCTCAAGTTAACTACTTGGATAATTCAGGAGACTAATTCCACATCAAAAGCCATACTGAGGTGCGTAACTCAAGTTCTCATTCGTCATGACACTACTAATGCCTGTCCTTATTAATTTGGGTTACTGAACAAATCTCCTAAAGTAGTGTACCCTACCGGACTAAAAATCTGAATAACTGAAAATTCGCCTCAATGGGCCTCAACAAATAACTGAACAAATAACTCAACACCGGTATACTAGGGTCACTTACCTCTAGAGACTCAAAAACAAATAACTGAACAAATTCCCACTAAACAAGTGGCTCAACAACATATCTCAAAATCATGTTCTTAACTGAACATCTCAAACAAATACTCAACTGAACATCTTAAAATCAAACACTAAACAAAATATCTCACAATCAAATACATAGATCCTTCAGGACCAGTCGACTGCATATCAGATCAGTCGACTGTCCAGAGGACATAATCCAATATTTCTCAAAAAAATAAACTAAGGCATAATCAGTCGACTTACCAAGGGGTCAGTCGACTGCCCCGAGACAAAGACAAATAATTCTCATAAAAAATATTCTAAGTATTTGAGTCGACTGAAGGGTCATAGGTCGACTGTCCCGAAAGGACCGAACAAAATCACAAACAGAGGATCAGTCGACTGACCTCAGTCTAGGTCGACTGTCCCGAACAAAACTCAAAGACTGAAGATACGCAGTAGGCTCGTACCAGTCGACTGCTCTGTAGACCAGTCGACTGTCGGCTACAGATCTGAACACAAAAAAATCATACTGAAGTTTTCTAAAGATTCACTGATCATAAAATTAACTTGTATCCAGGCAAATAAACAACTCTCAATAATCTCCATCCTGGATACATTTCTCAATCAAACAAATACTCAAATTTCATATCCTCATGATCTAAACTCTCAATCCTCCCATTAGGGTTTTTCTCAACAAAACTAAATGTCTTCCTCAACATATAATTAAGATTGGTTTGTAATCACTAGATCCAGATGTTTAATATCTGATCACAACATAATCAGTCCTTAATATGTCTCCCAACAATACGATCTCCTAGATCAACAATTCCTCAACAAATCTTAACATTTCTCACACATGATCCAAATATCAATAAAGTTCTCATCCTCCATATTAAATAATAGATCCATGCCATACATACAATAAGACTAACAAATCAATAGTGTAACGATCACAAACAAGGCATAACAAAGATCTTACTTCATTCATCATTCAAATCAAACAAAGCAAACAAAACAAAACAAACCAACTCACATTGTTCTTGAAGAAAATCCACAAAAAGCTTCTCCTTGCTAGATCCAAGAATCCTCCTTTGTGCTCCTCAAAGAATTCTCAATAAATCTGAATATACTCAATGACGGCTGGGAAGAATTTCCCTTAAATATGCCGGAGTGAATATTAGGGTTATATTCCCTCTTTGCAAAATAATCCTTTTAAAAGTACATCTTACATATATAATTGTATTCTTGAAAACTGAATCAAATATCTTTTAAATTAGGATCTAATAGAAAATATATTTCTAAACCTCAACAAATACTGATCGGAATGTCCAGTAAATACGTTTTGCACTTCAACCCCTCAAAATTGTCAATTTTGCAAATAAGTCATTCTTTTCTCAAAAATTGCAAATAGGCATAATTAATTTCTGAAAAATTTGGAAAAATACTAAATAATTCTCAAATAATAAATAATGATTTTTCATAAAGAAAACTTAATTTTTCAAACTTCTCAAAAGTCATTTGCACGTGTTTTACACGTGTACAAAAGATAACTTTCTTAGAAAATATTTATTTAAATCCTCAAAAATTATTTAAATTCATTTTCAAATAATTAAAATAATATTTGAAAATACGGGGTTCTACATCACTCCCTCCTTAGAAGAGTTCCGTCCTCAGAACTACTACTAATGAGCTCAAACACATACCAACAAAAGGAAACAAAACTTCATAATTAGATCATAATCCAAATAATTTCATATAACATCACAATCAAATAAAAGATTACATCACGTATCAATCAATGGTTCAATCATTTAAAGAATTTCAATCACATACAAGAAAATACATTCATACAAACAATCCAGGAAAATCCTTCTGCATGCGATCCTCTGGCTCCCAAGTAGCTTCCTCGAACTGTTGGTTCCTCCACAATACCTTGACCATAGGTATCACCTTGCTTCTAAGGACTTTCTCCCTACGATCAACGATCTCAACAGGTTGTTCCTTGTAGCTCAAGTTCACCTGTAGATCTTCAGGAACTTCTACCAACTGATGCTTCTGATCGGCCACATACTTCCTTAATAGCGACACATGAAACACATCATGTACTTGCGCTAACTCCTCAGGAAGTTTCAATCTGTACGCGGTCTTGCCAATCCGCTCCATGATCTTGTACGGACCAATATACCTCGGCGCCAACTTGCCACCCTTACCAAATCTGATCACTCCTTTGGTCGGAGAAACCTTGAGGAAAACTGCATCCCCAACCTCAAATTCCAAATCTCTTCATCGAGTGTCAGCATAACTCTTCTGCCGACTCTGAGCTTCAACTAACCTCTTGCGAATCAGCTCAATCTGCTCTGACGTCTGCTGTACGATCTCAGGACCATACATCTGCCTCTCACCAACCTCATACCAATAAACAGGTGTCCTGCACCTCCGCCCATACAAAGCCTCGTACGGTGCCATCTCAATACTTGCATGGTAACTATTATTATAAGCAAACTCAACCAATGCCAAGTATCTCTCCCAACTACCACCAAAATCCATAACACAAGCTCTCAACATATCTTCCAGCACTCGATTCACCCTCTCCGTCTGACCATCTGTCTGCGGATGAAATGCTGTACTGAAATCAGTCCTGGTGCCCAAAGCTGCTTGTAAACTTCTCCAAAACCTTGATGTAAACCTCGGATCTCTGTCAGACACAATCGAAACAGGAACTCCATGAAGTCTCACAATCTCTTCAATGTACAACTCAGCCAATTTCTCCATCGACCAAGTAATCTTCATGGCTAGAAAATGTGCCGACTTAGTCAATCGGTCCACAACAACCCAAATCGGGTCATTGCCCTTCGAACTCCTCGGCAAACCCGTAATAAAGTCCATGCTGATATTCTCCCACTTCCACTCCGGAATGGGTAAAGGCTGCAACAAACCTCCAGGTCTCTGATTCTCTGCCTTGATCTGCTGACAAGTCAGACACCTTGCCACAAAATCTGCTACATCCCGCTTCATGCCAGACCACCAAAAGTGGGGTTTGATATCCCTGTACATCTTCGTACCTCCTGGATGAACTGATAACAATGTGCTGTGTGCCTCCTGCAAGATACTCTCTCTCAACTCTGCATCATCTGGAACACACAACCCCTCACCCAACCAAAGAACTCCATCTTGGACACGAAATTCTGATAACTTGCCTTCTGAAACCTGTTGCAACATCTTCTGGATCTCTGAATCTGATCTCTGACCTTCCACAATCTTCTCTCTCAAGGACGGCTGCAGCCTCAACTGAGCCAAAGATGCCCCTAAACCTCGCAGTACCACCTCGATACCTGCCTGATCGATCTCTGCTGCCAACTCTCTTCGAGTAGTGATCAATCTCGATAAACTACTCTTCCTGCTAAGTCCATCAGCCACTACATTCGCCTTGCCCGGATGATACTTGATCTCAGGACGAATGTCTTCCAATACCTCCATCCATCTTCTCTGACGAAGATTCAAACCCCTCTGCTGATAGATATACTTCAGGCACTTGTGGTCAGTGTACATGTTGACATTCTCACCATAAACATAATGCCTCCATAATTTCAAGGCATAAATGATAGCCGCTAACTCTAAGTCATGCGTCGGATAATTCTTCTCATGCGGACGCAACTGCCTCGAACCATAAGCAATGACCTTGCCTTCCTGCACCAAGACACAACCCAAACCTCTGAGAGATGCATCACTGTAGATGTCATAATCCTTCCCTGCTTGCGGCAATACTAATATAGGTGCAATAGTCAACCTTTCCTTTAACTCAAGGAAACTCTCCTCGCACTTATCTGTCCACACAAATGCCACACTCTTCCGGGTCAAACTTGTCAATGGAACTGCAATCTGAGAATACCCCTGAATAAACCTCCGGTAGTAACCAGCTAATCCCAAGAAGCTTCTGACTTCCTTCACTGACGTCGGCCTGGGCCAATCCTTCACTGCTTCCACTTTCTGAGGATCAGTAGCCACTCCCTCCTTAGAAAGAATGTGACCAAGGAAAGCTACCTCAGACTTCCAAAATTCACACTTCGACAATTTGGCATACAAGCTGTGCTCCTGCAATGTCTGTAATACCGCTGTCAAGTGCTTAGAATGATCCTCCTCCGACTTCGAATATACCAAGATATCATCGATGAAGACCACCACGAAGGAATCAATGAATGGCCTCAACACCCGATTCATCATGTCCATGAAAACTGCTGGCGCATTCGTCAACCCGAATGGCATCACCAAAAATTCATACAACCCATGACGAGTCCTGAAAGCTGTCTTGCTCACATCTTCCTCCTTGACTCGCACCTGATGATACCCCGACCTCAAGTCAATCTTCGAAAACACCGCTGCTCCTCGAAGCCTGTCGAACAAATCATCTATCCGCGGCAGTGGGTACTTGTTCTGAATAGTCACCCTATTCAATTCCCGATAGTCAATGCACATCCTCATCGACCCATCCTTCTTTTTGACCAACAACACTGGCGCTCCCCACGGAGATGAACTCGGTCTGATAAGCCCTTTGCTCAAAAGCTCTTCAATCTGCTTCTTCACCTCATCCCGCTCTACGGGTGCCATCCTGTACGGAGCCTTAGAAATCGGCGCACTCCCCGGCTGAACGTTGATGCAAAACTCCACATCTCTCTGCGGCGGTAATCCTGGAAAATCATCCAAGAACACCTGAGGAAACTTTCGAACCACCGGAATGCCCTTGACTTCATCTGCAATAGACTTCTTAGATACCATTGCAGCCACCTGCGGAATCTTCTTCTTCCCTCAGAAAGTTACTGCAGGTCCACCTGGTGCTTTCACCAACACCTCCTTCTGCTTGCAATCAATTGTGGCATCATAAATAGCCATCCAATCGATGCCTACGATGACATCCACTCCCAACACTTGTAGCACGATCAAGTCGATGCCGAACATCCTTCCACCAATCTCGATATCACAGCCCTCGTAATATCGATCCGCTACCAGCTCTTCTCCTGACGGCGTTGCCACCGACAAAACCCTGTCTGGAAATAACTTAGGTTCCAAACCTAAGATCTTTGCAAAACTTGGCGATACAAATGTATGCGATGAACCAGTGTCAAACAAAACCTTTGCTTTTATTCCATTTATTAAAACAACTCCTGTTACAATAAGAATGATACTCAATCTTAAATTATTCTGAAATAAAAGTTTTATTCATTACACTGATTCAAAAATGAGAGAAATCAAAATTCCTGCATACCCTGTATTACATCTTCCGAGTTTCTCGCATCCTCCTCGGTCAATGCAAATACTCGCCCTTGCCTCTTCGGGACTTTGCTTCCACCCGAACCATCTTTCTTCAGTTGTGGACAATGGGGCTTTGAGTGTCCAGTCTGCCCACACTGAGAACAAACATGCTCTGCTAACTTCGGACATGCTGACCTGTAATGTCCTACTTCCTTGCAGTAGTAGCAGGTCACTCCCTGAGCTCCAGATGCCTTCTGCACCGGTCCACTGAACTTTGCCTGCTTCGCGGGGAATCCCTTCCCACTCTGGCCTGATGCTGGCCTCTTGTTCCGGTTCCATGATTCCTGCTTCTTCTGAAACAGTTCCATATCTTCTTCAGTCATCGCGGCCCTCCTGACCAGCTTCTCGAATCTCCTGATACCCAACGGAACCATCCTTGACCTCAAGTTCGGCCTCAAGCCCTGCTCAAACTTTTTGGCCTTCTTTGCTTCGTCCATGACCAACTCTGGTGCATACCTCGAAAGTTGAGCAAATTTCGTCTCATACTCCCGTACAGTCATGCTCCCCTACTGAAGGTTCATGAACTCAGTCGCCTTCTTCTCCTGAACATCAAGAGGAAAGAAGCGATGTCTGAACGCCTCCAGAAAAGCTTCCCATGTCAAAGGCTGATCTCCCAGAGTCCTCTTCAGTGACTCCCACCAGACACCAGCGTCTTTCTCAAGCTGCATAGAAGCTAACTTCACCTTATTGGCTGCTGGAGTCTCCGATACTTCGAAGATCGTCTCCATCTTCCTAATCCAATCATCTGCTGCTGTTGGATCAGCTTGCCCCTCAAAGACTGGCGGCCTCATCCTCTTAAAGGATTCAATCTGCTTGATGGGGTCGGCATTCACCAATCCATGTCCAGCTCCATGATTTGGCTGCGGATTCTGCTGCTGCGCTTGCTGCTGCGCCACATTGAGTGCCATCAATGTGTTCAAGGTCTGATAAACCTTAGCAAATTCAGCCTCTAGGTCAATTCCCGCTCCTCGAGAACTACCCGATCCATCTTCATTATTGCCACCATTTCTACCTCTGGGTGCAACCATCGTGATTACTGCAAAACGAGGGTAAAGTTAGAGCACACATACAATTCAAACTCATTTCAATGCCCTATGGCAAAGTCAAACCATAATTTCAAACCAAATATCATAATTTAATTCTATGTGATACTCACACTCTGATGTCCACACCTAGGTACTCACTCTCTAGTGTCCACACCTAGGTTGGTTGTCATACTAAGTCTATTATTATATTGAAGCAGAGCTCTGATACCAATCTCTGTAGCGCCCCAAATTTCTAATATGAGAGCTTAGAAAATAAGTGGCGAAATCCCAGTAATCCACTTCAATAGAACAATAAACACCAACAACACCACTAAAATTTTTCTTCTTTATTACAACAATTATTACAATTACAGCGGAAGTCTAAACATCTCAACACAAATTAATCTTTATTTACAACTCAATAATGACTCATTATGTCAATACAATTTTACAACAAACACTAAATAGTCCAACTATCTCAAATTGCCCACTCAAGCATCCAACCTCCAATCTAAGCAATAACCTGCAACATGTGAGGCTAGAGTTGAACCCTAACCCCAAAACTACGGGGTCAGCCATAAATGGTGTGAGTGGTAACAAATCAACAAATAACAAAAATGAACTTAAAACATAATATCCAACGAATAACGATCAAACACTAAAGTATGAAATAACAACCAAAGAATAACGGGTGATACCAAAACCAAAAGCCAAGTGTGTAAAGTCGGGAAATCCAAATGCATAAAGGTGATTCGATAAAACATCATGACTACATGCTGACAACGATGACTACTAAGAGATGAAGATAAACTATAATAATTTGTCCATGCTTGATCATTCTGGAGATTGATCCCACATCACAGGTATTTTCCCTGGATAATTCAGGAGATCATCCCACATCTAAACATAGACTCATCATCACAATAATACCCCAAAAGCGTCGCCTCGACTCCGATCATTCCGTAGGTCAATCCCACATCTCAAGATAATTACTTGGATAATTCCGGAGAAATACCTCACATCTCAGGTTAACTACCTGGATAATTCCGGAGATAAATCACACATCTCAAGTTAACTACTTGGATAATTCAGGAGACTAATTCTACATCAAAAGCCATACTGAGGTGCGTAACTCAAGTTCTCATTCGTCATGACACTACTAATGCCTGTCCTTATTAATTTGGGTTACTGAACAAATCTCCTAGAGTAGTGTACCCTACCGGACTAAAAATCTGAATAACTGAAAATTCGCCTCAATGGGCCTCAACAAATAACTGAACAAATAACTCAACACCGGTATACTAGGGTCACTTACCTCTAGAGACTCAAAAACAAATAACTGAACAAATTCCCACTAAACAAGTGGCTCAACAACATATCTCAAAATCATGTTCTTAACTGAACATCTCAAACAAATACTCAACTGAACATCTTAAAATCAAACACTAAACAAAATATCTCACAATCAAATACATAGATCCTTCAGGACCAGTCGACTGCATATCAGATCAGTCGACTGTCCAGAGGACATAATCCAATATTTCTCAAAAAAATAAACTAAGGCATAATCAGTCGACTTACCAAGGGGTCAGTCGACTGCCCCGAGACAAAGACAAATAATTCTCATAAAAAATATTCTAAGTATTTGAGTCGACTGAAGGGTCATAGGTCGACTGTCCCGAAAGGACCGAACAAAATCACAAACAGAGGATCAGTCGACTGACCTCAGTCTTGGTCGACTGTCCCGAACAAAACTCAAAGACTGAAGATACGCAGTAGGCTCGTACCAGTCGACTGCTCTGTAGACCAGTCGACTGTCGGCTACAGATCTGAACACAAAAAAATCATACTGAAGTTTTCTAAAGATTCACTGATCATAAAATTAACTTGTATCCAGGCAAATAAACAACTCTCAATAATCTCCATCCTGGATACATTTCTCAATCAAACAAATACTCAAATTTCATATCCTCATGATCTAAACTCTCAATCCTCCCATTAGGGTTTTTCTCAACAAAACTAAATGTCTTCCTCAACATATAATTAAGATTGGTTTGTAATCTCTAGATCCAGATGTTTAATATCTGATCACAACATAATCAGTCCTTAATATGTCTCCCAACAATACGATCTCATAGATCAACAATTCCTCAACAAATCTTAACATTTCTCACACATGATCCAAATATCAATAAAGTTCTCATCCTCCATATTAAATAATAGATCCATGCCATACATACAATAAGACTAACAAATCAATAGTGTAACGATCACAAACAAGGCATAACAAAGATCTTACTTCATTCATCATTCAAATCAAACAAAGCAAACAAAACAAAACAAACCAACTCACATTGTTCTTGAAGAAAATCCACAAAAAGCTTCTCCTTGCTAGATCCAAGAATCCTCCTTTGTGCTCCTCAAAGAATTCTCAATAAATCTGAATATACTCAATGACGGCTGGGAAGAATTTCCCTTAAATATGCCGGAGTGAATATTAGGGTTATATTCCCTCTTTGCAAAATAATCCTTTTAAAAGTACATCTTACATATATAATTGTATTCTTGAAAACTGAATCAAATATCTTTTAAATTAGGATCTAATAGAAAATATATTTCTAAACCTCAACAAATACTGATCGGAATGTCCAGTAAATACGTTTTGCACTTCAACCCCTCAAAATTGTCAATTTTGCAAATAAGTCCTTCTTTTCTCAAAAATTGCAAATAGGCATAATTAATTTCTGAAAAATTTGGAAAAATACTAAATAATTCTCAAATAATAAATAATGATTTTTCATAAAGAAAACTTAATTTTTCAAAATTCTCAAAAGTCATTTGCACGTGTTTTACACGTGTACAAAAGATAACTTTCTTAGAAAATATTTATTTAAATCCTCAAAAATTATTTAAATTCATTTTCAAATAATTAAAATAATATTTGAAAATACGGGGTTCTACAGTCGACTTCCCCGAAGTTTTAATGTAAATCTATATTCTCTTTGTGAGATAATTTCTATGACCTATGTCTTAGTATAAATGAGATTTGAGACAGTTTTTACAAAGAGGAACTCATTTTGATTATTAACTTTTTATATAAAGGAAATTGAAGGGATTATGTAAGAAATTTAAGATGAGATTTTGGTAGTGAGAAATTTGAAAGGTATGAATTGTGAAACCTATTGAAAATGTGAACTGTGGAATTAGAATGGATTGAAATAGAATTATGTGAGTTTATAAACTAGTGAATGTGACATGTTTGAAGAATTTCAGTTTTTCAAGTATCTATGCATTGAATTATTAATTGTGATGAATTATGAAAGACGTGAATACATAAATACTATGCTTTTGAAACATGAATGGTGATAAATCATGAAAAGGTCTTATGAGCATGACATTGTAATTATGAGTTGAAATTGAGAATTAGGGTATAGCCAAGCCTTATACCGGCAGAGAAATGAATTGAAATGGAATTTGAAATGAAAAGACCAAGATTTGGATCATGTTGAATAAATGGTTAAGACCGGTATAGTGGAAGTGCTACATTCTAAGAGATTAATTTTATTCATGATTCAATTAAACTAAGGATTAGATACATAGTGAAGATGTGATGAAAGTAAGCGAAAAACGTTGAGTATGAGGGCCATTGGATTGGCGACTTGAGAGTATTCACAGGCTGTCTTCACGATGCGTCATGACATGACGTGGATACTGCTCCAGAGTACCGTCCCGGTGGCGACGCTCGTAGAATATTTGGTGATTGCAGATGGTGTCATGTCCCATGACGGAGGCTAAATTGACCACAGGCTGTCTTCACGATGCATCGTAACATGACGTGGGATTCCCCTCCAGGCTGTCTGGACATGAGCTCGTAAATCATAGAACATCTATGTTACTTACCGTAGTTACAGTAGTAGATTAAGTCATGGCGAGGGATTGAACCCTATAAGATGAAGAATGATTAAGGGCTTGCCCTCGGACCTATGTAGTATGGGATGCATAGAATCCGAACAAGTACGCATTAGTGTCATATAATATAAATAATTGCATTAAGGACTAAGTGCACATTCACAACACGACAATAATAGGATAGTCCCGTTAGCTTTGTTTGTGACAAGTTTGTGTTTGTTAAGAAATGAGAATCGTTATACTGTTTCCAGCATAGAGAGGATGGCCGCGTATAATATTTTGTCAGTTGAATGAACTGACGCGCGCACAGTTTTATATGCAGGGTAAAGATGTTTGACTATTGAAGTATACATGCTGCACAGGATTGAGTTAAATATTGTTTCATGTAATTTATTGTAATATTGCTTCCACTGTGATAATGTACAAGTGTAAATGTAACTCTGATGAAAGAAAAGTTTTTATTTCCTTGTAAAATTGTACGAAAGAAGTGTAAAGATCTTGTGGAATCTCGAATTCAGTTGTATTTTGGAATTCGGGGTGTTACACTTTTTGTGCGGACCTTGGCATTCAGCAACGATTCTCCTCGGTCTCTCACCCCCAGTCCAACGGTCAGGCAGAGAATGCCGATCGGCAAATTCTCTCCGGCCTGGAAAATAGACTGAGTAGCTCGGCTAAAGGGTTATGGGTAGAGCAGCTCCCCAATGTGCTCTGGAGCTATCGCACCACGAAGAGGACCCCCATAGGAGAATCGCCCTTCAACCTCACTTACGGCTCCGAAGTCGTTATCCCCTTAGAGGTGGGTTTATCGTCCCCCCGCTTGATTGCTTACAACGAAGAGCAAAACGTGAACGAGCTTCGCAGCAACTTGGACCTCATCGATGAGACCCGTAAGAGATCTCCATTCGGCTAGAAACCTATCGACGTCGGATCGAGCAATCCTACAACAAGAGAGTCCGCCCTACCAATCTCAAAGAAGGAGATCTGGTGCTCAGGAAGCTGTCTATTTCCTTTCCTAGTAAGAAGGGAAAATTAGCACCCAATTGGGAAGGACCATATAGAATCTCCAAATTTGTCCGCCCGGGTGCTTATCAACTAGAAGATCCGGGGGTCAAGAGGGTGCCGAGGACATGGAACGCAGAGCACTTGTTGAAGTACCAAGAGGGTGTTTAAACACCGCTCCAAGCAACTTCTCCAATAGTGTTCTTCTTAAAGCATGTTGAAGTTTGTTTCTTTTTCTTTATTAAGTGTAATAATGGCTCGCAACTTATAAGAAGCCGCTTAGTTGTTCTCAATAAAAGTGTTCTGCCCTTTGGAGATTCTTTATTCTAAGCATTCTAGTTGTACTACTTTTGGGCTTAAAAAAAACTCATTAAACAACAAGTTTAGAGTCCAACACTTGGTTTGATGCAACCTGTGCTACTTGCGAATGAGCGAGTACTAAGTAGCTCACCATTCGGAATTGCTCCTACAACTATTGATACTCTCTTAACAACAAGTTCGGAGTCCAACACTTGGTTCGATGCAACTTGTGCTACTTGAAAACGTGCGAGTACTAAGTAGCTTACCTATTCAGATTTGCTCCTACAACTGTTGATACTCTCTTAACAACAAGTTCGGAGTCCAACACTTGGTTCGATGCAACATTTGCTACTTGCGAACGAACGAGTACTAAGTAGCTCACCATTCAGAATTGCTCCAACTACTGTTGATACTCT
The DNA here is from genome assembly GCA_017893485.1 of Hemerocallis citrina. Classification (NCBI taxonomy): domain Eukaryota; kingdom Viridiplantae; phylum Streptophyta; class Magnoliopsida; order Asparagales; family Asphodelaceae; genus Hemerocallis; species Hemerocallis citrina. The sequence goes on along the minus strand of CM030362.1, from coordinate 165,691,736 downwards.
TGGAAGCATTAACGAAACACAAATTCTCACAAGAAGTTCGAGAAATGGGTATATTAATCAAAATCTGAAGTACAAGTCTAATTCTAGACCAAAAACTCACATTATTACATCAAGATGCAAGACTCATATGAAACAGAGACTACAAGAATACAAAATTTTGCACTAGTCCCTCCTAGGGAACGGGATGCTTTTATGAAGCGATACTCGGGGTCGGCGAGCGCTATGTTGTTATCGTCTCATTTCCTTAGAAGTCTCCAAGCCGGCGAGCCGAGTAGCATCACTAGCACCTAAGAAACTAACGGTCGCCCCGAAAGATGCTCCGCTCGATGAGCCGGCTACTCTGCTTTGCGTGTCCCCGGGGTTTTGCAAGATAAACGGAGATCGAATAGCTAACTCATGAAATGATCTTCCTTGGGCATACTTGCCCCGAGGACAGGAGGTGCTTCTGACATTGCTCCCCCCAGACAGCCGTCACAGGCGTAGATTCTCCACCTCCAGTTCGACAACTTGCTCTTGGAGAGAGTCATCAGTCACTCTGATCTTCAAGTGAGGCAGCTGACTCGAGCCACCCCAACGCGAAGCATCGGAGATGTGCCGCCTCTATGCTCTTCTCGAGCACCACATTCTTCAATTAGTCCCTCTCTGATCTTGCCTTGAATAAATAACGACGAAGGAACTTGAGCCTCAAACCCTGACTGGCGGCCATCGAGGGGAAAACCTCCTCACCTTCCGGTGGCACTTCATGTGCTTTCTCCTCTAGGCATTTCAACTCGGAGTCTCGACAGGCCAATGTCAGCTTTAGATGACTCAACTCTGACTCGACTTTATAAAGCCTCTCTCGAGATCGAGCGAGTCCCAACTTTGCGACGCCTAGACCAGATCGAAGGCGTGATACCTCGGCAATCTGAAAAAGTCGAGAAGAATATAAATGCCCAAGTCTAAACGAGGCTACTACGAGGCAACTCAAAAGTGAGACGAACTCTCAATCGTTTCAAAATCTCACCAACACTTGCTCAAAAAAGATATTTCATTAAAAATTTTACAAATTCAAAGAGCGGTGACCAATCTGCTATAGGGCTTCCATACAATCAAAAGAAAGAGCGACTGAAAAGTGCGATGAAGGTAAGAAGGGGATCAGGGGACCACCTTGGTGGGCACCACCGACGGTGCGGCAACTCCAAGGACGTCCTCCTCGATTGTCTCCATGATCGTGGCGGTGCCCTCCCCCTCTTCTTCTTCTTCTTCTTCTTCTTCTTCTTCTTCTTCTTCTTCTTCTTCTTCTTCTTCTTCTTCCTCTTCCTATACTTCGATCGTCACCTCAGCCGTCGAAGCAACCTTGCCCTCGAGGTGGTTGTATAAGCTATACCCCGATCCATCGAAATCGGGGACACACACCTCCATATACCTCAGAGCCCAGGCATAAGCTGCTCCATGTTGGAGTGCATGTGTGCCTTCGCTTTGGCCCTGATCGCCTCCGCGGATGCTTCCACAACAGCCTCCCTCTCCCTCGCAGCGTCTTCGCCAACCCTTGCCGTTATCTCCTTCTCCTTGGCAGCCCGCTCCACCTCTTTGTCCGCCCTCTCCTTCTCGAGAGACAACTGCTCCTGTGCCTTGGCCAACGCGGCTTCGAGGAGCTTGATCTGGGCTTCTTGAGATTCGGACAACTGCCTCTCCACCTCGAGCATCTTGACAGCCTTGGAACGCTCGGCCCTGTCTCGGTCGCTCGCTACCTTGAGCTCTTTTTCCTGCTCGGCGATCTGCTCCATCATGTGACTAAAGTGGCAGGTCATCTGCATGAACAAATACGAGACCCTTTGAGCAAAAATGATAACTGAAGAAGATACAAGGGGATCGAGACTAAACTCACAGACATGGTCGCCTTGGCGATCTCAAGCGCATCATCGCCTGACCATCCCTGCCTTAAGCGCCGCCTGATCCTTACGGGACGGCAAGTGCCGAACCACCTGCATACAACTAATGACATCCCCGAGGAAGCCATCGTGCCTCATCACTCGCTAATCTGGGAAGAATTCTTTCTTATGCTCCTCAGTGAGGATTGCCTCCGCTGCAGCTGTTAAGGGGGGAGCTTCGAGTGCTAACACTTGGTCGAGAGAAGTCCCTTCAGCAGTCAAGGCAGGGGAACCATGGGAGGCAGGCGACTCCGACTCCAAATTAACAATTGGCACCGCAACCACAGGGGCCTTTACCACCTTGGCAGCTGAAGGACCTGTGGTCGTCCTCTTCCTCTTCTTACCATCGGGGGACTTGTAAGCTACCCCGGTTCGATCAGATAGCATCGCCCCGAAATCCATACCTAGAGCCTCTGCAGAAAAAGAAAACAGAGATCGACACATGAAGAAATTAAACTTAAACTAAAATGACAAAAAATAAAATGCGAAGCATACTAGGGTTGATGGGACTGAGACCCCCAACGAAGAGGACATCCTCGGTCAACTCCTTCCAGCCCAATGGTTCACGAGCCATAAGTTTGGCCACTATGTCATCTTCCTCCGAAGTCATCACCGGCTCAGTCTTCGCCCACTTCGGCACCCCCTCCCTCCACTTAGTCAGCATGTTCCACGGAGCATCACCTCAGATCAAGAAGTACTTATCCTTCCAAAATTTGATGGAGTCCGGGTTCTCGATTAGTTTTACGCCCTGCCTCAGCGATAAGTAGTACCGATACTCCGTCTTGCTCTTCTGATAAATACGATACATACTCTAGAGAATAATGACTTGGGGCGCGACCCCTATTGCTTGGCACTGAAGGATAAAACCGTTGATATGTCGCCACATGTTCGGCATATACTGGACCAGACTCAAGCCGTACCATTGTAGCACTTCGGCTATGAACGGGGGCATAGGAAAGCGTAGTCCAGCGAAGAAGGCATCAAACGGGAATATGCACATGTCGGGGGAGGTCGATGTGCAAGCTCTGACACCCACACCTGAAAGAAGGAGCATGAGTTCCTTCGGAATCATGAAGCTGCATCGGATCCGAACCAGGTCCTTCTCCGTCAGCATGGAGGGGATGTCCTCGACTTAGGTCTGCTCCCTTGCCCTGCTCTCTTCATATGAGGCCGACCTCTCGTACACAGCCTTTGCTAGGAGGTCAGCGGAGTATTCTCGAACTCCGCTGAGGTTCGATAAGGGACTTGGAAGCCGACCCAATGCCCTGGCCCTTCTCTCCGTCTCCACTATCGTTACAGACCTTACTGCCCCTACCGCTGCTTCCCCTTGTCCGAACTCGGAGCCATTACAAAAGGCTGATCCTCTTCGTGGTCCGGAGTGGAGGTCTCACTCCCTGAAGAAACTCTAGACATCTCGCACTATTTACAAAAGAGAATATATATTTACATTTATGTGACAACTGCGGTCGGAATATCTCGCCGGAGAGCCTAACGACTTGTCGCGATCGCTAGTAGAACCGCTCGAGAGTGAAAAAATTCTCCAAGAGTTAAAAGTGTAGAATGAAAAAAGGAGTTGGGGGGGGGGGGACAGACTTATAGTGTGTGAAGGTTCCCGCTTGGGCTTCTGGGACAATTAAGCCCAAAAAGGCCAAAGAAAAGACCAAGAATGCTAAATGACGGAAGGCGTAAAAACAGAATTTCAGGCAATACCATGAGGTTGTTGACAGATCGATCGCCTCAACATTCGCGATCGACCAAAATCATGCGGCCCAGAGCGAGCTATGTCCCTCAGAGTCAGATCCGAACAAAGGTGGCTCCGAGTGTGAAATTGGCCAAAACGCTTCCGCAACATTCACATTCGACCAAGATCAAGCAGCCCAGAGTGAGCCACGTCCCTCGGAGTCAGATCCGAACAAACGTGGCTCCGAGCGTGAAATTGGCCAAAACGTTGCCTCAACATTCGCGCTAGACTAAGATCAAGCGGCTCAGAGTGAGCCACATCCCTCGGAGTCCGATCCAAACAAACATGGCTCGAAGCGTGAAATTGGCCAAAATGGTGCCTCAACATTCGCGCTCGACCAAGATCAAGCAGCCCAGAGCGAGCCACGTCCCTCAGAGTCAGATCCGAACAAACGTGGCTCTGAGCAAGAAATTGGCCAAAACGATGCCTCAACATTCGCGCTCGATCAAGATCAAGCAGCTCAGAGTGAGCCACATCCCTCGGAGTCATATCCGAACAAACGTGGCTCCGAGCATAAAATTGGCCAAAACGGTGCCTCAACATCCGTGCTCGACCAAGATCAAGCGGCCCAGAGCGAGCCACATCCCTTGAAGTCAGATCTGAACGAATGTGGCTCCGAGCATGAAATTGGCCAAAATGCTGCCTCAATATTCGCGCTCGACCAAGATCAAGCAGCCCAGAGCGAGCCATGTCCATCGGAGTCAGATTGGAACAAACGAGGCTCCGAGCATGAAATTGGCCAAAACGCTGCCTCAATATTCGTGCTCGACCAAGATAAAGCAGCTCAGAGTGAGCTACGTCCCTCAGAGTCCGATGTGAACAAACGTGGCTCCGAGGGTGAGATGGGTCAAAACGGTGCCTCAACATTCGTGCTCGACCAAGATCAAGCGGCTTAAAGTGAGCCACGTCCCTCGGATTCATATCCGTACAAACATGGCTCTGAGCGTGAAATTGGCAAAAACGCTGCCTCAACATTCGCGCCCGGCTCAGATTAAGCGACTCAGAGCAAGCCACGTCCCTCGAAGTCAGATCCGAACAAACTTGGCTCCAAGCATGAAATTGGCCAAAATGTTGTCTCAACATTCGTGCTCGACCAAGATCAAGCGGCCCAGAGCGAGCTACGTCCCTCGGAGTCCGATACGAACAAACGTGGCTCCAAACGTGAAATCGGCCAAAACGCTGCCTCAACATTCGCACTCGACCCAGATCAAGCGGCCCAGAGTGAGCAACGTCCGTCGGAGTCCAATCCGAACAAATGTGGCTCCGAGCATGAAATTGGCCAAAACGATGCCTCAACATTCGTGCTCGACCAAGATTAAACGGCTTAGAGCGAGCCACGTTCCTCGAAGTCAGATCCAAACAAACATGGCTCCGAGTATGAAATTGACCAAAATGTTGCCTCAACATTCGCGCTAGACCAAGATCAAGCGGCTCAGAATGGGCCATGTCCCTCGGTGTCAGCACCGAGCAAACGTGGCTCCGAGCGCGGCATGAGGGAAAAAATGCCTGCGTGCCAGATCAGCCGTCCGATTGCTCATAAATTCGGGCCGAAGCCTGATGAACGCGCCAGATTTGGCCACGTCGATATTTCACTGATTAATTACTTTTTCTTATTTATTAATTCGAAGTAAATATTTAAAAATTCCGAAAAATGATTAAAATTCAAGAAAACGTTTAATATTTTTCAGGGAAATATTTTTGAGCCCCTGAATAAATAATCATTAATTAGAACGGTTAATTAGTACTTTTTGAAAATAGATCACCACTTTGTAAAATTGAATAAAAAATTTGAAAAATAATTAAAAATTAGGAAAAAATAGAGGAAAAATCCAAGAATCATTTTGGGCACTTTGGAAGCTCAACTCAGTGCCGTCACACCTCGAGCAAGACCTAAACCCTTTTAAGTACTCCGATAAAGTCTCGTACGCCATTGAAACAGCAAAAACTACTCCTCAAAGGTTGTAAAACACAGTCTTTAGGAGTGGGGGGCTCATGATATGGCTAAAAATAGGACTAAATCGAGACTGTTCGAATTGGGCACGAATCTTAAAGCTCTCAGGGGTGAAACGGTAATTTTACTTACAAATGGGTCCGAAATGGGAACTGAGTCTCTTCTTCAAAGCCCGATAACCCATAGATGGATCTGTCCTATTGAATATGGGTATCAACCCATTATAAACCAGTTCAGAAGGATAAAGAGGAAGTCAGATTCATGATTATCCCTAAGAGGTGGTTTTAACCACTTCTTATCCATTCACACTGGGAAGTAGAGATTTGTCCTTATCTCAAAACGAATTACTAAGGTGACTATAAATACCCCTCTCACCCTACCGTTACAAGGTAATGAATATTTTCCTACCTAAAGCGCTTTCTTAATCTTGGAGATTGTTGACAAGAGCATCGAAGGGTTCGTCGCCAGGATCCATCCCGGTGTATCGAACTTCATGCAGGTTCGTGGCAGTGGCAAGGAACAAGTCAACACCCAGGTGGAGTTAACAGGTTCGCTTTACTGTTTTCCTCAAAGAACTCACAAATTCATCTATTCGCTCCCACACCCGAAATCAGCATCAACAGGACATAAGGGGAACACACATCTCATTCAGCCAATCCAGATAAAATACTGTGGAAGGTTGTATCCCAGACTCCACAGATATACGTCAGTAAGTGTACATTATTAATAAATGAGAACAAAAGCACATAAAGTGGCTCAATGTGAATAAGCTTCGCATCGCTATTCAGCCAGAAGTAAATGTTTTCTGAAGTACGTTGGAATAGATTTAGAGCGTATTGATTCCTTCCACTTGATGCTCATGAAGTTTGCTCCTATCTACCAAGTACAGCAAAGTTATTGGTGACCGAACGACAGCCACATACAATGATAGATGGCCTATGAGATGACTGAGCTAAAGAATAGAGACGATGGACCAAGGCTGCATTGATACAAGGACACTGTACGAGTACATTGGATCCTAAAAAACAAGATACAAGTGCTGTATTAGACAATATTCGAGAATAACTATTAATTAGTAAGTAATAATGGAGAATAACATTATGGGTAAGTAATATTGTCTAGGCATGTAACTTGGGGATTAAGTAAGCTTGGGAAATAAGTTTTGTAAGCCTATGTATGTGAGGCATTTTGAGGCCTTTTATTTAGTTCTAATCATCCATAAAAGTATCATTTTGTTTTTATTCTCTCATGCTATAGTTTAACCTGGTTTTAGAGCACGGAGATCATACGAAAATAAAACCCTAACCTTCTTCACTCTTCCTTCCATCCAAAACCCTAACCCTAACATTTTACTGCCACCACCATCCTCCACAAACACTAATCTCCTCCTTACGATGGGCACCACAACACTGCCATCCCCACTGCAATCCAGATCCAGATTCCCTCATCAGCAACCTCCAACCATCTCTCATGTTGAACAAATTTCTGCTCTCGGATTTCTACGCGCGCAGTTGTAGAAAAAATGATTTTTCCTGAGGTACAGAACTCCATTTGTGACATATGACCACATGTTTCGAAGGCAACTCGAGGGTCCGTAACTATTGTTCAAAAACCGTTCCAAGATTCGTCCATGTTCTGAGTCAAAAAGGCCCGCAATACCTCTACATTCTTCAATCCAGGTCTGTTTTTTTCCTGATCGCCTTCTATCTTTAGATTTGATGTCATCTGTCCCTTTGTTTCAGTGATAACTTTGTTATGAGATAAGAAGTTCGTGTGAACCTTCCTTCGCTTCAGTTTTAACTTCAGATCTGTGTTGTTAGATATTTATCTAATATGTGGGCCTACATATATTATAAATTATGTATTGTAAATTATCTAAAGGATTATTCCATTTAAAGTGATCTTATATGGTTATAAAAAAAAGTGATCTTACATGAATTAAGCTATTGAGATTAAATACATCTCATTTGGTATGGACTTTGTAATGTGAAGATATCAAATGTCTTATTTATATTTTTATCATGGGCCAACAAAGATATAAAAAAGGTTTCAAGGCCATGACTTTTCATGAAAGAGTAATGAACTCAAAAGTCATGACTCTTAATGAAAGGTTATGAACTCAAAAGTCATATGTTAAGATTTCAAGAGTCATAGGTTATGAACTCAAAAGACATAGGTTATGAACTCAAGAATCATGAATCTTCATGAAAGGGCATGTACTTACTATAAATATAAGGGGTTATGGTCCCAAATTTAGCGAAAAATATACAATTATTTTCATCCTATTAGAAGAGGAACTAAGGAAATTCTACAATTGGTATCAGAGCATGTACTTACTATATACAAGACATAGGTTATGAACTCAAGAATCATGAATCTTCATGAAAGGGCATGTACTTACTATAAATATAAGGGGTTATGGTCCCAAATTTAGCGAAAAATATACAATTCTTTTCACCCTATTAGAAGAGAAACTAAGGAAATTCTACAATTGGAAGATCACTAATCCATCAAGAGCATCATCCTTTCCTCAAAGTCATATGGATCCTTCAAGTATGCTTCCGCATTCATTAATTATCTTGAATGGCATGAGATTATAGATAGAAATTGATTTTATGTTTGTGCTTGATAAAGAACATATTTTTTGGTTAATCTTGTTTTTTGTCTACATGATTGAGGATTAGAAATATGTTAAGGGGCACAAATAATTTCAGTTTACAAGTGGTATCAGAGCAACCCATGTTTCACTCATGAATGATATAACGATTTTTTTTAAGGTTTAGAGTTTCGACAGTGGATTTTTCGATTTTCGTTTTCTTGATCATCCATTGTGATTTTTTTTTTGAATTGTGCTCACTTGTTTTGTGAAGTAAATTCACTTATGCGTTCATTTTTTTTTTTTTTTTTTGGTTTGAATTAATTTTGGACTTGAATTTGGGTTTAGTTTTGGAATTTATATACAAAAAAACCAACCAATTTTCTTTATTTATCAAATTCTCGCAAGTCATCATTTAGGATTAAAATTTTCAATCAAAATTCAAATAATTGGTCACATTTTTAGATTATATAATTGTTTAACATTTTAAGTAAACTAATTAAAACAAGAAGTCACCAAAGTGACCCCTCTTGTGTAAATTGTTCACAAGAAATGTTGAATGTTAGTGTGTATGTGTATCCATGTGATTATTAATCAGCCCAAATGAAGATTAATATTTGACCGGATTGCATACACACCTGTGATGGTAAACATGTAATAATTATGAGGTTGCACCGGTGAATGATAAATCAATCCAAAGATGGGTTTATTATTTGGCACACATTATTGTCAATGTTTGATCATTAAAACAAGAGCACCACTAGTAATTAATATTATTGTCCAAAGACTTGATATTAATGTTGCACTAGGTATCTTCAGATGGGTTATGCCATTATTTGAATTTGTTGATGATTAAATTTTGATTACGATGTGAGTATATTTATGTTGTATATTTTATTATTTTTTAGCTACTATTGCTACTATATCTGCCAACTTGAATTTGTTTCCAGTCCTTAACGGTACAAACTTTAAGGACTGGATAGAGAAAATTTTAATTGTTCTTGGCTGCATAGATCTTGACTTTGCACTAAGGATGGAGCAACCCCTACTCCTACGGACTCCAGTATCACTGAAGAGAGGAAAAATTATGAGAAGTGGGACCGCTCCAATCGCATGAGTCTCATGAACATTAAGCGCGACATTCCAGAGACATTTAAAGGTGCTATATCCGAAGGGATATCAAGTGCCAAAGAATTTCTTGCCGGAATTGAGAAACGCTTTACCAAAGGCAATAAAGCAGAAACAAGCACACTTCTTCAAAGCTTGATTTCTATGAAGTATAAAGGCAAATGAAACATTAAGGAGTACATTATGGAAATGTCTAATACTGCTTCCAAGCTTAAGGCCCTAAAGCTCGAGTTGTCAGAAGACTTACTCGTGCATTTGGTGTTGATATCTCTTTCTGCACAATTCAGTCAATTTTATATCAGTTACAACTGTCAGAAGGAGAAATGGTCTCTTAACGAGCTCATTTCATACTGTGTGCAAGAGGAAGAGAGGATGAAACAAGAAAGGATAGAAAGTGCTCACTTGGAAATCACCTCAAGGACAAGGGCAAAAAGAGAAAAAATGAGATTGCTAAGAATGAAGCTGCTAAGGGTCCAACACAAAAGAAGCAAAATAAGAGTGACAGTAGTTTCTTTTTCTGTGGCATGAATGGGCATGTCAAGAAGGAATGTACCAAGTACCATGCCTGGCGTGGAAAGAAAAGTATGTTCCTTACTTTGATCTGTTTTGAGGTAAATTTAGCTTCAGAACCTAGAAACACTTTGTGGTTAGATTCAGGTGCTACTACTAATATCATTGTTTCAATGCAGGGTTGCCTGAGCTACCGAAAGGCAAATGACGGTGAAAGACACATCTTCGTTGACGATGGAAAATCGGTATAAGTGGAAGTAATTGGGAACTTTAGGTTGTTGTTAGGGAATGGCTTTTATTTGGATTTGGAAGACACTTTTGTTGTTCCATCTTTTAAATAGAATTTGATTTTCTGTTTCTTTGTTGAAAATGTTTGGATATTGTTGTTCATTTGGAAACAATCAGTTTAGTTTGTCTTTAAATTCAAATGTTGTTGGAACTGGTTATTTAAGTGCTTATGAAAACCTTTATTTGCTTGAAACAATTGCATCCTATAATGAAACTCTGCATATGGAATCACGTGGTACTAAACATTTATTAAATAAGAAAAATTTGGGGTCATTATGACATTAGAACGTAGGTCATATCTCAAAAGGCAGAGTTGAGCATATTGTGTCGATGGCATTTTAGAGTCTCTTGACTTCACAGACTTTGATGTCTGTGTAGATTGCATCAAGAAAAAACAGACCAAAACTAAGAGATTGGGTGCCAATAGATCTTCAGGCATCTTAGAATTGATTCATACAGATTTTTGTGGGCCATTCCCTACAACATATTGGAATAGTCAACAATATTTTATATCATTCATAGACGATTACTCATGTTATGGGTACCTATATCTCATTCATGAAAAATTACAGTCTCTGGACGTGTTCAAAGCTTATAAAGCTGAAGTTGAGAATCAACTAAACAAAAGGATTAAGAACGTCAGATCTGATCGCGATGGTGAGTACTATGGTAGATATGAAGGCTCAGGTGAACAACGTCCAGGACCGTTTGCTAAATTCCTAATGGAATGTGGTATTGTCCCATAGTACACCATGCTAGGATCACATCGCATTAATGGTGTTGCTGAAAGATGAAATAGGACTCTTAAGGATATGGTAAGGAGTATGATTGCCCATTCCACCTTACCTGAGTCCCTCTAGGGAGAAGCATCAAAGACAGTAGCTTACATTCTCAATAGAGTACTTACTAAAGCAGCTGCAAAAATACCTTATGAGCTTTGGATAGGTCAAAAGCCTAGTCTAAAGTACTTTCACATTTGGGGATGTCCAGCTGAGGCAAGTCCTTACAGGCCACATGAAAAGAAATTGGACTCCAAAACATTGAGCGGCTACTTTATTAGTTATTCTGAGCGATTGAGGGGCTATAAGTTTTATGATCCCACACTTAGGAATATTTTTGGGATGGGAACTACAACCTTTTTTTAGGATGTTGAGTTTAGGGGGAGAAATAAGGTTAGAGACATTGCTTTTGAGGAGGAATTGGATTCAAATCCAAACTCAATTCCTACTAAGAAGTAAATTCGGACAATGTTCGGGTTCCTACACCTATCATTGATTAAGAAGTAAATCCGGAACATCAACAAGACAATTTTGAATAACTCCCTATTCAAAATGAGGTAATTGTTCCAGAAGAACAAACTCAACAACCTCAGAACTAGTTCCATTAAGGAGATCCACGAGAGAAAGGAGGAATGCTATTCCGAATGATTATATTTTATTTCTCTAGGAACATGAGGAAAATGATGGTATGATGGAGAATGATCCAATCAACATTTGTCAAGCCATGCAAGATTCCAACTCAGAAAAATGGATTGAAGCGATGAATGAGGAGTATATGTCCATGCAAGACAATAAGGTTTGGGAAATTGTCCCATTACCAGAAGGTGTGAAACCCATTGGTTGCAAACAGATATTTAAGACCAAACGACATTCCAAAGGTAATGTAGAGAGGTATAAGACTCGTCTTGTAGCCAAGGGCTATACTAAAAAAGAATAGATTGACTTTAAAGAGACTTTCTCTCCAGTATCATCAAAGGACTCTTTTAGGACAATCATGGCTCTTTTTGCACATTATGATTTAGAGCTTCATCAGATGGATGTCAAGACGGTGTTTCTCAATGGCAACATTGATGAAACGATCTATATGCTGCAGCCGAAAAACTTTGTGTCGGGAGACCCAAAGAAGATGGTTTGCAAAATGAAAAAATCCATCTATGGGCTAAAACATGCATCTCGTCAGTGGTACCACAAATTTCATCGGGTAGTTCTCTCATTTGGTTTCAAGATGAATACTGTTGACGATTGTGTGTATCACAAATTCAGTAGGAGCAAGTGCATTTTCTTGGTATTATATGTTGATGACATGTTGCTTGCCACTAATGATATATGCATGTTGCAAGAAACCAAGATATTTCTATCAAAAAAATTTGAGATGAAAGATCTTAGTGATGCCTCCTTTATATTAGGTATCCAAATACATCGGGACCGATCTCGGGGTACTCTAGGATTGTCACAAAGGAGCTATATCGATAAGGTGATCCAAAAGGTTTGGCATACAGGACTGCAAACCAGGTGATACCCAGGTCGCTAAGGGAGACAAATTTAGTCTCAATTAATGCCCAAAGGGAAACCTTGATATTCAAGAGATGCAGAAGATTCCTTATGCATCAGCTGTAGGGAGTCTAATGTATGCTCAAGTTTGTACGCGTCCGGACATAGCGTACATTGTTGGAGTGTTAGGCAGATACTTAAGAAATAGAGGAATGAATCATTGGAATGCAGCCAAATGGGTTATGAGGTATTTGAAAAGAACAAGGGATTATATGCTCACATATAGGAGGTCAGACCGTTTGGAGTTCATTGGTAATTCTGACTCCGATTTTGCCGGATGCCAAGATAGTAGAAGGTTCACTTCGGGCTATATCTATCTATCGGCTGGTGGTGCAGCTTCTTGGCGTAGTGCCAAGCAAACTCTTATTACTTCGTCCACCATGGCAACAGAGTTTGTAGCATGTTATGAGTCATTTAATCATGGAATTTGGCTGAAAAACTTTGTCACTGGGCTGCGAATTGTGCAAGGAATTAAAAGATCACATAAGTTATACTGTGACAACAAATTAGCCGTCTTATACTCCAATAATAATAGGAGCTCGACTAAGTCAGAACACATTGACATCAAGTTCCTAGTTGTCAAAGAGAGGGTACAGAGTGGACAGATTTCCATATAACACTTAGGGACAAACTTCATGATAGCTGGCCCTCTTACAAAGAGCCTTCCACCCAAGGTCTTTCATGAGCACACTGCTCACATGGGTGTCTTAGAGTATGAGGAATCTTTGGTTTAGTGGAGTTTATCACTTTTGCACTTTATGTTCTACGTTTGACTTTGTATATATGTGTGCTTTTATATTTGGATACTTTTCTGATTAGAAATAATGTTTGGTATTCAGTTTAATACACTTTGTACTATATTTTTTTTAAATGATCTCACTAAAGTAAAGTTGGGTCGGTTGGAAATAAGCATGTTTAGATCACATTACATGTAATTTTTCTGCTACACATCCATACTTGACCTATGTCATTGATTATATTGATATACGTGACCATTGATGGGTCTAGTTACAATAAATGTAACAAAGATCACCTTGATCCTTATATTGATATGATTGATGGAGCATATTATTTGAGATGACAGATAAAGATAATTGTTTTGAGCTTATAAGGTTATTTTGAATACATTATTATATAATGACATATGTGGCCCAAGTGGGAGATTGTTAGATATTTATCTAATATGTGGGCCTACATATATTATAAATTATGTATTGTAAATTATCTAAAGGATTATCCCATTTAAAGTGATCTTATATGAATTAAGCTGTTAGGATTAAAGACATCTTTTTGGTATGAACTTTGTAATGTGTAGATACTAAATTTCTTATTTCTATTTTTATGATGGGCCAAAATAGATATATGAAAGGTTTAAAGGTCATGACTCTTCATGAAGAGTTATGAACTTAAAATTCGTAGGTTACGAACTTAAGAGTCATAGGTTATGAACTCAAAAGTCATAGGTTATGAACTCAAGAGTCATGACTTTTCATAAAAGGACATGTACTTACTATAAATATAAGGGGTTATGGTCCCTAATTGTAGAGAAAAAATATACAATTCTCTTTATCCCATTAGAATAGGAACTAAGGTAAAATTAAGAAAATTCTACAATTGGAAGATCATTAGTCCATCAAGAGCATCATCCTTTCCTCAAAGTCTCATGGATCCTTCAGGTATGCTTCCACATTTATTAATCATCTTGAATGGCATGAGATTATAGATAGAAATTGATTTTATGTTTGTGCTTGATAAAGAACATGATTTTAGGTTGATCTTGGTTTTTGTCTACATGATGTTTGAGGATTAGAAATATGTTATTGGACACAAATAATTTCAGTTTACATGTGTAACTTGGACTATGTTTCTGTTACTTTTAGTTACAATGTCGAAGGTTATTTTTTGTAGAGATGGGGGAGATTATTTTGAGAAGCGTCATGAAACTCCTCACCTTGTTGATTTGAATTTGGGTATGTCCAACTAGCACATATGGATTCGTTTGGTCTCTGGAGTACTCTCGAGTTGTGGTTTTATTGCGCACTCTGGCTTTGCTCGCGCCCATTGTCTTGATAGCATTGAGGGAGATGCTTTCCCTTCATTCTTTCATTGATGGTTACTCTCCACTGCAAGGAGGAGATTCTTTGGAAGATGTCTTAACTTTAGCCGGGAAGAATAATAATCAGTTATTGCATCCTTCTTTTACTACCACTATTTCCAAGTATATCTCCATCTTCTTTAATTTCCTTAACTCCTACATCTTGGGTGTTTTTTGATAAACTAGCCACGAGGGGGGGGGGGGGATGCCCGGTATAATATCTAATGTAGTTAGTACATCATACTTGAACCCATTAAGTTAGCCGATGGATATTTTTGCAAATGTTGAAGGAGAATCCTCAGTTCATCTAACCCTAGATATTTCTTTAGATTTTGTTCTACATGCTCCTATCTTTTCTTTTAATTTGGTTTCCATAAGTAAATTTACCAACTTTTTAAACGGTTCTGTTTAAATATTTTCTGATCACTGTGTATTTCAGGTACTTGGAACAAAACAAACGATTGACTCAGAACATGAATCTGGGGGACTACATTTATTGGACACAATTTCTAGACCGGTTGCATGTGTGAGCGATTTAGGACTTCTTGACTTACACTGTCAGCTGGGACATCCTTCTTTGCAAAATTTGAAAATTTTGATGCCTGAGTTATCTTCCATTTCTGAATTAGCTTGTGAGTCATGTCAGTTAGGTATGCATCACCGTGCTACATACCCACCTCAAGTTGAGTGTCATTTCGATTGTTTGTTTGTTTGTTTGTTTCAGTTCATTAGGATATTTGGGGGCTATGCCCAGTTAAAACTTTTACTGAAAATTTTTAGTATTTAGTTACATTTGTGGATGACCATTCAAGGCTTACTAGACTATATTTAATGAAACCTCGTTTTGAAATATTTAACATTTTTTGCAATTTCTACGTTGAAGTGAAAACTCAACCGAACATGCATGTGAAAGTTTTGAGAAGTGATAATGCAAAGAAATATTTTTCATCCAATTTTGTTAAAGAATATGGCATTGTTCCATCAATCACCTTGTCCTTACCCCCCCCCCCCCCCCCCCCCCCCCCCCAAAAAAAAAAAAAAAAAGGGTGTTGCTGAACGAAAAA
This sequence comes from Hemerocallis citrina, assembly GCA_017893485.1. Lineage (NCBI taxonomy): Eukaryota > Viridiplantae > Streptophyta > Magnoliopsida > Asparagales > Asphodelaceae > Hemerocallis > Hemerocallis citrina. The sequence goes on along the minus strand of CM030362.1, from coordinate 165,676,123 downwards.
ATTGAGATATGTTGGAGGCTACAAAAACAATGATGATTTATAAATAAGCTCCTAAGAAGTTTTGGGTGATGCTGTTTTGACTGTTTATTATTTGAATAATCGTATGATATCTTCTTTATTGATTGAGCAAACTCATTTTTCTGTTATGTTTCCATCAAAGACCTATTTTCCCTTCCCCCCCAATTTTTGGCAGTGTGTTTTGTGCATGATAATTGTCCCGATGTTTCCAAACTTGATCCCCATACTATTAAATGTGTTTTTCTTGGCTATGATTTACATAAAAAAAGTTACATGTGTTATTCTTCCAAAATACAAAAATGTTTCATCTTTTGTTGATGTGCTCTTTTATTGAATTTTCTTCATTTGTTTTTGCACAAGATCTGTGATTTTTGTCGCAATAATCTCACTGACTTAAACAAATATAATTAAGAAATTCAAGATAACTCATCTCCTACAGTCAAATTCTATGTCGTTGGTATCCCCATTATCAGTTGTATGCGATGAAACGCTAGTCACATTCACATCTCCTCGGTCTCCAAATGTGCCTACAGTTATTGCATCCGCTAATTCACGTTCTATTCCAATCATTCCATTGGTCCAAGATTCTGGAATCACAGTGAATGAGCCCATTGAACCTCCCCCCACTGCAAGTATCCATTCTGACTTCAATATGACTATTGCTTTTTTTTTTTTATATTAATAAATCTCGTAAATCTACTAGTTCTGCTAAGCCTTTCCATTGTTTCTGAAACTGACATAAATATGGGTCAAGATTTGAAAATTCCCATTGCATCTCTTTAAAACCTGTAAAAAATGTCATTTCTAGTACATCTATTGTCTCTTATGCTAAATTATCTCCAACCCATCTTATTTTTTCTTCTACTTGAGATATGTATCATATTCCTAAGTTTGTTTCAGATGCCTTGTCACATCCAGGTTGGAGTTGAGCAATGCAAGAGATGTCTGCACTGTCTTAGAATGACACATGGGATCTTGTTTCACTTTCTGCGAGGAAACACTGTATTGGATGTACGTGGGTTTGGACTGTGAAAGTTAATCTTGATGGTTCATTGGCCCAATTAAAGGCCAGATTGATTGATAAAGTTTATTCTCAATAGTATGGAATATAATATGATGAAAATTTTCTCTTGTGGCAAAGATGACTTCTATTCGTATTTTTATTTTTTTGGCAGTTACCTATCATTGGCCTTTATATCAGCTTGATGTCAAGAATGCCTTTCTTAATGGTGTTCTTGAGGAGGATGTTTATATGGAGCAGTCCCCCCAATTTTTTTAAGGAAGGAAAGAAAGTCTGTCGTTTGAAGCGATCTTTGTATGGTCTTAAGCAGTCTCTTAGGGCATGTAGCGCCCCAAATTTCTAATATGAGAGCTTAGAAAATAAGTGGCGAAATCCCAGGAATCCACTTCAATAGAACGTAGACACCAACAACGCCACTAAAATTTTTCTTCTTTATTACAACAATTATTACAAATCACAGCAGAAGTCTAATCATCTCAACTCAATTTAATCTTTCATTAACAGCTCAATAACAACACAATATGTCTTTACAATTCTTTTACACCAATCACTAAATAATCCAATTATCTCAACTTGCCCACTCAAGCATCCAACCTCCAATCTAAGCAATAACCTGCAACATGTGAGGCCAGAGTTGAACCCTAACCCCCGAACTAAAGGGGTCAGCCATAAAAATGGTGTGAGTGGCAACTAATCAAACAAATAACATAAATGAATCTGAAGCATAATGTCCAACAAATAATAATCAAGCACTAATGTATGAAGTAACAATAAAAGAGTAATGGGTGATACCAAAATCAAAAGCCAAGCGTGTGCAAAAACAGGAAATCCAAATGCATAAAAGTGATTCAAGAAAACATCATGACTACATGCTGACAACGATGACTACTAAGAGATGAAGATAAACTATGATAATTTGCCCATGCTTGATCATTCCGGAGATTGATCCCACATCACAGGTATATTCCCTGGATAATTTAGGAGATCATCCCACATCTAAACATAGACTCATCATCACAATAATACCCCAAAAGTGTCGCCTCGACTCCGATCATTCTGTAGGTCAATCCCACATCTCAAGATAATTACTTGGATAATTCCGGGGAAGTACCTCACATCTCAGGTTAACTACCTGGATAATTCCGGAGATAAATCACACATCACAAGTTAATTACTTGGATAATTCAGGAGATTAAGTCCTACATCAAAAGCCATACTGAGGTGCATAACTCATGTTCTCATTCGTCATGACACTACTAATGCCTATCCTTATCAATTTGGGTTACTGAACAAATCTCCTAGAGTAGTGTACCCTACCGGACTAAATATCTGAATACTGAAAATGTGCCTCATTGGGCCTCAACAAATAACTGAACAAACACCGGTATACTAGGGTCACATACCTCTAGAGACTCAAAAACAAATATCTGAACAAATTTCCACTAAACAAGTGGCTCAACAAAATATCTCAAAATCATGTTCTTAACGGAACATCTCAACATCAAACACTAAACAAAATATCTCAAATCAAATACAAAGATCCTTCAGGATCAGTCGACTGCATATCAGATCAGTCGACTGTCCAGAGGACATAATCCAACATTTCTCAAAAATAAACTAAGGCATAATCAGTCGACTTACCAAGGAGTCGGTCGACTGCCCCGAGACAAAAACAAATAATTCTCATAAAAAATATTCTAAGTATTTGAGTGGACTGAAGGGTCATAGGTCGACTGTCCCGAAAGGACTGAACAAAATCACAAACAGAGGATCAGTCGACTGACCTCAGTCTAGGTCGACTGTCCCGAACAAATCTCAAGACTCAAAAATACACAGTAGGCTTACCAGTCGACTGCTTTGCAAGACAGTCGGCTGTCGGCTACAGATTCCCAAAAGATAGGTCTGAACACAAATCAAACTGGAGTTTTCTAAAGATTCACTGAACATAAAATCAATCGTATCCAGGCTAATAAACAACTCTCAATAATCTCCATCATGGATACATTTCTCAATCAATCAATTTCTCAAATCTCATATTCTCATGATCTAAACTCTTAATCCTTGGATTAGGGTTTTTCTCAACAAAACTTCTTTCATAACTTAATCAAAATCTGAACTACTACCATCGGATCTAGATGTTTATCATCTGATCATAACACAATCAATTCTTAATATGTCTCCCAACAATACGATCTCACAATCAACATATCCTCAACAAATCTTAATATTTCTATCATCATGATCCAAATAACACTAAGAGTTCTCATCATCCATATCCAAATTAAAGATCCATATCATACATACAACGAGACTAACAAAGTAATGGCATAATGATCACGAACAAGCATAACGAAGGTCTCACGTCATTCATCAATCAAAACAACAAAGCAAAGCAAAACAAAACAAACCAAACCACTCACCTTGATTTGAAGAAAAGATCCACAAAAAGCTTTCTCCTTTTGCTAGATCCAAGAATCCTCTTCTTGCTCCTCAAAAAAATCCCAATAATCTGAATATACTCAATGATGGCTGGGAAAAGAATTTCCCTTAAATATGCCGGATAGAATATTAGGGTTTTATTCCCACTTTGCAAAATAATCCTTTCCAAAAGTACATCTCACATATATAATCCTTTTCTTGAAAATTAAACCAAATATCATTTAAATTAGGATCTAATAGAAAAATATATTTCCAAACCTCAACAATTACTGATCGGAATGCCCAGCAAATGCATTTTGCACTTCAACCCTCAAAAATGTCACTTTTGCAAATAAGTCCTTCTTTTCTCAAAAATTGCAAATAGTACTAATTAATTTCAGAAAAATCTGGAAAAATACTAAATAATCTTCAAATAATAAATAATGATTTTTTATAAAGAAAACTTAATTTTTCAAACTTCTGAAAAGTCATTTGCACGTGTTTTGCACGTGTACAAAAGATAAATTTCTTAGAAAATATTTATTTAAATCCTCAAAAATTATTTAAATTCATTTTCAAATAATTAAAATAATATTTGAAAATACGAGGTTCTACATCACTCCCTCCTTAGAAGAGTTCTGTCCTCAGAACTACTACTAATGAGTTCAAAACACATACCAACAAAAGGAACCCATACTTCACAAATGGATCATAATCCAAACAATTTCATATAACATCACACTTAAAATAAAGGAATACATCACATGTCAATCAATAGTACAATTATTCAAAGAATTACAATCATACAAAAGGAATACACTCATACAAACAATCCAGGAAAATCCTTCTGCATGCGATCTTCTGGCTCCCAAGTAGCCTCCTCAAACTGTTGATTCCTCCACAATACCTTGACCATAGGTATCACCTTGCTCCTAAGGACTTTCTCCCTACGATCAACGATCTCAACAGGTTGTTCCTTGTAACTCAGGTTCACTTGTAGATCTTCAGGAACTTCTACCAACTGATGATTCTGATCGGCCACATACTTCCTTAATAGCGACACATGAAACACATCATGTACCTGCGCTAACTCCTCAGGAAGTTTTAATCTGTATGCTGTCTTGCCAATCCTCTCCATGATCCTGTACGGTCCAATATACCTCGGTGCCAACTTGCCTCCCTTACCAAATCTGATCACTCCTTTGGTCGGAGAAACCTTGAGAAAAACTGCATTCCCAACTTCAAACTCCAAATCTCTTCGTCGAGTGTCAGCATAACTCTTCTGCCGACTCTGAGCTTCAACCAATCTCTTGCGAATCAGCTCAATCTGCTCTGACGTCTGCTGCACGATCTCAGGGCCATACATCTGTCTCTCGCCAACCTCATACCAACATACAGGTGTCCTGCACCTCCGCCCGTACAAAGCCTCATACGGTGCCATCCCAATACTTGCATGGTAACTGTTGTTATAAGCAAACTCAACCAATGCCAAGTATCTCTCCCAACTACCACCGAAATCCATAACACAAGCTCTCAACATATCTTCCAGCACTCGATTCACCCTCTCCGTCTGACCATCTGTCTGCGGATGAAATGTTGTACTGAAATCAGTCCTGGTGCCCAAAGCTGCCTGTAGGCTCTTCCAAAACCTCGAAGTAAACCTTGGATCTCTGTCAGAAATAATTGAAACTGGAACTCCATGAAGCCTCACAATCTCTCCAATGTATAACTCAGCCAATTTCTCCATTGACCAAGTAATCTTCATGGCTAGAAAATGTGCCGACTTAGTCAATCGGTCTACAACAACCCAAATCGAGTCATTGCCCTTCAAACTCCTAGGCAAACCCGTGATAAAGTCCATGCTGATATTCTCCCACTTCCACTCCGGAATGGGTAATGGCTGTAACAAACCTCCAGGTCTCTGATTCTCTGCCTTGATCTGCTGACAAGTCAGACACCTTGCCACAAAATCTGCTACATCCCGCTTCATACCAGACCACCAAAAATGTGGTTTGATGTCCCTGTACATCTTCGTGCCTCCTGGATGAACTGATAACAATGTACTGTGTGCCTCCCGCAAGATACTCTCTCTCAACTCTGCATCATCTGGAACACACAACCTCTCACCCATCCAAAGAACTCCATCTTGGACACGAAATTCTGATAACTTGCCTTCTGAAACCTGCTGCAACATCTTCTGGATCTCTGCATCTGATCTCTGGCCTTCCACAATCTTCTCCCTCAAAGACGGCTGCAGCCTCAACTGAGCCAAAGATGCCCCTAAACCTCGCAGTACCACCTCGATACCTACCTGATCGATCTCTGCTGCCAACTCCCTTCGAGTAGTGATCAATCTCGATAAACTACTCTTCCTGCTAAGTCCATCAGCCACTACATTCGCCTTGCCCGGATGATACTTGATCTCAGGACGAATGTCTTCCAATACCTCCAACCACCTTCTCTGCCGAAGATTCAAATCCCTTTGCTGATAGATATACTTCAGGCTCTTGTGGTCCGTGTACATATTGACCTTCTCACCATAAACATAATGCCTCCATAGCTTCAGGGCATATATGATAGCTGCTAGCTCCAAATCGTGCGTCAGATAATTCTTCTCATGCGGACGCAACTGCCTCGAACCATAAGCAATGACCTTGCCTTCTTGCATCAAGACACATCCCAAACCTATGAGAGATGCATCACTGTAGATGTCATAATCCTTCCCTGCTTGCGGCAATGCTAATATAGGTGCAGTAGTCAACCTTTCCTTTAACTCAAGGAAACTCTCCTCGCACTTATCTGTCCACACAAATGCCACACTCTTCCGGGTCAAACCTGTCAATGGAACTGCAATCTGAGAATACCCCTGAATAAACCTCCTGTAGTAACCAGCTAATCCAAAGAAGCTTCTGACTTCCTTCACTGACGTCGGCCTGGGCCAATCCTTCACTGCTTCCACTTTCTGAGGATCAGTAGCTACTCCCTCCTTAGAAAGAATATGACCAAGAAAAGCTACCTCAGACTTCCAGAATTCACACTTCGACAATTTGGCATGCAAACTGTGCTCCTGCAACGTCTGTAACACTGCTGTCAAGTGCGTCGAATGATCCTCTTCCGACTTCGAATATACCAAGATATCATCGATGAAGACCACTACGAAGGAATCAATGAATGGCCTCAACACCCGATTCATCATATCCATGAAAACTGCTGGCGCATTCGTCAACCCGAATGGCATCACCAAAAATTCATACAGCCCATGACGAGTCCTGAAAGCTGTCTTACTCACATCTTCCTCCTTGACTCGCACCTGATGATACCCTGACCTCAGATCAATCTTTGAAAATACCGCTGCTCCTCGAAGCCTGTCGAACAAATCATCAATCCGCGGCAACGGATACTTGTTCTGAACAGTCACCCTATTCAACTCCCGATAGTCAATGCACATCCTCATCGACCCATCCTTCTTTTTGACCAACAACACTGGCGCTCCCCACGGAGATGAACTCGGTCTGATAAGCCCTTTGCTCAAAAGCTCTTCAATCTGCTTCTTCACTTCATCCTGCTCTACAGGTGCCATCCTGTACGGAGCCTTGGAAATCGGCGCACTCCCCGGCTGAACATTGATGCAAAACTCCACATCTCTCTGCGGCGGTAATCCTGGAAAATCATCCAAGAACACCTGAGGAAAACTTTGAACCACTGGAATGCCCTTGACTTCATCTGCAATAGACTTCTTAGATACCATTGCAGCCACCTGCGGAATCTTCTTCTTCCCTTGGAAAGTTACTGCAGGTCCACCTGGTGCTTTCACTAACACCTCCTTCTGCTTGCAATCAATTGTGGCATCATATATAGCCATCCAATCGATGCCTACGATGACATCCACTCCCAACACTTTCAGTTCGATCAAGTCGATGCCGAACATTCTTCCACCAATCTCGATATCACAGCCCTCGTAATATCGATCTGCTACCAGCTCTTCACCTGACGGCGTTGCCACCGACAAAACCCTGCCTGGAAATAACTTAGGTTCCAAACCTAAGATCCTTGCAAAACTTGGCGATACAAATGTATGCGATGAACCAGTGTCAAACAAAACCTTTGCTTTTATTCCATTTATTAAAACAACTTTTGTTACAATAAGAATGGTACTCAATCTTAAATTGTTCTGAAATAAAAGCTTTTATTCATTACACTGATTCAAAAATGAAAGAAATCAAAATTCCTGCATACCCTGTATTACATCTTCCGAGTTTCTCGCATCCTCCTCGGTCAATGCAAATACTTGCCCTTGCCTCTTCGGGACTTTGCTTCCACCCGAACCGTCTTTCTTCAGTTGTGGACAATGGGGCTTTGAATGTCCAGTCTGCCCACACTGAGAACAAACATGCTCTGCCAACTTCGGACATGCTGACCTGTAGTGTCCTACTTCCTTGCAGTAGTAACAGGTCACTCCCTGAGCTCCAGATGCCTTCTGCACCGGTCCGCTGAACTTTGCCTGCTTCGCGGGGAATCCCTTCCCACTCTGGCCTGATGCTGGCCTCTTGTTTCGGTTCCATGTATCCTGCTTCTTCTGAAACAGTTCCATATCCTCTTCAGTCATTGCTGCCCTCCTGACCAGCTTCTCGAATCTCCTGATACCCAACGGAACCATCCTTGACCTCAAGTTTGGCCTCAATCCTAGCTCAAACTTTTTGGCCTTCTTTGCTTTGTCCATGACCAACTCTGGTGCATACCTCGAAAGTTGAGCGAATTTCGTCTCATACTCCCGAACAGTCATGCTCCCCTGCTGAAGGTTCATGAACTCAGTCGCCTTCTTCTCTTGAACATCCAGCGGAAAGAAGCGATCTCTGAACTCCTCCAGAAAAGCGTCCCATGTCAAAGGCTGATCTCCCAGAGTCCTCTTCAGTGACTCCCACCAAACACCAGCATCTTTCTCGAGCTGCATCGAAGCTAACTTCACTTTGCTAGCTGCCGGAGTCTCTGACACCTCGAAGATCGTCTCCATCTTCCTAATCCAATCATCTGCTGCTGTTGGATCAGCTTGCCCCTCAAAGACTGGCGACTTCATCCTCTTAAAGGATTCAATCTGCTCTATGGGGTCGGCATTCACCAATCCATGCCCAGCTCCATGATTTGGCGGCGGATTCTGCTGCTGCTGAGCTTGCTGTTGTTGCGCCACGTTGAATGCCATCAACGTATTCAGTGTTTGATACACCTTGGCGAATTCAGCCTCTAGGTCAATTCCCGTTCCTCGAGAACTACCCGATCCATCTTCATTGTTGCCACCATTTCTACCTCTGGGTGCAACCATTTTGAATACTGCAAAACGAGGGTAAAGTTAGAGCAACACACTCACAATTCAAACTCAAATCAATACCTTCTGACAACTATAACCATATCCCAAACCATAAATTCAAACCAAACATCATATTTTAACTCTATGTGATACTCACACTCTGATGTCCACACCTAGGTACTCACTCTCTAGTGTCCACACCTAGGTTGGTTGTCATACTAAGTCTATCATTACATTGAAGCGGAGCTCTGATACCAATCTCTGTAGCGCCCCAAATTTCTAATATGAGAGCTTAGAAAATAAGTGGCGAAATCCCAGTAATCCACTTCAATAGAACGATAGACACCAACAACGCCACTAAAATTTTTCTTCTTTATTACAACAATTATTACAAATCACAGCGGAAGTCTAATCATCTCAACTCAATTTAATCTTTCATTAACAGCTCAATAACAACACAATATGTCTTTACAATTCTTTTACACCAATCACTAAATAATCCAATTATCTCAACTTGCCCACTCAAGCATCCAACCTCCAATCTAAGCAATAACCTGCAACATGTGAGGCCAGAGTTGAACCCTAACCCCCGAACTAAAGGGGTCAGCCATAAAAATGGTGTGAGTGGCAACTAATCAAACAAATAACATAAATGAATCTGAAGCATAATGTCCAACAAATAATAATCAAGCACTAATGTATGAAGTAACAATAAAAGAGTAATGGGTGATACCAAAATCAAAAGCCAAGCGTGTGCAAAAACAGGAAATCCAAATGCATAAAAGTGATTCAAGAAAACATTATGACTACATGCTGACAACGATGACTACTAAGAGATGAAGATAAACTATGATAATTTGCCCATGCTTGATCATTCCGGAGATTGATCCCACATCACAGGTATATTCCCTGGATAATTCAGGAGATCATCCCACATCTAAACATAGACTCATCATCACAATAATACCCCAAAAGTGTCGCCTCGACTCCGATCATTCCATAGGTCAATCCCACATCTCAAGATAATTACTTGGATAATTCCGGGGAAGTACCTCACATCTCAGGTTAACTACTTGGATAATTCCGGAGATAAATCACACATTACAAGTTAATTACTTGGATAATTCAGGAGATTAAGTCCTACATCAAAAGCCATACTGAGGTGCATAACTCATGTTCTCATTCGTCATGACACTACTAATGCCTGTCCTTATCAATTTGGGTTACTGAACAAATCTCCTAGAGTAGTGTACCCTACCGGACTAAATATCTGAATACTGAAAATGTGCCTCATTGGGCCTCAACAAATAACTGAACAAACACCGGTATACTAGGGTCACATACCTCTAGAGACTCAAAAACAAATATCTGAACAAATTTCCACTAAACAAGTGGCTCAACAAAATATCTCAAAATCATGTTCTTAACGGAACATCTCAACATCAAACACTAAACAAAATATCTCAAATCAAATACAAAGATCCTTCAGGATCAGTCGACTGCATATCAGATCAGTCGACTGTCCAGAGGACATAATCCAACATTTCTCAAAAATAAACTAAGGCATAATCAGTCGACTTACCAAGGAGTCGGTCGACTGCCCCGAGACAAAAAAAAAATAATTCTCATAAAAAATATTCTAAGTATTTGAGTCGACTGAAGGGTCATAGGTCGACTGTCCCGAAAGGACTGAACAAAATCACAAACAGAGGATCAGTCGACTGACCTCAGTCTAGGTCGACTGTCCCGAACAAATCTCAAGACTCAAAAATACACAGTAGGCTTACCAGTCGACTGCTTCGCAAGACAGTCGGCTTTCGGCTACAGATTCCCAAAAGATAGGTCTGAACACAAATCAAACTGGAGTTTTCTAAAGATTCACTGAACATAAAATCAATCGTATCCAGGCTAATTAACAACTCTCAATAATCTCCATCATGGATACATTTCTCAATCAATCAATTTCTCAAATCTCATATTCTCATGATCTAAACTCTTAATCCTTGGATTAGGGTTTTTCTCAACAAAACTTCTTTCATAACTTAATCAAAATCTGAACTACTACCATCGGATCCAGATATTTATCATCTGATCATAACACAATCAATTCTTAATATGTCTCCCAACAATACGATCTCACAACCAACATATCCTCAACAAATCTTAATATTTCTATCATCATGATCCAAATAACACTAAGAGTTCTCATCATCCATATCCAAATTAAAGATCCATATCATACATACAACGAGACTAACAAAGTAATGGCATAATGATCACGAACAAGCATAACAAAGGTCTCATGTCATTCATCAATCAAAACAACAAAGCAAAGCAAAACAAAACAAACCAAACCACTCACCTTGATTTGAAGAAAAGATCTACAAAAGGCTTTCTCCTTTTGCTAGATCCAAGAATCCTCTTCTTGCTCCTCAAAAAAATCCCAATAATCTGAATATACTCAATGACGGCTGGGAAAAGAGTTTTCCTTAAATATGCCGAATAGAATATTAGGGTTTTATTCCCACTTTGCAAAATAATCCTTTCCAAAAGTACATTTCACATATATAATCCTTTTCTTGAAAATTAAACCAAATATCATTTAAATTAGGATCTGATAGAAAAATATATTTCCAAACCTCAACAATTACTGATCGGAATGCCCAGCAAATGCATTTTGCACTTCAACCCTCAAAAATGTCACTTTTGCAAATAAGTCCTTCTTTTCTCAAAAATTGCAAATAGTACTAATTAATTTCAGAAAAATCTGGAAAAATACTAAATAATCTTCAAATAATAAATAATGATTTTTCATAAAGAAAACTTAATTTTTTAAACTTCTGAAAAGTCATTTGCACGTGTTTTGCACGTGTACAAAAGATAAATTTCTTAGAAAATATTTATTTAAATCCTCAAAAATTATTTAAATTCATTTTCAAATAATTAAAATAATATTTGAAAATACGGGGTTCTACAGGGCATGGTTTGATAAATTTGTAGACGTGCATAGAAAATTTTGCATACAAAGAAGTTACAGTGATCGCTCGGTCTCATAGGGTAAGCAAATTTTGTTGGTTGTGTATGTTGATGATATTGAAATTGCAGGAGATGATGCAGTTGGTATTCAAGCGCTGAAGTCATATCTTCAACAACAATTCCAAACTAAGGACTTGGGGCAGTTGAAATATTTTCTTGAGATAGTAGCTAGATCTACAGAAGGCATTTGTCTCACACAGCGGAAGTAGTTTTGTATATATTGTCCGAATAAAGAATGTTGGAGTGTCGAACATCACATACTCCAAGGGATCCTAATTCAAAGTTACTGCCAAATCAGGTGAATTATTGAAGGATCCAAACACATATAGAAGATTAGTTGGCAAGCTATATTATCTTACAATTACTCACCTTGATATTGCATAATCTGTTAGCATAGTCAGCCATTTTATGACAACTCCTCGTACTACTCATTAGAATGTTGTGTAGAATTCTTCAATATCTGAGAAGTTCTCCAGGTCGAGGTTAATTTACACATATGGAGGATATTGTAGAATAGCTGGATTCGCTGATGCAGATTGAACAGGATGTCCAACTTATAGAAGATCAACAACCAGGTATTGTGGGTTTATAGGCAGGAATATGGTGTCTTGAAAATGTAAGAAGCAGCCAGTGGTGTCGCGATCAAGTGTAGAATCAGAGTATAGAGCTCTGTTGATATTACTTGTGAGCTTGTATGGGTGAGAAGGCTTCTTGGTGAATTGAGATAAGCAAGCTTAGGGAATAGCCTATATATATGAGGCGTTGTATTCAATTCTAATCATTTAATAAAATATCATTTTGTATCTCTTATACTAAGTTTAACATGCTACAATGCACATGGATACGACGAAGACAGTCAAGTAAAATACTATATCCAAATTATTACAAATAACATTTAATCTTATATTTTAGCAGTTACCCTCTACCATTATATTTGATATCCTTTACTAATAATTATTTTAATCTTATTTTTCACATGTAAATTTCATGCATAACCATGACAGCATTTAGAATTGCATTAGCATGTTCCGTCATTCTAAACTACTAGTATCAGACATGTGCACACGTGCACGTGGAAAAAATTGAAGGATAATGAAAAGGGTAAGAAGAAAATAATTTTCAAACCGATCCACTTTAGAAAATATTTACAAAATAGGTCAACTTTCTAAATATTTACTAAAGTTAGTCCATGATTAAAAAAAGAAAATAATTTTCAAACTGATCCACTTTCGAAAATATTTACCAAACAGGTCCAGTTTCGAAAATATTTACCAAAATAACCCAACCCGTGCGTTGCACGGTTGGGTTACTGACTAAGGGGTTCTCCCATTATAGTATTAGAGATTAGAGATTAGAGATTAGAGATTACTAACAAGCGCATCCACACCTACTTCTAATCTAGCATGTTGGTTCTCCCTCGGGTCTTCTTTGTTCTTGGAATCTATATTTGAGTTTCTTTCACCTTCTTATATTATGTATGTTTTGTGTAAGCTTATCATGAAATATTACTCTGTTGGAGATTTTATTAGATATCTCTAACAATAATATCTCAAATATTATAATGGGAGAAGGCCTTAGTGTCATTTGTAAATATTTTGTCAATCTACCAACCCGTGCAATACACATGCATAACTATTATAAAGGAAGTTCTAAGTTCAAATCCAGACTATGTCTAAATTTTTATTTTAAAAAACTATATTTATTAAGACGTGCATCACATGTGTAAATTACTAGTTATTATAATGGGAGAAAGTCTTAGTGTCATTTGTATATCTACCAACTCGTGCATTGTACGTGCATAACTAATATGAAGGAAGTCTCAGGTTCGAGTGCTCACTACGTCATATATTTTACTTTATTTTTTTATAAATATATTAAATGTGCATCACGCATGTAAATTATCTATCTATATCTATCTATCTATAATATAATATATAATAACTATTATAATGGAAGAGTTGGAGTTATAAAGCTACCTACTTACGTGCAACTCCAACTCTCAAATTACAGTCTTCACATTTACTTTTACAAATATATAATCTTATTTGTTAAGACATGCATCGCACGTGTAAATCAGAGTTTTTACTTTAATTTTTTTGAAAATAATACGTGCATCGCACGTGTATATTACTAGTTATATTATGAGAGAGATTAGTTTAGTCCCATATTAAATAATGTATTGGTTTAGTATTTCCTTCTTTCCTATATATAGGAAACATATTGTACTCTGTTCAATAAAATCAATAATCAATAATAAAGTTTTTCTTCATATCCCTAATTCTAACACGGTATCAGAGCCAGTATTCCTATAAGGCCTATACTAATTTGATCATTGGTAATCACTCCACCTCTCAACATCTCTCTTCCGATCAAATCTTCAAAATCCTAGTCATCATCAAACAACAAGATCCAACAAACCCTAGCTGCCATTCCTATCCAAAACCCTAGCCGTCATCACCTCCACAGCCTTCATCAAAATCCATACAACTCCGGCGACCCTACAACTCTGGGGACAAGCTTCTCCAACAACAGCAACAGATCCCACCTTCATCATCATCATCATCATCAGTCAACTCCATCGTCAACATCTTCAGCAACCAACTCCAGCGACGACTTCTTCAACAACAACAGCAACCCCCCTTCATCAACAAAAACTCCTTATTTAACAACCAACAACACCATCAACAACCGAAAATCCCGACTACCCTGAACTCCTCCAACACCCAAACCCACTCATTAATAGATCCCGAACAACCAACTCCCCATTAATGGCGACGCCTAAGAGATTCGAACACTCGCGGAGAAACCCTACCATCGCCGCCACTTCCCAAACTTCAGCAGCATCAACTCCAACACCTCAACCTCCACGCTATCGCCCACACATCGTCGAACCCCTACCGCTGCTGCCCAAATCCCGAACCCCTACTGCTGCCACCTCATCTTCCCCCAAACCGTAGCCGCTCCTCTTCTCCAAGCCCCTTTCTTTTTCTTCCCTTCACAAACTCGACCCACTTCAAACTATCCCCAAAAATAAACAAAAAAAATTTAACCCTAAACCCACAAACCAATACCCAACTCCCAAACCTGACCCACTAATCCTATATCCACTCTCTTGTACCCGACTCGTTTCTCCAAACCAAACTCAAACCCATTTTCTTTTATTTTAATCAAAAAAATAAAAAAAAATTAAAAGATCTTTCTTGCAGGTCCTTCAGCTTCCGATCCATTTCTAGATACAACCTCACACTGGTTAATCCATTGTGAGTTTGAGAGGGGGGGATATCAACATCATCACAGTTCCTGTCTCCTTCACCTTCTGTCGACTTCTACTATCTTCTGCATCCAGTTCTCAGTTCAGGAAAAATTCTCAAGTCAGTAGTGAGATCCCAACATACTACTTCTTCCAGTTCAGAGAAAATTTTCAAGTTATGGGTGAGATCCCATCAGGGACAATTCTCAAGTCAGGGGTGAGATTCCAACATTCTTCTTCTACTACTTCTCAGTTCGGGGGTGAGATCCCAACAGTTCGAGATATGGAGATCTCGCCACAGTTCGGGATATGAAGATTCCAACAGTGAGCCACCACTACATCCTTCCACCAACTACCTCCTTCCTCTACTACTATTATTCTCAAGTCCGGGATGAGATCTCAACACATAAGACATTGAGCACCTTTCCTGCATCATCTACTTGATCGCCGTTTTTGCATCACAGTTTTGCGACTGTTGCAGCTGAATCTGGTGTGGGGGCAAACAGATAGTATTTGTGGATTCTTGGAAAACTTGGAATAGCAAACCTGTTACCTATTCCGCCGGAGTTTAACCGTTGCTCCCTCCGTTCACCTGCAAAAAAGTGCGAGACACCGGGGTTGTTCCTGGCGACGCACCCTCCGACGCTCAAGTCAGTAATCAGAAGTGATTATGAAAGAGCGTAAAACTGGCAAAAGATTGATTACCTCTTAATGGAGATGGGTGGGGGGTACTTATAGGCTCCGCTGGGGTCAGATTAGGAATGTAATCTCTGTGGTTAGATAAGGAATGTAATCCCTAATCCCAGTGAAAGGATAGATATGAATCAGGGCCGTTGAATAGGATTTAATCAGAAACCCTAATTCTATCCTTTCTAGACCGGATTTGCTGCGGGTCGAAACCCGCACCCAGTCGAGGTGGATCCATTCGCGGGTTAGCGGGTCTTCGAGGAGGAGAACCAGTACCCGCTTCAGACCCATTGGTAGGTAAAATTACCGTTTTATCCCTGGGCTTCAAGATTCGTGTCCGATTTGGACGGTTCCGATTTAACCCCATTTTTAGCCATATCACGAGCCTCCCACTCCCGAATACTGAGTTTGATCAGCCTTTGAGGAGTAGTTTTACTGTTTTAATGGCTAGTGGAGTTTATCGGAGTCCAAATGGAAGGTTTTGAATCTTTGAAGGAGGTAGTGTGGTGATTTTTCAAGTTGTTTGCACTCTAAGTTGTTTAAGAGCTTTTTTGGATGTTTGGTGATTTTTATCTATTTTTTCGGATTATTTATTTAATTTTGCGAAGTGTTAACCGGTCATTCGGGGGTCTTAACGACACGTTCTAGGCAATAATTGTTCGTTCAGGGGCTCAAAAATATGCCCCCAAATTTATAATTATTTTCTAGAATTTTTAGTTAATTTTTCCGAATTTTTAGTAATTTTTTCGCAATTTTTAAATAAATAAAACGATTAAAATAAATAAAAACTAATTTTTAATACCGATTTATGGCGTGGCACGATCTGAGCCCTCCATCAGCGTCGAGCACGTTTTTATGGGTGATCAGACGATCCATGTTGCTCGGCAGATAGTTTCTCCGTATGAAAAGGTCGGTGTCTCGGTCGCTCGGCTTGTCTCCTTGGCAGCTCGACTCGTTGCCTCGGAATCTACCGAACAACATGGCAGGATCCTGATCGTCCATCTCAGCGCGGATCCTAAAAAATGGTATCTTGTCGTTTAGTGAACGTGGTAAGATCTGAGCCGTCTATTGCGTCGAACACGTTTTTTGATAGGATCCAACGGTTGAGGAGGGTCGGCGAAATTTTTCTCCATATGTGGGGGTCGGTTCCTCATCCCCTCAGCTTGGCAGTTCGGCATTGTGGGCCAAATAAGCGCTCCGATAGGACGTTCGGTTCGACCTAGTAGCTCGAAGGCTCGACCAAGCTGTTCGTTAGCTCGGCTGAGCGCTCCGGTGGCTCAATTCCTTGTCTACTGTATTAGGAGCTCGGTGGTCCAGCCCAGCTGTTCGGTAGCTCGGCACTTAGTTTGGAATCTGCCGAACTACGTGGCAAGATCCTGAGCGTCCATCTCAGCGCGGATCCCTAAAAAATGCTATCTTGTCATTTAGTGAACGTGGCAAGATCTGAGCCATCCATCACGTCGAGCACGTTTTTTGACAAGATCCAACGGCTGAGGAGGGTCGGCAGAATTTTTCTCCAGATGTGGGGGTCGGTTCCTCGTCCCCTCGGCTCGGCAGTTCGGCGTTGTGCGGTGGCAGGTCGAGGTGTTGTTTGCTGAGCAATGGAGTTAGGTGCTTTGAAGAGTTATGGCTTTGAGCCGTCGCCACCCTCCGACTGAGTAGCTCGGTTGCTTAGCCAAGCTATTCGGTAGCTCGGCTAGGCACACCGGTGGCCGGAAGCTCGGAAGGTACGCGTGGCTAGATCTAGAGCGTCCATCAAGGCGTGAATCACGAAGACGGTATTCAGATCATGAGAAAACGTTATCTTGTCATTTTGTGAGCGTGGTGCTATCTGAACCGTCCATCGAGTTTTGACACAAATTTTGGAACGATCCGACGGTGATTCGGTCTCGACAGAATTTTTCTCCATATGTGGAGGTCAGTACCTCGGCACCTCGGTCCGGTTAGAACGGTTGTTCGGTGGCAAGTTGAGGTGTTGTTTGCTGAGGAATGGAGTTAAGTGCTTTGAAGGGACCTGGCTTTGAATCATCGCCACCCTCCGACTCAGTAGCTCGGTTGCGTAGCCAAGCTGTTCGGTAGCTCAGCTAGGCACACTGGTGGCCGAGTCATGGACTTAAGCGATTTGATGAGTCTTTGTTTTGAAACGTCGCAACTTTCTGTTTTGGTGCTTTGGCTTCTCTTAGTGGGCTTTTAAATGCCCAAGGAAGCCCAAACGTCGCATTGTGGTTATAAGTTCTCACTCCCCCACCCCAGAGCTTATTTCTCACTTTTCACTCCAAGTTTTCACTTTTACTCTCTGCGTGCTCTGCTAGCGGCGATTTTAGCTCCAAGGTGGTTGCGTTAGCTGTCGCGTGGGCCAGGCAATTTCCGGCGAACTAATTCCGTCCGTGAACGTCACTTCAAGGACACGTCACATCAAGGTCAGTTTATTTGCCTTAGTTTTTTTTTGAGATGTCAAGGGTAGACTTGGGGAGTGAGGCCTCGTCCTCGGGCGATAGTGGCGCCGAGGAGAGGAGGCGTATGGAGATCCGAAGAAAGGGGAAGGAGGTGGTCGAGCTGTCCGTGGCCGAGGTGAAGAAGAAGAAAAAGAAGGTAGTGGCCCGATCTCCTGTAGTCGAGGAGATCGTGGAGACTTTGAGGCAAGCCCCTGAGTCAGGCCGGTACCCTTGTGTACTGTCCGGCCATGTCGAAGTCAGGCAATACGAGGGTGAGCTTCTGGAGAAGGCGATCGTAGGTCGGTCGGCAGTGTACGAGGAGAACGTGCCGGTCCTGGCTACCGAGGCGGACGAGATTGCGTCGGTATTATCCGCGAGGGACCTGCTCCGGATCAGAAAAGGTTTCGCCATCCCTCCGGAGTACAAGCTGATTCTCCCCGGCCCTGGGATGCGAGCGAACTCCAAACTGTCGTCGTCGGATATGTGTATGTTCGACTACGACTCGCTGAACGCCGAATTGCGCTTTCCTCTGCACCCTTTTGTGTTAGAGGTCCTCCAGTGGTACTGCCTGGCGCCGACCCAGTTCATGCCGAACACCTGGCGCCACGTGAATGCCTTCTTGCTGCAGTGCCGCAATGCCGAGGTCGAGCCAGACCTGACGATCCTTCGGAGCATGTATCGGATTCACCGTATGCACAAGACCGAACATCGCTACTACCTGTCACCCCGGAAAGGCGTTAGGATTATAGAGAATCCGGACTCGATCAAAGGTTGGAAGGAGAAGTTCCTTTTGTTGAGGGAGCCTTCGATGCTGAAGATTCCGACTCAGTGGAAAGTAGAGGTGCCAAAGTTTACAAGGGTCGACCCGGTACTGACTGCGGCCGAGGAGGAAGTGGTGGGGAAGATCATGGCTCTCCCAATGTTGAGCAGGAGAGAAATGACCGAGGAGGTGCTACACGGGTCAGGCCTTAGTCCGATTGACCCGAGTACGCTCCTGACATCTCGTAATATATATATTTTTTTCTCTAAGTTTTTAGCTCGTTTCGCTAACTTGCTGTTTGTTTTGTTGTTTGGAACAGAAGCGCCGAAGATGGACTTTCTGGGGATGATGAACGAGCGAGGCAAGGTTGCCGACGGAAGGAAGAGGAAGAGGCCGAGCATGACGGCTTCGTCCAGTCGGCCCTCTAAGGTTCCTTCGGCAGTTGCTCCGCCTCCTACCGTTGCTGAGGTCCCCTCGCCAGCGCCAGTCATTTCTACCGACCCCTCGGCTCCTGCTACGTCAGCCACGACCGGTGAGGCCTTCAATGTTTCGGCAGTGCTGTCGCTCCAGGCTCCGCCCCTGACCGCTCACCCCGAGGAGATCCTGACCGAGCAGCATAAGAAGCTGTTCATCCCGGACTGGTGAGTCAAGAACCATGGCAGCTTCCTCGAGGACTCGCAGATGTGCATGCAAGTCGTCAAGCACTTAGCGACCCCGAAGGACCGAGCTGCACTGAAGGCAGGGACGACTGGCGATGACACCTACGAAGTCGCTCGGTCGCTTGTGTCGGTAAGTTTTGCATTCATTTTTCTTGAGGATTTCTTAAGTTTGCCGTTTGGCTTTTACTTTGTTCTTATTCTCTTTTTTCTTCGACAGGCCACTTGTCACTTCGGCCATCTGCTTCAAGCGTTCACTGAACAGGAGAGGGAGTTGAAGGCCGCCAGCGACAAGGACAGGGCCGAGAAGGTGAGGGCGGTTCGGCAGCTCGAGGCAGAGCAGAGACGCGTGGACGGCTTGGAGGTCCGGGTCGCCGACCTTGAGGCGGACCTGGAGCGAGCGAAGGGGCGGCTTGCTGAGGAGGTTGCCAAAGTCACCAAGGCTGCTGAGGAGCTGGCGGCATCAGCGAAGGCTCTAGCGGAGGTGAAGTCGGAGAAGGACATCGTGGCGGCGGTGATCAGGGCCGAGGTCGAGGCCGAGGCGAAGGCGCACATGGCCTCCAACATGGAGAAGTCCTACGAGAGGGCGCTCGACAATGTCCAGGACCGCGTCCCCGGCTTTCAGCGGGTCGAATACAGGTCGTGGCCCTAGAGCTGCGGCAGAGGGCGAAGAGGAGGAAGGCGAAGAAGAGGAAGGCGATGACGAGGAGGAGGTGGTCCCTGAGACTGTGGTGACCGACCCCCAGGCCGGGGCGACGGGGAATGAGAGGCCGTCTGGCAAGGCACCTGTGGTCGAGCCGACGACGCAGGAGGACCCCTGATCTCCTCGTCTTTTGTAATTTTGTTTTTTCTTTTTTAGAATGTAATGCGTTTTTGCAGACCGGCCATCGCCTCTTCTTTATGAATGAAATTCTTATTTCAAATTTGTCTAAGTGTTTGGCTCGGACTTTAGTCTTTGAATGTGATGTGCTTGTCTTTCAGATCCTCGTTCATGCTCTAGATACCGCAGCAGCTCGGCGTCGTGCTGAACTATTTAAGCAGTCTCGCGAGGCTCGCCTCGAGGGTGAGATCGAGCTGATCAGGAGAGTGTCGCTCAATGTGGAGAAGAAGAACAGCGAGCTGCTGGCCGAGGTGCACCACTTACGGATAGTCGAGGAGGAGCTTTCGACGAAGGAGGAAGAGCTGGCCTCGTCGCTGGCCGAGCAAGACGAGCTCGCGAAGAAGGTCGAGTAGCTGCAGAAGGTCACGGTCGACAAGAGCATCGAGACCAATTTGCATCACATTATATCTGATAGTGCTGAGTACCCGGGTTCGGTGAAACTCCCTCGATTCAAGATACTGGTTGAGGACGACACTTTGAAAGACAGGATCGTTGAGCTTGAGGAGGAAGTGGCTCGTCTTGAGCCTCAGCCCGTGAGGACTAACGTCCGCAGCACTTCGTGCACTCGCGAGGAGATAGAGCGAGGGATCTCCTTTTACGAGCTCGCAACTCGTGCTCCCGTCGTTGGTCGGACTGCGACCGATGCCTAAAGTGGTGTAGCTATTAGCTCGAGCGGAGCCTCGGTCGGAGCCACTGTTAGGGTTAGTGGCGAAGCGGCGTCCCAGTTCGTCGGCCTAGAGACGAGCTTGGAGATGAAGAGACGAAAACGCCGAGTGTCCCTGAATCGGAATGTCCCCATTCCGAGGAGGCATTGAACTAGTTGTACTGGGCTTTTGATTTCTTGCATCGTCTTCTTCGTTGTAATTTCTTGCCTTGTAAATTTATCAAGTTGCTTTTTTGTTGTAACTTCTTGCCTTGTAAATTTATCAAGTTGTTTTAATGAAATCGAAGTTCGCCTGCTTATTGTTGTGCCATAGTCACCTTGCTCTTGAAACCAATCCTTAAGAACCAGTAGTTAATTTATTCGAGCGTTCCAGCCATAGTATTCGAGCGTTAGCTGTAGAACATTAGCACCTTGCTCGAGATATGCCGAGGCAACTTGGCACTTCGGTAGTGTGGTAGCTCGAATTTCAGACCCGAGCCACGTGGCTCCATTTGAACGGCTGATCACGATCATGGCATGAATCACGAGGCGGAAGGCTCGTGTTTCGAGAAAACACTATCTTGTCATTTTGTGGATACGTGGCACGATCTAATCCGTTCATCACATTCTAGAACGCATTTTGAGACGATCCAACGGTGAAATTGGTTCGGCGGAATTTTTCTCCATATGTGGAGGTCGATTCCTCGTCCGCTCTGTTCGAGATACTGAGGGAGTGCAGTCGAGCCGAGCGTTGGACTCTGAACTCGCCGTTAGAGTTATTCGACGGTTGCGGGAGTAGTTCCGAATGGCGACCTACTTCTAGCTCGCTTAAGAGCGAACTTGCGAAGTAGAATCGAGCCAAGTGTTGGACTCCGAACCATCGTTAGAGTTGTTCAACGGTTGTGGGAGCAATTCCGAATGGCGACCTACTCTTAGCTTGCTTAAGAGCGAGCTTGCAGAGAAAAATCGAACCAAGTGTTGGACTCCAAACCATCGTTGAAGTTTGTTCAACGGTTGTGGGAGTAATTTCGAATGGCGACCCACTCCTAGCTTGCTTAAGAGCGAGCTTGCGGAGCAAAATCGAGCCAAGTGTTGGACTCCGAACCATCGTTAGAGTTTGTTCAACGGTTATGGGAGCAATTCCGAATGGCGACCTACTCCTAACTTGCTTAAGAGCGAGCTTGCGGAGCAGAATCGAACCAAGTGTTGGACTCTGAACCATCGTTAGAGTTTGTTCAACGGTTGTGGGAGCAATTCCTGAATAGCGACCCACTCCTAACTCGCTTAAGAGCGAGCTTGCGGAGCAGAATCGAGCCAAGTGTTGGACTCGGAATCATCGTTAGAGTTTGTTCAATGGTTGTGGGAGCAATTCCGAATGGCGACCTACTCCTAGCTTGCTTAAGAGTGAGCTTGCGGAGCAGAATCGAACCAAGTGTTGGACTCCGAACCATCGTTAGAGTTTGTTCAACGGTTGTGGGAGCAATTCCGAATGGCGATCCACTCCTAGCTCGCTTAAGAGCGAGCTTGCGGAGCAGAATCGAACCAAGTGTTGGACTCCGAACCATCGTTAGGGTGAAGAGTAAAAGCAAAGAGATGCAAACAGTTTTACAAGTAAAATATGAAAAAGCTTTATTTATTGATGACTAATGGTCGGCTACTTCTGAGTTGTGAGCCGTTATTACATGAAAAATGAAGAGGAAAAATACAAGGGAAAGGAGAGGAACGGTTCGACATCCCCAAATACTTAGATAGGCGCTGGGGCGCTTTCTTGGTATTTCAAAAGATGGTCGGCATTCCAAGTCCTTGGGATTTCTCTGCCTTCGAGGTCTTCGGACGTTGGTCGGACACTCTCCTGGGGGATCTCTAGAGTTTCAAGGGAGAGGACTGGACCCCAAGTCGAGGTCATGTAGCACGTGCGGGCCGTTTCCTGATTGCCTTTTACTTCCCCTACTCCTGCCCGGGTGGGGAATTTCATCTTGAGGTGATAGGCAGAGGGGATGGCTTCAAGGGCAGCTAGGCCGGGCTGACCCAAAATGACATTGTAAGCTGCAGGGACATCCACGACCATAAAGTCCATCGACTCCGTTGGGGTGGTAGGAGTTTTTCCAGCGGTTACGTCCAGTGCGATCACCCCTTCAATAGTCACTAGCACTCCCGTGAACCTATGGAGCGTATAGCCAGCAGGGCTTGAGTCTGTCTCGGGATAGTTTGAGGCCTTTGAAAGCGGTGAGAAGAGGATGTTAATGGAGCTGCCATTGTCCACTAGGATCCTTTCCACCTTAAAGTTCGCCATATGGAGATTGATGACGAGTGCGTCACAATGGGGGGTTCGGACACCCTTAAAGTCTTTTCTGAGAACGTGACGGGCACTCCGAGGCCTTTAGGAGGTGGTGTGGCGTGAACCGAACTGACTTCCTTATAAACAGCCTTTCAAGAGGAGTTGGATGAGCCCCCCATTGGGCCCCCATGAATGAGGTGTAGGACACGTTCTTCTTCGAATTCGGGCATTTCATCGCGTTCTGGACGCTTGTTAGCCCCCCGAGGCGGGGGAGGGGAGCGATCGGTTCGATCATTTGTTCTCACAAATTTGGCCAACTGCCCCCTCTAGATGAGGGCCTCTATCTCGTTCTTTAGCGCCCAACAGTCGTTGGTGTCGTGGCCATGATCCCGGTGGTAGCGGCACCACTTTTCCTTATTCCTCCTCTTGGATGGGGTGTTCATCCTCGGAGCAGGAGGTATGACCCCCTCCTTCTCAACTTCCATTAGAATGGTGAAGACATTGGTAGTGAGAGGAGTAAATTTCTCGAACCTGGGGGGAGGGCGGCGCTGACCGCCATTATCCTTCTGAAGCTTGTTGGCCCCTTCCTCTCCTGTTCCCTTTCTCTTAGACCTGGAGGAGGACCCCTCCAAGTTGGGGCGGTGCTCAGCTTCTTCGGCCCGAATATACTTTTTGCTCTGGAGGAGAGGTCAGAGAAGTTCTGTGGGGGCTTCTTGTCAAGGGAGGAGCGGAAGGTTGGAGTTGAGGACGTTGGACTGAAATGTTGCTGCAGCGACCGACTGGTCGAGGGATGCTATGGACCTGGCTTCCGCTGTGAACCTTTTCACATAGTCTCTCAGCTTCTCACCCTTCTTCTGGTTAAGGTAGAGTAGCGAAATGCTGGTCTTCTCAGTTCTGCGGCTACTCATGAAGTGGGTGACGAAGAGTGTCTCAAATTGCTCGAAGGAGAATATTGAGGAAGGGGCAAGGCGAGAGTACCATTCTCGAGCTGGACCGTTGAGAGTTGTGGGAAAGGTTTTGCAGAGCAGAGCATCGGAAGCTTGATGGATGAGCATGAGGGTCTTGAAGCTTTCGATGTGATCGATGGGGTCAGTCTCCCCGGAATAAGTCTCGAACTGAGGAGGCTTAAAGCCGATTGGTACGGGTGCATCCATTATGGTTCGGGAAAAAGGAGGTCGACTAGGACGAAGGGTCCTTCCTCTAAGCTCTTCTTCTCTGGTCTAACTGACCCAAGCGCCTCTTCATTTCATGGAGACGGCGGTAGACAGCGTCATCCCTTCGACGGTAATCAGCCGAGCCTCTAGACTCGTCTTCGTACGAGGGAGAGCGGGGGCTACGACGACGGTAGCTGCTGGAGCGGCAAGGACCTGGCATGTGCCGGGGGTTGCTTGGAGCTGGGGGAGGAGTAAGGGACCATCGGCGAGGACTTCGTACCGGAGGAGGAGTGGGAATCCTGGGAGCAATAATGTTGTTAGGACGGAGATTGAGAGCTTGTAGGATGATTGCTTGGAACTACTGGAACTCGGCACGGGTGATGGGTGCCTCATCGTTCCTAGGATGTTGCCGACAGGCAGGGGAATGGGGTCTTCTCCTGTGATGCTCGGGGGACTCTCTCCGCCCCCTTCGGATAGGAGACCTTCTGTAGTCTCGGCGGTGAGGAGATCGCTCATCCGGATGTTGCTGGTGGGAGGTTCCCTCTCGGGCCCGCTTTTCATCTAGACGGCGGCGAAGATCCTCATCCTTCTGCCGATTGAGGACGGTGTCGCGAAGGTCGGAAGCTCGGGGATTGTGGGAGGCCATAGAATCTGAAGAGGCATTGTGGATGGAGACGTGGTCCGGATGGAGAGGCTGTTTCTGCGGGTTGGGACCCTTGGGAGGTTGTTGATTCTGAGGAGGAGGCAGGTCCTGTTGGAGGGGGTTCTCTGCTTGAGGAGGAAGTTGTCCCTGCTGCTGAGCGGGCTGGATGGGGACTTCCTGTTGCTGATCGGGGTTGGGTCCTCGGTTGGACCCTCTGGATCTGACTTTCCTAGGAGGCATGGCCGGAGAAGATCTGACCAACGGGAAGAGGGGAGGCTGCTATTCGTTGGTTTCCCACAGACGGCGCCAATCTGTTGCCGCTGAATCTGGTGTGGGGGCAAACAGATAGTATTTGTGGATTCTTGGAAAACTTTGAATAGCAAACCTGTTACCTGTTCCGCTGGAGTTTAACCGTTGCTCCCGCCGTTCACCTGCAAAAAAGTGCGAGACACCGGGGTTGTTCCCGGCGATGCACCCTCCGACGCTCAAGTCAGTAATCAGAAGTGATTATGAAAGAGCGTAAAACTGGCAAAAGATTGATTACCTCTTAATGGAGATGAGTGGGGGGTACTTATAGGCGCCGCTGGGGTCAGATTAGGAATGTATTCCCTGTGGTTAGATAAGGAATGTAATCCCTAATTCCCAGTGAACGGATAGATATGAATCAGGGCCGTTGATTAGAATTTAATCAGAAACCCTAATTCTATCCTTTCTGGACCGGGTTTGCTGCGGGTCGAAACCCGCACCCAGTTGAGGTGGATCCGTTCGCGGGTTAGCGGGTCTTCGAGGATGAGAACCAGTACCCGCTTCAGATCCATTGGTAGGTGAAATTACCGTTTTACCCCTAGGCTTCAAGATTCGTGTCCGATTTGGACGGTTCTGATTTAACCCCATTTTTAGCCATATCAGCGACCCTACTACATGAACATCGTCAATATTCCAAACTCATGTTGTTTAACCCAACATGAGTTTGAGGGGGATGTTAGATATTATAAGAGATATTATATTATGAGAAAGATTAGTTTAGTCTCATATTGAATAATATATTGATTTAGTATTCCCTTTTCTCCTATATATAGAAAACATATTGTACTCAGTTCTATAAAATCAATAATCAATAATAAAGTTTTTCTACCTAGCCCTAATTCTAACATACTCAGACATGGTTGAATAGCATCCACCTTTTTTGTCAAAAAATAATCTATAGGCAATGAGAAACATAAGGTGAACTTTATACGATACATAACTTTTTTTGTGACTTACTATAAATTGGTTTGCAAAGAAGACATTTTACATTTCTTATTTATGTATGTGCAACAAAATTTGTTCTTTTTTTTAATTCCAAAATAAATAAATGTACATAACAATATTCGAACCTGGGGAACCTGGGGTGCTCTGATACCATGTAAAACACCATGCCACTAGGCTAAAACTCTAAAGTTGTAAAGTGGTTGAGAAAAATTGTACTTGTATTATAACACAAAGATACTAAAAAATAAATTTATTGCGATACAAATTAGATGTTCATACAGTGTAATTTAAAACAAAACAATTAGACAGTTAAGTTAAATACTATGGTTCAGAAACTCCGCATTAGGATTGGGCATCGGCCTTCATTTATATCTAATGTTGAAGATACTGAAAGTATCAATAGGAAAAATCTTGATCTGAAACAGCTGATGTTTCTTTTTACAGTTCTGGTTAGAAGGTTAGTATATTTGTTTGCGCATAGCACTATATAATATCAGGCCAATCTGGTGTATTGGATTTAGCCCATACATAGGGTATATTAGTAATTGTTAGAAAATGGAATTTTATACACCATTTACGAACCAGTTTTGAGCAATTTTTTGAGTAAAATTTTCTATGAATTAGTGAGAGATCTTGATGGATTTGTGTTCTCCTTCGTGAGTAGATCAAAATCATATAGTTATTTGCTCAAAACGGTGAATGAGAATTTGTCTCCCAAAGTGAGGCATTTTCATCTTTGAAAATGAGTTGAGGGATTTTAGTCCCACATCGAAAAAAACAAAGGAAATAGGAAAGGTTATATAATAACATCTTTCTTGGCATAGTAAGATAGCAAGTCAAGAAGCTCTCTCTTTCGTGCGACGTAGGAGGGTGCAAATCTCGGACTGGATTAATGCGATTTGTGTGCGCCCGCACGTCGTGCGTACACGAATGCCGGACCGACGTGAACCCACCCTGTGCAAAACAACTTTTTGTTACAGTTTTTTCCCCGACCTGTAACGGCTGGAATAGACGTCTGGTGCATGGAAGGAGTTGTCTACTGTTACAGTAGATGCAGTCAATGCGTTGTCTGCTGTTACAAATCTTACCCTGGCCCTATAAATAGAGGCTCATCTCCCATGAATGGACACACCGAAAAACTCTTCTCTTCTCCCCATGTTCAGTGCTTCAAAGTCTTAGTCGTTCGGTGATAAAATTCAGACACTGTCCAGTTTGTGAAATGAACGTGGTACCGGCGTCCAACTCTTCTGTCGTTGCATCATGGGAGACAGAAGTCTCAGCAAACTCCAGCACTCGGATGAGGCAAATCTTTTTTAATGAGATTGTGTGATACACAAGCCTCGACACCAATCAGTTTGGCTTTGTTACTTTCATTTTCTTTTTAATTTTATTGGTTATCTTCTTCTCCTTCTCTGTTTTGTTCCTCAAAAATCGTACTTTTTTTTTGTTGTAATCAAATTTTGTAACAAACATAAAACAGATTATCGTTTCCTTGATTCCTATTTCCTTGATTTTGAGACATTCTTTTATTTTCTTTTCATTCTGAAAAATTTACACTCGTTTTGAGTATTTTCAGATTAACAATGACAAATGCATCAGAGAATATTGTTGTTGCTGATGCGGCACAAGTGTCGGCTATTGCTGTGGCACGAGTGCCAATGCCGACCGCTGTACCTGTCTCAGCCTCCTATGGAGAGAAACCCGAGAAGCTGAACGAGGAAAATTTCAAGAGGTGGCAACAGAAAATGATGTTCTACTTGACCATCTTGAATCTCGCAAGATTCTTGAACAAAGAAGCTCCAAATCTTAAAGAAGATGAGCAAGATAACCAAGTCAATGCCGTTGTGGATGCTTGAAAAAATGCTGATTATTTATGGAGGAACTACATAATGAACAGGATTAGCCGATTCTTTGTACAATGTTTATATTGCTGTTACAAATCTCACCCTAACCCTATAAATAGAGGCCCCTCTCCCCTGAATGGACACACCGAAAAACTCTTCTCTTCCCCCCTAATCTGTGCTTCAAAGTCTTAGTCGTTCGGCGATAGAATTCAGACGTCGTCCAGTTTGTGAACTGGACGTGGTGCCGGCGTCCAGCTCTTCTGTCGTTGCATCCTGCGAGATAGACAACTCAGCAAACTCCAGCACCCAGACGAGGCGAATCTGTTTTAAGGAGATTGTTTGATATACAAGCCTCAACACCAATTGGCTTGGTTTTTTTACTTTCTATTTCTTTTTAATTTTATTGGTTTTCTTCTTCTCCTCCTTCTCTATTTTGTGCCTCGAAAATTGAACTTTTTTTTGTTGTAATCAAATTTTGTAACAAACATAAAACAGATTATCGTTTCCTTGATTTTGAGACATTCTTTTATTTATTTTTATTCTGAAAAATTTATACTCATGTTGTGTATTTTCATATTAACAATGAAAAATCCATTGGAGAATTCTGTTGTTGCTGATGTGGCACAAGTGCCGACTATTGCTGAGGCACGAGTGCCAATGCTGACCGTTGTACCTGTATCATTCTCTCATGGGGAGAAACCTGAGATGTTCAACGGGCAAAATTTCAAGAGGTGGCAACAAAAAATGATGTTCTACATGACCACCTTGAATCTCGCAAGATTCTTGAACAAAGAAGCTCCAAATCTTAAAGAAGATAAGCAAGATAACCAAGTCATCACCGCTGTGGATGCTTGGAAAAATACTGATTACTTATGTAGGAACTACATAATGAACGGATTAGCTGATTCTTTGTACAATGTTTATATTGATAAAAGAACAGTTAAAGAACTTTGGGAATCCCTAGAACATAAATAAAAAATTGAGGATGTCGGCTCCGAGAAATTCATTGTGGACCACTTCCTAGACTATAAAATGGTGGATTCCAAAACAGTGATCAGTCAGGTTCAAGAAATTCAACTGATCTTACATGAGATATATACTGAAGGTATGAACTTAAGAGAAAGTTTTCAAGTTACTTGTATTATTGAAAAATTGTCAGCAGGGTGGAAAGACTTCAAAAATTACTTGAAGCATAAGCAAAAGGAAATGGTCATCAAGGATCTCATTGTTAGGCTTCGTATTGAAGACGAAAATGGAAGTTCTGAAAAGGTCGGAGCCACCAGTCAGGTGGCTAAGGCTAATGTGGTGGAACATAGTTAACATTCCAAAAAGCACAACAACAAGGGGTCTAAGTTGGGGCCTAAGGGATGAATCTCCAAGAAACTTCAATTTCAAGGCAAGTGCTTCAATTGTGACAAGATAGGTCACAAGTCTACCGATTGCAGACTACCCAAGAAGAACAGGAACAGAGAAGCACATACTGTTGAAGGCATTGCTTAAGACGTTTCTGATATCAACCTCTCAGCTGTGGTCATGGAGGTAAACATGATGGGTTCAAATTCCAAGGAATGGTGGATTGACAATAGAGCTACTCGACACGTGTGCTCCAACAGAAGTATGTTCTCCACTTTCAAACCATTAGAGGATGAGGAGAAGATGTTTATGGAGAACTCGGCTATTTCAGAAATCAAGGGCCAAGGCAATGTGATCTTGAAGATGACTTCTAGAAAGGAACTGACTCTGAACAATGTTGCATATGTTCCAGAAATCCGTAAAAACCTAGTATCTGGTTCATTGCTTAATAATCATGGATTTCATTTTGGTGTTTGAGACAAAAAAAATTGTTTTGTCGAAGACTAGAATATATGTTGGTAGAGGATACATGAGTGGTGGAATGTTTAAACTCAATATAATGATCATGGTCAAGAATATCAATAAAGCTAGCTCTCTACTTATATGCTTGAGTCTTTCAATTTATGGAATGGTAGACTAGGACATGTTAATTATGATACTTTGCGTAGATTAATTAACTTGAATCATATACCAACATTCCAAATTGATTCCAAACATAAGTGTGAAACTTGTGTTGAGGCAAAACTGACAAGATCATCCTTTAAAAGTGTTGAAAGAAACACTGAACCTCTTTTGATTTAATTCACACTGATATTTGTGATATGAAAATGATACAAACAAGAGGTGATAATAAATATTTTATTACCTTTATTGATGATAGCACAAAATATTGTTATGTGTATTTGCTTAAAAGCAAACACAAAGCTATAGAGAAATTTGTTCTCTATAAAAATGAAGTTGAGAATCAACTCAACAAGAAAATTAAGACACTAAGAAGTGACTGAGGTGGAGAGTATGAACTGCCATTTGCTGAAACTTGTGCCCACGCTCTAATATCCACACCTAGGTACTCACGCTCTATTGTCCATCTTGGTTTATTCTTATACCATGTTTATCATTACTATTGAAGCATGCTCTGATACCAAACTCTGTAGCGCCCCGAATTTTCAATAAATAAACCGAAGAATATGTGGCACAATTCCTAGCATCTACCTCAATGTAATAGTAAATATAGCCAAACACAGAAAATCTTTTAACTTTTATTACATCAATTCTTTACATAGCACAGTGGAAATTAAACACCTTGAATTACACTTTCTTTCTTTTACAACACATTCTTTTACAATTTGCATAAACCATATTATCATTCTACTACATGTATCCAAATCCCAAGCAAATGGTACCTACCTGTAAAACGTGAGACTAGAGATAGCCCTAACTCCCAAAACTATGGGGTTAGTCATAACGGTGTAAATGACATTAAAAGAAATATAATATAAGTGAAACATAAAGAATAAATTCATAATCAACACATTCCAACAGTAGTAACAAATAGATAATGAAATAACGATAAATAAAGCATGAAAAATCAAGTGAAAATAATCTAAGTGTCAAGTGTAGGAAAACAGGAAAACATTATGCATAATACAAGCCAAGAAAACACAAATGCAGTATGATGACTCTCTAATGCGTACTTGTCGGGTTCTATGCATTCCATACTACATAGGTACGGTGCAAGCCCTTATTGTTATCCACTTTATAGGGTTAAATTCCTCGTTATGCAACTAATCCTACTACGGTGATAGAAACAAGATTTAGAATACTCCGCGAATAGGCCTAACAACCCTTGACGCGCAAGCATCATGTAAGCATAGCTCTAATACTGGAGAATCACCTCCCTGCCGTGCACCCCATGAATAGGCCTGCCGACCCTCGACGTGCAGATACACAGTACATCCCATGAATAGGCCTGCCGATCCTCGACACGTGAATGCACCGTTTGTTAATAGGCCTGCTGACCCTCGACACGCGAACATACCAACTGTCCTCTAGGGACACAACAACACACAATCCTGGAATAAATTCGTTGGACTAACAACAGAGCCCATACTTACGTTTCCCAAGTTTTATCACATCTCCACTAGTGTCTGTCCTTAGGTTGATTATTATTAATTAAAACACAATTCTCCCTCTCTAGAGTTAGTGTACCCTGCCAGACTTAATTCCACCAAAACAACCCCACGGCCTCAATTGGCCAAGAACCACAAAATCTCATCTGCCGGTTTACAGAAATCCCACTCAACCTCTAGAGACTCACAACTCAAATATCAACACAAAATCTTTCATTAAAACTCTTAATTCCATCAATTCGATTATATTAAGAAAATTTCTTTAGATCACACAAATCCACATTTATCCAAACACTCACAAATTTCCAGAAGTAAATTCTGAGTTTAATCCCCTCGAATAACTAAATTTCACAATTAGAAGTCATAGACAAGTCACAAAATGTTATTATCTTGAAATCCATATATATATTTGGCTTCTTAAAGTCGTAGAAATACCAATTAAATTCCAATATTAATCAAAATATAACTCTCTGTAAAATACAGTAATCTATAGCAAAAACTTCATCTAAAATAGTAGATCAATAATCCATAAGTTCGAAGAAATAATGGTTCAAGAAAATAGCAAGAAACTCAACAAAATAGCAAGAACACCAGGTGTCGGTCGACTGATATCTTAGTTCAAAAACTGGCGGTCGAATGAAATGCTAAAAATCCAAAATCCACAATTGACAGTCGACCGACACTTGGTGTGTTAAAAGGGTGCGGTCGACTAACATATTCAAAAATACAGCTTTAATATTCGTGCACCTCTCAACTGATACATAGTTTGTAATTTTTAAATGTATGAATTTATGAAATAAAAATCCTAAGATTATCAAATACAACTTATTTAACATACTGGAGTTTATAAATCAAATCAAACTCTCATCAAATTTATAAAAGTGCATTTTTTCATCAAAACTCTTCAAATCAGGAAAATGTGTACATATGTATATGTTTATATGTTTATAGATGTGTATAGGTATTAGTAACTTCATCAAAACTCACTGTATATTAGTAGTATATGGTTTAATTCAATCTCATTATCATATAGAAACCCAAATTCAATCCAAACTGCATAAAGACTCAAAAATCCACTTTCGGTTTACACAGTATTAGACCCGAAAGCTATATCCAGTTTAAATCTTTCAAAACTTGATCCTTTGATTCCAAAATTCCTCTTACAAATTGATTAAACGCATATACGAACTAGTTATGTCAATGTAAATTTCAAAATTCATTGGAAACTTCACAAAACTAAAAAAACAAATTTTCGGTCTACATAGCATTAGACCCAAAATCAAAACCCCTCTTTACACTTCAAGATTTGATCTTTGATCTCAAAACTTCTTTTGCAACTCATCAAACGTGTATACAAACTAGTTACATTAATTTACCCATGATTATATGCCTTTACAACATGTATTAGTTAAAATTTTCTTCATCTAAACATCAGAACATAATATATACATGCATACACAGTAAAGAACCCAACTTTAATCATCCATATGCATTATACATCATAAAATCTCATAATATACAATCAAATCGGTAAGAAATATGAAAGGAACATCATACCCATGATTCCTACTAAGTTCTTAACATTCTTAAGTCATCTATATAGAGATTTCATTCATCAATTTCACAACATTCATACAAGTTTCACTTTTAATCATCCATCCATCAATATATTCATTTTATCATGATACAATCATCTAACATGCATTATACTAGGCAAATCTTCATATTTAGCATGCATAGAACAACAAAAAATTAAACATATGTCACTCACCTTATTGAAGAATTAACGAAAATAATAAAGAATAAGAAAAATCTCATCCTTTCGCAAAAATCCAATATCCTCACTTTGAAAGTCCAAGAAATCTATAATAAAAATATCATTTTATTTTGTGCAGAGGAGAGACGAATGTAGTGCTGCCTATATTGGCTGGAATCCATTTTTAGGGTTTTGAGAAGATTTTACAAAATATTCCTTTAGAATATATCTTTACATATATAGGTCCTTTATACTAGGTAATTAGATTAACCAATTTGGTTGAGATTTAAAACAAAAGTAACCTCCCCAGATCTGGCCGACATCTATATCAAACCAGAAAATCAATTTTATATTTTTTGCCTCCAAGTGGCAATTCTGCAAAAAAAAAAAACCATTCTTTAATAAATTAGCAAAATAAACCAAATATATTAGAAAAAAAATTTAGACTCTTGACCTCTGAGTTGGTCAGCCATCATGCTCAACCCAGAAATCCGAAAATCTGGAGTTTTCACTCCAAGTGGTAATTTTGCACAAAAGGCCATCTTTTTTGTAATATTTGTAAATATGCCAAATAAATATAAAAAAAATACAGAAAATTCATAAATAATTCCCACTAATAAATATTAGGTTTTCCCAAAATAATTTCTGAGTTTGAGTTTCCCAAGAAAATATTTGAACTTGTTTTGTACGTGCAAAAAGATAAATTTCAGAAAAATATTTATTAAATCACCAAAAATCAATTTAATTCATTTATTAATCTCAAAAATATTATTTAAAAATCTAGGGTGTTACAGTGAGCTCTGGTGATGTTCCTCTATAAAAAGAAGCCATTATGATCGAAATTGATTATATATTGCAAAATCATACTTGGGAACTAGTGGATCTTCCACCAGGTAGTAAACCTTTCGGTTCTAAGTGAGTTTTCAAGAGAAAAATAAAACCTGATAGATCAATTGTTAAATACAAAGCAAGACTTGTGATCAGATGTTATAGACAAAAAGAATGCCAGGACTACTTCGATACATATTCTCCTGTGATGAGAATAAACTCCATTAGGATGGTACTTGCAATAGCGCAGTCTTTCGTAATCTTGAAGTACATCAAATGGATAAGAAAACAACATTTCTTAATGGAGATTTAGATGAAGAAATCTATATGGAGCAACATGAGGGTTTTTCAGCTTCAGGACAAGAAAAGAAAGTTTGTAAACAGATGAAGTCATTATATGGCTTAAAACAAGCACCAAAGCAATGACATGAGAAATTTGACAATGTCATGATCACGAATGGTTTCAAGATCAATGAATGTGATAAATGCGTATATGTCAAAGAGACTGAAAGTGGATATGTCATAATATGTTTGTATGTAGATGACATGCTTATTGTTGGAAGCAATGATAAGATGATTAAATCTACTAAAACCACTCAAGGTTTCACACGAAAGCCATGGGACTAGTTGATGTTATATTGGGAATTAAAATCACAAGAACATCAAACGAGCTTATTTTAAGCCAGTCACATTATATTGACAATATTCTTGGAAAATTTCATAAAGATAATTCTGGAATTACCAGAACTCAAATAGATCTAACTCTACATTTATCCAAGAATAAAGGTGAGAGTATTTCTTAAGTAGAATACTCTAGAATCATAGACAGACTAATGTACTTAATGAGTTGTACAAGACCAGAATATACTATGCAGTGAGTAAAATGAGTAGATATGCGAGTAATACTGTAAGCGAGCATTGGCAAGCAATTACAAGAGTACTGAAGTACTTGTGTTTCACTCGTAATTATGGGCTGCATTATATAAGATATCGGCTGTACTTGAAGGATACAGTCATGCGAACTGAATATCTACTGATAATTCAAGATCCACTTGTGGCTATGTGTTTGCGCTAGGTGGTGCAACAGTTTCTTGGAAATCCTTGAAACAAATAGTGATTTCTAAATCCACGATGGAATCTAAATTTATTGCACTTGACAAATGTGGGGAAAAGGCTGAATGGTTACGCCACTTCCTTGAGGATATTCCAAGGTGGAAAAATCCTATGCCTCCAATCTGCATACATTCAGATAGTCAATTTGTAATTTGTAAAGTACAGAGCAATATGTAAGATAGTAAATCTAGACATATTCGTCAAAGTCATATTACCATTAGACAACTACTCTCTACTGAGTTATCTCTGTAGACTATGTAAAGTCAAATGATAACATTGCAGATCCATTAACCAAAGGGTTAAACCAAGAGTTAGTTGATAAATCATCGAGGGGAATAGAACTAAAGCCCATGAAAGAATAAGTTGATACAATGGTCACCCAACCTAGTTGATTGGAGATCCCAAGATCTAGGTTCAAATGGACAACTAAATTATAAAGACCATGTTGGATCACTGTGGGGATTTTCCCATGTCCATTCCTATGATGAAACAGTGATACCCGTAAGGCTTGAGGCTAAGCTAGGCTTTTAATGATTCTTATGCGTCGAAAATCCGAGCAGAGTAATGCGGGTTACTCTTAATTAAGTAATCACCTATGTGAGAGGGAAGAAGGGCGGCTTTCAAGGGAATAATGTAGGGCAATATTCCTGTTAAAGTTCGAAAGTCAGTATCCCCTATAAATTTTCTCCCCCCCCCTTCAGCACAATGCGGGACTATTTTCTGGACCCCTGGAATCTCTCTCTTCAAGATCATAATCCTAGATATGTCGGTCGTAGAGACCAGTAGCTCATCTTCTTCTGGTGACCATGGTGGATCAGAAGCAAGTTCTTTCGGGAGCGGGTTGGCCACCCGTTCGTGGAGACAATCCGCTTTGAGGGGAAGCGTCTTTAAGAACTCAAGATCACCATACGTGATCTCGTTGGAATCGGAGGTGGATATCATTGGAGTCTCTAATCCAGAAGGAGAGGACCATAGCCGGACCGAGATGAGGCCAGGTCTAGTGGCACCAGGGATGGTCTAGTGAGGGAAATTCGGGAGCCGCTTGAGGTGTCAGAGAGTGGAGGTGACCGGGGGAGCAGAGATCGGTCAGTGGCAGTCGAAGGGAGACTCACGCACATTCTTGACGGGGTAGTCTCGGAGTCAGAAATCCCGTTGGCTGCTCCTCCCTGGGAGTAGGGATTGTTGAAATTAGAGGGGGCTCTGCTCGGCCTGGACAGGCATTCGTGTAGACGAAATCCATCTGAATGTACCCAGAAGATCTGAAAGGTGAGCTAGGTTTCGATGTTCTGCCTCCTTCCAATAGGTTGATAGCGGATGTCGATAAGGTGAAGAGAGTCTTAGCTGGGAGTGAAGCTGGAGTTGCTTTTGGGTGGTATATTGCATTCCTTGGCGGTTCGAATTGATGCTCCTGAACTCCGGTCTTGAACAGAATGCCAACCTTCCGGGGCTGTTGTGCGTAATGAATGTCGACATGTTCCATTCTAGTTATCCTCTCCCCTTCCATCCCTTTATAAAGGAGGTGTTGAATTGGGGCTGGCTTAAGCCCCATGCAGTATGCGCTGAATTCATGGAAGCAGCTGACGTGCTTCATCATGATCTGCCATGGAGAGGGGTCTCGCTCTGCCTTAAATATTTCCAGATATGTTTGGGCTTCAGAGCGTTGTCTGGTCATCCCTACCGGTGGTATGTCTCGTCGCGTCAGAGGTACTAAGTGGTGTATGGCCATCCTACTCTATTAAGGGCTAGAAGAGGATCCGGAGTAGCGAACCCTGGGATGTCCCTACCAGGTGGTCGTACGAGGGATGCCGAAGGTGGATCCCCCGTCACCTCACAATCTCAACCATGAGGAGAGTGCCGAGTTTCAGAAAATCTTTGGGGAAGGTGCTAGTGTTAATTGGCAGCAAGTATCGGAAGAGAGGCTGGTCGATGCTGGTTTAAGCTTTATTGTCTCGAGTAGGTACTTTTACCCTCAGCTCATAGTAGTGGTACTTTACTTTATCTGATATCTATTTTTCTTTGCATGTATCGGTGTGATGGTTGCCTTGTCATCAGAACCTCGGGAGGTGCCGAAGGTTAATCGTAAGGGCAAGCAGAAGATCGAAATGTCTGCCTTGGGGAACTCGCGGAAGAAGCCTAAGGCCTCGAAGGTCCGTGACCTAGAGGGGGCTTCGAGGGGGCCACCGATCGATAGGTTGTTGAGGACCACTGAAGAGACCTGTAGGGCGTTCCACATCCGATTTGCCCGTGGGGGAATTGGGCTCTTTCGTGGAGTTGTAAATGGCTCGGAAAATAGTGGAGAATCTTCCTCGTCCAAAAGATCAGGAGGCCCTCACCCAAGAGACCACTACTTCATGTTTCCTTCGCTTTTCCCAAGGGATTGTACAGGTGAGTATTTTTGTTCCATGTTTTGTCAACATAATTTTTCATTGTTGACATTCCAAGTTTTCCTTGCAGGCTACTCTTTATGGTACTGAAATGAAGAGGCAAGACATGCATTTGCTTGATCTAGCAGGTTCGGAAGGCGGAGCAGTGTAGGAAGAGCTGCGAAGGAGAGCGTGAACGTGCTGAGGCTTTAGTGGAGATGGTGAAGGATTTGGAGAAGATGTCGAAAGGCGATCCGAGCGAGGAACAATGTGCTTATGGGACATTGTTGAGTGAGAAGGACGCGCTAGAGCGCTAATTGGCCCAAACACGATCGGAATAGTGGGGGCTGCGGACGAGATTGTTGAAGGCGAGGAGCGTGGCTTTAGACAAGCTGTCGAGCATATCAGGCAGGAGTACCCCCATCTCGACCTTGGTTCTCTTGAATTCATCACTTCTCCTGTAACTCCCCGCTTGATTTCTTCCGACCTGGGGGTCAGTACTGACCCTGCTCTCGACACTTTCGGTGGTGTAGGCGATGAACGTGCTCGTTCGCCTGCGCCAGGGGTTTCACCCATGACCCCGGTCGAGCTTCCTTCGGAGTTCGGATCGGATACCATGTCTATTCTTGAGGCTGCTAGGGGGAGCCCCCCTTTCCTTAGCATATTATGTTTTGTTGTGTTTTGCCGAACGTAGACTGGCCACCGCTCCTTATATCTACTTATTTTTTACGGAATGATAACTATAACAACCCACATTTTTATTTTTATTAAAAATGCATGTTTTCAAATTGTGCATGTATGATGCACGTGTTATTTCTTTTCAAAATTTTAATTCTCATTTGTCTATTTTAGTTTGCATGCATAGGATTAATTAATCTCTTTTGATCCATGGATAAAATTTAGCCCATTAGATTAAATTAAAAAGAAGCCCATTAAAGTAGTAAATTAAATATAAAGTTAGAGCTCATGATCAAGCTTATAAATTAAAATCTAGTTTAGGTTGATCATGCACTAATACATGACAAGTTACCATTTTTGTGCATACTTAGAATTGTCACAAATTGTACATAAATTTGTGAGTGTACATGTGTGCATATGCACAATGTATCTAGCTGGTTTCCTAGACTAGGGGGTGGCCGGTTATTATACAAGGGAGAGAGAGAGGATGAGTTAGTGTTTGTGAAGAATGGAGAGGTGAAAGCTTGTTGGTTTTAGGAGTTTAGGAGGTGAAGGGTTGTAGGAGTTAATTAGGAGAATTATTAGGGGTGGATTTTATGCATAAAAGACCCTCCCAAAACCCTATAAATAGAGCCCTATTCTCTACATTTCTCTTGCACCAAAAACATAATCAAAAGAGAAAGAAAAGAAAAGAAAGAGAGAAAGAAAAAAAAAAAGAAAGAAAGAAAAGAAAGATAGTAAGAGAAGTGTTTTCTTGTGCTTGGAGACTATTGCTAGGAGGAGAAGAGGAACTAGGAGTCTTGGAGCTAGAAGAGGTGTTCATTCTTTCAAGTGATCAAGCTTCAATAAGGTTGGTGTTCTCATACTTTCTAATTTAGAATTATGCATGCTAGTGATGATAAGTGAGTATTATATTTTGATATGATGAAGTAGAACAAATCTATGCATTGGTTGTAATGAAAGATGCTATGTTAGTAAATAGATCAATACCATGTTAGTAGGTGATCTCATTATTTTCCAACGTAGGATATGCATGCTAAAGATGAGAATTACAAATAGAATGTTGATATGAATAGATAAATTTATGTTAGTGTGAAATGATATGCCGTTTGTTGTGATTGAATAGAAAAAGAAAAAGATACCATGCTAATTAAAAGAGAAAGAATTATTTGAGGTTAGGAACCATGTTAATATGCTTGTAAATGATATTGTTGACATATAAGAGGAAATTTTGATGTGAAAATTATGAATGAAATTCATGTTAGTATAATAGGATGTGAAAGTAACTTTGTATGATAAAAACCATGATAAGTAAAGAAAGAAATTTTTGTTAATGTATCGACATATGTATTGATATGGCTGAAAATAGGAGTAAATCGGAACCGTCCAAATCAGACACAAATCTTAAAGCTTGGGGGTAAAATGGTAATTTCACCTATAAACGGGTCTGAGATGGGTACTGGATCTTTTCTACAAAGGCCCAATAACCCACGAACGGATCCGCCTTAACTGGGTGCGGGTCCCAACCTGCGAGGAACCCAGTCCAGCTAGATAGAATTAGGGTTTCTAATTGTATTAAATCAATGGCCCTGATTCACTCTATCCTTTCACGGGGAATTAGGGATTTCATTCCTAAACTGATCCCAAAGGCAGTTATAAATACCCCCCTATCCACCACCATTAAGAGGTAATCAATCTTTTCCCAGTTTACGCTCTTTCATAATCTTTTCTGGTTATTGACTTGAGCATCGGAGGGTGCATCGCCGGGATCAACCCCGGTGTCTCACACTTTTTGCAGGTGAACGGCGGGAGTCAATAGGTCAAACTCCGGTGGAAAGGTTCCAGGTTTGCTATTCGGTGTTCCTAAGAATCCACAAATTCTATCTGTTTGCCCCCACACCAGATTTAGCTGTAACAGATTGGCACCGTCTGTGGGAACCCAGGAATAGCACTCCTTTCTCTTCCCTTGGTTAAGATCATCTCCAGCCATGCCTCCAAGGAAACTTAGATCCAGGGGGTCCAACCATGGACCTACTCCTCCTCAACAGTAGGAGATCCCCCTTCAAACAGTCCAGCCGCAGGGCCTCCCTCCTCAGTCCGACCAAGCCCCGCTGCAGGACCAACCTCCTCTTCAAAATCTTCAGCCCCCTCAAAATGCCGGTGTGGGGGGCTCCCGTCCCAATCCTCAGAAACAACCTCCCCAACATGACCACATCTCCGTGCACAACCCCTCTACCGACTCCATGGCATCTCACAATCCCCGGGCCTCCGATGACCTCCGCAACATCTTCAACAATCGGCATAAAGAAGAGGATCTTCACCGCCGTTTGGATGAAAGGCAGACCCAAGAGGGAGCCTCCCGCCAACAACGTCCAAATGAGCGATCTCCTCATCGCCGAGAACATAAGAGGTCTCCTCCTCACCGAAGACAGAGAAAGTCCCCCGAGCACCATAGAAGAAGGCCTCATTCCCCTACTGGTCAGCAACCCCCGAGGGATGATAATGCTCCTATCACCCGTGCCGAATTCCAACAATTCCAAGCAACCATCTTGCAAGCCCTCAATCTCCGACCCAACAACAACAATGCTCAGAGGGTCCCCACTCCTCCTCCGGTCCAATGTCCTCGCCATCGGTCCCTAACTCTTCCTCTAGCTCCTAGCAACCACCACCATGACCCTATTCCTCATCGCTCCCTGAGCTACCATCGTCGTAGCCCTCGCTCTCCTTCGTACGAAGACGAGTCCAGAGGCTCATTTGGCTACCGTCGAATGGATGACACCGTCTACCGTCGTCTCCATGAGATGGAGAGGCGCCTGGGTCAGCTAGACAAGGAAGAGGAGCTTAGAGGAAGGACCCTCCGTCCAAGCCGACCTCCCTTCTCTTGAACAATCATGGAGGTGCCCGTTCCAATAGGCTTCAAGCCCCCACAGTTCGAGACTTACTCTGGGAAGCGAACCCCGTGGACCACATTGAGAGCTTCAAGACCCTTATGTTAATCCACCAAGCTTCCGATGCCCTACTGTGCAAGACCATCCCGGCTACTCTCAAGGGTCCGACCCGGGAATGGTACTCTCGCCTTGCCCCATCCTCCATATTCTCCTTTGAACAATTTGAGACCCTCTTCGTCACCCACTTCGTGAGTAGCCGTCGCACAGAGAAGACCAGCATTTTGCTACTCTACCTCAACCAGAAGAAGGGTGAGAAGCTCAGAGACTATGTGAAAAGGTTCACCGCAGAAGCCAGGTCCATTGCTTCCCTCAACCAGTCAGTCACTGCAGCAACCTTCCAATCGAATGTCCTAAACTCCAGCCTTCGGTCCTCCCTAGCTAAGAAGTCCCCGCAAAACTTCTCCGACCTCCTTCTCAGAAGCGAGAAGTATATTCGGGCTGAGGAAGCTGAGCATCGCCCCACCTTTGAGGGGCCTTCCTCCGGAACCAAAAGAAAGGCGACTGAAGAAGAGGGAGCCAAGAAGCTCCAGAAGGATAGTGGGGGC
Organism: Hemerocallis citrina; assembly: GCA_017893485.1. Classification (NCBI taxonomy): domain Eukaryota; kingdom Viridiplantae; phylum Streptophyta; class Magnoliopsida; order Asparagales; family Asphodelaceae; genus Hemerocallis; species Hemerocallis citrina. The sequence continues at coordinate 165,634,134 of CM030362.1, read as the reverse complement.
CAGCGCCGCCCACGTCCCAGATTAGAGAAGTTCACCCCTCTTAACGCCAGCATTTCCACTATTCTCATGGAAGTTGAGAAGGAAGGGGTCCTGCCTCCTGCCCCGAATATGAATACCCCCGGCAAGAAGAGGGACAAATAGAAGTGGTGTCGATATCACTGGGATCACGGCCATGACACCAATGATTGCCGGGCCCTAAAGAATGAAATTGAGGCCCTCATTCAGAGGGGACAGTTGTCTAAATTTTTTAGAAAGGACCGAGTTGATCCTCCACCTCCTCCACCCAGGGGGCCTAACAAGCATCCTCAAAGAAGCAAGGAAACTCCTGAGTTCGAAGAGGAATGCATCCTGCATCTCATCCATGGAGGCCCCATGGGAGGCACCTCCAACTCCTCTCGAAAGGCTTTCATAAGGGAAGTCAACTCAGTACATGGCATGCTCCCTCCCAAAGGCCTCGGAGTACCGGTCATTTTTTAGATGAAGACCTTGAGGGTGTCTGAACCCCCCATTGTGACGCACTAGTCATCAACCTCCATATGGCGAATTTTAAAGTGGAAAGGATACTGGTGGACAATGGCAGCTCCGTTAACATCCTCTTCCTCGCTGCTTTTAAAGGGCCCAAACTATTTCGGGACCGGCTTAAGTCCGCCGGCTACACACTCCACGGGTTCACGGGAGTGCCAGTGACTATCGAAGGGGTAATCACCCTCGATGTAACCACTGGCAAAACTCCTACTATCCGAACGGAGCCGATGGACTTCATGGTCGTCGATATCCCTGCTGCTTATAATGTAATTCTAGGCCGACCTGGCCTAGCTACTCTAGAGGCCATCCCGTCAGCTTATCACCTCAAGATGAAGTTCCCCACCAGGAAAGGAGTAGGGGAAGTAAGGGGTAGTCAAGAGATGGCCTGCAAATGTTACATGACCTCCATCAGGGGACCAGTCCTCTCCCTCGAGACTCTTGAGATTCCCCAAGAGAATGCCCGGCCAACATCCGAACCGGTGGATGAATTGGAGGAGTGCTCTTCTCCGAGCAAGATCCGAGCCGCAAGTTCCTCATCAGTAAGACCCTCCCATCTACCCTATGTTCCGACATAGTCCAATGCATTAGGAAGAACCGCGACCTCTTCGAGTGGTCGGCTGCCGACATGTCTGGAATCTCCGAAGAGCTCCTCGTTCACCACTTGAGTGTTGCTCCGAGGTCCAAACCGGTCCAACAAAAACGGTTCAAATTTGCCCCTGAGCGCTAGCATGCTATCAAGGAAGAAGTGGACAAGCTCCTTAAAGCCCGATTCATCTAAGGAGTCAACTACCTCGAATGGCTCTCCAATGTTGTTATGGTTAAGAAGTCTAACGGGAGTTGGAGAATTTGTATCAACTTCACGGACCTGAACAAGGCATGCCCAAAAGATCCATTCCCTCTCCCAAGCATTGACACCCTGAACGACGCCACTTCGGGCCATGAGCTGCTCAGCTTCATGGATGCCTTCTCCGGGTACAATCAAATCCGCATGTTCCCCCAGATATTTCGAAAACCTCCTTCGTCACCGATCAGGGGCTCTATTGCTACAGGGTAATACCTTTCGGGTTGAAGAATGCAGGTGAGACCTACCAACGCCTTGTCAACAAAGTTTTTCATAACCAAATCGGCCGAAACATGGAAGTGTATGTTGATGATATGCTGGTCAAGAGCATCCATGGTGTAATATCCCGGACGGATATTACCGTGTATAAATTATTATATTATTATTATTTATTATTTATTTGTTTTAATTCCAAAATTGAATTATTTTGGCGATTTTCATCCGGTTTATTCATAGACGTTATCTGTACCCAGATACTGGTCAGTATACATCCGTAGTGTATCAAATTGATATCGCAATCTTCCGAACTAATAATAGAATTTATTTTATTATTATTTCCAAGATCAAATTATTTTTATACGGATTATGCAAGGGTTTTCGATGTACGTATATATATACACACGTGTATGTAGTATGTCGATTAGTACTATACAAATTGTGTGGACAAAACACTTGTCTTGTTTATGACAAAACCTATTAGATTGTTAGGGTTTATAAGTGGTTAACCTAGGTTAAGTGTACATAAGGAGGTTAAGAAAACCCTTCTAGAAACCCTCACATAACACCTCCACCACATAGCACCATACCACACCCACCTCCACCTCATTCCACCTCCCCTTAGAGGAAAACCGGCCCCAATTTAAGGGAGGGCCAAAATGCATTTTTGTGTGTGCACATATTCACTCTCCACCCTTCTCTCCTCCTATAAATACCCCCTTCCTCCACCTTTGTCTCATTTTAGAAAGATCATAAAGAAAGAAAGAAAGAAAGGAAAAGAAAAAGAGAACACCATACTAACTTGAGAGTTTTCCCATTGTAGGTTTCATAAGGATTTCTAAGAGCTTAGGAGAAAGAGTAGGAGTGATAGCAAGTCCTTCCTACAAGAAAAGAAGGTGGGGGTTTCTCTTTTGTTGTTTGTTTGTTTGAATTGTTGTTTGATGTTTCTTCTTCTCCTTACCTTCCTTGTTTTATTTTATTTGGTTCTTTTTGGAATGGGTTGTGGTGATAGTATTGTTGTATGTGATCCTTATTTGTATGTTTGTAAATGTTAAAGATAATAACCACATGAAAAGAAAAGAAACAAATGGTAGTGCTAAATACACCTAAAGATTGAATCTTTATAGTAGTAGTAGATTGTTATGTGTTTGTTAATTGGACTAAAATGACATAAGGCATATGGACTTGTACATACAACCGTTTGGGGTTGTAGGACTTGATGTGAACTCATGCACAAAGCATATGAACCTTTTATACAACCATTTTTGGTTGTAGGACATGTATTGAACTTGGACTAAAAAGATAAGCATATGTTGATTGAACTAAAATAGAAGGCTCTTACTTTATTTCGTTGTTGTTTGTTCTCTTTTTAGTCTTAAGAAAGAAAGAAACCCTTGTGGAGGTTAATTCTATTAATGGAAAAGAAACTAATCTAAAATCACTAGTTGTAGAATGGTCAAAAAGATCTCTTTTTATGTTCAACTAGTGTTAATAAGAAATAAATACTAATGAAGATTTGGTAGAAATGTTAGTAGATGTTCTTATTAAAATAAAGTAGTAGTAGTAGTAGTAGATAATTAAAAGAAGTAGTTGTAGATGTTTTATGTTCATATTAGAATAAAGTAGCAGTAGTAGTAGTAGATAATCAAAAGAAGTAGTTGTAGATGTTTTATGTTCATATTAAAATAAAGTAGTAGTAGTAGTAGATGATTAAAAGAAGTAGTTGTAGATGCTTTATGTTATGTTCATGGTTAAAATAAAGAAGTAGTAGTAGTAGATAGTTGTAGATGTTTTATGTTATGTTCATGGTTAAAATAAAGTAGTAGTAGTAGTAAAATGTTGTAGGATTCATGCTAAAATTATCTATCATGTTTAGGAATGATATACATGTTGTAGGATAAATGCTAAAATTGCTTACCATGTTTAGAAGTATGTATGTATATACTTAGGAATGTTGTATGTTCATACTAGTAGTTATCCATGCTTAGTAGGATATTCATGCTTAGTAGTTATTCATGCTTAATAAGAATCATGCTTAGATGATAGTAGGAAAGTAGTATACCATGCTAGATTAATTAATCTATGTTTAGATAGTTGTAGGAAAGTGGATATCATGCTAGATTAATTTATCCATGCTTACATGCTAGTAGGAAAGTTGTATACCATGTTAGTTTAATTATATGAAAGTTGTATACCATGCTAATTTAATTGTAGGAAAGTTGTATACCATGCTAGATTAATTGTATACCATGTTAGTGAAATTGTAGGTAAGTTGTATACCATACTAGATTAATGGTAGGAAAGTTGTATACCATGTTAGTTTAATTATATGAAAGTTGTATACCATGCTAATTTAATTGTAGGAAAGTTGTATACCATGCTAGATTAATTGTATGCCATGTTAGTCAAATTGTAGGTAAGTTGTATACCATGCTAGATTAATGGTAGGAAAGTTGTATACCATGTTAGTTTAATTATAGGAAAGTTGTATACCATGCTAATTTAATTATAGGAAAGTTGTATACCATGCTAGATTAATGGTAGGAAAGTTGTATACCATGTTAGTTTAATTATAAGAAAGTTGTATACCATGCTAATTTAATTGTAGGAAAGTTGTATACCATGCTAGATTAATGGTAGGAAAGTTGTATACCATGTTAGTTTAATTATAGGAAAGTTGTATACCATGCTAATTTAATTGTAGGAAAGTTGTATACCATGCTAGATTAATTGTATACCATGTTAGTCAAATTGCAGGTAAGTTGTATACCATGCTAGATTAATGGTAGGAAAGTTGTATACCATGTTTGTTTAATTGTAGGAAAGTTGTATACTATGCTTAGATAGTTGTAGGAAAGTGGTATATCATGCTAGATTAAATTATCCATGCTTACATGCTTATAGGAAAGTTATATACCATGCTAGATCAAATAAATATTCATGCTTACATGATATCCATGCATAGATAAGTATATGTTCATGCTATGTTAGTAGATGATCATGCTTAATCATTACTCATGCTAAGTTAGTAGATGTCATGCTAATTATTGTTTATGTTAAGTTAATAGATGACCATGCTAATGATTGTTCATGCTAAGTAGTAGATGATTATGCTTAATCATTATTCATGCCAAGTTAGGAGATGTCATGCTAATTATTGTTCATGCTAAGTTAGTAGATGATCATGCTTAGATAAGTATATGTTCATGCTATGTTAGTAGATGATCATGCTCAGTCATTAATCATGCTAAAGATGGTAGACATTCATGTTCAAATAATTGTAGGAACCATGCTTATGGCGTATGCCATGTTGTGGGTTTAATGTAGAAAGAAACCATGTTTAGGTTGTACATACATGGTAGGAATTATCATACTATAGTTAGAATGTTGTAGGTCTCTACTTGGAATACATATCATGCTTAGTCGTAGCAATTCTATGTTTATGTTCTACCCATACTAGATTGTAATAGTAGATGTTCCACTAAGTTGTCTTCGTGATTAGATCATAGTAATTAATCATGCTTAAAGTAATGAAGATCCATGTGTAAGGTGGTAGTAGAGATACATACTCTAAAGTAGTAGGCATTCACGCTCAAGTTGTAGCTTATGTTTGTTTATAGTAAACTTCATGTTTAGATCATAGGGATAATTCATGCTTAAGCTTGATATAAGCACATGCTTAAATCATATTCGTACTTAGGAGTATTGTGGTGAGTGGTTATGTTATGTACCATAATTACATTGTCGTGGATAGATGCTTGTAATTGTATGCCATGCTTAAAGTGCTATAGGTTGAAGTAATAAGGATTTGGGAGACCACTAGTAATAGTTAGTTTGATAAAGATTGTTATGTCGCCTTCGGTTTTTCATTGGTAGTATACCGATCATAGACTATTAGTAGATTCTTCTGTTGCTTCTAATAATAGAAGATCAAGTTTGCTAGTTAGCACGTTTGGTTGCTTCTAGGATTGATTACCTGTATGGTTGTTTGCATATGGTTGTGCTCGTACGTGGCTCGACTGGCCCTTATGTGGCTGTGGGTCTCATACGTAGTTTATTTGGCTCGTATGTAGGTTGTTGTCTCGTACGCAGCTCGACCGGCCCGTGCGTAGCTGTTGGTCTCATACGCGGCTTATTTGGCTGGTATGTACGTTGTTATCTCCTACGAGGCCCGCTTGGCTCGTAGATAGCTATTGTTTCATACGTAGTTTATTAGCTCGTATGTGGTTGTTACTCGTGAATAGCTTGTTAGCTAGTACACTGTTCGTTGTGCTCGTCTAGGGTGATATTACCACCCTAAGGGCTACCGACCATCAAGACACATGTTTTCTTACCCTAAGGAACTGTGGAGGAGTCACTCCTCGTGTACCGTAGAATCTTAACCAGGGTAGGTTGATCGAGGACCGGAGTATAGACGGAATCCAAGTTTAGGGTAGCGACATGCATGTATATTCGCACGGCCGAGGTCTTGGATCGATGGGCCAGGAACCGGATCCCGAAGGGTCCTGGTAAGTCTAGGTTGAGCAGCCTATTAGAGTTGTCTTGCAAGGTCTAAATTAAGGCCTAGCATGTTGTGGTTATAATATTGTCCTCCCTAGGAGTGTTCAAGGCTAGGGACATGATTAGGGTAGTGACTTATAAAGATCATTACTTAAACCTTTTGCCGGAAGAGAGGAGTCGGTTGTAGGGGGCACCTTATGACTAACTCGTCCCTTGAGGCAGACCAGGTGGTGTTATTGGGTTGTACCTTCCCGTCAAAGGGATACGTATGGTGCCTTCTCACAAGTTGGGAGCACGGGTTGCGTATCTCGCTCTGTTAATTCCTGAAATACCGTGGCTGGGGTGCCACAGGATGCATTGTGCAGTCCTGCGCTTGCGAGACCCCAGAGGGTGCCACAGGGTAGGCTTCACGCTACCCTGCGCTTGCGAGACCCTATGGATTGATTTTGGAACGAGGCCCGATACACTGGGATCGTCAGTGAGGTCCGGCATGCCGGGTAGTAGTGGAAAACGGAGACACCATAAGCAGACTGCATAGGGGGACTTGATCCCTTCTGCAACCTCACAGAGTCATGGAGTATTGTCAGGAACAGGTTGTGTACAATTAGAAATTCATAACTCGGGTTCAAATCCTTATATATGGAGAAACGGCTTGAGATGGAGTCGCATGTAGTATGGGCTGCATGTTGCTTCGGAGACTCACTGACATTAGAATAGGAAACATCCTAGTTCTATTTAAATATCGCATTAGAGTCTAGTCATAGCACTCACGAATACTTAAACTACACCAACACTATTGCCATATTTTGTATGTTGTTTGGGAGATTCGCTGCTTTGATATCAGCCTTTAAGCGTCAGTGAATACTAACGTCCCCACTTCCATAGGTACTGGATCGCCGAAGTACAGGTGCGGGATTCAGGAGGACTCAAGGCAAGGAAAGCAAGCAGTCAATGTCTTATTTAATTCCGCTGTAATATGTGTGTGTTGTTATCTCAAGTAAGAGTTACCAAGTTTTGTTCTTCATTCCTTGTACTCTGGTGTAAGATGTTGAAGGTTGTAATGCTTGGAAATGTAAAGGTATTATTGTAACTCTATTGTAACGTATTACAGTTGTATAATATTCAGACTTGTAATACATTGGGCGTTGAATAAAAAGTTTTAAATTCTCCTGTTTTTCTGTGCATTGTGACTAATTAAAGAAAATGTCCTGGCTCGTGTCACGGTTTCCCAGTATATGGAAATCGGGGCGCTACACATGGGGCCGATCATGTGGCCGACCTGCAGGAGGCATTCGATGTGTTAAGGAAGCATGATATGAGGCTCAACCCGAAAAAGTGCGCATTCGGAGTCTCGTCCGGGAAATTCCTAGGCTTCATGGTCAGCCAAAGAGGAATCGAAGCAACCCCGAGAAGATCAAAGCCATATTGGACATGGCTCCTCCTAAAAATGTGAAAGAGGTTCAGAAGCTAATCGGGCGCCTCACAGCTATAGGGTGCTTCCTCTCTAAGTCAGGGGAGAAGTGTCTTCCCTTCTTCAAGGCTCTCAGGGGGGCTAAGGGCTTCGAATGGGGTCAACAACAGCAGGAGTCATTCGATTAGCTTAAAGCCTATCTAGTCAACCCCCCTCTCCTCAGCAAGCCTATCCCCGGGAAAACACTTTACCTCTACTTAGCTGCCTCCGAACAAACCCTCAGTACTGTCTTGGTAAGGAAAGAAGACAAGGCTCAGAAGTCCATCTATTACGTGAGCAAGGTACTTCGGGATGCCGAGCTCCGCTACCCAAGATTGGAGAAGATGGTGTATGCCTTGGTCATGGCAGCTAGAAAGCTTCGTCCTTATTTTCAGTTCCACTCGGTGGTCGTCCTTACCAACCATCCCCTTAAGCAAGTCCTTCACAAACCAGAGACCTCCAGCCACCTCATGAAGTGGTCGATCGAGCTGAGCCAGCATGACATATCATACCAGCCTCGGACCGCAGTCAAGGCTCAGGCCTTAGCTGAATTCATTGTTGAGAGCACTATTCCAGAGGTCAGTCAAGCAGCAAACGGATCCCCTATCTGGACAGTATATGTAGATGGATCCTCTTGCACCGAAGGGAGCGGAGCCGGGGTTATTCTGGCAGGCCCAGATGATTTCGTTCTCCAATACTCCCTCCGCATCAACTTCAAGGCCTCTAACAACGAAGCGGAGTACGAAGCCCTTATAGCCGGTATCGGAATGGCTCACAAAGCAGGGGCACAATGTCTCCGAATATTTAGCGACTCTCAACTGGTCGTGAACCAAGTCTTAGGCGAGTATGAGGCGCGAGATGACCGGATGACTAAGTACCTAGCCAAGGTCCAAAATCTCATGGCTTCGTTTGAAGAGCCGCTCATTCAGCGGATCCCCAGAGAAGAAAATTTCCAAGCAGATGCCCTCTCCAAGTTGGCCTCCTCCTCCCTATAAGGTCTCGAGCAGACCATCCTGATTAAAGTGCTCCTGAGACTGAGCATAAAAGAAGAAACCCCCGACTCGATGGAGTTGCTGCCCGTCCAACTTCAAGACAATTGGATGAAACCTCTGATAGAATTCCTAAAGGATGGGCTCCTCCCCGAAGACCCTAAGGAAGCTCGTCGAGTCAGAACCCGAGCGGAGCGGTACACCCTTGTTGAAGGGGTCTTGTACAAACGCTCCTTCACCCAAGTAGATGGCAGACCCTACTTGAAGTGCCTCTCCCCGAGAGAAGCTTCTTATGCCTTGCAAGAGCTCCATGAAGGTATAGGCGGAGCCCATTCAGGGTCAAGGTCCCTCGCCAGGAAAGTGTTAAACTACGGATACTTCTAGCCTACCCTCCTACAAGATGCCGAACGACATGTTCGGCAATGCAGCTCATGCCAGAAATACTCCAACATCCGTCGCCTACCCCAAGCTCAACTCACCTCCCTATCAAGTCCGATCCCTTTTGCAATGTGGGGGATGGACTTACTAGGCCCTTTTCTGCCAGCTCTTGGCCAACTCAAGTTTTTAGTCGTGGCAATCGACTACTTCTCTAAGTGGATAGAGGCCGAACCATTGGCTACAATCACCGAGAATAAGGTACTGCAGTTCTTTTGGAAGAACGTCATCTGTCGGTTTGGCGTGTCTCGGGTCCTAATAATCGATAATGGAACACAATTTACAGGGGTCGTGTTCCGATCTCTGTGTGAAGACCTCGCCATCCAACAACGTTTCTCCTCCGTCTCCCACCCGCAGTCAAATGGTCAAGTGGAAAATGCCAACCGGAAGATCCTCTCTGGTATCAAGAAAAGTCTAGATAAGGCGGCCAAAGGTTTATGGGCGGATCAGCTCCCCAACATACTGTGGAACTACTGCACTACGAAGCGGACCCCCATAGGTGAATCACCGTTCAATCTCACCTATGGGTCCGAAGCTGTGATCCCCTTGGAAGTCGGAATACCATCTCCTCGCCTCATGGCCTACGAAGAAGAACAGAATGCTAGAGAGCTTCGGGCAAACTTGGACTTGATTGATGAGCTACGGGAAAGAGCTTCAATTTGCCAACAAAACTATCGAAGGAGGATCGAATTAGCCTACAATAAGAGAGTTCGTCCCACAAGTCTCAAAGAGGGGGACTTAGTCCTCCGAAAGCTGGCCATCTCATTCCCCAGTCGAAAGAGTAAGCTAGCTCCGAACTGGGAGGGACCCTACAAGATTACCAAAGTAGTTCGGCCCGGTACATACCGCCTAGAAGATCTTGAAGGCAGAGAGATTCCCAGGTTTTGGAATGCCGACCATCTTTTGAAGTACCAAGAAGTGCCTGAACGCCTCTCTAAGTACCTTCGGATGTCGAACCGTTCCTTACCTTTCACTTGTATATTGCTTCTTTATTTCTTCAATGTAATAACAACTTGCAACTTAGAAGCAGCCGACTAGTGGTTATCAATAAAGAGCTTCTTTTTTTTATATCTTTCTTATGATTGTTTGCATCTCTCCATTTTTAATTTCTTCTACTTAAACAACGAGTTTGGAGTCCAACACTTGGCTCGACTCCGCTTTACAAGCTCTCTCTTAAGCGAGCTAGAAGTGGTTCGCCATTCGGAATTGCTCCCACAACCGTTGAAACATACTCAAACGATGAGTTCGGAGTCCAACACTTGGCTCGACTCCGCTTCGCAAGCTCGCTCTTAAGCGAGCTAGAAGTGGTTCGCCATTCGGAATTGCTCCGACAACCGTTGAAACATACTCAAACGACGAGTTCGGAGTCCAACACTTGGCTCGACTCCGCTTCACAAGTTTGCTCTTAAGTGAGCTAGAAGTGGTTCGTCATTCGGAATTGCTCCCACAACCGTTGAAATATACTCAAACGATGAGTTCGGAGTCCAACACTTGGCTCGACTCCGCTTCGCAAGCTCGTTCTTAAGTGAGCTAGAAGTGGTTCGCCATTCGGAATTGCTCCTACAACCGTTGAAACGTACTCAAACGATGAGTTCGGAGTCCAACACTTGGCTCGACTCCGCTTCGCAAGCTCGCTCTTAAGCGAGCTAGAAGTGGTTCGCCATTCGGAATTGCTCCCACAACTGTTGAAACATACTCAAACGACGAGTTCGGAGTCCAACACTTGGCTCGACACCGCTGTGCATGTTCGCTCTTAAGCGAGCTAGAAGTGGTTCGCCATTCGGAATTGCTCCCACAACCGTTGAAACATACTCAAACGACGAGTTCGGAGTCCAACACCTGGCTCGACTCCGCTTCGCAAGTTCGCTCTTAAGTGAGCTAGAAGCGGTTCGCCATTCGGAATTGCTCCCACAACCATCGGAACGAGCTCCGCCGTTGCGCGCGAAGTTCCTACAACCATACTAAACATGGGAGAAGCTGATGCTAGGTCTGCCATTTGTATGCTAGTCTTGGTACAATGCGTCTCTTGATCCGCGTGGTTGGAGGGACATTGATATGAATTCGCTATATTCTTCGTGTTTCCTCAAGAGAGATATCAACTTCAAACATGAACTTGTTAAAGGCTTCGGTGAATTTCCAGCCTGGACAATTCTTAGTTTTATCACGAAGCGGAGTCGAAAATCTGCAACACACCTCATCCTTAATCAAATACTGGACTATGAAATCACCTCTAGGAGCTCGTATATTGTCGACCAATGCCCAGCTTTGAGGGTCCTGCAAATCGGCTTCATTAATCGGAAAACCTCAAACACTTTCGAGAGTAATAGGCAGATGCAAAGACTTGGAGGAGCTAACCTTTGGTTCTTATGGTTTGTTTAAAGTTGAAATAATCCTCCAAGAGGCTGCTCTCCACTGCAAGATGCTCACTCTTACAAATTCACGAGTTAGGAGATTCAAAGCGGTGCTCGGCACTCCTTGCCGAGCGCTCTTGGTACCAACACCCAAACGAGCAAAAATCTTGCTCTGGACCTCGGCACACCTTGCCGAGCGCTCTTGACACCGACGCCCATACGAGTAAAAATCTTGCTCTGGACCTCGGCACACCTTACCGAGCGCTCTTGGCATCAACGCCCATTCGAGCAAAAATCTTGCTCTGGACCTCGGCACACCTTGGCGAGCGCTCTTGGTACCGACGCCCAAATGAGAAAAAATCTTGCTCTGGACCTCGGCACACCTTGCCGAGCACTCTTGGCACTGACGCCCATACGAGCAAAAATCTTGCTCTGGACCTCGACACACCTTGCCGAGCGCTTTGGGCACCGACGCCCAAACTGGCAAAGATCTTTCTCTGGACCTCGACATGCTAAAGATAGCCACAAGAAATGCAAAACACAGGTCCAGAATGAAAAAAGCCTCATTTCGATTAAGTATGGGGAAACAATACAACAGCTTTTCTTTACAACAAAGTTACAAGAGTTCAAAAGCCAAGATTACGAAACCGACTCAATATACTTAAGCAAAATACAAAGCTTGGAAAACAAGAGATCTTCAGTGCCTCCTAGGCACAGGGATGTTCCGCTTCAAAGATACTCGAGGACGTCGGCGCTTGACCCCGGAACTTGTCCCTAAGCCGGCGAACTGAGGCGTATCTTTGGCACTGCCCCTCACAGTTGCGCCAACGGATGCTCTGCTGGATGATATTGCTACACCACTTTGGGCTTCACCCGGACTTTGCTGAGCAACAGGTGAACGGGTCGCAAGTTCGTAGAACGAAATCCCTCGTTCGCTCTCTTCACGAGTACACGAAGTGCTCCTGACATTGATTGGTCCCGAACAGGGTTTGAGGCGAGCCACTTCCACCTCCAGCTCGACTATCCGTCGCTTCAGAGAATCATCTTTTATGACCACCTCGAAGCGAGGAGGCACTGGGAGCTCGAGATGCTAGGACGGCTGGCAATGATTCGGCAGTGCTGAGTGACTTCGAAGTCCCTGTCCGCTGTGGCCCTCTTCAACGCATCGACCTCGACCATTAATTCGTCACGTTCGGCCATCAGCTTGCCCATCGCCATCGTCAATTCCTCTTCTTCTGCCAGAAGCTCTGCCTCCACAATCTGCAGGTGGTGAACCTCGGTGAGCATGTCGTCCCTCTCCACTGTCATCTTCGACAAGGAGTGTTGGAGACATTTAAGCCTCAGCCCATTGGTGAAGGCTGTCGACGAGCCATCGTTCTTGTCTATGGGAGCAATTTCAGCGAGCCTGCCCTCTAGTCGCCGAATCTCGATGTCTCGCCGTCCTAAGATCTGCTGCAGATGGTTCCACTCACTTTCGGCTCTGTGCAATCCCAGCTCGACATCGTAAAGACGCTCTCGGCACCTGGTCAAACACAGTCTAGTTGCCCCTAAGCCGACCTCGGAACCAAACTCCTTCCTGGAGCGAGTGGGTTCGACAGACTGGGTCACCTCGCCGAGCTGAAAAGATCAAAGCAGACAACGAGCACTCAGTAAACACTCACAAAATTGTGTCACATCAAACTTCGGAACAAGGCAACATGTAACTAGCTAAAACTAAAATATGTTATTTCAACACTTAGTCGAACTTCAAGACTCAAAGGAAAGAATAAGACATGAGTTCGAGCACAGAAATTGTGTTTCCATTCATCACGAAAATGCGGTGGCCAGTCTGCAATTAGGCAGTACAAGAATAGCTCAAAAAACAAAAAAAGAAAAGGAGAAGTCAGGGGGCAACCTCTTTCCCGGGGCATCGAGACTGGGCAGGGCTGGACTCCCCTGAAGGAGGCACCATCGCCAGCGGAGTCACCACTGACCCCGGTACCTCGCCGATGACCTCAACCTCGGTGTCATCTTCGTTGCCATCTCCCTCCTCCTTCGACTCGGGGTCGAAGCCGTCGACGTGGTCCGGGAACAGCCTCCATCCCGAGCAGTCGACCTCAAGGTATCGCTTCGACACCTGAGCGATGGCCTGGGCATACGCCTTGGCCATATTTGCGGCGAGGAACCCTTGCGCCTTCACCATGGTGGCCTCTTCGGCCTCCTTCACCGCGGCAGCCTTCGCCTCCACCGCCTTCGCCTGCTGCTTGGCCATCTCCTCCTTCTGCCGGAGCAGGTCACCATCGAGCCTTGTGACAAGGTCCTCGAGGTACTCGAGCCTTGTCACCTTCCCCTCGAGCTCGACCTTCAACTTGTCGACTTCGTTACCCATCCGAGCCTTTTCGGCCCGAGTTTGGTCAGACTCCTGCTTCAGCTCCTTTTCCAACTCCGTCATCTTTTCCATAAGATGACCGAAGTGGACGGTAACCTGCAACAGAACAACGAGAAGTAGGAGGAGTTAGAAAATCAACCATAAAAGCTACCTTCAAAAGTGAAAAGATGACGCTTACCGATACGGCCGAGCGAGCGATCTCGATGGCATCATCGCCTGCCTAGCCGGCGTCCATGGCGGCCCGGTCCTTCGGCGTCACCAGGTGCTTTACCACCTGCATACTCGCTAAGGAGTCGCCAAGGAACCCATCATACTTCCAAACCTGCCAGTCCAGGACATGGATCCTCTTGTGCTCCTCCGTCAGGAGCTCCTCGGCCGCCACCGTCAGTGGGGGCGCCTCCATCCCGAGTGCAGCGGCAATTGGGAAATCCCCTCCCTCGACCGACGCCGAGGCTAATGTCGGAGCGCGGGTCTGGGTCACATCTGCCGGCGCCTCCACTTCCTCGGTCGCGCTCGCAACCTTCTGGGTCTTTGCGTAGGGTAACTTGGTGGCGATCCTTTTGCATTTCTTCGGCACCTTGCTTCCCAGGGCAGCCCTTTGTGCCAGCACTGCGTCATAATTCATGGCCTCTGCATCAAACAAAAAAGTTGGTTAAAAAAAAACACAAGCCATGATAAGCAAAGTGAAAAGGAAAAAAGAAAAACATAGAAAGAGCCGCGTACTTGGATCTACACGGCTGAGCCCTCCTCTGAAGAGGTTGTCTTCGGTCAGTTCTCGCCAATCATACTTCGACTGATCTAGAAGGATCCGAACTGCCTCTTCTTCTTGAGGGTGAAGCATGGCGACTCCTTTACTCGCTTCGACACCTCCTCCACCCAACCGGAGGGTATGGGCCACGCCTCCACACTCCACACTATGAGATACTTATCGCGCCAGTGCTTTATGGAGTCAGGGCAAACGATCAGCCGACCTCCGTGCCTCGGAGCCAGGTAATACTGGAACTCCGACCGGTTTTGCTGATGAAGCTGGTAGATCGTCCGAAGTACCCTCAACTCTGGCTCGACCTTAGCCGTTTGGCAGTGGAGCACGAACCCATTGATAACTCTCCACGCGTTTGGCATTAGTTGGATGGGGCTAACCCCAAACCACATAAGTACCTGAATAGCGAACGGGTGGAGAGGCAGCCGAGCCCCGGCGATGAAGGCATCGACCAGCCAGAAACACATGGTTACTGGCAGCAGCGAATTGGCCCTAACCCCGGGACCCGGCAACATCAGTTCGTACTCCTCCGGAATTTGAAAGCAATTCCGGATCACTGCCAAGTCCTCCATGCTGAGGATAGACACCGTGTCATCTGCCTCGGAGGTCTCCCTTGCCACATTCTCCTTGAAGGTCCTCCCCTTCCCATGGATGATGCGTTCGACATGCTCCTCCAGAAGTTCTCGAATCCTCTGAAGCCCGGTCAACGGCCCTGGCAACCTGCCGAACGGCCCCATGCACTTCGGGTCCTCTACTATGGTGTCTCGACTCGATACCCTCTTGCCCTTATCTTGGCGAACTCTCGGACTCGGAGAAGAAGCTTCAGCAGTAGAGGGGGTGGGCTCGGAGACAGGTGAAAGAGATATATTTATACTTGGAAAAAAAATTAAGTGTAATTTACCTTTGAAGTGATGGGAACGGTCAGAATTTTTACCGGAAAGCTATTGACGATCACCATGAGCTCTCACTAGTAGAAATTACTGCCTGAGTAAAAATTCAGAGAAGTGAGAAATGAGAGGGGGGTGGAGTTTTATAGAGCTTGGCACACAAAACGAGGTTAATGGGCCCAAAGAGCCAGGCCCATCTACACAAGGCGACAAAACGAGCTAAACCGTCACATTATTTACCGTGCCCAGCTGTACAGTCACATTAATGGCTGTCAGAGTTGTCAAAAGTTCAACAGTCACCTCCCCAGCCTGTCGTTTCCTAAGCCGCCAAAAATCTTGCTCTGGACCTCGGCACATGCTGCCGAGCGCTCTTGGCACCAACCATGTTACATGGAAAAATTGGACCTTGGCACATGCTGTCGAGCGTTCTTGGCACCGACCATGTTACATGGAAAAATTGGACATCGGCACACGCTGCCGAGCGCTCTTAGCACCGACCATATTATATGGAAAAATTGGACCTCGGCACACGCTGCCGAGCGTTCTTGGCACCGACCATGTTACATGGAAAAATTGGACCTCGGCACATGCTGCGGAGCGCTCTTGGCACCGACCATATTACATGAAAAAATTGGACCCCGGCACACGCAGCCGAGCGCTCTTGGCACCGACCATGTTACATGGAAAAATTGGACCTCGGCACGCTGCCGAGCGCTCTTACCACCGACCATGTTACATGAAAAAATTGGACCTCGGCACAGTTTGCCGAGCGCTCTTGCCACCGACCATGTCGCATGGAAAAATTGGACCTCGACACACACTGCCGAGCGTTCTTGCCACCGAACCAATTACATGGAAAATTGGACCTCGGCACATTTTGCCGAGCGCTCTTGCCACCGACTCAATTACATGGAAAATTGGACCTCGGCACATTTTGCCGAGCGCTCTTAGCACCGACTCAATTACATGGAAAATTGGACCTCGGCGCACCCTGCCGAGCGCTCTTGCCACCGACCGTCAGATACGGGAAAAAGGAACCTCGCGCTGGCAGCCTAGCCGAGGTATCTCCGCACTTCGGCAGAGGGATCCAAACCCTCATAGACTTCAACCTCCTCCTTGGCAAGCGTACTAGGGGGGTTAGCATCAGCGTCGAAGTATATAAACTGTGAAATAGAGGAAATCACTCCTCCAAGCGAGCACAAGCGCTAGACCTCCTGAAAATTCGTGCCCAATACTGATGAAGGGATCAGATCCCACCGCGTCGTGAATAATAGCAAGTCGTCTACCTAAATATTGCGAAAAAATGATTTAAAATTCAAAAAAATTAATTAAAAATTCTGAAAAATAATTATAAATCTGGGAAAATATTTTTGAGCCCCTGGGTAAATAATTATTACTTAGAATGGTTAATTAAGACCCCCGAATAACAAATTACCACTTTGAAAAATTGAGAAAAATCACCAGAAGCCCAAAAGAGCTCAAGAATAACCTTGAGCACGCAACTCAACAATTATCATAATCCCCCACACAAGGATTCGTCACCTCCTATTTGGGCCCCGATACAACTCGGTAAGCCATTAAAACAGTAAAACTACTCCTCAAAGCCTGATCAAACTCAGTCTTCGGGAGTGGGGGGCTCGTGATATGGCTGAAAATAGGAGTAAATCGGAACTGTCCAAATCAGGCATGAATCTTAAAGCTTGGGGGTAAAATAGTAATTTCACCTATAAACGGGTCTGAGATGGGTACTGGGTCTTTTCTAAAAAGGCCCAATAACCCACGAACGAATTCGTCTTAACTGGGTGCGGGTCCCAACCCTCAAGAAACTCAGTCCAGCTGGATAGAATTAGGGTTTCCGATTGTATTAAATCAACGGTCATGATTCACTCTATCCTTTCACGGGGAATTAGGGATTTCATTCCTAAACTGATCCCAAAGGCCGCTATAAATACCCCCCATCCACCACCAATAAGAGGTAATCAATCTTTTCCCAGTTACGCTCTTTCATAATCTTTTCTGGTTATTGACTTGAGCGTCGGAGGGTTTGTCACCGGGATCAACCCCGGTGTCTCGTACTTTTTGCAGGTGAACGGCGGGAGTCAACGGTCAAACTCCAGTAGAAAGTTTCCAGGTTTGCTATTCGGTGTTCCTAAGAATCCACAAATTCTATCTGTTTGCCCCCACACCAAATTTAGCGGTAACATGTATGTTTAAATTCGAAGGCATGTAAACTATTTCATGAAGAGTATTCTTGTTCAAGTGAATACACTAGTATTTGTTATAAAGTATATTTGTGTTAAAGTGAGAATATAACCACTTGTCATGGACACTAGTTTCTTTTCTCTTGTAAGTTTTAGTGTCTTAAAGAAAAATCTAAGTTTATGTGAATAATGAGAAAGAGAATTATTTAAATGAGTAGAAATAATATGTCAAAATATGAGTTTTACAAACCCAAAACCTGCAGTCCGTAAGAATGACAGTCGACCGTCACGAACCTGACTACAGAGCTTTCTTGAAAAAGTGGATTTTGTACGGAACAGTCGACTGGCTCCTTTCACAGTCGACCGTCACCGCAATGAGTTATGTTTTCTTAAAGGTTGGATTTCTTGCAGAACAGTTGACTGACTTCAGTACGCAGTCGACTGTCACTGCTCTGATTGATGATTTCTTAAGTTTGGATTTTGCACGGGACAGTCAACCGATCACCCTATGAAGTCGACTGTTACTGCTTTAACTGATATTTTTCTGAGTTTCTGATACTTTTTTGAAGGAATATTTTTAAAGTGAGTCGAGATTATAAGAGTTTGAATTTGTTGATGAAGTTGTATTCTTGAAATAAATTAATTGCTTATAAAGATTACGAATGAGTAAATAGATTATGAATAGTGACAAGACTATATATTTTTGTGAACGAATTGAAAGATGAAATCATCTAGGTTTAAGACATGATTCTTAAAAGGGTATGTGTACCCATGATTGTTGTACATGAAAATTATGATTTTAAGAATTAGTAAGACCTCGATTACCGGTGATTTTGAAAGAAAGATTTTGAGACTTGATCTCGAGATAATGCCGTTGGGCGATCTCGTATACTTTTTATGAATAAATCCGGTAGGAGGTAAAACTGATTCTAGGATTGATAACACATTCATGTCATGAACTAAATCAATTAGGCACTTAGGTGAAGATATAGTGAGTCTGGGCAAACGTAAGTGGGTTGCCTCTATATAGTCGGAGGTGGATCTCCGTGGTTATAGTCCAGTCGTCGGACTGAGGTTGCTCTGTGGGAAACGGGTTTTGTTTATATTTAAATCCGGGACTTGGTGAAGTCAGACAGATAGTTTACCGTCTCCAAAGTATATACGTATACCGGGGCTAGGGGGCACTTGCAGGATGATTCGCATGATGTGGGAACCGTTAATAGCTGTCGGGCTGGGACCCATAATCTTGAAATGATCTAAACCTTGTTTTATTACTAGGTAGTTATCATGGTGAGGGACCGAGCCCTTATATTGTGGAGTACGTAGGCGCTTGCCCTCGGACCTATGTAGTATGGGATGCATAGAATCCCAACAAGCGTGCATTAGTATCATCCTAGTATAATTTGTGTGCATTAGGCATTAAGGCATGACATACACTTACATGTTTAGCGCAGCCACATTCTACACTTTATTTATTCATTCAATCTTTTGTGTTTTGTTAAGTAATGAGATCGTTATATGTACGGTATCGAGAGGATAGCCGAGTGTAACATTTCGTCGGTTGTAATCAACTGACATGCCCATAGATTGATATGCATATAATGGACTATCCATGAAGGAATAAAGCTATTATGATGCAATCGATGATTTATTTTAAGTTGTATAAGTTGTATTCTTCAAATGATGTAATCTTTTATTCTTCCGCTGTGTAAACCAAAGTTGTATTTTAAACTCTGATGTATTGTTGTCGAAAAAGTTTTAATTTTCTTGTAAAATTGTACGAAGTGAAGTAAAGATCCTGTGGAATCTCGAATTCATCCTTATTTAGAATTCGGGGTGTTACAACAATATTTTTTGGTATTGATGTAGAACCCCGTATTTTCAAATATTATTTTAATTATTTGAAAATGATTTTTAAATGATTTTGAGTATTTAATAAATACTTTCCAAAAGTTATCTTTTGTACACGTGCAAAACACGTGCAAATGACTTTTTAGAAGTTTGGAAAATTAAGTTTTCTTTATGAAAAATCATTGTTTATTATTTGAGAATTATTTAATATTTTTCCAGATTTTTCAGAAATTAATTATGCCTATTTGCAATTTTTGAGAAAAGAAGGACTTATTTGCAAAATTGACAATTTTGAGGGTTGAAGTGCAAAGTGTATTTGCTGGACTTTCCGATCAGTACTTGTTGAGGTTTGAGAATATACTTTTCTATTAGATCCTAATTTAAATGATATTTGGTTTATTTTTCAAAGAAAAGAATTATATATGTAAAATGTACTTTCGAAAGAAGTATTTTGTAAAGAGGGAATAAAAACCCTAATATTTTACTCCGGCATATATAAGGGATTTCTTATTCCCAGCCGTCATTGACAATATTGAGACTTTTGAGATTTGTTTGAGGAACAAGAAGAGGCTTTTTGGATCTAGCAAGGAGAAGAGCTATTTCGTGGATTTTCTTCAAAACAAGGTGAGTTGGTTTGTTTTGTTTTGCTTTGCTTGTTTGTTTTGATTGGTAGATGACGTAAGATCTTTGTTATGCTTGTTGTGATCATTATGCCATTATTTTGTTAGTCTCATTGTAAATATGATTTGGATCTTTAATTTGAGATGGAGGATGAGAACTTTTGATGATATTTGGATCATGTATGAGAAATATTAAGATTTATTGAGGATATGTTGATCTATGAGATCGTATTGTTGAGAGACATATTAAGAATTAATTTTGTTGTGATTAGATGGTAAACACCTGGACCTTATGATTGTAAATCAGATTTGGATTAAGTTATGGAAGACTTTTTGTTGAAGAAAAATCCTAATGGGAGAATTAAAGAATTAAGATCATGAGAATATGAGATTGGAGAAATTGATTGATTGAGTAATGTAACCATGATGGAGATTGTTGAGAATTGTTTATTTGCCTGAATATAAATTAATTTTATGATCGATGAATCTTTAGAATACTCCCGTTTGATTTGTGTTCAGATCTATACTTTTTGTAAATCTGTAGCCGACAGTCGACTGGCCTACAGAGCAGTCGACTGGTACGTGCCTATTGTGTATTTTTGAGTCTTGAGATTTGTTCGGGACAGTCGACCTGGACTGAGGTCAGTCGACTGGTCCTCTGCTGTTTGTTGTTTTGTTCGGTCCTTTCGGGACGGTCGACTGATGACTTGTCAAGTCGACTGGTCATGCCTTAGATTATTTTTGTAAAATGTTGGGATATGTCCTCTGGACAGTCGACTGGTCCATCAAGCAGTCGACTGGTCCTGTAGGATCTTGCATTTGATTTGAGATATTTTGTTTAGTGTTTGATTTGAGACATTTGTTCAGTACTTGATTCTGAGATATTGTTCAGTATTTGATGTTGAGATATTTGTTCAGTGTTTGATTTTAAGATGTTCAGTTAAGAACATGATTTTGAGATATTTTGTTGAGCCACTTGTTAAGTGGAATTTGTTCAGATATTTGTTTTGAGTCTCTAGAGGTAGGTGACCCTAGTATACCGGTGTTTGTTCAGTTATTTGTTGAGGCCCATCGAGGCACATTTTCAGTTATTCAGATTTTTGGTCCGGTAGGGTACACTACTCTAGGAGATTTGTTCAGTAACCCAAATTAATAAGGACAGGCATTAGTAGTGTCATGACGAATGGGAACTTGAGTTATGCACCTCAGTATGGCTTTTGATGTAGGATTAGTCTCCTGAATTATCCAAGTAGTTAACTTGAGATGTGTGATTTATCTCCGGAATTATCCAGGTAGTTAACCTGAGATGTGAGGTATTTCTCCGAAATTATCCAAGTAATTATCTTGAGATGTGGGATTGAACTACGGAATGATCGGAGTCGAGGCGACGCTTTTGGGGTATTCTTGTGATTATGAGTCTATGTTTAGATGTGGGATGATCTCCTGAATTATCCAGGGAAAATACATGCGATGTGGGATCAATCTCCGGAATGATCAAGCATGGGCAAATTATCATAGTTTATCTTCATCTCTTAGTAGTCATCGTTGTCAGCATGTAGTCATGATGTTTTCTGGAATCACTTTTATGCATTCGGATTTCCTGTTCTTACACTCTTGGCTTTCGGTTTTGATAACACCCATTATTCTTTGTTGTTATTTCATATTTTAGTGTTCGATTATTATTTGTTGGATATCATGTTTTAAGTTCATTTATGTTATTTGTTGATTTGTTACCACTCACACCATTTATGGCTGACCCCGTAGTTTGGGGGTTAGGGTTCAACTCTAGCCTCACTTGTTGCAGGTTATTGCTTAGTTGGAGGTTGGATGCTTGAGTGGGCAGTTTGAGATAATTGGATTATTTAGTGTTTTGTGTAAAATTGTAAAGACTTATTTGAGTTGTTTTTGAGTTGTAAATAAAAGATTAATTTGTGTCGAGATGTTTAGACTTCCGCTGTAATCGTAACAATTGTTGTAATAAAGTAAGAAAAAATATTAGTGGTGTTGTTGGTGTTTATTGTTGTATTGAAGTGGATTACTGGGATTCCGCCACTTATTTTCTAAGCTCTCATATTAGAAATTTGGGGCGCTACAGAGATTGGTATCAAAGCTCTGCTTCAATGTAATAATAGACTTAGTATGACAACCAACCTAGGTGTGGACACTAGAGAGTGAGTACCTAGGTGTGGACATCAGAGTGTGAGTATCACATAGAATTAAATTATGATGTTTGGTTTGAAATTATGGTTTGGGGTATGGTTATGGCTTTGCCATAGGGTAATGATTTGAGTTTGAATTGTATGTGTGCTCTAACTTTACCCTCGTTTTGCAGTAATCACAATGGTTGCACCCAGAGGTAGAAATGGTGGCAACAATAAGGATGGTTCGGGTAGTTCTCGAGGAACGGGAATTGACCTAGAGGCTGAATTCGCTAAGGTCTATCAGACCTTGAACACATTGATGGCATTCAATGTGGCACAGCAGCAAGCACAGCAGCAGAACCCGCCGCCGAATCATGGAGCTGGGCATGGATTGGTGAATGCCGACCCCATCAAGCAGATTGAATCCTTTAAGAGGATGAGGCCGCCAGTCTTTGAGGGGCAGGCTGATCCAACAGCAGCAGATGACTGGATCAGGAAGATGCAGACGATCTTCGAAGTGTCGGAGACTCCTGAAGCTAGCAAGGTGAAGTTAGCTTCGATGCAGCTTGAGAAAGATGCTGGTGTCTGGTGGGAGTCATTGAAGAGGAACTTGGGAGATCAGCAGCTGACATGGGAAGCTTTTCTGGAGGAGTTCAGAGATCGTTTCTTTCCTCTTGATGTTCAGGAGAAGAAGGCGACTGAGTTCATGAACCTTCAGCAGGGGAGCATGACTGTTCGGGAGTATGAGACGAAATTCGCTCAACTTTCGAGGTATGCACCAGAATTGGTCATGGATGAAGCAAAGAAGGCCAAAAAGTTTGAGCAGGGCTTGAGGCCGAACTTGAGGTCAAGGATGGTTCCATTGGGTATCCGAAGATTTGAGAAGCTGGTCAGGAGGGCCGCGATGACTGAAGAAGATATGGAACTGTTTCAGAAGAAGCAGGAATCATGGAACCGGAACAAGAGGCCAGCATCAGGCCAGAGTGGGAAGGGATTCCCCGCGAAGCAGGCGAAGTTCAGTGGACCGGTACAGAAGGCATCTGGAGCTCAGGGAGTGACCTGCTACTACTGCAAGGAAGTAGGACATTACAGGTCCGCATGTCCGAAGTTGGCAGAACATGTTTGTTCTCAGTGTGGGCAGACTGGACACTCAAAGCCCCATTGTCCACAACTGAAGAAAGATGGTTCGGGTGGAAGCAAAGTCCCGAAGAGGCAAGGGCGAGTATTTGCATTGACCGAGGAAGATGCGAGAAACTCGGAAGATGTAATACAGGGAGTTGTTTTAATAAATGGAATTAAAGCAAAGGTTTTGTTTGACACTGGATCATCGCATACATTTGTATCGCCAAGTTTTGCAAAGATCTTAGGTTTGGAACCTAAGTTATTTCCAGGAAGAGTTTTGTCGGTGGCAACGCCGTCAGGTGAAGAGCTGGTAGCGGATCGATATTACGAGGGCTGTGATATCGAGATCGATGGAAGGATGTTCGGCATCGACTTGATCGAGCTACAAGTGTTGGGAGTGGATGTCATCGTAGGCATCGATTGGATGGCTATTTATGATGCCATAATTGATTGCAAGCAGAAGGAGGTGTTGGTGAAAGCACCAGGTGGACCTGCAGTAACTTTCCAAGGGAAGAAGAAGATCCCGCAGGTGGCTGCAATGGTATCTAAGAAGTCTATTGCAGATGAAGTCAAGGGCATTCCGGTGGTTCGAAAGTTTCCTCAGGTGTTCTTGGATGATTTTCCAGGATTACCGCCGCAGAGAGATGTGGAGTTTTGCATCAATGTTCAGCCGGGGAGTGCGCCGATTTCCAAGGCTCCGTACAGGATGGCACCTGTAGAGCAGGATGAAGTGAAGAAGCAGATTGAGGAGCTTTTGAGCAAAGGGCTTATCAGACCGAGTTCATCTCCATGGGGAGCGCCAGTGTTGTTGGTCAAGAAGAAGGATGGGTCAATGAGGATGTGCATTGACTACAGGGAGTTGAATAGGGTGACTATTCAGAACAAGTACCCACTGCCGCAGATTGATGATTTGTTCGACAGGCTTCGAGGAGCAGCGGTATTTTCGAAGATTGACTTGAGGTCAGGATATCATCAGGTGCGAGTCAAGGAGGAAGATGTGAGCAAGACAGTGTTCAGGACTCGTCATGGGTTGTATGAATTTTTGGTGATGCCATTCGGGTTGACGAATGCGCCGGCAGTTTTCATGGATATGATGAATCGGGTGTTGAGGCCATTCATTGATTCCTTCGTAGTGGTCTTCATCGATGATATCTTGGTATATTCGAAGTCGGAGGAGGATCATTCTAAGCACTTGACAGCGGTATTACAGACATTGCAGGAGCACAGCTTGTATGCCAAATTGTCGAAGTGTGAATTTTGGAAGTCTGAGGTAGCTTTCCTTGGTCACATTCTTTCTAAGGAGGGAGTGGCTACTGACCCTCAGAAAGTGGAAGCAGTGAAGGATTGGCCCAGGCCGACGTCAGTGAAGGAAGTGAGAAGCTTCTTGGGATTAGCTGATTACTACAGGAGGTTTATTCAGGGATATTCTCAGATTGCAGTTCCATTGACAGGTTTGACCCGGAAGAGTGTGGCTTTTGTGTGGACAGATAAGTGCGAGGAGAGTTTCCTTGAGTTAAAGGAAAGGTTGACTACCGCACCCATATTAGCATTGCCGCAAGCAGGGAAAGATTATGACATCTACAACAATGCATCTCTCAGAGGTTTGGGATGTGTCTTGATGCAAGAAGGCAAGGTCATTGCTTATGGTTCGAGGCAGTTGCGTCCGCATGAGAAGAATTATCCGACGCATGATTTGGAGTTAGCAGCTATCATATATGCCTTGAAGCTATGGAGGCATTATGTTTATGGTGAGAAGGTCAATATGTACACTGACCACAAGAGCCTGAAGTATATCTATCAGCAGAGGGATTTGAATCTTCGTCAGAGAAGATGGTTGGAAGTTTTGGAAGACATTCGTCCTGAGATCAAGTATCATCCGGGCAAGGCGAATGTAGTGGCTGATGGACTTAGCAGGAAGAGTAGTTTGTCAAGATTGATCACTACTCGAAGAGAGTTGGCAGCTGAGATCGATCAGGCAGGTATCGAGGTGGTACTGCGAGGTTTAGGGGCATCTTTGGCTCAGTTGAGGCTGCAGCCGTCTTTGAGAGAGAAGATTGTGGAAGGTCAGAGATCAGATTCAGAGATCCAGAAGATGTTGCAGCAGGTTGCAGAAGGCAAGTTATCGGAATTTCGTGTCCAAGATGGAGTTCTTTGGTTGGGTGAGAGGTTGTGTGTTCCAGATGATGCAGAGTTGAGAGAGAGTATCTTGCAGGAGGCACACAGCACATTGTTATCAGTTCATCCAGGAGGTACGAAGATGTACAGGGACATCAAACCACATTTTTGGTGGTCTGGTATGAAGCGAGATGTAGCAGATTTTGTGGCAAGGTGTCTGACTTGTCAGCAGATCAAGGCAGAGAATCAGAGACCTGGAGGTTTGTTACAGCCATTACCCATTCCGGAGTGGAAGTGGGAGAATATCAGCATGGACTTTATCACGGGTTTGCCTAGGAGTTCGAAGGGCAATGACTCGATTTGGGTTGTTGTGGACCGATTGACTAAGTCGGCACATTTTCTAGCCATGAAGATTACTTGGTCGATGGAGAAATTGGCTGAGTTGTATATTGGGGAGATTGTGAGACTTCATGGAATTCCAGTTTCGATTGTGTCTGACAGAGACGCAAGGTTTACATCAAGGTTTTGGAGAAGTTTACAAACAGCTTTGGGCACCAGGACTGATTTCAGTACAGCATTTCATCCGCAGACAGATGGTCAGACGGAGAGGGTGAATCGAGTGCTAGAAGATATGTTGAGAGCTTGTGTTATGGACTTTGGTGGTAGTTGGGAGAGATACTTGGCATTGGTTGAGTTTGCCTATAACAATAGTTACCATGCAAGTATTGGGATGGCACCGTATGAGGCTTTGTACGGGCGGAGGTGCAGGACACCTGTTTGTTGGAATGAGGTTGGCGAGAGGCAGATGTATGGTCCTGAGATCGTGCAGCAGACGTCAGAGCAGATTGAGCTGATTCGCAAGAGATTAGTTGAGGCTCAGAGTCGGCAGAAGAGTTATGCTGACACTCGACGAAGAGATTTGGAATTTGAGGTTGGGGATACAGTTTTTCTCAAGGTTTCTCCGACCAAAGGAGTGATCAGATTTGGTAAGGGTGGCAAGTTGGCGCCAAGGTACATTGGACCGTACAAGATCGTGGAGAGGATTGGCAAGACCGCATACAGATTGAAACTTCCAGAGGAGTTGGCTCAGGTGCATGATGTGTTTCATGTATCATTGTTGAGGAGGTATGTGGCCGATCAGAAGCATCAATTGGTGGAGGTTCCTGAAGATCTACAGGTGAACTTGAGCTACAAGGAACAGCCTGTTGAGATCGTTGATCATAGGGAGAAAGTCCTTAGAAGCAAGGTGATACCAATGGTCAAGGTACTGTGGAGGAATCAACAGTTCGAGGAAGCTACTTGGGAGCCAGAGGGTCGCATG
This sequence comes from Hemerocallis citrina, assembly GCA_017893485.1. Classification (NCBI taxonomy): domain Eukaryota; kingdom Viridiplantae; phylum Streptophyta; class Magnoliopsida; order Asparagales; family Asphodelaceae; genus Hemerocallis; species Hemerocallis citrina. The sequence goes on along the minus strand of CM030362.1, from coordinate 165,607,441 downwards.
CTGAATAATTTTCCTGAATTGTTTGAATGAATGTATTTCTTTTGTGTGATTGTAATTCTTTGAATGATTGAACCATTGAATGATATACGATGTATCCTTTTATTTTGATTGTGATGTTACATGGAATTGTTGGATTTTGTTCTATATATGAAGTATTGTTTCATTTTGTTGGTATGTGCTTGAACTCATTAGTAGTAGTTCTGAGGACAGAACTCTTCTAAGGAGGGAGTGATGTAGAACCCCGTATTTTCAAATATTATTTTAATTATTTGAAAATGATTTTTAAATGATTTTAAGTATTTAATAAATACTTTCCAAAAGTTATCTTTTGTACACGTGCAAAACACGTGCAAATGACTTTTTAGAAGTTTGGAAAATTAAGTTTTCTTTATGAAAAATCATTGTTTATTATTTGAGAATTATTTAATATTTTTCCAGATTTTTCAGAAATTAATTATGCCTATTTGCAATTTTTGAGAAAAGAAGGACTTATTTGCAAAATTGACAATTTTGAGGGTTGAAGTGCAAAGTGTATTTGCTGGACTTTCCGATCAGTACTTGTTGAGGTTTGAGAATATACTTTTCTATTAGATCCTAATTTAAATGATATTTGGTTTATTTTTCAAAGAAAAGAATTATATATGTAAAATGTACTTTCGAAAGAAGTATTTTGTAAAGAGGGAATAAAAACCCTAATATTTTACTCCGGCATATATAAGGGATTTCTTATTCCCAGCCGTCATTGACAATATTGAGACTTTTGAGATTTGTTTGAGGAACAAGAAGAGGCTTTTTGGATCTAGCAAGGAGAAGAGCTATTTCGTGGATTTTCTTCAAAACAAGGTGAGTTGGTTTGTTTTGTTTTGCTTTGCTTGTTTGTTTTGATTGGTAGATGACGTAAGATCTTTGTTATGCTTGTTGTGATCATTATGCCATTATTTTGTTAGTCTCATTGTAAATATGATTTGGATCTTTAATTTGAGATGGAGGATGAGAACTTTTGATGATATTTGGATCACGTATGAGAAATATTAAGATTTATTGAGGATATGTTGATCTATGAGATCGTATTGTTGAGAGACATATTAAGAATTAATTTTGTTGTGATTAGATGGTAAACACCTGGACCTTATGATTGTAAATCAGATTTGGATTAAGTTATGGAAGACTTTTTGTTGAAGAAAAATCCTAATGGGAGAATTAAAGAATTAAGATCATGAGAATATGAGATTGGAGAAATTGATTGATTGAGTAATGTAACCATGATGGAGATTGTTGAGAATTGTTTATTTGCCTGAATATAAATTAATTTTATGATCGATGAATCTTTAGAATACTCCCGTTTGATTTGTGTTCAGATCTATACTTTTTGTAAATCTGTAGCCGACAGTCGACTGGCCTACAGAGCAGTCGACTGGTACGTGCCTATTGTGTATTTTTGAGTCTTGAGATTTGTTCGGGACAGTCGACCTGGACTGAGGTCAGTCGACTGGTCCTCTGCTGTTTGTTGTTTTGTTCGGTCCTTTCGGGACGGTCGACTGATGACTTGTCAAGTCGACTGGTCATGCCTTAGATTATTTTTGTAAAATGTTGGGATATGTCCTCTGGACAGTCGACTGGTCCATCAAGCAGTCGACTGGTCCTGTAGGATCTTGCATTTGATTTGAGATATTTTGTTTAGTGTTTGATTTGAGACATTTGTTCAGTACTTGATTCTGAGATATTGTTCAGTATTTGATGTTGAGATATTTGTTCAGTGTTTGATTTTAAGATGTTCAGTTAAGAACATGATTTTGAGATATTTTGTTGAGCCACTTGTTAAGTGGAATTTGTTCAGATATTTGTTTTGAGTCTCTAGAGGTAGGTGACCCTAGTATACCGGTGTTTGTTCAGTTATTTGTTGAGGCCCATCGAGGCACATTTTCAGTTATTCAGATTTTTGGTCCGGTAGGGTACACTACTCTAGGAGATTTGTTCAGTAACCCAAATTAATAAGGACAGGCATTAGTAGTGTCATGACGAATGGGAACTTGAGTTATGCACCTCAGTATGGCTTTTGATGTAGGATTAGTCTCCTGAATTATCCAAGTAGTTAACTTGAGATGTGTGATTTATCTCCGGAATTATCCAGGTAGTTAACCTGAGATGTGAGGTATTTCTCCGAAATTATCCAAGTAATTATCTTGAGATGTGGGATTGAACTACGGAATGATCGGAGTCGAGGCGACGCTTTTGGGGTATTCTTGTGATTATGAGTCTATGTTTAGATGTGGGATGATCTCCTGAATTATCCAGGGAAAATACATGCGATGTGGGATCAATCTCCGGAATGATCAAGCATGGGCAAATTATCATAGTTTATCTTCATCTCTTAGTAGTCATCGTTGTCAGCATGTAGTCATGATGTTTTCTGGAATCACTTTTATGCATTCGGATTTCCTGTTCTTACACTCTTGGCTTTCGGTTTTGATAACACCCATTATTCTTTGTTGTTATTTCATATTTTAGTGTTCGATTATTATTTGTTGGATATCATGTTTTAAGTTCATTTATGTTATTTGTTGATTTGTTACCACTCACACCATTTATGGCTGACCCCGTAGTTTGGGGGTTAGGGTTCAACTCTAGCCTCACTTGTTGCAGGTTATTGCTTAGTTGGAGGTTGGATGCTTGAGTGGGCAGTTTGAGATAATTGGATTATTTAGTGTTTTGTGTAAAATTGTAAAGACTTATTTGAGTTGTTTTTGAGTTGTAAATAAAAGATTAATTTGTGTCGAGATGTTTAGACTTCCGCTGTAATCGTAACAATTGTTGTAATAAAGTAAGAAAAAATATTAGTGGTGTTGTTGGTGTTTATTGTTGTATTGAAGTGGATTACTGGGATTCCGCCACTTATTTTCTAAGCTCTCATATTAGAAATTTGGGGCGCTACAATTGTTGAGTCTTAATTTTGCTGTAAATTCCAAAAATTTCTGATGACTCTTCAGGGTCAGGTGGGTCTCTTCAATTGGTCCTGTAGGAGGGCGGCACTCGCAGAATTCGAAGAGTACTATTAGAGGGGTAGCCAAGGTTCAAGGGACTCACGTGTCTTATTATTGCCGCATTAGTGCACACTGTTTGATGTCCCTTTTGTTCTTATATATTGCTTTCCTCCGCATGTTCTTTTTTCACTTTCTCCCTTCATTATCTTTGCTTCTCCCTTTTATTGAGTTTGTTCTTTCTTTGATCATGGTTTCTGATGCGATTTTGATGGAAAAGCGTTTGGCCCGTAAGGTGGTAATGAAGGCAGCCGAAGCTGAGCCCGAGGCTGACCTTCGGGCTGAGGGTAGTGCAAAGGTCGAGCCGGACGCTGGGAGGAAGCTGGCCAAGGGAAAGGCCAAAGTGGGGGGGGGGGTGATGCGACTGGGGTGTCCGAAGACCCCCAAGGGAAAGAAGGTACATGTGGAAATCCAAAGCATCCTCTTTCTGCGCCTTCTACCGCATCTCAGGGGAGGAAGAAAGGCAAGGATGTCGACCCTCTGATCACTACGGAGATGTCGGTCTCCGCAGAGGGGACTCCAAGAACAGAACCAGAGGTGCTATCGCTGGCAAAAGCGTGGATCCCCCTGTACCGTCACGAAGATGGGTTTGACGACGGACCGTTCGAATGCAGCTCAGGTGGTAGAAAATCTGGCCACTCCCAGAGAGATAGTGTCCCTAAAGAGGGAGTCCCAAGGCAACGTCTACGCCCATTGGGCTCAGACTTCATTCATGGTAATTCGCCCTGAAGAGGGTATGTCTCTTGTAGTTGGTGCCCCCCTTGGGTTTCAATATCTAATTTTCTTGACAACCTTCTCTTCCTGTAGGTCGACGTCACTGGGGCTAAGCTGAAGCGAAGGCTGGATGCAATGCTTGAATGGGCCCTAGATTCTAAGGAGAGTGGTAGGGAATTGGTGCATCGGAACAAAAAACATTGGCGGGGTGTCAAGGATGTTGAGAAGGTAATGGAGGGGGAGAAAAGAGGTTGACAGGGGTTGCTGGCCGAGAAAGAGAAATGGTTTGAGGAGCGGCTTGCATGGCAAGGCAAGAAGAAGAAATTCCGAAGGTTGCTGGACAAGGCGGCTCAGCGTGCGGTTTAGGACAAGCAGGAGTTGGATGAAATTGTGCCGCATGTACTCGATGCCCAAGATGTAGGGTATGGTAAGGCTCTTAGGCATATGAAGATCCAGTACCCACACCTCTCGCTCGAGGGTTTGGCCTTTGATGCAAGATTTGCACCAGATGGCTGAGCTGGATGCCACGGCTCGTGAGAAAAGGTCGGCCCCCATCAGCGAGAAAGGACCGGTGTTGTAGCGTCGTTAACAAGTTGCTTGTACTCCTGCTATTTTTGCGGACTGGAAACCGTCTTTGCCTCCGATCGAGGGTTGAGGCACGAGGATGCAGAGTTATCTATATCAGAGAACTCTTCATCCTTCTCTTGAGATTTTCTTAGCTAGGCTGGCAGGAGCGACGAACGTTCGGGCTGTTTTTGGTATCAACTTCCATCCTCCTTTGGGGATTCTCGAGGGGCTTCATCATCAACGCTTTCTATCGGACATGATGCCTCTTCCGTGCCAGGGGGTGTCGCTAAGCTTTGGCGACGAGGGGAGCTGACGAGCTGAGAGGTACCTGGTGCCTTTTGGTTGGTTCGACTCCTTCTGGTTCTTTCATGAGTGCCTTTCTTCACCATGATGGAGTCCTGGGGTCGACCACTGAGGTGCCCTCACTTGTTTCTTCTCCTCGTTGTTTGGAGAGTCGCTTGTGTCTTATTTATAGATGTAGGTTTAGACCTTAGTATTCTGTATGCCTTTTTGCGACTGGCCACCGCCTTTGTAATCATTTTTCGATTATTAAAATTCAACTCTTCTTTTTTTTAAGATCTGGGATGTTGACCTTTTGGCAGTAGAGGAGTCTGTGTTGATCATGAGATTCAGAGTCAAGGTGCGCTTTTGAGGAACTCTTTCCGAGATTTAGACTTAGCAATGAGGACTCCATAAGACTCAGAGCCGATGTGCTTTTTTGAGGCTACCTTTCCGAGGTTTAGACTTAGCAATGAGGATTGCGTAAGACTCAGAGTCGAGGTGCTCTTTCGAGGCTACCTTTCCGAGGTTTAGACTTAGCAGTGAGAACTATGCAAAACTCAGAGTCGAGGTGCTCTTTCGAGGCACTCTTTTTGAGGTCTAGACTTAGCAGTGAGGATTGCGTAAGACTCAGAGTTGAGGTTCTCTTTCGAGGCTACCTTTCTGAGGCTTAGATTTAGTAGTGAGAACTGCGTAAGACTCAAAGTCGATGTGCTCTTTCAAGGCACTCTAGACTTAGCAGTGAGGAGTGCGTAAGACTCAGATTCACTATGCTCTTTCGAGGCTACCTTTCCGAGGTTTAGACTTAGTAGTAAGGACTGCGTAAGACTAAGAGTCAAGGTGCTCTTTCGAGGCATTCTTTTCGATGTTTAGACTTAGCAGTATGAACTATGTAAGACTCAGAGTTGAGGTGCTCTTCCGAGGCACTCTTTTCGATATTTAGATTTAGCAGTGAGAACTGTGCAAGACTCAAAGTCAAGGTGCTCTTTCGAGGCACTCTTTCTGAGGTTTAGACTTAGCAGTGAGGACTGTGTAAGACTCAGAGTTGAGGTGCTCTTTAGAGCCACTCTTTCTGAGGCTTAGACTTAGCAGTGATGACTACATAAGACTCAGAGGCGATGTGCTTTTTCGAGGCACTCTTTTCGAGTTTTACGTTTAGCAGTGAGAACTGCACGAGACTCAGAATCGAGTTGCTCTTTCGAGATACTCTTTCCGAGGTTTAGACTTAGTAGTGAGGACTGCATAAGAATAAGAATTGAGGTGCTCTTTCGAGGCACTCTTTCCGAATTTTATGTTTAGCAGTGACAACTGTGCAAAACTCAGAGTCGATGTGCTCTTTCGAGGCACTCTTTCTGAGGTTTAGACTTAGCAGTGAGGACTAAGTAAGACTCAGAGTCGAGGTACTCTTTCAATATACTCTTTCTGAGGTTTTAGTTGTTTTAAAAAGGAGTAGGCGAGGATTTATTGACAAAACTAAAATAACTTTATTCAACTTTATTTGGCGGCCGGTGGGAGCCGACGCTTATTACAATTGCCTTGTCACGAGTTTGAATTATTTTGAGGGATTTCAAAAAACTTCATCAGGTGTTTCACATTCCAAGTTCTCTTGACTACCTTTCCCTCCCAGTCTTTGAGTCAGTAGGCCCCCGGACGTATCACTTCGGATACCTTATAAGAAAATTCCTAATTTGGAGTGAGTTTTCCTTTCTTAGTATGTTCGGAGATGGCGAGTCATCGGAGTACAAGGTTGCCCGCTTTTATATTGGTCGTTTGAACTTTCTGATTGTAAAAGCGTTCAACTCTCTGTTGGTAGATGTTCCTTTTGATGGATGACTTCTAGCGGACCTCGTCAAGGAGATCGTGGTTGGCTCTCAGGCCAATGGAGTTGGAACTTTCATCAAAACTTATGATGCGAGGAGAGGGGAGGCCAACCTCCAGAGGGATGACCACTTTGGCTCCGTCAGTTAGGTTGAATGGGGATTTGCCTGTTCGCAACCTTTTGGTAGTTCGGTAGGCCCATGGGATGCTCAGTAGCTCTTCTACCCACAAGCCTTTTGGCAAGTTGTCCAGGCGCTTCTTTAGTTCGTCCAGGATCTGCTTGTTGGCGTTCTAGACCTAGCCATTGGACTGGAGTGTGAGATTGAAGAGAACCTTTGCTGGATCCCCAAGTCAGTACAGAACTTGCAGAAGTTTTTGTTGGTGAACTGGGTGTTGTTGTCGGTTACGAGTATCCAAGGGATACCAAATCGGCAAATGAGGTTCTTCCAAAAGAATTACTGCAACTGATACTCGGTAATGGTGGTGAGTGGTTTGGCCTCGACCCACTTGGTGAAATAGTCTATGGCGACGATGAGGAAGCATTTCTGCCCAATCACCATTGGAAAGGGGCCGACCAGGTCCATTCCCTACATAGCAAAGGGGATCGGACTAGAGAGCGATTTCAGCATGGCTTGGGGAGCGTGGATGAATACCTTTGATAGGGGCTGCATTTCCTCACAAGGTCCTGAGCGTCTTGAAGGAGGGTCGGCCAATAATACCTGTGGTTGAGTAATTTTCTTGCAAGCACTCTACTGCCCATGTGGCAGCTACCGATCCCTTCGTGCATCTCCTCTAATGCATACTTGGCTTCCTAGGGACTTAGGAAGTTGAGGTAAGGTCTCCCGTCTGCTTTGGTGTACGTGAGTTTGAAGAGTGGGCCGTTGATCAATGCAAACCTCTTTAAATGGGCCCGAAATCTTCGGCTTCAGACGGATCCTGGGGTAGTTCTCTTGCCCTTAGGAAGTTCAGAATTTGATCCATCCAAGTTGTCTCTCTTGCGGCTGGGTCGAAGCAGTTGACCTCAGGAGGCACGGCTACCTCGATGCTGGGAGGACCTCCACTAAGACAGTGTGATCAACCCTTCGAAGGATGAGGAGGACAGCTTGGAAAGGGCGTCGGCCTGGGTATTCAATTCTTGAGGAATTTGAGTCATTGTCGTTTTCGAGAAATCTGAAAGGATAAGGCAAACGCACGCCAGGTACTGGATCATTCGGGAGTCACGGACCTCGTACTCTCCGAAGTTATGATTGACCACAAGCTAGGAGTCGCTGAAAGCCCTTATGTGTTTGTCTCCTGCCTTTCGGGCCAGAAGGAGTCTCGCAATCATCGCCTCATATTCCACCTTGTTGTTGAAGGCCAAAAAATTGACACGGAGAGAGTATTGGAGAATATATGCATCCGGTCCCTTAAGTATGACTCCGGCTCTGCTCCCGCCTTCGCAAGATGATTCGTCAACATAGAGCTCCCACTCTGGCTCACCTTCTTACATTCCTGGAGTATCAGGAATAGTACATTCGATTATGAATTCAGCGAGTGTCTGGCCTTTGATAGCAGTTCGGGGCTTGTAGCTGATGTCGTGCTGGCTCAACTCAATGGACCATTTGATCAGATGGTCTGACATCTCGGGTTTGTGGAGCACTTATTTAAGGGGTTGGTCTGAAAGGACCAGAATGGAGTGGGCCTGGAAATATGGGCGAAGCTTTGTTGGTGCCATTATGAGTGTGTAGGCCATTTTCTTCACCTTAGAGTACCGAAACTCGACATCACAGAGAACTTTACCAACATAATAGATCGGCTTCTGTGACCCGCTTTTGTCCCGAACTAAAACAACACTGAGTGCATGTTCGGAAGCAGCGAGGTAGAGGGAGAGTATTTCGTTCGGCTGGGGTTTGCTGAGGAGCGGAGGATTATTCAAGTATTCCTTTAACTGGTCAAAGGCTTGCTGTTGGAGCTCCCTCCACTCGAACTTTTTAGTTCCCCTGAGAGCTTTAAGGAAAGATAGTGACTTCTCCTCGAATTTGTAGCGAAAGCGATTGATAGCTGCTAACCGACTGGTGAGGCGTTGTACTTCCTTGACGTCTCTTGGAAGGACCATATTTAGGATGGCTTGAATTTTTTGGGAGTTGGCTTCTATCCCCCGTTGACTGACCATGAATCCGTGGAACTTCCCGGAGGTGACGCCGAAGGCACACTTTGAAGGGTTCAGCCACATGTTGTGGGATTAAAGGACCCCAAACGCTTAATCTAGATCTTTCACATCACTCAACCCTAGAGGTTTTGATGAACATGTCATCTACATAAATCTCCATGTTCTGACCTATTTGATTTTTGAAGAACCGGTTCACAAGTCATTGATATGCAGTATCAGCATTTTTTAGCTCGAAGGGCATAATGCGGTAGCAGTATAGCCCTTGGTTGGTTATGAAAGCAGTATTGGGAATGTTCGGATGGTACGTTCTGATTTGATTGTAGCCTGAGAATGCATCCATGAAAGTGAGGAGCTAGTGTCCAGACGTCAGGTCAATAAGGGCATCGATACTCGGGATGGGAAAAGGATCCTTCGGGCAAGCCTCGTTGAGATCTATAAAATTGATGCAGATCCTCCACTTCCCATTGGTCTTTCTGACCATCACAATATTGGGTAGCCAATCGGGGTAGCTCACTTCCTGAATGAAGTTTCCAGAGATGAGTTTTCGTATCTCCTCCTTGTCCGCCTGTAGCCGATCAGGAGTGAACTTGCGGCGCCTCTGTCGCACGGTTTATAGTCCGGGCGAATGCTTAGTTTGTGCATTATAAGATCCTCAGAGATTCCTAGCATATCCAATGGTACCCAAGCAAATAGATCCTGACTCTGACTGATGCAATTGATGTTCACTCGCCTTAGGTCTGGAGGAAGGGATTAGCTCACTTGGAAGCATTCGGATGGGTCATCTTCGGAGAATGAGATCTCTTCTAGCTCATTGAACGGCTCTGAACTGATCGTACTCTTTTCAAAGGGGAGGTCAACCGCGTCGAGGGGAAAGACTGTCACTCCCATAGTGGCTATGTAGCAGGTTTGGGTGGCCTCCTGGTTACCTCGGGCAATGCCTACCCCATGTTTAGCGGGGAACTTCATCTTCTTGTGGTACGCCAAGGGTACTGCCTGGAGGGACGCGAGGCCGGGTCGACCGAGGATGGCATTGTAAGCGACTTAGATATTTACCACCATGAAGTCCATGGATTCGGTTCGGGAAGTCGGAGCCTGTTTGGCTGAGACGTCGCGATTTACAATTCCCTTGATTTGAACGGGAGCTCCTGAGAACCCTTGGAGTGTGTACCCTGCCGGTTTCAACTTTTCCCTAGGGAGTTTTAGGGCATCGAAGGCTGCTAGAAACATAACGTTCACCGAACTCCCATTGTCAACCACGACGCGGCGGTCCTCATGATTCGCTAAGCCAAGGCTAATGACGAAGGCATCACAATGTGGGAATAGACATTGTCGAGTCTAAGTTCGAGAACGAGATCGATAGCCCCCGACCCTTGGGGGAAGGTCATTGGTGGGTCGTGTTGACTTCTCGGATGAAAGCCTTGTGGGAGATGTTAGTCTCTGCCCATTGGACCACCGTGAATGCAGTGGAGAATAGCTAGTCCATCGGCTCCCGACGGGTTGGGGCCCGTAGCAGGATGCATGTCCACCCTTCAAGGAAGGGAGGCTAGTCTAGTATTTTGAGTAAACTCAGTCAGGTAACTCTCTGAATGAGTGCTTTGATCTCCTCCTTGAGAGCCTGACAACTGTCGGTCTCGTGGCCGTGGTCCCGGTGGAATCGGCAGTAGAATCTTCGATCCCTTCTCTTGTTGTTGTTGGCGGATGGTGGTGGATATTTGACTATCCTTTTGTCCTCAAAGTCCATGAGGATGATCAACACATTCACCGTGGGTGGGGTGAATCTCTCGAACTGGGGGACAGGAGGCGGAAGTCTCTGGCCAATGGGGTCCTTTTGCAAACTTTTTGGTCCTCGGACTCATCGGCCTTCCTTTTCCCCCTCACTCTGGTTTCTATCCCACCACTTCAATGAAGAGCTTCCTTGGCCCGAATAAATTTTTTGACCCTACGGAGGAGATAGGGAAAATTGAGAGGAGGTTTCCTGGCGAGGGAGGCCTTAAGTTAGTCGTGGTGAACATTACGTCAAAACGCCACGAGGCTACCCCGACATAAAGGGAGGAGATTGACCTGTCTTCGGATGTAAATATTTGGACCAAGACTCGGAGGGGCCCTATGTCCTTTTGTCTTAGGTCCAGAAGGGAAGCACTCATTTGCTCCGCCTTGCCACTGGTCACAAAGTGCGCAAGGAAATTTTCTTCGAGCTGATCAAAAGAGAAAATTGAGCCTGGGGCGAGCTTCAAATATCATTCCTGAGCTGGTCCATGCAGAGTGGTAGGGAAGGCGAGACATAGGAGAGGATTTGAGGCGCTGTGAATCATCATGAGGGTTCTGAACCCCTTTATGTGATTGGTAGGATCTGTCTCCCCATTGTATCTCTCAAAATGTGGAGGCTTGACGTTCCTCGAAACAGAGGCATCGAGGATTCGGGCATAGAAGGGGGGTTTGGATGGTTGACGACCCCGACCGAGTTGTCCCCCATTCTCGCCTATCCTCACGAGACGGTCTTCCATCTCTTGGAGTTGCTTTGGACGTCATCCTGCCTGTAACACCCCGTAATTTTCAAAAAATGGTATAAGATAATATATATATATACACTATGAAATAAAAGTGGGCTGTTGGTAAAGGATTAATGCATTGATTGCATTTGGTAGTTATATGGTAAAATTAATGAATTGGAATAATATAATGGTGAATGGGAGGCCCATTTTACAGAACGTGCAGGTCCTGCACTTGTGGAGGGTGACGTCATGGTTGATGATGTGGCATCCAAGTGGGGGCCACCCGGGTATATGAAGGAGATAAGCTTTTGGCTGTACCTGGATTTGAGAAAGATGATTTGTTAGAAATGTCCCATATCGGTAATTACAAAGAATAAAATAATATTAAAATCAAATAGCTTATGATCAAGAGTCACCTAATCGGTTAACCAACTTTTGAGAGGCAGCCTGTGGTGGGCAGTTGTACTACATAGTATCTAATTTGTCTTATAAATTGCATAAATTGTCTGAGCTAGGGGCAGGGCATTACAAATGGTATCAGAGCCGACTTTCGACACCGAGTGTGGAGCATGTAGTCGGGTGGTGTACTCCGGGACTATAGACCTAGTTGGGCGGTGTACTCCGGGACTGTGGTTAGCCCTCAATTAAATCCGAGACAGTTATTGATCGGGCGTTGTACTCCGGGATCATAATTAGTCGGGCGGATAGGAGGTCGGCTCAATTAAATCTGGGATTATGATTGATCGGGTGGTGTACTCCGGAATCATGAATAATCGGACAGATAGAAGAGCAGACGCTCCACAATGGCTAGAAAGGAGATCTTGCACTAGATTGTGCATACCCGTGCTCAACGAGGACGCTGATTTCTGAAGGGGGTGTGTGTGTAACACCCTGGTAATTTCAAAAAGATATATATATATATATATATATATATATATATATATATATATATATATATATATATATGAGTTATGTATGGCTAATATATATATGGTGAAATGAATGGTAAGTGTGTGGATGGTGAATGGGGCCCACATTGGAGCTTTGAAAAACAGCAAAGCTTTAAAGCTTGGCTGTTGAAAGGACGATGACGTGGATTTCAATGAGCCCCACCTTTGATGTATTCTCACGGGAATTGAGTAAAAGAGGTAAGTGTGTTGGAATACCATATCGGGAGAATATATGATTATAATAATATTAAAATATAATAGCCTATGATCAAGTGTCACCTAATCGGTTAACCAACTTTTGAGAGGCAGCCTGTGGTGGGCAGTTGTACTACATAGTATCTAATTTGTCTTATAAATTGTCTGAGCTAGGGGTAGGGGCGTTACACTGCCGATTCCCGGATCGGGTCAACCCGTGGGATTCTTCTTCTCCGAAACCTTTGATTAGTTCCTAGTCTGATCGTTCGTCCCGGACTCTTCCGCGGAGTGCTCGTAGGACTTTGGTCTGGAACATTTGAAACTCGGCACGCGTGATTTGACCCTCTCTGTCCCATGGCTATTAGGTTGTTAGCAATCTCTTGGGGAGTGGCTACACCATTGATCTCGGACTCGGAACCGAAGGACATTGTGGCTTGGGGCCAAGTTGATGGCATGACCTCACCTCTAAAACGACTGAGTTGGTTTCGGAGGCCCCCCTGGATGGACCAATTGTTGATGACGTTCCGGAGGTCGCATGCCATAGGTTGTTCGACCGTTCTTGCGATGGAGCGGGACTGTCAAGCCCCGCTTTCCAAAAGAATACGGAATACGGATACGCAACAAAAGCCCAGCGAATGATTTTTATCATCCATAAACTGTTCAAGAAATCTTTACAACATTCTCAAGAATCATCAGAGTCAGAAGCAAAAGAATCAACCACATACACATAATGAGCCAAAATATCAACAAGAATACTTGAAACCAAATATAAAATCTCAAATAGTCATGATCTGAATAAACAAATGTCTTGGATCACATCGCCCAAATACAAGAATAAATCCAAGTCTCAAAGTACATTATTGTTCAAGCAAGCTACAAGAAATAATAATAATAAAATGCAGCACTAATACTTCATGTCTCCGATACCATCTGGAACCTGTTCTCCAAAATCTGCAACTTAACGAATGCAGGAAAGAGGAAAAAAGAAAAATAAGTACCCGTTAATTGCAAGTTACGGACTACTTATAATGTAGGATACAAGTACATGGGAAAACTAACTAGCAACATGGTTTAAGTGTGATGTCAACATAAACAACTAGCAAGGTACTGTGATCAAGTATCATGTAGCATACATCAAGAGTCAAGTAAACAAGTATCTTATAAACATGTATCAAGTGTCAAATGTCATGTAATCATGTATCAAGTTTCATGTATCATGTAGTCAAGTATCAAGCAAGCATGTATCATGTTCAAGTATTCATGTTCAAGTATCATGTATCAAGTCTTGTAGTGATTACTAGCTAGGTAGCACTTCATGCAGCCCACCTTACATGGTTGCTACAACAAACAGTTTCGCTTTAGATTTCATAGTGGACCATAGAGGGACAGTACACTCGGGAACAAGTCAAGTAATCGAGCTCCAAGCTCCAAGTATCATGTATCATGTAATCACGTGTCAAGTTGTGCAAGTGGCAAGTATCGTGTCTTGCGTGCAAGTATCAAGTAATCATGTGTCAAGTACCAAGTCTCAAGTAATCACGTAGGATCAGTGGATCCCCTTCCGAGGACACGTTTCTGAATTATCCACTATTAGATCTGTCCCTTAAACTCTGGCTTGGTTATTTATTATTAATGTCAAACAAGCATGTATATGTACAAAATATATCAAGAATAACATGTCATGACCATGTGACAAGTGCAAGTTGCAAGATAAACATGTACGAGTGCAAGATATCTCATAAAAGAATAAAATAGACAAATCTCAAGTTCAGGACAGCAAGACCATACTGTAATAAAATAATGATTCCCAGTATTACAAACATCCAAATCTGGATCCGTCGAAGGGTCTGGAAAATAGACTTCCACACGAATCCAGCAAATGTAAATAAGTCATATATTAATTCACAAAAACATAGCTCAAAACTGATTTGAATACAAAATATAGGTTCAGTCAGAAATCAGGAAAACGAATTCAAGAACCAGAAAATAGCATGAAAACACGTTAAAAAAATTCACGAAAAATCTGGGGTATTCCCCTATATGTCCAGTATCTAAATGTAGAGTTTTAGAATTTTCCAGTGAAATTAGATCAGTCACCAAAAATACGAAAGCATCAAGAAACCATAGTTTGGCAAATCTGGAATTTCCAACACTGCTGTACGAAGACTATGATATCTCGCAACCAGTGAAACGAAATCCAATTCCGCCAAAGGGATATGAAAATAGATAAAATATAATAATTTTCATATTTCATGAATATTTTTCATACAGTAAGAGGAATCATAGTGAAAATAAGGTTCTTTACAGAACAGCGAGTAAAATACAGCAAGTATAGAATTTATAAACGAGCATGAAATAACACATAAAACTCATCAATAAAATTCACCAAAATTCTGGGTAATCCCTAACTAGATAAAGAAATACTGACCAAAGTTTTGGATCAAAATAATATGTGTAGCATAGTTCTTTAAAATGATTTGTTATCAAAAACATCGAAAAGCAAAATCTGGAAAAGATCGACACCTTTGTAGTAAAATAGTCATAACTCACTCATACGAAAACAAAATCAAGCAAGGTCAGAGGGGTTTGTAAATAGATAAAATTCTATAAAACTCATATTTTATACCAAAATTAAGATACTGACTTTAAAACAGTCCAAAACAGCAAACAAAACAGATCAGCGACAAATTACAGATTTTCCCTTTAAAAATAAAATCAACATAGATTCAAGAAAATTGATCCAAACACACCCAAACATGAAATCGAGTCTACCAAGTGTCCAAACATCATAAATTAGGGTATCCAACATGTCCACACCAACTATATCACATGGTCTTAACCAAAACACGAATTCTCACGAAAGTCTCACATACATGATCAAAATCAAGAACGGATAAAACCTAAGTTAATTCATGTCCATATTGTGTCGTGAGTCATCTATGGTCAAATTTTCACAATAGAGACTAAACCCATCAAACATAACACAAACAAGAGTCGTCTCTAGACCCAACTACACTATAGGTGGTATTTTTGACTTGTATCAAACAAATGAATTGGAGTACAAGATACTTGCCTTAACCGAGATGAAGAACGATGCAAATTAAGAGTAGGAGCAAAACCCACGAACGAAAATCCGCGAATCAACGATCCAAGCAACTAGAGCGAAAATCTCTACACAAACAAAACTCCACAAAGCGAGATGGCAGCGATGGTGGATTGCGGCCACAAGAGAACACTAAGAAATAGGGACGAGGGTTTTTGTTGTGTGTTGTGGTCGGGATGGCCCAAGAGGGGGATCGGGAGTGGGTGAGATGAGGGCTCGGGTGTGGGAAGTGGGGGCTCGGGTGGAGTAGGCTGGAGGGGATGGTCGGCGGCCTGGAGGGTCAGGCCGACCTGGGGCTTGGGGTTGTGCGGGTCGGGATGCAAGCAAGGAGAGGGAGAGAGAGGGAGGCCGGGCTTTGTGAAGGAGTTAGGGTTAGGGTTTGTGAGGGAGAGGTTTATATATAGGGTTTAGGATGTGGGTTTATGGGTATTGGGTTGTGGGTATTAGGAGTTAGTAGTAGTTTACCAATGGGTTTTGGGTTTGGCTCAATTATATAGGAATACAACTGTGTAGGATAACAAATAGGTTTGGGGATATTAAATTGGCTTTGGTAAAATCTTATTAGGGATCAAATATTAGGAGTGGGAAAAAGATAACACCCAACCACCACCACAAGCACCTAAGAAAAAAATAAAATAAAGATAACGAGACCAAAATGAAAGAAAGAACCAAAATAATGAAGAACGAAATAAAAGAGATAATCAATCAAACACAAGGAGCTCAAAATGAAACAAAACGAATATATATATTGAAAACAAACTCCAATATATGGTTCAGAAAAAATACAAGAGAGAAAATACACCAAAATGAAAAATACACTCAAAAATACACAAAATGAAAAATAGGGGTTACAGGGACACGCTCGGAGCCGGTCCCTGCAGATTCTCGGTTCGCTGCCTCCATGATCGCTGGGTGTTCGCAGGGCTACAGATCGGTGGGGGAGGAGGGACAGAAGGCCCCGCAGTGGCGATCCTCTTGGTTTTAGGGGCCATAAGAGCGATTCACTTCAGACAAGAACATGGGTCGAGAGTAGGATTGATCTGCGGGTTTCCTACAGACGGTGCCAATTTGTTGTGGTCTTTTTCTTGGGGTGTGGGACCAACTGATAATGTGAGTTCTTAGATTCAAGAAAAACACAATGATCCTATCCTTCGATCTTGTTATGGGGGAGTATTAAATGGGTTTGATGATGGATGGCCGCTTTGTGAACCTGCAAAATGTAGCCTGAAACACCGGGAGTATTCACTGTGACAGACCCTCTGATGCTTAAGTCAGAAGATAGCTATTTAGTGGAGGGGATTCAATAGCAAAATAGTCCTTACCTATTACGGTATAGTCCATGTTGTGTTTATAGGTTCAGAGAGAAATATGTTACCCCTAGATGCTAGGGCGGTATCGAAATTCCCTTAATCTCTGATATGAGAATGATTTTTCCCTTGATTTTAGGGAGTGCAGTTACGACGTAACCGATCGAGCATCCGGAACGGTGGGCGATTCTTTCGGGTGCGTAACTGGGCCTGCGGAAGGCCCGCAGATCTCCCTGGCCTGGGCCAGTAGAGAGGTTGGGATTAAGCCTAGTTTGATGCTTAACAATTCGTGCCAGAATCATCGGTGGGGATTGCTCATGATTTTCCCACATCATTCGCTATTTGGCAAGTAAAAGCACACAAGCTTAATATTTGTGGCCGACAGAAGATTCAGATAAGATTCTAGAGATGATAGGTAGTACAACAAGTAATGAAGGAATGAAAAGAAATTATCGGGATTCGATGAAAGTGTCGTCGGCACAGATGGAGAGGAAGAAGATGCCAATCGTTGAAGTCAATGGCATTGTACTCCTCCATAGCTCATTCTTTTGATGTGAGGATTAATGTTTAGGGTTTGAATAAAGATTTGGGGATTAGAGTTAGGGTTTGAATGAAGATTTGGAAGGTGGGGGTTATTAGGGATGATCGGATGGTGTGGGACAGCGTCCAGGGGGGGTTCGGGGTGGATCTGGTGTTAGGTTGTGGGAGTCAGGGGGTCGGGGTAGTCGGGTGAGAAGAGAGAGGGAGCGGGAGGGGGTTGTGGGGCTTCGGGATGAAGGGGAAGAAGGGGAAGGGGGGAGGGGAAGGCCGGCGGTGTATATGGAGGGAGATGGGGTGTATAGTCTAGAGTTTCTCACAAACCCTAATATCCTCTTAATGTCTCACACACAAGAGGGAAATGAAGAGCAAAAGTCAACATACAAAATTTTGATTAATCATATCATATCTTTTCATTATTCTAAAGGCCTATATATAGGCTCAAAACAAATCTAAAAAATATCCCAATGTGCAGAAAATAAAGGTGCAAATAGCAAAACTATTGCATATAGCTAAATAGTCATTCAAATGCCAAAAAATAACTATAAGTGCTGATATGAAAATAACTAGGCTAATAAAATAGTCATCCCAGATGATGTCTGCGCTGATAGAAGTGCCCAAAACGTATTGAACCGATGTCCTCATCAAAAGTCCTCAACAAGAAAAACATGTTGTAAAGATTGTGCCTTTTGCTCTAATTTGAGTAAGGAAATTCTACTGGAAGCCTAAGGTCGAAGGTCCGTAGGGGTCAAGTAGGGAAGGGTTTTGAGACCACCTAATAATCTTGGTGTCTTTATCATTTGCCTCTCACGCTCTCTCACTATATTTCATTACTTTACTTGCATCTTTTAATTTCTTTAATTTACATATTCTTGATTGCATCTTGAGATTCACTGGAAGTAAAATTCCTACATTATAATTTGTTTGCTATGTTTGATTTTAGTTGGGAATAACTATGCAGTCAAAATCGGATTAATCAGTCGATTAATTGCGATTAATCGTTATTCGGCCTATAACCGATTAGTTTTGGACCGATTATTGGATTTTAGAAAATCCAGGGATTAATCGGGAATAATCGGGTATAATCGGCGATTTTAGATATAACTGGGATTAATCGGGCTAATCAGATATAATCAGCCATATTGCATATATATTTAAAAATTACTACAATTATTCGCAAACATACAAATGCTAATCTTAAACATACAACTATTCTCAAACATCTAAATATTGTTACAAATATTTTCTCGTACAAACAAAAATTGCTACAATTAAATTTTTCACATACAAAAAAATATAGTGTGTCAGTGTGTGCTGCAGTCAGTCCAAGAGCAACTCTTAGTCCTGTTGAAGAGAAGATTTGACACTGTGAGGGCCCGATGAATGATTCGAACCAAGCAATAAGAATCTCATTGTCAGAGTCGACTTCTGAAAGTAAAATGATTGCAGAGAAATTAGAAGAACATAAGTACAACATTCATGTATGCTTACTTAATTAGTGATGTTGATTAAACTTGATATTTCACGTGTTAATTTATCTTTAAAAACTTAATATCTTATTGATTATATATATAGAGGAGTGATCCAATGAGAAACATCTTAAAATGAGAAAATGAGAAACATTAATTCTAACCATTGGATTAGAGAGGATTGAGATGAATGGCTCTAATTCATTTGGATTAATAATTAAAAAAACCGGTTTATTTTATCTAATCTTTAAAAAAAACACCAAACAAAAATCCAAATAAACCGGTTCCAATTTGCTTGTTAACGTGAGACCTGATTTGCTTGTTTCGAAGTGGGAGCGGTCTCTGCCCATGAATGCTGGCTCAGTTGGTCCTTATTCCTCTCGTTTTGGCCAAAATGGGACCCAAATGGAGATGCTTACTTCGTACATGCACAAAGATGCTAACATTAGTGCAACTGTTATAACTTCATCTGCAGCTGATGAAGGTTCAAGGACAGGTATGAAAGGATCTGGGATTTTGAAAATGATTAGCCCCAGTAGCAGAAAAGCTGGTGAGAAATACTCAACCGGGATGATGCCATATAGTAACAATCCTAAGGCTCCAGAAGTTGTTGAACCTGAGTCTTCTAATCTAAGAAGGTAAACATTAGACGTGTACTCGTAATCAGGGCCGGCCCCACCCTTGAGGCGGGTGAGGCGGCCGCCACAAGCCCCCAGCGTTTTTACGATTTTAGGGGCCCCAAAATTGTAATTCCCTTGTAAATATATGCACATATTTTGCGGGTAAAAGAAAAATACTGTTATTAGGGGCCTCAAAAAATAATTATTTGAGTCTTCAAATTTTTTTTAAAAATTATTTGGGTTTAGGCTTGAAGACTTGAATTGAATTTGGGACTTTAAATTTGGGTGATTTAAAACAAATTTATATATTTTTCATATTTTGCTTTCAACATTGTGCAAATTTTTTGTATACATGTTTTTTTTTTTTTAGTGTATGGGGGGCCATTTCGGGAATAACTAATCATGCTTCAACATTAATAATGCACGTGGAAATAACCGAACCCCTGTTGGTTCTACCTGCAGAGCATCTAGAAGTGAAGCAAAATTTAATTACTGAATAGTTAATGTTGTTATCTTCTGTGAACCATGCAGTTGTAGGTGTCTCTTTAGATACTTGCAGTGTTTTACTTTCATTGTAATGTAGTCTGGGAAATTGCTGAAGACAAGCTAAAGTGTACAGGTTGTTTGAAGGAAAAATGAGTAGTTGCGTCCATTATCTCAAGCTGGTTTTGAATGTTACACCATACTAAACACTGCACTAGAAATTTAATATTTAATATAACAAAGGTCTGTACAGAGAAATGACGGACTTTGTAATAAAGTGGTACTGTGTTTAACTCTTTCATCCCTTATGTGGACTAGAGTGTCAAGAAGTCTGCATTAATGATTTCATTACAAAGTTCTTTGAGTTAGTTGATTATATAACTCGTAATGCTAAGACAAGATCAGTACTATTAAGGTTTGAGAGGAGCAAAATAATCCTCTTTAGTGAACTAAAAGATGAAAACAAACACACACCCAGGATCCATGCTTGACACCGTATTTACGTGGTTCAGCACAGTTCGGGCAGAAGGAAATAGAGTCATTGCCTTTATTGATATGCAGATAAACCGGTTCCAATTCCCGAATCCGATCATGTATGTCCAACCCTAACAGCTTGTTGTTCTTTTAAGACAAGGAAATACTTGAACTATGGGGAGAGACTCTAAGCATAGATTCTAAGGTGCATGAAAACTATCTAATTCCACAAATTGTAAGAAGTATTGGAGAATACAATAATGTGGAGGTGTAACTTGATCACTTCATAGTGCTTGTTATAGTGAAAAAATAATATGATTATTTATGCCCTTAAACCCATGCAAAATTCTTTCAAGCATATATGAATCTCAAATTGATTTCTAAGGTTCAAAAGTTGTACTGTGATGGGGAGAAGCATATGTGCTTTGTCTGGTTAATTTATCAATTTGTAATTGGAGATAGTTTCCTTTCAAAGCAAATACTTGTGCACATAATTATCATATGAAATGGTAGGTTCACTGGATTTCCTTGTAATGATGTTCAAGTCATTGGATCTCATTGAGTACTATGCCTTATAATCAACTTTTTTAGAAAATTGGCAGAATTATATAATGATGTTGCTTAAGAAGACCAAAAAACTCACCTCATATTTCATATTGTACATATATACAGTCCTGTGTTCTAATGGCATATGATTTGGTTCCATCGAATCTTACTAGACTTATTTGTTGCCCAACCCCATCTTATACGAGCTGTTGGGGTTACAGATATGCACAAAAACCCCAATCTGGGTATATAGCAGGTTACTACCCAGATATGCACAAAGAATCGGTCTTCAACTCTTAATTAACCAGGTTTGGCTTTACTTATTTGGCCTAGCTGATGCTGCTGCACCTTTGTGCAGGTGCACATATGAACAACAGTTCATTTCCTCATACACACCCAGCAATTCTGTTTGAGTAGTGGTTGAGTGCTGTGTTTGGTTGAGTGCTGTGTTTGGTTGCAGTATACACTCACTGCATATGCTTTCACTTCCACACCTGCATAAGATCAATTTCCATACAATCTGCATATGATCAATTTCCATCACCTGCATATGTTTCATTCACTACAACCTGCATATGTTTTTAAAATTAGTACTGGACAAAAATGAGTAAACAAGCCCAACAACAACCATAAGAACCTGTAATAACAAAAACACAAAAAAATAGCAAAAACATAGGTCCATTACTCAATAAATGAGAGAGAGATGTACGACTCAAAGGAAACAACCAAATACAACATCAATAAATGATTTTTCATACATGTGTCCATTACTCGTTTTGAAATAATTTAGTTTTGTCATTTTCGCTTAAGCAATCGCTTGCATACATAGAGAATTTTCTCAATTCCTCAACCAAATCAACAACATCCATTTGTTTTCGAAAATAAAGATCCAACCAAAGTTTCATACTGATCAGCCATCTACAGCAAATGTAAAAATACAGACACTTAAGACTGTAAAGGAACATCATTGTCAAAACCAAAGTCGCAGTTGATCCAAATGGATCCTGCTCTTATCGATCTTGACATCTTGTTTGCTATGCTTAAATCTTGACAAGTTGCTCTTGCGTGGCACGGAACTGGTAACAAAAAAAAATAGTATAATTAGTTGAAAGCTATAACTAAACAGCAGAACATTAGATACGAATAAATTAATTCATGTAGTTATCTTACCAAAGAAAATCAAATTTACGATTCATTCTATTCTGGACAATTTCGACTATCATGGCTGACATACTTGTTGCATGTTCTGCAAAGTCTAAGATTCTTCTCTTGTTGTTCCATGGCCTTCTCTTTCCCTCCTTTTAATCTTTTCCCACTTCCCTTCGTCTTTGAAATATCTGGTATGCAAACATTGTCATTATTTGAAGTTGTTGGAAGATCCCCCCCCCTCAGTGAAATGTTTCTCTTTCGTATGATTCAAATTTGCACCTAGATTTTCTTTCATTCTTAGTAATTCATCTCTAAGATTTTTACCTCTTTCCATAGCATGTAAAAAGCTCTCATTTGAATAGCCAGCAAGATGCATGCACTCTGAAAGCAAATCCCACAATGATGATAAGTTAATTCCACTTATGTTACTTGAAGTTCCACATAACTCATTTCCTTCAACATCGAATATTTGTGCAGTTGTTGCAAGTTTAGTCCACCTCCTTACAATATAATGAGTAGACAACTCATCCACAAATTCATTTTTTAACACAGCAAGAATATTCCAACAAGGAAGTCCCTCTCCCTCAAACATTTTACATTCACAATATGCCACCTTAGTAGCTTGAACATAAAATACTTCTCTTGATCTGAGTTTCTTATTCTCCTTATTTTCTTGAACAATGTAAAAATACACATCTTCTTCCTCATCGATTTTTTTTGTAGCACAATGACACAACTCTTAAGCAACTCATCTTGAAATAGATGAAAGTTAGCGCGTGTGTATATCTCACTCATTTGTTTCTCCAATGAATTCTTTATTTTCATCTTTGGCCTGGTATAAATTGTATCATGATCAGCCTTCAATTTATTATGTCGTTGGTGCTCCAATGCCCTCTCGAAATGTGTATGGAATTCCACTAAACTATTCCTCTGGCTAACAAAATGACTAAAAAAAGAATTCATATTTTTGCTGCGCTGTGTTGTCCTCATTCCAGCTAAAAAAGTTTCCTTGAAAAATGCTGGTATCCATAGTTCACTTAAGTCATGCATCATTTTCAGCCACATATTGTTCCCTAGATGATAAGTTGTTATAACTTCATTCCACCGCATTTCGAACTCCTCAATAGTTTCAGAAGAATAAACACAAGATTTAAAATCTTCGTGAAATTTTTTGTTAAAGGCCAACTCAGATCCAACCTTTCCCGACAGCTTATTGAGAATATGCCACATGCAATATCTATGTTTTGTTTTGTCTAGTTTATCTTTTACAGCATTACCAATTGATGGATACTGGTCTGTAATGAATGCTAATGGTTGTTTCCCCCCCATGGCTTCCAAAAATTTCTCAAACAACCAAATAAAAGATTCTGACTTCTCATCAGCCAAAAATCCGGCACCGAAGTTCACTGACTGTCTATGATGATTAACTCCTGTAAAAGCGAAAATACAATAATTAATATTGAACTTTTATATGGATTGCAAATAATAATAATAGATAGTTTCATATAATAGATAAATTAGTACCTGTAAACGGCCTCATCGAATATTTGTTTGTTTCATACGTAGTATCAAAAACAACTACATCTCCAAATAGGTGGTATGCTTTCCTTGAAAGTCCATCAGTCTAAAATACATGAGTGAGCTTCATGTCTTTATCAACCTTATAATCATAGAAAAATGAAGGATTGATTTTTTTTCATCCTTGCAAGATTATCTAGAAATATCTGCTCATCTGTTTCTTTCATTGCCTTTCTTACATCCCTTTTATGATTTCTGATGTCTCTTTCAGTGCAACCCATATTCTCATACCCATTAGCTTGAATCTTTAGAACTGTAACTAATTGGGATGTGGAGATATTAGCTTCATCATAGATTTGTTTTAAGGACTTTTGTGTCGATGATACTCCTCGGTTTATTTTTAAAAATTGTTGCCTACGAGGACTAGTGAGAACATGACAATGACCTTCATGAAATTTAAAAATCTCCCACATGTCATTTTCAACTTTCTTAAATTTTATCATAGCTATACAGTTCTCTCTAATTACAGATCATCGTCTTTTTTTTTTACTTGCAGTTGATCCCACTAGAAGCTCCTCCATAGTTTCACCTTGTAGTATTTTTGCAGTACTTTCACCTTGTTTTGAGCAAAATATTTTGTTATCAATTCTCTTGTGTTCCTATCCAAATTTGTACTCCCTTTCCGAATAGAAAAACCTCCAAGCTTTCCATATGCATAGTAAAAAAGTTTCCCCTCTTCTAATGATGCAAATTTCATTCCAAGTTTCGGCAGATTAATATCATCTACAGTTGGTGTCCACTCATCATGGTCATGTTCTCTTGCGGTTTTAGGAGTCGAACTCAAGGCCTATAAAAAAGAAAAGTGAAACTAGTTAGTTCAGGAGTAAACAGTAATAAAAGGAAAATTGTTATATATTTTGGAGTTAGTTGTTGCATGTATATAAAGAAAATAAATTCTTTTTTACTAACCAACCTCAACGACATCTGAATCTGAGATATTATCACTGTTAGGATCTCCAAAGTTCATGTTTGTTGCTCGGTGATCAAGAAATGCATCCTTCGTGTGAATTGTTTCAAACCCTTAAGAGAAAAAGATAAAACCAAACAACAATTAATTTTAGAAGAGTAGTAACACACAAAAATGACAATATTTTCAGTAGTATGTTATTTATACCTATCTCATGTTCCTCACTGCCTTCAGGAACTACATGTTCTTCCTGTAGATGTTCAATATATAGCACAACCTTCTTCAAGTTTTGATGTTCTGTGAAGGCATCATGCAGTGACTCATCTGTATTAATAAGCATGTAGCCATCGTCTACTGAGCTTTCATGCAACTTACAAAAGACTCTATAATCTTCAAAATATTCACACTCCATCATTATTTCTTTTATTGAACTCATGTCGAATTCATCTGGACGCAGTTTCTCAAGGCGAGCGCAAGAACCATTTACATATTGCTTAGGTGGACCTAGATTAAAGTTACCACCTAGATAAATCTCTACAGAAAAGAGGTTATCACTGATACTCATGAATACCTAAAATTAAAAAATCACACTATTGTTAACTGTATAAAATTTATTATTCGTTTTCGAATTTAGCAAAGTTTTCAAATATTTTTTAATTATTTAAGAATATAATCTAACTAAAGTACAGCTAACCAAATGCTTGTTTTAAATTTCCAACTAATTTTGAATATTAGTTGTTATGTTTGTTTTGTCTGATGGAACACAAGTGCCATTCATATTTCTAACTTTTGCTCAAGTGGTGAAAAATTTAACCTGCTCAATTTGGGTGAAAAAATTTAATCTTACAAAAAATAATGATGACAATAGAACACCAAGCAAAATACAATAGGAATATAAAAGAAAACATAAATTACTATTCTGCAGAGTTTAAGATATGACTACCAATGTACCTTTTCATAACTAAATTATCAAATTTTAGTTAATTCAGACACAGTGTGGAACAAGTTTTAGAGGGAAAGTCTATCTGGCTATGATTATAAAGAACATAAATTATAAAGAACCTGACAATTTTCTAATGGCTAAACCTCTCTTAATCAATGGAAAATTTCCAGTGGAGAAACCTACAGACAAAAGAAGGATTTGTTATACTCCTAAAGACTCCAAGAGAAACTAAACCATAGGGGAAAGTCTAGACTGAGAAAGAGAAATTTTTGTATAAAGAATTGCACCCAACTATGAGTTTAAGCTAGGAACAAATGAAGCATTTCCATAAGCTGTATTAGCTTCAGTTGCAAATTAAAAATCCTACCATGTCAACCTAGCCATCAAGGCATTCTAGCTGGAGACTCAATTGCTCCTAGTGTCCTTAGCTACAAAAGTCAGTCAGTTGCAACACATATGAACCTTATCTTATCTTCCACACAATACTTTCAACACTGCACTATGTTTTATATCCAATGAATTTAACAGGAAAATACTTGGATGGTAACATTCATATTCATAACAATGAAAGCACAAGGTTCGATCATATTATTATATTAATCAACATTAACAAAAGAAACAGTCTGAAGGACAAACTAATAGAAGTCCAGACAGTATTGAAGTTATGAAGAATTGTATACTGAAGGTAACAAGAGCAATTGCAAACAGATTATAGTAGTGATAACTCTTGATTTAAAAAGTTGCAAAGGGAGAATCTCTCAACCAACTTCCATACCTTAGGCAAGTGTCACTATGACCTAGTGGTGACCAAGTGGTACGCCTCTTCTCTGAAGGGTACTCGAATCCCTCCTGCACCATAAAATCTCCAATTAACGTGTGAGGCTACGGCCTTGTTCCAAAAAAAGATTTAAACAACATCAGAAACTTCAAACAATCTTGAGCATCCTAACTTAATTTGAAAAGAGTTCAGAATGAATTTTAACTATCTACAAGTACTGCAAGGATTGGTGGCTTAGGTGGGGTCACTAATACAGTATCAACAGAACAGGCAAGGATGAAACATAGGCCAAGATACAAAATACAGAACATAACTGACAACAATGACCATAATAAACATTAAAAACAAACATGAATGCCAATTAAACATACTTTCAAGAGCAGAGCAATCTGTAGAAGAAAACTGAAACACTCTGTTTCGGAAGGAAACAAAGGAAACACTCTGTTTTGGAAGGAAACAGAGGAAGAGAGGACGGCGAGGTGGGGGGGGGGGGGGGGTGGAGGTCGAGGGTGAAGACAACGGGAGGGTGTGCTGTGCGGTTGATTTGAAGACGACGAGGATGCGGTGGCGGTCGAAGTCGATGATGAGGAGGAGAAGCCGGATGGGTTTCGGTCGGTCGAAGTCGACGATGAGGAGGAGAAGCTGGATGGGTTTCGGTTGGATTTTGGCGCCAAATCTTCAATGAAAGAATTGCGGAGGAAGAAGTGCAGAGGAGAGATGAAGCAGGGTGACGGCGGGATGGAGAAGAAGTGGGCGTCGGGGGCGGTGCGGCGACTGGGGCGGCGCGGCGATGGAGGACGGCGTTGCGGAAGGAACTAAATTAATTTTGTTTTATTGTTAGGGATGGGAACAAACTGAGGGGGTTATATTTGGATTTGAGGAGTTAAAATAAACCGGTTTTTTATTGTTAGGTTTTTTTTTGTGGTTCATTTTTTTGATAGATTAGTTAAAATAAACCGGTTTTTTTAATTACTAGTCCAAATGAATTAGAGCCATTCATCTCAATCTTCTCTAATCCAATGGTTAGAATTAATGTTTCTCATTTTCTCATTTTAAAATGTTTCTCTTTGGATCACTTCTCATATATATATATACGCACACACGATTTTTCCGTTTTAATCCCCGACTAAACCCCGATTATCCGATTACTCACTAATCGCTCCTAGACCGATTATACACGATTTTCCTATTTTAATCCCCGATTAAATCCCGATTGTCCGATTACTCCCTAATCGCTCCTAAACCGATTAGTTCTGAAAATTAAGAGAATAACCAATTCACCTGTCACAAGGGTTACTTTCAGTTTTGACTATAGGATCAGAAAACTGTGCTCTTTTTCTTATTATTTTCTGTTGCTAGGGCCATGACTTTCTTTCCATTTTTCTTTTTCTAATATGTAAACTAAAAGTAAAATGTTTCAATATCGCTTATTAATAAAAGAAGGTCGAACGACCGACCTTTGTAAATAGTCTAAGTTTGCATTGGCAATCTAAGTGAAATTTCGAGTTAGTTCTGAAAATTAGGGAATTCCTGGTTTTCATATAGAATGAGAACCTAGAAATTCTTTCCAATTATTTGTTTCGTATAAAAATTTGGAGGTATGCAAATTAGGAATCAAACACCTATGTGAGATTGCCCAATGATACAATATACTATTTTTTTTTTTCCGGAGATGTAAAATTGGAGATGATTATAGATGAGAAAAAAGAAAAGAAATAGGAGATTCCTTGACTTCTCTCCCCCCAAAGGGATGACATCAGGGCCGGGCTAGCCCAGTACCAGACCAGCCCGCTCTAAGGGCGGGCTAAACCGGGGCCAACCCGTCAAAATACCTGGTCCGATCAGGGCCAAGAAAATGCCCATCGAACCCGTGCTGACTCGACCTGCTAGTGGCTCGGCCCGGCTCAAACGGGGACCAGTTTGAACCAGCCCGGTCCTGTCCGGGCTGACCCGCAGGTCGGCCATTGTTTTTTGACTTTTTATTTATTTATTTTATTTTTTGCAAAATATATGTATAGAAGTATATATATAATGCAAAATATATGTATACATGTATATATGTATATAGATAAACTCTTAAATATTTCGAAATTTTATTAAAAATGAGTGTGGACACCAAAACTAATTGATCACTACTCATTACTCAATTTTCTAACCCCCACTCTAGCTATTTATAGTCAACTCTACCTCATCACTTCTCTCATCTCACAAATATGGGGCTAAAAGTTTTCTACTTCAAATGATCTTAGTTATATATATCTTTACTATCAAACTTTTTTTATAGTATAGTTTAAGGTTGGATTTCTTGGCTAGCGCGCGCAAATTAGTGTGTTGAGTTTGGATTGGTTGTGGGTTCGATCCTGATAGGGCTCAGGTGATTTTATTTATGAATGAATTAATTGCTTTTCTTGATCAAATTGATTTTTAGCTGCTGTTTCTTTCTTTTCATTTTTATTTTTATATTGTAATTTGATAAGATCTGTATGAAATATTATTCAACTATTTGATTATTTTTAAAATTTTGTAATTCATTAAAACAGTTTAATTTATGTATCTCTCTTTTATCTATATATATGTTCTTATAATTGTTGTCCTATACTTGATTACAATTTCACTATTCACTTCATGTTCTTTCATCTTTATCAATCAATTTTGATCTTTATACTATATGCAAAAAATAAATATATAAATAAATTAAATTTAGGTTAAGTATCTTTTATCTATATGTTCTTATAATTGTTGTCTTAATTATTCACAATTTTTTCTTTATCTTTGTACACCTAATTTATAAAAAAAAAACTAATTGAAAAACAGCTAACCCGGCACGAACCGGCCCGACCCCCGGGCTAGGGGCAAGGTCCGGGCCCCTCCTTTCTTTACCTGGCCCGGCCCGCCGAAGCCCGGGCTGGGTCAAACTCGTTGGCCTAGTGGGCCCGAATGCCACTCGGCCCCAACTCCCCCAGATGAGGAATTCGGAAAGGAAAAGATGAACCTATAGAATCTCAAAGAAAGCTTCATTAGTTCACCTGTACCGATGGAAATGAACCTAGATACAGTAAATTGACTCTCCGCTAATTTTTCTTTCTCCATCTGTGAAAACTGTTCAGTTTACAGCCCCCCCCCCCCCCCCCCCCCCCCCCCCCCCCCGCAACACACACAGCCCAACGAAAAAAAAAAACTCAAACTCGAGTTCGCAAGCAATGTGCAAACTATAAAACTCAAACTTTCTCTCTGAACTCTTTGTGCAAAACTGTATGTGCGAAACAAACCACTATAGGCTCAACTCTTCCAAATATCTTAAACCTTATCCTAACTAACCCCTTACCTCAATAATAAAATGAAACCATTATAGCACATTTTTGGTGTTACCACCTAAAACTAACAGTTGGATACAGCACTATCAAATATAACAAAAGGATAATAGTACTAAAAGATGAAAGAGAAGACCCCTTACAAATGTATTGCCTTCCCTTCTGCACCAAATATCATGGTTCCCAAACACGAAGAACACGCTCCAAAACCTGCTCTTCAACTCGCCATTGTAACTCTAAAGTTCGCGTACGTTTTGCGACATCACCAGCAACAATAAGAACATCATTTCTATATGTTGAGAAAATAATTAGTAATCTGAATACTCCAAATCAACCTTCTAAAAGTACTGTACGGTTATGGAATGGATTGAATTGATCAGCTTCGACTGCAGCAGGAAGAAACTGTAAGAACAACTCGAGGCGTGGATTGCACTTTCTTTAAGAAATTATTCGGCCGATTCTAGAGATGAATCGTTGATCACGAAACACTCCCCTCAGAATACAATAAACTTCGGTTTACAATGTAGCATAATACTTCAGTGGCAACACGTAGCAACTTGCACAAAAAAAAAACATGAATCGCTTAATAACTGGAAGCTCCTAGGGGTAAAACGATAATTTTCACTACAAACGGGTCCGAAATGGGAACTGGGTCTTTTCCAAGCCCAATAACCCAAAAATGGGTCTGTCCTACTGGGTAAGGGTGACGACCCATTACAAACCAACCCAGGTCATTTAAAGAGTAATTTAAATTCATGGTTATCTTTAAAAGGTGCTTTAAACTAAATTCCTTATCATGAAACGATTTAAACTCTTCATCTTATCCAAAAACACTGGGACAGAGAGATAAATGTTATCTCTAAATTATCTCTAAAAGCGACTATAAATATCCATCTCCCCCCACCATAAAAAAGGTAATCAATATTTTTACACAAAGTGCTCTTTCATAATCTTCCTGACTGACTTAAGCGTTGGAGGGTTCGTCGCCAGAATCCATACCGGTGTATCGAATTTTTTGCAGGTTAACGGCAGCAGCGAGAAACAATCAAATATCATCTAGAAGTCATTTGTTTCCAAAAGAATTCATAAATCATTTGTTTGCTCCCACACCAAAATTAGCAGCAACAGATTGTCGCCGTCTGTGGGAAACAGAAAAAGCAATCCAACCTTACTTTACCGATGAAGTTAGTTTCCAAGCCATGCCTCCGAAAGGGAAAGGAAAAGCAGCGGCTTCCAGTCAAAGAGCAACTCCTCTTCCTCCCCCTCCTCCACTCCATGATGTTCTTCTTCAACCCGACCAACAAGTTCAGCAACCGCAGCCTGAACAGCCCCTTGCTTAACATCTTCCTCCTCAGCAGGCCCCTCCTGGGTCCCGGGGGGGCACTCGTTGAAATTGTCCAAAGTAACACCCTCTTCATGACCATGTCCCTGGTCCACAAGCCTTCAACTGACTCTATGGCTTCTCAAAGCCCTCCTGGGCAGGATATCCATTAAGTAATTGTTAACCGTCAGTAGGGGGTCGATCTCCGAACTCGCTTGAATGAAAGACGAGCCCTTGAGGAAGTCCCTCAACCCGAGCGCCCAAGGGCCCCGAGAGTCCGGACCCCCCGCAAACCGAGGACCAGAAGTCCCCTCACCCGAGAAGGTGAAGAGAGTCTCCTCCATGTCGTCGGCGAAGAAGTCATATTCCAATAAGCCGAGCCGCACCAGGGGAACGCCAAACTGGAGGGGCACCAGTCACTCAGGCTGAGTTCCAAAACTTCAAAGAAGATATCCTGCAAGCTCTTAATATTGCCACAATTCAGGATCAGCGTGCGCCTAGCACTCGCCATACCGCCACTCATGAAGGAGAGTCCCAAGGGTCGACTAGATCTGACCGGAGGGATGACTCAGTCCACTGCCGTCTCCACGAGATGGAGAGGTGCCTCAACAAGATCAATCCCGAAAAAAAACAACGGACCAATAAGTTCTGCCCAAGCAGACTCCAGGGCCATCATGCAAGCCGGTCCGCGAAACCTTTAGGCAGCCCCGCTTTGAATCCTACAATGGGGATTCAGACCCGACCGATCATATCGAGAGTTTTAAAACTATCACAATGATTCATCAAGCCTCGAATGCGCTCCTCTATAAGGCCTTCCCAACAACATTGAGGGACCAGTACGAGAGTGGTACTCCCGTCTATCCCCACCCTCTATCTTCTCGTTCGAACAGTTTAAGGAGCTCTTCCTTACCCACTTTGTTAGCAGTCACCGAGCCGAGAAAACAAGTGCATCTTTGCTAGCCCTCATCCAAAGAATGAGTGAACGCCTAAAGATTACGTTTGGTGCTTTAACGTAGAAGCCCAGTCTATTTCCTCTCTTAACCAATCAGTGGCCTCTGCAGCATTCAAGCACAACGTCAATAACGCCGACCTCAAGGCGTCCCTTGTAAAGAAGCCTCCTCGGGACTTCTCAGAACACCTGCTTAGGAGTGAGAATTACATCCAAGAGGAAGAAGCTCTCAGCCCACCCAGTCGAGAGGAGTCATCTCGGAAATAAACGGAAGAATACAAGCGAAGAAGGGTCCCAGAAATTTCAGAAGGACGACAATGGCCAGCACCGCCTAGCTCCTCGTTTTGATAAGTTCACCCCCCTTAATGCTAGTATATCAGTAGTTCTTATGGAGGTGGACAAGGAAGGGCTACTCCGCGGTTCTCCCTAGAATGAATACCCATGGCAAGAAAAGGAACAGGGATAAGTGGTGCCGCTTTCATAGGGACCACGGCCACGACACAGATGATTATCGGGCTCTCAAGGAGGAGATCGAAGAACTCACACAGCGGGGACACCTGGCCAAGTTTGTTAGAAAGGACGGTGTTGGATCTTGTAGGCAAGGCAAATAACACTAGAAGGGGGTGAATAGTATTGTATAAAAATTAATTACGAACTTGTACTTTTCGTACTGTTAAGTCGATTGCAAATAGAAATACAGTCGCCTGTTGTGTCAGATAAGAAGAGTATTTTACTGAAGAGTTACAAGTCTGATCAGTCGACTTATAGCGGAAAACCAGTCGACTTACCAGACAAGTTTTTGAAATAAAAATCAGAGAAATTGAAATTGCAAGTTGAGAGAATACAACCACAGAGATTCAATCACAGCCAAACACAACGATGTATCCTGGTTCGGTCCTCCCGACCTACATCCAGTCCCCAAGCAACACACTTGAGATTTTCCACTATTCTTGAAAAAATACAAGAATACTCTACGGCCTTTTACAATAACAATATCAAATCCGTAGACCTCTCTCACCACTAGAGAGAGCAAACCCACTCTACACCCTAGAGTGAAACCAACTCTAAAACCAAGAGTTCTACTCTCCAACCGAGAGGACCACTCTCACAACCCAAGAGTGAAAAGAACAACAAAAATTGAGTTTACAACAACCTATAGCCTTGTATGTGATAGTGCTTTTGTATAGTGGCTATTAGGTCAACTTCTGAATTCAGTCTAAAACGAAATCAATATTATATTAGACTGAAATTCAGAGAACCAAGTCTTAGAGAGTTTGTATGCTTTTGAAATACTTGTTCTTG
The DNA here is from genome assembly GCA_017893485.1 of Hemerocallis citrina. Taxonomy (NCBI): domain Eukaryota; kingdom Viridiplantae; phylum Streptophyta; class Magnoliopsida; order Asparagales; family Asphodelaceae; genus Hemerocallis; species Hemerocallis citrina. The sequence goes on along the minus strand of CM030362.1, from coordinate 165,574,462 downwards.
TTGAAAACTAAAGACTTGAGAGTTAAAGAATGCTTGTAGTTTTTGAGAGACTTTGCCAAATGAATTCTATACTCTTTTATAGAGTTAGAAACGTTTGGACGTTGAGAGATAGAATCCCAACTGCCATACAACGGCAGTAAAAAAGATTTGAATTTGAAAAACAAGTTTTAAATTTAGAAAACTGTCGAAACGGCTTGAACAGTCGACTGGGTTGCCATAATGAGTCGACTATCCAGAGCTTGTATGAGTTCAGGCAGTTTCGATTATGACAGTCAACTTGTTCCAAGGAGTGGTCAACTGGTACTCATACAGCTGAACTTATTCAAGCTTGTTTTGACATTTTGATTTTGTAGAACACTCAGATTATTTAAAGTATGTGTGAGTGTGTGTGTGTGACAAGGCTATTACAAGTTTCTAAGACTCAAAGAATTAAAATTACAATATTACAAGACACTTTGTTTAAACATTTGAAGCACTTTGAATCTTATCATGAACTTGAGTCTTTGTCTTGAGCTTGAGCCATTGTCTAGATGTCTTGAAGCTTGACCAATTACTCTTGAAATCTTCATCAGATTGTGTTGCCTTTGTGTATTTCACCATGGTATTGACTTTGATACACTCTGCAAGAGATATGTGGTAGATAAATTTTGTATTGTGTTGTAGTCATCAAAACCAAGAATCAACATTCTTCCCTTTTTGATGATGACCACACAATAACTTATAATAACAATATACCTAGCAAGATGTCATACATAATTTAATGATATACAAATGTGAAATAAGCTTCCCCTAAATATTGTACAATATGCACAAAATTGTGAAATAATAACAATATATCTAAAACACACGCACAAAAAACCACAAAACCATATTTTTCTCCCCCTTTGTCATCAACAAAAACATAAGGAGGAAGGATACATCATAAAGAACAAAATCAACATTTCATAACCAGAACACATTTATACATAAGAAAGTAAGTTCAATGTTGCAGATTACAAATAGAAGATAGAAAAATAACAAACATAAAACATAGATGAAAATAAAAAAAATACATCAAGTTAAAACTTCTGTCAGTCGACTGGTTACTGATACAGTCGACTGTCCAGAACACAAGTTTCAGCCAAAATATGAACAACGAAAATACTTTATATGTCGACTGAAAAAGACGTTTAAGTCGACTTAAACAAAATAAATTTTCAAGAAATGTCACGAAAACAACAAATTCCTAGTTCTCTTTTAAAGGTAATAAAAGTGTCTTCCTTAAGTGGTTTGGTAAACATATCTGCTACTTGTTTATCAGTAGAAATAAAATCCAAAGTTATATCTCCCTTTAAAATATGATCACGTAGAAAATAATGTCGAATATCAATATGTTTCGTACGTGAGTGTTGAACCAAATTTTTAGATAGATTAATAGCACTAGTATTATCACACAATATAGCAGGTTTTGAAAATGAAATACCATAATCTAATAAAGTTTGTTTCATCCACAAAATTTGGGCAAAAGCCAAACTTGCAATAATATATTCAGCTTCTGTAGTAGATAGTAATACCGAATTTTGCTTTTTACTGCACCAAGATACTAGTGAATGTCCCAAAAAGTGACAAGTTCCACTATTACTTTTACGATCAGTTTTACTACCAGCAAAATCAGCCTCACTATACGACAAAAGTTGAAAATTATCGGTGCGTGGATAAAATAAACCATATTCAGACGTGCCTTCAATGTTTCTTAAAATACGTTTCACAGCTTTTAAGTGAGATTCTTTGGGATTCGACTAATATCTAGCACACAAACATACACTAAACATAATATCTGGTCTACTAGCAGTAATATATAAGAGTGAGCCAATCATACCTCGATAGAGTTTTTGATCGACACTCTTACCTAAATCATCTTTGTCAAGTGTAGTAGTAGTATCCATAGGTGTGGTCTTACTACTACTGTTATCCATGCCAAACCGTTTGAGTAATTCCTTAGCATATTTTTCTTGATTAATAAATATGCCATTTTGTGACTGCTTTATTTGTAGTCCAGGAAAATAATTGAGTTCACCCATGTGACTCATCTCAAACTCATTTTTCATGGTATTAGCAAACTCTTGACAGAGATTACTTTTAGTAGATCCAAAAATTATGTCATCTACATATATTTGTATGATTAGAATATCTGTCTCTATTTTTCTAATAAACATGGTAGTATCTACTTTACCTATCTCAAAACCAGTTTCTAAGAGAAAAGTTTTTAACCGGTCATACCAAGCACGAGGTGCTTGTTTAAGACCATATAAAGCATTTTTCAATTTAAAAACGTAGTTTGGGAATTGTTCATGTTCGAAACCGGGTGGTTGCTTAACATAAACATCTTCCTTAATAAATCCATTCAAGAAAGCACTTTTAACATCTATTTGGAAAAGTGTAAAATTTATAAAACACGCAAAAGATAATAAGATCCTAATTGATTCTAGTCTAGCAACAGGAGCATATGTTTCATCAAAATCGATTCATTCTTCTTGATTATATCCTTGGGCAACTAATCTATCCTTGTTCCTAACGACTTATCCTGATTCATCTAACTTATTCTTAAATACCCATTTGGTACCAATTATAGTATGATCAAGAGGTCGTGGAACTAGATCCCATACATCATTTCTTATAAATTGGTTAAGTTCATCTTGCATGGCAATCATCCAAAATTCATTCTCACAAGCTTCTTTTATATTCTTCGGTTTAAAATCCGACAAGAAAGCCGTATGAGAAATCATGTCAACATGAGATCTTGTTTGAATACCATGTGAAATGTCACCAATTATTAACCCATGAAGATGATTTCTAACTTCAACAAACGCTTTTGGTAAAGTCTGAGTCATCACAACAGGATCAGTCGACTTAACAAGTCCATCAGCTGACTGATTCACATCAGTCGACTTGAGATCCTTATCAGTCGACTTGTCTAGGGTAGTTTTCTCTAGTGATTTAATAACGTTATTTAAAGGTGATGGTTCAATTTCATCATCTTTAATCACAGTAGATGAAGGCAAGGATTCATCAAATGAAACATGCATAGATTTTTCAATAGTCAAAATTGACTTAATAAAAATTCTATATGCCTTACTCCTATTTGAGTATCCAATGAAGATACCTTCATTAGATCTAGCATCAAATTTATCTAAATTATCTTTAGTGTTTAATATGGAACACTTACACCCAAATACTTTAAAATATGATACTTTAGGAATTCTTTCATAGAATAGTTCATAACAAGTTTTCATAAGCTTAGGCTTAATCAATATTCTATTTAAAATATAACATGCTGTAGAAACACCTTCAGCCCAGAAGTACTTAGGCAAATTGCTTTCAACAAACATAGTACGTGCACACTCTTGTAATGTCCTATTCTTTCTTTCGACCACTCCATTTTGTGGTGAAGCTCTAGGAAATGCAAATGAATGTGTTATACCATTCTTGTTGCAATACTCTGAAAACGTTTCATTCTCAAATTCTCCACCATGATCACTTCTAATAGTGACTATGATTAGAGATTTTTTATATTGAATTCGTTTGTAGAAATTTGTAAATTTTTCAAAGGCGTCATATTTATGTTTTAAAAAGAAAACCCATGTAAATCTTGAAAAATCATCTACTAAAACAAATACATATCTACTTTTATTTAAAGAAGCGACTCTAGTAGGACCAAATAAATCCATATGGATTAATTCGAGAGGCTTACTAGTAGAAATCATTTATTTTGTCTTAAAAGTATATTTGACTTGTTTTCCTAGTTGACATGCATCACATAACTTATCTTTTTTAAATGATGGTCTTGGCAGTCCTTTAACTAGGTTGTATTTAGACAATTTGGCAATATTTTTCATATTTACATTGCCAAATCTCTTATGCCAAAGCCAAGAATCATCGTTAGAAGCTACTAAGCAAAAATCATTAGAAAAATCATTTGTTTTTAAGCATAACTCATAAATGTTGTTTTTCCTAAAACCTTGAAAAATAACATTTTGCAACGATGAATCATAATTAAACATGCATCTTTTTCAAAAACAATTTTATATCCCTTATCACAAAGTTGTCTAATACTTAACAGATTATGCTTTAATCCACTAACTAGAAATACTTCTTCTATAGTAGGGGTAGTGTTCTTACCGACCATGTCTATTCCAATAACCTTCCCTTTGTTGTTGTCACCGAATGTGACTGTTCCTTCATCTATCTCATGTATGGAAGAAAGAAGGTTAGCATGACCACTCATATACTTGGAGCATCTGTTGTCAAGTATCCAACGTTCTCTTTTAGATACCTATAAAATAAGCATTGTGAAAATGGTACCCTTTTCATTGGGTCCGAAAGGGATTAGTTCTTGGGAAACCAAACCCAAAGTGAGTTGATTTACCACCAAAAGCAGGAATATAATTTACAAAATTACATACATTAAGAACATATGAATTTATATAAGTAATTCTATCGTTTAGACTCAGGTTGACTGGAACCCAAATGTTTTAGTTTGTCCAGTCGACTTTATTGTACCTTTAAGTCGACTATTATGAGAAGTCAGTCGATTGGGAGGTGAAATAGGTCGACTTATCTAAGGTTTTCGTCTCTTTGAATAAGACTCCAAACTTCTAGACAGACGACTGACATTAGGGTTCAGTCGACTGGTCCGAACTACAGAATTACTACTTTCATGGAAAAAAATAGTTTTTGGTTTCTCAAAAACTCATATAATTTGTTCTTCACACTGGAAATAGAATCAGTCTTATTACTACTAGTATTCTTAGTAGAATGATATTTTCAAGAGTCTTTTGAAAACCAAGTCTAAATCTTTTATTAGATTGAACTTGATTTTGGAGAACTTCATTTAAATTCTCCTTTCCTTTGTTAAATTTAAATACATTTTTGCATATCTCTTCATAATTTTTCTTAAGAGATACAAGATCTACATCCAAATTTGAAAGTCGAGAATTTAAAGATTTGACTTCAACATTTAAGTCAAGATTTTCTTGAGAAAGTGTTTGATTGACTTTCTTTTAATTTTTAACTCTAATTTTCTCCTTCTTAAGTTCTTGAAAAACTTCATTGAAAGCATTTAATAAGTCATCTGAATCAAAGTTTTCACTTACATCGTTTTGTGTAGCCATAAAACATACGTTCGCTACTTCGTTTGACTCCTCATTCTCTTCTTCCGATGAAGAGTCACTATCATCCCAAGTTGCTTGATATGCCTTCTTGTTCTTCATATACTTGTTCTTTGTATACTTGTCCTTCTTGAAGTTGGGAGCCTTCCCTTTTGATTTCGCATTTTCTAATGGGCAATCCTTCTTCATATGACCTGTCATGTTATGCTTGAAACAAGTAGGAAGTTCATTAGTATCTTTAAACTTGGAATTAAATTTACCTTTTCATAAAAATTTCTTGAACTTTCTAGTGAACATGGCTATTTCTTCTTCATCTTCTTCTTCATCTTCAGAATTCGACATGGCCTTGAAAGCGAGTGTCTTCTTCTTTGCTTGTTGATCTTTTAGATTTTTCTTGCGTTCTTCAAGTTGTACTTCGTATGCGATAAGATTTTCCACAGGATTCTCAAGAGAGAATTGTGTTAAATCGTTGGCTTCTTCTATGGCGGTGGTCTTCTTCTCCCTTTCGGGGGTTAGGGTACGAAGAACTTTCCTCACCATTTCTGCTTGCGAGGCGTCTTTCCAAGGTCCACAAGAAAGTTTGTAATGTCTGTGAACCGTGTTATCATGTTCAACACATTCTCGTTCTCCTTCATACGGAATATCTCGAACCTGTGAACAAGAACAGATATCTTAGATTCTTTAACCTTATTAGTACCTTCATGAGTTACCTCGAGTGTGTGCCAAATTTGATGAGCCATTGTTGCATTTGACACAAGATTGAACTCCTCTATGGTAAGTGCACAGAATAAAGCATTCATCTCCTTTGCATTGTTCATTGTGTTTCTCTTCATGTCATCATTCCATTGTGCATAGGAAATTGTAGGAGCGGTGAATTCTGTCTCAGTCATGTTCTAAATCTCATAGTTAATGGACTGAAGGTAGATCTTCATTCTACACTTTCAATAGTTATAGTTTGTTCCATTGAATAGGGGTGACCTTTGTGTGGATTGACCTTCATGGTATTGGCTTGCATTTGAAATAGATGCCATTGCACTCAACCAGGCTCTGATACAAAGTGTTGGATCCTATAGGCAAGGCAAATAACACTAAAAGGGGGTGAATAGTGTTGTATAAAAATTAATTAAGAACTTGAACTTTTCGTACTGTTAAGTCAACTGCAAATAGAAATACAGTCGACTGTTACGTTAGATAAGAAGAGTATTTTACTGAAGAGTTACAAGTCTGATCAGTCGACTTACCAGATAAGTTTTTGAAATAAGAATCAGAGAAATTGAAATTGCAAGTTGAGAGAATACAACCACAGAGAGTCAATAAAAGCTAAACACAACGATGTATCCTGATTCGGTCCTCCTGACCTACATCCAGTCCCTAAACAACCCACTTCAGATTTTCCATTATTTATATAATAAAACACAAAGAAAGCTATCAAGTGGTTCTCCTTCAATCCCCTCAAAAATCAAAGGCCCGGATCTAACCTCACAAAACATATTTTTCCCCGCAAAAGTTCCCTCCAAAACTCAAATTCAAATCCCCCACCCAAAACAACTCCTATATTTATTTAATTTTCTTTTTTTTTTTCTCTCTCTCTCCCTCCCTCTTCTATTCAAAAAATTAACAAAATAAATTTTTTTAAAATTTTTAAAAAATAAAAAATTTAAAAACTAAAAAAGTTTAAAATTTAAAAGCTTTAAAAATAGTTCAAAAAATCAAAAAAATCATATAATATGTTTTTTGATGGACCCCAAAAGTTTCTCATATAATATGTTTGCTACTTCAATTAATTTGCTCGACCTCCAAAACTATTTTATATGATCAAATAAGGTACACCGTTCCGAAGACGAAGACGTGCCATAGGCACGTGTCAACGGGCAAACCTAGTATATATACATATTAGTATATATGTAACTTTTATTAGTTAGAACTAAGTAATTTGCATAAGAAATATTTTAATTTTAAAATAAAAATAAAAATAATAATATAATATCCGACCGGGATATTACAGTCACCCCTAGGTTCAAGTCTACTATGGCCTTTCTGCCAAAAAAGAAAGACAAAAAAGATTCTTGAAGAGTTATTCCTTAGTATTTTAATAGAATTAGGTTACTATTGAACCGTTAGATATCATAGAGACATGAACATACTTTAGAGTAGTTTTGTTAAAAGGGAAATTTTACTTTTCTATCTCCTTTTCCTTTTGTAGGACAAGATGATACTAGATGAATATCAAGCAAGAAGAAGGTGATTAAATTTAGCTATGCTTTGACCTAAAAATTGAGCGACAACTCTGTGAATTCATCATATGCTTAGCCTTTTCAGGAGTTTTGGTCTTGGCTCTTTGCTAACCATCTGATGACTTCACAGAGTTGTCTCTCAATTGAATCTTCTTTCAAGACAGTTTTTGCTTTGATTCATGTGAGAGTTCGAGTTAACTCTGAAGTGAAGGGGAGCGAGCGTTCTGGTCGTGTGTGGGGAATGGGATTAGGACCAACACTCTCACAAATAATTTTTTGCCATATTTTTTTTCTTTAGTTAGATGCTTATTAGAAAATACTTGGAATATTATAATCTATATAATAAAACACAAAGAAAGCTATCAAGTGGCTCTCCTTCAATCCCCAAAATCAAAGGCCTAGATCTAACCTCACAAAACACATTTTTCTCCCCAAAAGTTTCCCTCCAAAACTTAAATTCAAACCCCCCACCCAAAACAACACCTTTATTTATTTAATTATCTCTCTCTCTCTCTCCTATTCAAAAAATTAAGAAAATAAAATTTAAAAAATTTATTAAAAAAAACAAATTTACAAATTACAAATTTACAAACTTTAAAAATAATTCAAAAATATCATTAATATAAAAAACTTATAAATTTTTTAAAAATTTTAAAAAAATAAAAATAAATTAAATAAATTAAAATTAAAAATTTTTAAAATTTCTAAAATTTCTAAAATTTTTAAAATTAACAAAAATTAAAATTTTCAAAATTTTCAAAACTTTTAAAATAAAAAAATTTTCAAAATAAAAAAAAATTTAAAATTTAAAATTTTGAATTTTTGGAAATTTGAAAATTTGAAAATTTCAAAGCAAATCCAAATCCAAATCCAATGTCGAACCACGATCAAGAGGTCGTCGCTGATATCTGATCCGCTGCTGATTCCGTATCGGTGACTCCCCTCCACAAAATCGAGCGCGAATATCAAGTGGCTCTGTATCGGTGACCCCTCTCCACCGAATTGAGAGCCTCTATATGCGATGCGACGACTCTAATTTCATCTCTTTAACCGAATTCTCATTCTAATTTTTAATTTTGTGTGTGTAAGGGATTACTCAGTTTTTTGCTTACTCGAATTTTGTGTGTGTATGGGATCTAATTTCAGAGAGCTATGATTGTTTTATTTTTGTGTTTAAAAAATTTTAATTTAGTGATTTATTTGATGAGTTTTTTATTGGTTTTGATTTAAGGTGTATGCAAGTGAGAGATGGATTATTTGGTGGCCTTAATTTGGGCTTCCAAACCATAACAGGACAGGTAAGCTGACCAGCAACCTAAAATAACTTGGCAAATATGCAATATTAATTTCTTTACTGCAAGAGAAAATACTATCGTGAAGTGTTCCCCTCATTGGATATTAGAAACCATGGATAATATATATAATATATAAAAGCTTTTTGTGTATGTTTGGATATATAGGATTGGAATGACTAAAGTTTACAAGTGAAGGGTGCAAGCTCTCCACTCAAGAAAGATAGCTAAAGTAAATTTGTTATTTATCCATTTTGATTTTTTTATAAAGGTGCAATGGGGAGACAAAGTGGAGATAAAAGAAATGATTAGAGTATTGATAACTTCATGTATTTTATTTTGGTTGAAATAATAATAAGAGGTATTTTAATTGCAAACTGAGTCCCAGACAAACAAATGTTTAGATTATTGGTATTGTAGATACCTTCACACCTGCACTTGTGTTACCATTGTATTTAGAAATGTTCATAGTGGTTATGAGATTAGAATAAACTCTATAAAACCTATATGATAATGTCCTTGCATAACAATTACAAGCATCTAAAAGTGATGCTGAAGTTAAAAAAAGCTCTATGCAGTGTTTCTAACAAACTATATGCATTCCAAGTAAGTTCAAGCTAATGATCAAGAAGGAGATGGTTGAGCTTAAAGGTAGATATACTGCTTCCTCATATAATATGTTTGCTACTTCTATTAATTTGCTGGACCTCCAAAACTATTTTATATAATCAAACCAGGTGCACCGTTCCGAAGACGTGCTGTAGGCACGTGTCAACGGGCAAACCTAGTTCTTTAAAAAAATACAAGAATACTCTACGGCCTTTAACAACAACAATGTCAAATCCGTAAACCTCTCTTACCACTAAAGAGAGCAAACCCACTCTACACCCTAGAGTGAAACCGACTCTAAAACCAAGAGTCCTACTCTCCAACAGAAAGGACCACTCTCACAAACCGAGAGTGAAAAGAACAACAAAAATTGAGTTTACAACAACCTATAACCTTGTATGTGATAGTGCTTTTGTATAGTGGCTATTAGGTCAACTTCTGAATTCAATCTAAAACAAAATCAATGTTATATTAGGCTGAAATTCAGAGAACCAAGTCTTAGAGAGTTTGTATGCTTTTGAAACACTTGTTCTTGTTGAAAACAAAAGACTTGAGTGTTAAAGAATGCTTGGAGTTTTTGGGAGACTTTGCCAAATGAATTCTATACTATTTTTATAGAGTTAGAAATGTTTGGACGTTGAGAGATGGAATCCCAATTGCCATACAAAGGCAGTAAAAAAAAATTGAATTTGAAAAAAAGTTTTAAATTCAGAAAACTGTCGAAACGGCTTGAACAGTCGACTGGGTTGCCATAATGAGTCGACTGGCCAGAGCTTGTATGAGTTCAGGTAGTTTCGTACTATGACATTCGACTGGTTCCAAGGAGTGGTCGACTGGTACTCATACAGCTGAACTTATTCAAGCTTGTTTTGACATTTTGATTTTGTAAAACACTCAGATTAATTAAAGTATGTGTGAGTGTGTGTGTGACAAGGCTATTACAAGTATCTAAGACTCAAAGAATTAAAATTACAATATTACAAGACACTTTGTTTAAACATTTGAAGCACTTTGAATCTTGTCTTGAACTTGAGTCTTTGTCTTGAGCTTGAGCCTTTGTCTAGATGTCTTGAAGCTTGATCAATAACTCTTGAAAGCTTCATCAGATTGTGTTGCCTTTGTGTATTTCACCATGGTATTGACTTTGATACATTCTGCAAGAGATATGTGGTAGACAAATTTTGTATTGTGTTGTAGTCATCAAAACCAAGAGTCAACAGACGGGGCCGATCCTCCACCCCGAGGAGCCAACAAGCGCACTGAGAGGCCCGTCGAGTTCCAAGACTCTGAACCTGGAGCCATCCTCCACCTCATCCATGGAGGTCCAATGGAAGGAGAATCAAGCTCCTCCCAAAAGGCCTTCATCCGAAAGGTGAGTTCGGTCCAGAACTTTCCCCTGGCCAAGAACCCAGGGGTCTCGGTGACATTTTCAGATAAAGACCGGTAAGGCATCCGAATGCCTCACTGTGACGCGCTCGTAATTAGCCTCCACATGTCCAACCATGAGGTGCACCAAATCCTGGTCGACAATGGCAGTTCCGTCAATATCCTCTTCCTGGAAGCCTTCCAAGGCCTCAAACTTTCTCGAGATCGTCTCAAGCCTACCGGATACACACTCCACGGGTCCTCTAGGGTTCCAGTCCCAATCGAAGTAATAGTCACTCTTTATGTGGTCGCAGGAAAAACTCCGACAACTCGGTCAGACGTAATGGACTTCATGGTCGTCGATGTAAAGGCTGTTTATAATGCTATCCTGGGCCGACCAGGCCTAGCAGTAGTACTTCATGCTGTACTCTCAGCCTTTCACATGAAAATGAAATTCCCAACCTTTGCAAAGTCAAAGGAAGCCAAGAGACCGCTCGGAGGTGTTACACCACTACGATGGGGGAGGTGGGGGGGCTCGATCCTCCCACTTGAAGCATTAGAGCTCCCCCAACGGAACAGTCAAGTCCTTGCCGAACTAGTTGAAGAACTCAATGAGATTCCCCTCTTCCGGGAAGACAGACTTGGAATATTGAGAATCAAATGAAGTATCACGAGGGTGCCTAACCCCCTCTCGTAGAAGTAGGTTTTCAGTTTTCATTAAGACCGATGCTTGTAACACAGCCAAAAGCATGTAATAATGGCTCGCCCCATTGAAGCGACCACTTATTTTGTTTAAATAAAACTAAGCTTTTTTATTATTGCATTTACGTCATGTCTATCTCCCAAGAGTCACATCTACGACTCGTTGAACAGTAAGTTCGGAGTCCAGCTTGTCCCACAAGGCTGCTCCCACAACTTGCTAAGCTCAAAAGATGAGTTCGGAGTCCAACACTTAGTTCGACGCCGCTTTAGCCGCTTGTAAATAAGCTAGTGCGGAGCAGCTCACCATTTGGAATTGCTCCTACAACTCGTTGAAACCCCTAAACAACAAGTTCGGAGTCCAACACTTGGTTTGACACCGCTTTAGCCGCTTGCAAACAAGCAAGTGCGGAGCAGCTCACCATTCGGAATTGCTCCTATAACTCGTTGATAACTCCGTAACAACTAATTTGAAGTTCACAATCATGGTTTGAAATTTCCCTCACAGCTTGCAAGTATGCAATTTCAGGGCTCAAAACGAACATTCATACTACTCCCACTACTGGTAAAATTTTGCAACCAGCAAGTTCGAAGCTAAACTCTCCCCTAGAGTTACTTCTCAAACTCGTCTCCCGAACGGCTCTCTCCTAGAGCCTGGTGATGCTCTTCACTCTAGCCTCCCGAACGGCCTTCTTCTCAACGAGTTCGGATCTTAACTCTCCCGTAGAGTTGCTCCTCAAACTCGTCTCCCGAACGGCTCTCCCCTAAAGCATGGTGATGCTCTTCGCTTCACTCGCCTCCCGTACGGCCTTCTGCCAAGCGAATTCGGAGCACAACTCACTCCTAGAGACGCTCCCTAAAACTCGCCTCCAAGAACGGATCTCCCCTAGAATCAGATAAAGCTCTTCTCAACTTCATGAAGGCAAAGATGTTGCGGGACTATTTTGACCATGAAGAAGGATGTACTGACTTCTGAAGAGAAATTGTAGATCTTTGAGTCAGCTTCGAAACGGGGGGACAAACACTCCAATCCGACCTCCGTAGCACCGGGAAAGCCAGTTACAATGCAGTTGCGCAAAGCTAACCAAGGGGTTGACTAAGTCAATGTAAACTGGGTTAAAATCTCCATGTATCGCCTTCTCGAAGTCTCCCTAGACCTCGGTAGCTATCGCCGAGCATTCTTGTCACTGACGTCGAAATGAGGAAAAAACTCTGTCTGATCAATGAGTCAACGGTCAACCACTGACCGCCACATGTCAAGCCGCCGAAGCCTCTCCTGGGTTCGGAAACACGATCCGAGCATTCTTATAACTGAGCAGGAAATGGGAGAAAAACACTCTGCCTCAAGAATCGTGCTTGATTATGATCAACGGCTCAGATTTGCCAGAAAAACCTCAAAGGGGATAACGGGTCGGGTTTGAACCCGTTTTGGACCCAAACCCACATCACAAACCCACCTTCTCTTCTTCAGAACCAGCTTCTTCTACCTCTGTCACCCTCGCTGAGCTTTATCACTATCATCATGGCCTCGTCGAACCCCAACTCTCCATTATCATCGAGCGAGCTCCTTCAACTCCAAGCCTCGCCAAGCTCAGCTTTGACCCCCTCACTGAGCTCCAGCCCCTCCCTCACCGAGCTTCATCGTTGCCAAGCTCGAAGCATTCACCAACCTCCATCGCTGTGTTCCCTCTTGCCAAAGCTCGAAGCCTCGCCAAACTCCGAAAATCCACAAGAAGCTCTAATGCCAAGATCCCACTCTTCCCCGTCGAAGCTTCACCGAGCTCCGAACCCATCGTCCTACTCTGAGCTTCCTCGTCGAGCTCTTCCCATCGCCGTACTCCGAGCTCCCTCGCCGAGCTCTTCCCATCGCCGTACTCCAAGCTCTCTCACCGAGTTCTTCCCTTTTCTGAGACCCTAGCCAAGCTCCTCCTCTCGACTGAGCTTCGAACCCAATGCTGTCGAGCATCAATGCCGAGCTCCGTCTCCGCCACCCCTTCACGAGCTCCAACGTCGAGCACCCCCCGTCGAGCTCCTTTCCAAACTCCACGTCGAGCTCCCTTGAAATAGCTCACTGAGTCGAAGGAGGAAGGCGAAGGAAGAAGAAGGCAGAAGTCGAGGAAAGAAGAAGAAAAAAAAGGGTCGGCGTTGACCGAGTCAACGCCACCGAGCATTCATGTCACCAAGCTGGAATGGAGAAAAAACACTCCGCCTCAAGATCCGCACTCGATCGTGATCAACCACCATGATTGCGCCACGTCATAGGTATTTATTTATTTAATTGAATTAGTTATTTTAAAAAATCTGAAAAATTAATTAAAAATCGAAAAAAATTTAATTAAAAAATTCTAAAAATAATTATTAATTCTGAAAATAATTTTAAAATTCTGAAAATATAATTATTAAAATTAGAATAATTAATTAATATTTTCAAAAATTAATTATTTAAATTCTGAAATTGAATATAAAATTCAAAAAATGATTAAAAAATGGGGAAAAAATCAAAAAAAAAAAACTGGAAAATTCAGTAAAAATCCAAAAAATTATATAAAAAAAAGTTGGGCATTTTACAAGCTCAGAATAACACCATTACACCTCGAGCAAGATCCAAACTCCCCCGAGAACGCAAATAAATTCTATAAGTCATTAAAAACGGGCGAACTACTCCTCAAAGGCCGTGAAACTCAGTCTTCAGGAGTGAGGGGCTTGTGATATGGCTAAAAATAGAACCAAATCGGGACCGTTCAAATCGGACACAAATCTTGAAGCTCCTAGGGGGTAAAACGGTAATTTCCACCACAAACCGGTCCGAAATGGGAAAAATGTCTTTTCAAAGCTCAATAACCCAAAAACGGGTCTGTCCTACTGGGTAAGGGTGATGGCCTATTACAAACCAGCCCAGGTTATTTAAGAGTAATTCAAATTCATGGTTATCTTTAAAAGGCGGTTTAAACTAAATCCATTATCATGAAACGATTTAAATTCTACATCTTATCCAAAAATACTGGGACACAGAGATAAATGATTATCTCTAAACAGTCTCTAAAGACGACTATAAATACCCATCTCCCTCACCATAAAAAAAGTAGTCAATATTTTTTTCACAAAGCGCTCTTTCATAATCTTCCTGATTACTGACTTGAGCGTCGGAGAGTTCGTCGCCGGGATCCATCCTGGTGTATCGAACTTTTTGCAGGTTAACGGCAGCGGCGAAAAATAGCCAAACGCTAGCTAGAAGTCAACATGTTTGCTTTATTTGTTTCCAAAAGAATTCACAAATCATCTATTTGCTCTCACACCAAAATTAGTAGCAACAATATCCATATTTTTCTTCACTCTTATAATTCATACGAAGTACTGCCATGTCCAAATGGGGAGAGAATATAGAAGTGTTAAAATCTGATAATGTATAAACTGAGCAATTCAGATTTGGGGTTTGTTCACGTTATAGGCAGACCTAGTAAGGCAGTGAGTTGGGATCAGAAAGCTGGGGATCAGAAAGCTGGTTATCACAGGATAAGTCCAAGATAAAATGGTTTGCATAAGGAGGGTCCATAGAAACTTCACAATAAGGGTGGTTCATCGAATCTGTACCCAATCTTAATCAATCATTCAATGTACCAAATGGGTAAGGAGGGATACAAGAACGTGCATTGTTGTAAGTCATGTGAACGGGGGAGGCAAAGTTACTGTTCTTTTTCTCCTTTTATAAATGATTCACCTCTTATAAGAGGTGGTTCATCTCTTTTTCTATATTTTTTAGCATTCTTTTTTTTACCTCTTATAAGCAATTTTTTCCAAAATTGCTTATAAGCCTAAACGGCTTCTAGTAGCCTCTTTCAAATTCTTATAAGCCTTCTATCACTTAAAAAGTCTATATTACCCCAAAGTATAAATAGAGAAATTATATAGCAAGAGAAAAAATGTGTAAAAGTAGAGAAAAGGCTCTTGTAAGAGGTGAAAAAAGAACAGAAATCTCATATAAGAGGTTATTTATATATAAAAAGAACACATAAAAAAAAAGCTCTTACAAGAAACTCTTACTGTAAATATCTTATAAGAGGTAACCTCTTATAAGAGGCAAAAAAAAGAACAGTACCAAAGTGGGAGGAAAAGGGTAATTCACTCCAACAATACAAACTCCCATAATAAATTCTCGTCTCCTCCATTTAAACCTGTCAAGTCTCCCAATTTGAATTACTCTAAAAGTGCTCATAAAAATCGAGGCATGGAAAGGAACCTATCCACTCTTGCTAAGTACTAGTACTACCAACTGAAGCTGAACTTTGAGAAGGCATATGACTCGGTTGAATGGGAAGGTCTTCTAGAAATTTTGGCTGGTAATGGGTTTAGGAAAAGGTGGGTCAGATGGATCCACACGTGTCTCACCACTAGCAGGACTGCTATCATGGTGAATGGGGTTTCTGGTCAACCATTTTCGTGCAAACAGTGCCTTAGACAAGGAGATCCCCTCTCCCCTCTTCTTTTCACCATTGTGGTAGACGTTTTGCGGTTTTTGATGGGTAAATACAGACAGATAAGTTGGATCTCACCGGTGGCCAGTGGAGGTAATCGCCAAGGTTGCTCAATCCTTCAATATGCAGATGATACCCTTCTGTTTGGAAATGGCAACCTCGAGAAAACAATCGCTTTCAAGGGAATTTTTTATAGTTTTGAAGCTCGGTCCGGCCTCAGGGTTAACTTCAACAAAAGTGCGCTTATCCCTATTGCCCTTACCCCTGAGGAGGCACAGGAACATGCCATGATTCTAAATTGTTCCATTGACAATTTCCTCATTAAAAACCTGGGGCTCCCACTGAGACCGAGGAAACTCAAGAAAGCTGATTGGTTATCCATCATTGATCGGGTGGAGAACCGTCTAGCTGGTTGGAAAGGTAAAGCTTTGTCCCTGGGAGGGAGAGTCATGCTTATCAATGCAGTCCTCTCGAACCTACAAATCTACTACATGTCCTTCTTTGAAATGCCACGATGAGTTATTCAGAGAATTGATCGCATTCGAAAACGATTTTTATGGAAGGGTGCAAATCCTGATAAAGGCGGCTATCACCTAATTAGATGGGAAAAAATATGCATGAAGAAGAGGCACGGAGACCTAGGTATTATTGACCTTCGAGATATGAATATCGCGCTACTGGGTAAGTGGTGGTGGAAAATTTTCCACCCTTATGGAGAGGGGTGACAGGATTTTTTAGACATATGTGCATGGGAATGGGACGAGAAATTTGGGCTTCAAGGTAGGCCCATGCATTTTCTGGATCTGAAAAGGAATTGCTAAAGCCTATGAACATTTCAATAGCTGTGGGACGACTTCTATTGGAAATGGCAGACTCACCAGATTCTGGTGGGATAAGTGGTGTGGTGATCACACCCTTAGAGATTTGTTCCCCGATTTGTATGATCATGCATTGCATCTGTACTGCACGGTGTCCGCAACATTGAAAAGAAACTCTTGGAAATCGGCCTTTAAACAGACACTGGACTCGGGCTCTCAGCTCAGGCTCATGGAGCTTCAGACCCACATCGCCAGGTCGGGAATTGAGTGCTCTCCAGGGCCGAATAGTAAATTGTGGGGTCTCGAGAAGAATGGCACCTTCACTATTCACTCCCTCTATAACTGTATTCATTTTAGGAGATTTCGCCCGAAATGGTCGGGTATCATCTAAAAGGCGAAAACCCCACTGAAAATAAAAATCTTCCTATGGCTGGTTCTGAACGATGCCTTCCTGACTAGAGAGAACCTGGCTAAACGCCAACCGAGCACGGATACTATCTGTGGGCTCTGCAATGCGGCTCCTAAGATTAGGGACCATCTATTCCTAGAGTGTCCAAGGAGCAAAGCGGTCCTTGCTGAGGTACTTAGCGCCCTGGGTACATTTGAGTACCCAAGTATGTATGAGGACCTGTGGGTCGGTGCTAAGTTCGCTACTGAAAGACGATCTATCAGAGATGCCTGGCTTATTGCTATCGTTTCTACGACCTGGGTCCTTTGTCTAGATAGAAATAACTATTACTTTCATAGGACTAGTAATAGTATTTCGGGTAATTTGACTCACATTATGCATCTTATTTTTTTTGGGCTAATGCCGCTGCAACAGGTCCTCGTGGGTGAATTTCTAGTGTATTCCAGGTAGAGAAGTACGACGACGAGGAAGTCGAGATCGGACCGACGATCGATTGAGTGATGAGGCGATACTGCTGATAGATCCCCACCACCCCAGGGTTTTGTTGGGGGGAGTTAGTTGTTTTGTTGAACTTTTGTTGGGGGGAGTTAGATGCTTTGCTGTACTTTTGTGGGATGTATGTACTTTCATGTTGTCCCACCCCCCATGCTAGGGAAGGATTTATGTTTTCTTTCATGTATTGTAGGTTTATGTACTTGGCTCAGTACTCTGAGTTTATTTTATTAACAGCTTATTAATGAAACAGGGTGGCCATAATCCACAATTTCCTTCAAAAAAAAAGTGCGAGTATTATTTTATTATTACAAAAAAAAATATCACTCCATTAAACCCCAACATTACACCTTCTCCTCATCACTCAAAATATACTTTTATATTCATTCTTTTGGTTACCCCCTTTACCAACCACTTACCAAATTACCACCATTTCCCACCATAGTACCTCTAGTCTACCAAAATCCTCTAATTCACACTCATCTCTGGAACCCATGGAGATCGTTAATAATGCAATGTACAACCACAATCATCACTCTCCTCCACCACCTCCTTCTATCCAGATCCTCCACCTCCCTTTTATAATAATCCAATCTTCGACCCGCTACCTATTTGGTTTCCTTCCTACAGCCAACAAAAAGCCTCTAAAATTTTCTTGTTTTGGTTAAGCCCATTGCAAGCCCCTCTAAACTTTTGCCTAAATTGTACTTTGGCCCTATCAAAGCCAAAGCCCCCACAAATTGTAACCGAAAAAAAGAGACTGAGTTTCTCTCTCAAGAAAATTCTAGAGAGAGAAACTAGATATGAAAAAAGAGCCACCAAAAAAACCCTAGATCTAAACTCCTAGGAGCAGTGGTAGCCGCCCCCCCCACCCCCCCCCCCCAATCGTCCCCCCTTACCTCTCCTCCCCTCCGCTGCGACTCCTTCGCGGTTGAAGATGAAAGGCCTCGGAGCTCCTCCCACTCTTGACGAAGTGGCGGGCGTTCAATCGATCGGGCCTCCACAGACAAACTCCACAGTGCTCCTCCCCTAACGTAGTCGCTGATGCCGAAGCCCTTACGCCTCCCCTGATCGCCGTGGTCGAAATCAAAGTGGTCGAGAACGGCTTGGAGTTGGGATGGCCCAGATCCCTTCCGCCCTCTTCTTTTCACCATTGTGGTAGACATTTTGCGGTTTATGATGGGTAAATACAGACGGATAGGCTGGATCTCAGCGGTGGCCAGTGGAGGCAGTCGCCAAGGCTGCTCAATCCTTCAATATGCAGATGATATCCTTCTGTTAGGAAATGAAAACCTCGGGAAAACAATCGCTTTCAAGGGAATTCTCTATAGTTTTGAAGCTCGGTCTGGCCTCAGGGTTAACTTCCACAAAAGTGCGCTTATCCCCATTGCCCTTACCCCTGAGGAGGCACAGGAACATGCCATGATTCTAAACTGTTCCATTGACAATTTTCTCATTAAATACATGGGGCTCCCGCTGAGACCGGGGAAACTCAAGAAAGCTGATTGGTTATCCATCATTGATCGGGTGGAGAACCGTCTAGCTGGTTGGAAAGGTAAAGCTTTGTCCCTGGGAGGGAGAGTCATGCTTATCAATGCAGTCCTCTCGAACCTACCAATCTACTACATGTCTTTCTTTGAAATGCCACGATGAGTTATTCAGAGAATTGATCGCATTCGAAAACAATTTTTATGGAAGGGTGCAAATCCCGATAAAGGCGGCTATCACCTAATTAGATGGGAAAAAATGTGCATGAAGAAGAGGCACGAAAACCTAGGTATTATTGATCTTCGAGATATGAATATCGCGCTACTAGGTAAGTGGTGGTGGAAAACTTTCCACCCTTATGGAGAGGGGTGACAGGATTTCTTTTAGACATACGTGCATGGAAATGGAACGAGAAATTTGGACTTCAGGGTGGGCCCACGCGTTTCCTAAACCTGGAAAGGAATTGCTAAAGCCTATGAACATTTCAATAGCTGTGTGACGAGTTCTATTGAAAATGGCAGACTCACCAGATTCTAGTGGGATAAGTGGTGTGGTGATCACACCCTCAGAGATTTGTTCCCCGATTTGTATGATCATGCATCGCATCTACACTGCACGGTGTCCGCAACATTGAAAAGAAACTCTTGGAAATCGGCCTTTAAACAGACATTGGACTCGGGCTCTCAGCTCAGGCTCATGGAGCTTCAGACCCACATCGCCAGGTCGGGAATTGAGTGCTCTCCGGGGCCGGATAGGAAATTGTGGGGTCTCGAGAAGAATGGCACCTTCACTATTCGCTCCCTCTATAACCGTATTCATTTTAGGAGATTTCGCCCGAAATGGTCGGGTATCATCTGAACGGCGAAAACCCCGCTGAAAATAAAAATCTTCCTATGGCTAGTTCTGAACGATGCCTTCCTGACTAGAGAGAACCTGGCTAAATGCCAACCGAGCACAGATACTATCTGTGGGCTCTGCAATGCGGCTCCTAAGATTAGGGACCATCTATTCCTAGAGTGTCCCAGGAGCAAAGCGGTCCTTGTTGAGGTACTTAGCGCCCTGGGTACATTTGAGTACCTAAGTATGTATGAGGACTTGTGGTTGGTGCTAAGTTCGCTACTGAGAGACGATCTATGAGAGATGCTTGGCTTATTGCTATCGCTTCTACGACCTGGGTCCTTTGTCTAGATAGAAATAACTATTATTTTCGTGGGACTAGTAATAGTATTTCGGGTAATTTGACTCACATTATGCATCTTATTTTCTTTTGGGCTGATGCCGCTACAACAGGTCCTCGTGGGTGAATTGCTAGTGTATTCCAAGTAGAGAAGTACGATGACGAGGAAGCCGAGATCGGACCGACGATCGATTGAGTGATGAGGCGGTACTGCTGATAGATCCCCACCACCCCAGGGTTTTGTTGGGGGGAGTTAGTTGTTTTGTTGAACTTTTGTTGGGGGGAGTTAGATGCTTTGCTGTACTTTTGTGGGATGTATGTACTTTCATGTTGTCCCACCCCCCATGCTAGGGGAGGATTTATGTTTTCTTTCATGTATTGTAGGTCTATCTACTGGGCTCAGTACTCTGAGTTTATTTTATTAACAGCTTATTAATAAAACAGGGTGGCCATACTCTACAATTTCCTTTAAAAAAAAGTACCATTATTATTTTATTATTACAAAAAAAAATATCACTCCATTAAACCCTAACATTACACCTTCTCCTCATCACTCAAAATATACTTTTATATTCATTATTTTGTCTACCCCCTTTACCAACCACTTACCAAATTACCACCATTTCCCACCATAGTACCTCTAATCTGCCAAAATCTTCTAATTCACACTCATCTCTGGAACCCATGGAGATCGTTAATAAAGCAATGTACAACCACAATCATCACTCTCCTCCACCACCTCCTTCTATCCAGATCCTCCACCTCCCTTTTATAATAATCCAATCTTCAACCCGCTACCTATTTGGTTTCCTTCCTACAGCCAACAAAAAGCCTCTAAAATTTTCTTATTTTGGTTAAGCCCATTGCAGGCCCCTCTAAACTTTTGCCTAAATTGTACTTTGGCCCTATCAAAGCCAAAGCCCCATAAATTGTAGCCGAAAAAAAGAGACTGAGTTTCTCTCTCAAGAAAATTCTAGAGAGAGAAACTAGATCTGAAAAAAGAGCCACCAAAAAAAACCTAGATCTAAACTCCTAGAAGCAGCGGTAGCCCCCCCCCCCCCATCATCCCCCCTTACCCTTCCTCCCCTCCACTGTGAATCCTTCGCGGTTGAAGATGAAAGGCCTCAGAGCTCCTCCCGCTCTTGACGAAGCGGCGGGCGTTCAATTGATCGCGCCTCCACAAACAAACTCCACGTTACTCCTCCCCTGACGTAGTTGCCGATGCCGAAGCCCTTGCGCCTCCCCTGATCACCGTGGTCGAAATCAAAGTGGTCGAGAATGGCTTGGAGTTGGGATGGCCCAGATCGACTTGGTCCTGGCCGTTGGAGGTGCCCCCCTCCCTTGCGAAGATCCGTTGCTCACTGTGAGGCTGGTGGTTCGGCATGGGGACAGTGTGGTTGGGGGTTGTTAAGCAAGTAGTCTCAGCACTTTTCGATCGAAGGTGGAGAGCTCCCACGGTGGGGAGATCGCACTGAGTGGTGGGGATGATGTTGGGTGGCTTTGCTTGATGTTTTCCAGGATGTTCTGTGTGCTTGCCACCAAAGAGGGATGGTAGTGTGTGTGAAGATGCCGCGAGTTAGGTTGTCTTGCACGATTTTGGAGCTTGGGCCCAAAGATGGGGTCCCTCCGTGATGTGCACTCACTTGTCTCAACTTCCGGGGTGCTTGTCTCAACTATCGCGGAGCAACTATGTTGCGCCAGAGCATCCTTCTGCATCTATTGTCGCGAATACCATGGATTTGGGGTCAAGTGTGAGGTCGGTGATTCAGTTTGGGGCCCGTGGGGCTAGGCCGGTAGTTTGTTGGTGTTGGGGGTGATGGGGTGTGGAGTTTGGGTATGGTGGGTCTGGAGTGTCCTACGATGTCGTCAGTGAAGTCTTCATAGCGCCTACTATCAGGCTATTAAGCTTCCTCCAGCTTAGGCCACTGGCTCGTGACAGCGTCGTCTCTTCCCTCGAGTTGGGAGTAGCATTGGTATTAAAACCCGATACCCGAACCCGACCCGGACCCGACCCGGACCCGGCGTTGGACCGGAACCGACCCGATCTAATTTGGGTAGAGTATGGGTCCTAAATTACTACCCGTTGAAATTTCGGGTCGGGTCTGGGTCCCCTAAAATTGGACCCGACCCGGACCCGAACCCGGACCCGGACCCGGACCCGCAATAGAAAAATAAACAAAAAACGAAGCGGACCCGACCCGGACCCGACCCGTTACCCGTTAGAATGCACCATATATGGGTGCAATTAGAGTGGCTACGGAACATGTATGGGAGTCATCATATTTGTATTTTTTTCTCTGTCGTTAATTTGCATTGTAGTTAGTTCTGTCTAATTATTTACTTATATGTTGTTTATGTGTGTATAAGTTAACTTCAATATTGTATAAGTCAGATTTTTTGCAGATCCGCAGATTTTATTTAGTTTTTTTTTGGGGGGGGTTGTGGACGTTTATCTCTCGTTCAAAGGAATCAAGTTTTTCAGTCTCGTAGTCTACTTTGTCCAGTAGACACTCCTTACTTGAACAACATTTGTCGTTTGCCACTCAATTCACCTCAAAATCCTCATTTTAATTTAATCTCATTTTCTCAACATATTTCTTGATTGCCCGAGAGTCCTATGTAATAATATTTCACGTTTTTGTACAATAGTTATATCTCCACTTAATAGGCATTAAAAAATAACAAGTGAATGTAGTTTTGAGGGCTTCACCTTGAAAAGTGTCGTAGTGTCTTTAGTTTTTTTAAGTTTGTACATGACTTCTCCATTGTCCATAATAGATTGGTAACTGCTTCATCGGTTTCATCTCCAAAGCTCATGCAAGCCTGCATGTCGAAATCTAATCTGACTACCAGCTATTGTGTGCAACTGGGGAAATCTAAATTTAGGGACAAAGTTTAATATTTCAGCATTGTTGCCTGCTAAAACCCGACTTCAAGATTCTATACTACACATTATCCTCTTACAGTGATTTTTGTTGTCACATTTATGATTCAGTGTTTATTTTAATATATCCTTATAGGTCAAGTGGTTTCTTAATGGTCATAAAGTGGACAGGGTGGGGAAGGTGAAGATATGTAGCAATAGCTGAATGGTAAGAATGATGGAGAGCGTATGAGGGGACAAATTAAAGGTTGTTCGTACCTACTGAAATGAAGTAGAGCATTAGAAGGAAAGTAACAAGAACAATATTATGATGAAATGGTTAATCATAAAAGTACCATGCATTCTGGTTTACTCTATGGCCAACCCCTTAGTGAAAAGTATTTTTTCACTTTTTTTTTTTCCCTGTTTTTATATTAGTTGAGGAAGTCTTATGGTAGGAGGAAAGTAGTGCACGACAGATTCATGTGCTAAATGAGAATGATACTTGTTCAGTGATTAAGTTGTCTCGAGGAAGAAATAATTTGTTGTCATTAGGTTTATAAAGAATTGAAGCAACAATCTTGATGGCACTATCTGTTGTCTTAATGCTCATTTTAACCTAACTTCACCTCATTTCTTTGAAGAACTACGTTGAGTCTTCACCTGTAACCAAGATGGCATCCGTTAAAATTTCCAATTTTCTCTTGTTGCAAATAGGATAGCTGTTTGATCAACTTGATCATGTGCAACAACTGACTCTAAACATCATAGGGAGTTAATTAATCTTCTGTTATCTAAAGAATTTCTACCTCAAGTATTTATCTAGATTACATGCAAAGAAGGAGAAGATTTTGATGCTGTCTCCAGAAAATGCATATATGCCAGACTTGCTGCGGCATCTGCCAAGGAGCAACCAATCTGTTCATTTGACATCCTGTATACTCCAACCTGCAGAAGCTTGTCATCCTTATAATCCATCCAGTACAATCAAAGTAGGTATAACTCTTGAGTCTTGCCAAAGGATATAATGTTTGAAATAGGACCCGTGATTAGAAATAGGACCCGGACCCGGACCCGACCCGAAAGCGAACGGGTAACATTTCTTGTGGGGAACCAGACCTGAACCCGGACCCGAATTTCATGGGTCTGAGTCCGGGTCCAGTATTTGGACCCGTCAATGACCGGGTCCAGGTCCGGGTATTGAGCTACCCGACCCGATCCGACCCGTTACCAGTGCTAGTTGGGAGTATGAGTCGAGATAAGTCTGTGTGGTGAGAAATTGCCGGAGAGAGCTTCAGAGTGAAAGAGGTGAAGGTATCATCTCCACGGCTCTCTCCTGGAGCGTGGTGTTTGGTGGGGTGAGCGAGATAGCTGTTTGGTGAGAAATCGTCGGAGAAAGCGCTATCGTGTATGAGGTGAAGGATACCCTCTTCACGGCTTTCTTTTTGGTAGCGGCTGTAGGAGCTACTAGCACGTTTGTAGGATGAGTGGTGGAGATGGAGGGAGGGTGCGATCGCTGTGCATTCGATCTGTGGGGCTTGGGACCATATATGGGGTCCTCCCAGCGAGGTGAAAGTAGGGATCAGCGGTTGATAAAATCCTATCAGACTTGTCTCGCGTAGGTGTGCATGTACTGTGGAGGCACTGTACGAAGCTAAACTGACGTACTTACAATTTGTCGGCCCACCCTCCAGGGTTGTTGGAGGGACCTATTGTTTGTACGCGTCATGTTGCTTCATTTATGTTTTATTTTCTGTCTGTAGTTTATACTTGGGCCCAGTAATCTGGATTTGTTTCGTTAAGCACTTATTAATGAAACAGGGTGGCCAGATTCCACCTTTTCCCTATAAAAAAAATTTGTAGCCCAAACGTGCAAAGTTCAACTTCATTCATTCATTTTTCTTTCTTTTTCTTCTAGAAGCTTAATCTAAAAACTCAGTTACTTTATATACACAACTCATTTGAATTGATTCCATAACCAATAACCAAATCTAAGAGCATCCACAATCGTTTTTTTCTATTTTGCCAAAATGAAAAAATAGCAAATGGCAAAATCAGTGTTTCGCTGCAATTATGGATTGCTATAATTTGAGAAAACAATAAAAATTAGTTATCGGACGAGAGATGTTGTGCCGTCTGAGATTATTATTTTTTTATTTTATTTTTAATTTTTTGGTGAGACGGAACATGATGTGCTGTTTGAGAGGTTTTTTCGCAATTTTTTCAATAATCAAAATGCCATTTTAGTAATTAAATGGTAATTAGTTATTTAAAAAATATTAAATTAGTAATAAAGAGTGATTAACTGGGAATAAAGAGTGCTTAAAATTGGGTTTGGCTGGGCTTTGGTGGGACGGGACATGTTGTCCCGTCCAAGAACATTTTGTGTTCGGACGGGACAACATTTCCTGCCTGATATGTCTTTCAATTTTTTAAAAAACTGTAAAAATATAGACGGAACGTGGTGTTCCGTTTGATATATTTGGCAATTGCCAAATATGTTTCTCAAATTTGGCAATGCACTGTTCCTCGTTTGCTAAAATTTGGCAAAATAGCAAACAATTGAAGTTGCGTTTTGCTTTTTTTTTAAACTATTTTGCAAAAATAGCAAACGATTGGAGATGCTCTAATAACACCCAGTTTTCTTACGAAATTACACACCCGCCAAAAATCCTATTATCTCATTTACTCATTTCAAAGAAAAGAAACTCTTTCTCATCTTATCTTCTAAATATGTTCTTGAGTTCTTTAAAAAAATAAAAATAAATAAATATATAAACCTCCTCTTTGGTAGTTTGATTCTCTGTGAAACTTACAACTTCTTTAAGATATCTATTTTCTTCTCTATTCTTCACTCTTTCTTCAATGTCTTCTCTCATTTTGAAATTAAGTTGCATAATATTTAGATAGGAAAATAATATTTCTCACTAGTTGTTTGGGAATTTGTCTAAAAAAAATATTTCAAATTTGTCAAATAATTTGTCACATGATGTTGTATGTTTGAGAAATTTAGATTTAAGACTAAGCACACCAAGAATTTCAAAGAATGTCTCAGTTGTTTTAATATATAAAGCTTTTGTAAAACATTTTTATACATGAAGAAATTTTGTAATACACTTTTATACATGATGCTTCATGTTCGAGAAATTTTGGAATTAAGATTAGACACACGAAGTGTACGAAGATTTGAAGGACTGGAATAGAGAAATCCAAATCTGCCGAATCACTCATGTATGATCTTGAATGTATCGATTATATTAATACATAAAGTTTTTGAATTTAGGAAGCATTGAGAATAATTTTTAAGTTGAAGTCATTTCAATTGACCATTATTTCAGCTTAAATGTGTAGTGTTATTAATGATGCCTAAGAAGCAAGAAGACATGTGCCATTAAGAGGAAGCTCACCAAGCATCAAATTCAATTAACTAGTAACTAAGATACTTCTTATTTTTTATCTTTTTTGTCACACCCCGAAACACTTTGAGGATTACATAACAGTTGCCACAACTTATATCTGAGTTGTAAGACTAATATAAACACTAATTCAGAATAATAGTTATTGATAAACAAGTCAGGTTTATTGGTACAACTTAACTTATTCAATAATTATTACAGTATTCTAATTTCGCACTCAAACAGTGGAATTCTAATTAATACATGCCGCAATAATAGAGTACTTCCAATACCGTTAAAGGGTTACTAAGCATAATTGCAGGGAGCCTCAAAAGTCTGCATCTTTATTCTTCCAAATGATGTCTCCATGATATCCAATGGTTTACATCTAATCAGAAAAAATATTTCTCAAACGGGATGAGCGCCAACAGCTCGAAGTAATTAAGTCACTTTGCAATTAAATAAGAAAACACATGATATTTGCAAATGAAAGTATAATACATGATAATCATGGAGAAAGCTGTTATAATTTCATGTCAAACACCATAATAAGAAATGGCACAAAAATATTCATAAAGCATGATCATATCATAAACCTTGAGTAAGTCAAGATTTATAAGCAGTCATCCCACCGGCTATGGCCCACTCGGTGATACTAAATAACCCCACTAGCTATGGTCCGCACAATATAAATAATATCAACTCACTAGCTATCATCCGCACGGTACAATAATATGAACCCACCAGCTATGGTCAGCATAACGTAAATAATATAGACCTACCGGCTATGGTCTGCATGATGTAAATGCATCGAGCTCATTGATAATTATCGAGTTAATAAACAGTAATAATAAAATCCAAAAGAAAATCCAAAGTCATGTCATGCATATCTTGCATCAAATATAAACACATATTTGTAAACTCAAATCAAGTTCCAAATATTTATTTAATTCCAAGAGATATCGATATAAAATCATGTGTGGCAACAATAGTTCTTTCATAAACACATGTTTGCAAAATATATTTAACAATGGAAAATGCAAGAAAACATGCAAGGTAGATAAATTACTTACAGTGATTTGTCAAGTAGTTCTTAATATAGTTCCACTGTCACATTCAATTCTCAGTAAAATCCCTAACAAATAGACCATAAACAAACAAATTACTCATACTAATCATTTAAGCTTATAATTCTCTCTCAAAATTTCTCCAAAATCTGAGTTTAATCTCTTCTTTTCTCTTTTACATCATGTTGAGAAAGTTATCTAGCACCTTGATGAATTTTCTCAAATTTGCTGGATACTGTTAATGACATATTATAGCTATTAGGGACTATAATGCAAATAGTAGAAAAATATTGGTTTCAATGTAATTACAGTCATTTGCATACACAACTTTACTCTTAGCAATATTTGTAACCAAGTTACATGTCAAAAATTACTTTTAGGAATTCCATAATAATTATACTCAATCTTTAGGGATAATACATTATCTCAGGGACTAATTAACAATATGTTTATATATTTAGGGTTCTATCGTAAATTTCCTGAACATTTATGTTTGGTTGGCTGGTTGTTTCCGATGGGTAATTCATTTTTTCTTCCTTTTTTTTATATATTGAACCTAACAAATGAAGGAACAAACTCTAGTATCTGAGTTTCTATTATTATTCTTAATAATTAATGCAATGAAAGTGATGAATATTACCTCAAAGAAAACTCTTCTATAACTTTTTCATCTTGCTAGTACACTGCAATTGCAAATTTTCCCTTCTATACTCTCCCTCTCTCCCCCTCTCCCTATATCAATCCTAAATTAGAGAATGTTTAGAAGGTGTGAGAAAATCATTACTACAAAGGAGCTTATATAGGCATTTCAATTCTTCAACATGTTTTTCACCATGACTATGGGTTTAGGGTGACTAACTCATTCACATTAGGATTGGAAAATTCACCATCTAAGATGGACTATGGTGAGCAACAAGGCTCCAAACTCATTTAATTATCTTATACCAAATCCCTTTGATTTTGTAAGCTTTCATTTTTTACTCTTATTTGCCCATGAGTTTCATGAAAGCTTAGGGATAATACATTTGCTATTAGACTCTTGTTGCTTCTTATTTTGGTGTGGGAGCAAACAAATAGTGAGTTTATATTTGAAGGAAACTACTAAACATCTGACCTTTGATCGTTGCCGTAAAAAGTAGTTAGAGCTCATGAGATTAGATCTAGATCATCGATTGAACACTATGATCTGAATCTGACGGTTGCTGACGCGGCCGATGGAAATGCACAAAGACTGAAATACCGGGGGTTGCCTCAGCGACAGACCATCCGATGCTCAAGTCAAAACCAGAGAGAGAGTTTGAGAGAGAAATTGTGAATTACATTCTGACTGAGGAGGGAAAAGGGTATTTATAGGTTTGAGAAACAGTTTAGGAGATTGAGATGAATCTGTTAGATTTATATGAATTCTTTATCTCCTGTTAATTCTTCCCCTGAAGAGATAAGACTTTCTTGTCTGGGAATAGGATATTTGACTTACAATTCTCATGAACTGGGTGTCTCTCTAGTGGGCCTAATCTATCAATTTTAATGGGCTTAAAAGCGGCCCAAGTCTTGTAGAGGAGCCTGGAGAAGGGTCATACCTGTTAAAGAGGCCTGTTATGACTAACATGCATGTAGAAGCTTTGAGATATGTGTTGAAATTGTACGGTTCTGATTCGCTGCGATTTTTACCCTTATCATAAGCCCCCCACTCACAGGAGATAATTTTCTTGGCTTTCGGGAAACAGTTCGCCTTTTTTTTCTTCTTTCTGGAATACAATCTTGGCTTTCAGGGTGTATTGGAGATACCTGGGACTGATCAGAAACTTCTGAAGGCAGCAAACATTTTTCTGGATTTTTCTGGAACTCGAATTTTTCCAAATTTTCTACATTTTTAATAATTTTCCCAATTTAAAATCACTTTTTCAAATTTTTAATTAATAAATCCAAATTTAAATTATTTTTCTGAAATTTTTATTGGTTTTCAGAATTAAAAAAATATTTTTGGATTTTTAATTGATTTTTTGAATTTAAAAAAAAATTATGGGGATTTTAGTTAATTATCAAACCTTGGCACCAGTTTTGCGATTACGCACGCCTATTATCACTTGGCTTTCCTGTTGAGTGATTTGAATGGTAGAGATGGAGCTGTGATGATGTGGAGCGATTGCAGGTGTGGATCAAGCACTAGCACGCATTTCGAGGGGATCGAGTGGCAGAGGATGTGTGCGTAGCTCTTGGGCGACGTGACCAAATCGGGAGCGCCCATCTCGAGCGTGCACGCTTTTCTGAAGGATTTGACAGCCAGCGACAGCTACGAGCGCCCCCTAGCTCACCCGATGGTTTCATCTACCAATGGCCACTTTTTCTTGGATTTTCGGGCTTCGTTGTTGGTGTATGCCCCAAAGGCCACCTTATATTGACCTTGCTAGTTTACATTATATCATGACATATATTTCATATATAAGGCATTTTATTTATTGTGTTGTTTATTGTGATTAAATGAATATAATAAAGTCCTTAGAATACTAAGTTCAATACCATGAGATATCAAGTGCATGACCTTATTGTGAAATCCTATTGGTTGAAATCTTTGGGCCCCTTGATTGAGTGAGACTGCAAAATGCATGACCGTACTCAAATGAGTCAATATGAGATTGATTTCATTTGTTTTAATAAGTCTACTTGGACATCAAGAAACCAAAGATTGAACTATACAATGGTGACACGCTCCATATTTTATGGTCAATTAAGATATCTGGACAAAATGACTAGACTACTTGGTAACATTGGTCATAGATAGGTTATGTCAAATTATTGGTATTCCCATTACTTGAGTAGCAGTGATGTATTGCTAGATATCGCTCATTGTTTGTGACACTAAAATAGGATTTTAGTATTACTGTCAATGTAATAAGAACCTACAGGATCACACATTTAGAACGGATCGAAACTAGGATTTAAATTCATAAGATGAATTTAATTGGAAATATAAGTAAGACTTGGACTCTCAATATTGGTTGTACAATTAATTAGATTAAATGGACCAACCAAAATTAAAAGGCCCACACGTGAATCTGACCAAGATTAGATTATGAGCCCAGCAACCTCACTACTCTCTTAGGGTGGATTTCCTGCTACATATATATATATATATATATATATATATATATATATATATATATATATATATATATATATATATATAGTTAGTTAGTTAGTTAGTTAGTTAGTTAGTTAGTTAGTTAGTCTATTATGAGATGGTGAGATGGGATCCTTATCGTGAGCGGGAGATCACAGCCGGCCGATCGCGGTTGAGATCGATCAAACGGCTCAGATTTGAGCGGATGTTCATTTCTTTTTGCTGAGGGTAAAAAGGACATTTCTATCGCCCTTTCTTTCTAAAATAAACTCTCAGCTTTCATCCTCTCAAATCTCGCAATCTCTTTCTAGATCGATCTCTCTCTCTCTCCTCGATCGAAACCCTACTTCGAATAGAGAATCAATCTCTCTCTCTCTCAATCTCTCTCTCTCTCTCTCTCTCTCTCTCTCTCTCTCTCTCTCCGACGAGAAACCCCCATATTTTGAGAATCCCTCCCGCTCTCTCCTTCTTTGTCGATCGAAACCCTACTTCGATTCTCAAATGATCTCTCTCTCTCTTCGACGAGAAACCATCCTACTCTGAGAATCGGTTCTCATCGTCTTTTCGTCGAAGCCGATAGGCCTTCAATTTTACCTCTCTCTCGTCCTCTCTCTCGCCGTTAGGGTTTCGATTTGCTCCAAATGAACCCTACCTCCTTTTTGAGCGATCGGACGGTGAAACCCTAGCCCCCAATGTTCCAAGCTCCACCTCTCAGGTAATCTCAATTTCTAATCTTGTTTTCTTTTATAATCGTTCATGTTTATTGTTAGAATTACTCTTTCTATTTCAGAAATTTAGTGTGACTAGGAGAAGGTGTTATTGTTTGTATGGATTTGTTGCTATAAGTATGTGATAGATAACAAGAGGGAAACTGATTGCGATGGTTTGGGTATGTTTAATGGAAACCCAGAAGAAGGTGTATAGAGAAAGGAGAGGTAGTTGAAAACATGGGGAGTTTAAAAGTTGATTAGAAGTCTTGACTTGGTTTGTGTATGATTTCTCGAGAAGAGATCGGCTAATGACAAAGATTTATCAACTGGGTTAAGTATGAACATGAATTTTGTAGGTAAGCGTCTGTGGATTTTGTAATGACAGAGATTTATCAACTTTAGTAGTTTCTGTCTGTGGATTTCGTAGGTAAGCATCTTACATGATTATAAATAATTTTTTTGCCATATCTGTAATTATTGTTCTTTAATTCCATATATGTTCATATGTTAAATTAATCGTTTTGTCTTGACTGTTTGCAGGCAAATTAATGATGGATATAATAGACATGCATGATTTTTCGCCATCTTCGAAAAGTTGGTAAAATGATTTTGTTTATACAGATAATACCAAGTTAGTAGGTAACGATGAAAAGTTTATGAATGATTTTGTTTATGCATGATTTTGTTTAATCATGAGTTTTCTCTATTGGAGTGTGTAGGCAGTGTTGAAAACTTTATACAAGACAAGTAAAATGATTTTCATAATTTTGCACCCTCTTACCAAGTTAGTGTGCAACTGAAAGTCACCCAAGAACATGAATTTTGTTTACTATGTTTATGAGTTAGTCTATTATGAGATGGTGAGATGGGCTCCTTATCGTGAGCGGGAGTTATTAGATCTCCGATCTCGTTTGCTAGCGAGAGAATGAGTCCGATTTGATCCCGTTTTCTCAGCTCTTTTGTTAAGGGTAAATTGGTCATTTATGTCTCCTTTTCTTTTGGCATTATCGCTCTCAGCTCTCAACCAAACTTTATGCTTTATTGTGTTTTGTCAAACATTTTCCTGTGTTTATTGGGTTCCGTTGTGCACTAATTTGGTGTTAAAGTGATTGACTTGGAAGAGATGGAGATGCAAAACAACAATTTGGTTGGAACTAGTAGGCATGGCTTAATTTAGCAGCCCTAGTGACAAACTCAAATTTCTACTTTTGACTCACTTATACATGATTTATTGGAAATATTTCCAGCACTTGTGTGGGGTCCTACAAGTTATTGTTGTTCTGAGCTTACACATTTTTTTGGTGGTGTTATTGTTCTGAGCCTACACATTTTTTTTGTTGTTGTTGTTCTAAGCCTTCAAGTTTTGTTGCTATTGTTGTTGTTCTGAGCCTATAAATTTCTACATTTTGACTCACAATTTTTGTTAAGTTGGCATATTCTATGAAAAGTCAAATTACTCAGAGGACAAGTAGGCATGAAGTTCCCTTGAACTGCAATATTATCAAGACTACTCAGAGTACAAGTAGGCATGAAGTGGCCTTTTTCCTCTTCCCAACTTAATTTTCTTTCTTTTTTTACAAAATGCATTTTTGACTTTTGAATTATTGTTAATGAGATGAATATGTATTAGTCATATGTAGTTGATGAGATGAAGAAGACATCTTTTGGATGGAAATGTGGAGAGAAGCTTTAGAATGTAGTTTGTCGGAATTAGTGGACTTAAACACTTTAACAAAGCCATATGGAACGCACTCCTTATCATAAGGTAGTCTGTCTTTAGAATGTAGTTTGTCTTTAGAGTGTAGTTTGTCGGTGATTTCCCCTATGCATGTATAGAGATAAGTAATTAAATAAATCCTTTTGCAAACTCGATTTGGCTATGTGTGTTCGCCTGAGTGTAGTAGCATATATGTTTGATTCTTTATTGGTAGTTTTCTCTTCCTATTTCTAGGAACCTTATGTATATATGTCTCTAGAAAAATTAAAAAAAACAAAGATAAGTTTGGTGTATATATGTCCGGTTGACGCGGCTGAGTGCCAGCGCTCGCCCTTCAGGCCGAGGTCTGGGATGGTTCGGGACCGAGTTGGAAGCGGCGCCTCCCCTAGTCCGGCTTTCTTGTCTATTCTGGATGACCCCGCGTAGGTTGGGTACGACCGAACGAGAGGCACCCGACTGGTGTCCGCGACTGATCCTTGGATTGTTGGATCCATGAGCATCGGCGGGGACGTCCTGAGGAGGGACGTCTTATCGACGTGCGGAGGTGGCAGCTCTCCTAGCCTTGGGCACCATGTGAGCTCGGATGGATGGGATACCATTGATGGCTGAGCTCGGGCCGGCGTCTGCACTAAGTTTCCCACAGATGGCGCCAACCTGATGCGGTTTGTTTTTGGGGGGTGTGGGCGCACCAGGTGTGAGTTCTTCTCGATTTGTATTTTTGCGGAACCTTGGGTGCGGACGGTGGCCCCGACCCTCAACCTGAGGAACAGCTCGGGAGTAGACGGGAGTGAGGTGGAGATCAGATACACTGCTCGGACCTGGAGGCTCGGCTCGGATCTGGAGGCTCGGATCCAGAGGTCTCGTGTACCTGCACTTGGTCTAGAAACACCGGGGTTGGTCCCGGTGGCAGACCCTTCAACGATCTAGTCAGCTACTGAAAGAGAGTAACGGTAACTAGGGTTTGAGAGGCAAAAGATTGATTACCTTTGGAAGGAGTAGAGGGTCTAGTATTTATAGGAGAAGCCAACCGGGTCTGGACCTGTTTGGGGCCGGGTCTTGACCTGGTTGCCCGTAGGCCTGACGTGGCAGAAGCCCAAGCGGTATAGGGCTGACGGGGTATGGGCCCGGGGTGGTTTAGGGCTGACGTGGCAGAGACCTGGGTGGTTTCCAAGCTGACGTGACAGATCCGGATGATCCGGCAGTACACGCTCTTTGAGGAGATCCTGTAGCCCATGAGGGGCCACGTCATCTAACCCATTTCAGATAACAAAAATTGCCATTACTAAGAATTGTCTATTTTAATTGTGCCTGTCGATTTTTCAGTTCATAGAACTCATCCATAATCATATCTTCATCAAAATACTCAGCAATTCCCTTTCAATGTTTAGAGTCAAACAATTTGCAAGCAAGTCATATTCCCTCTTGGTATGAAGTCTTGTCTTTATCAACCTCGTAGCCTTGCTTTAGAGGCTGAAAGAGTCAAAAATGAATCAAACTAATTTGTCAATAAAATAGAACGTGTTAGACATTCCCGACTCCCCTAGTCCTCAACATAAATCAGAAATTGCAGACAAATATTTCATATCATTAAGAGAAAGTGCAATAAGCACAAAATGTTGCAATTGAGTTCTCAACAAGTACACCTCTTGCTTTTTATAATGTCTTGTGGGTAGAACTATTCAGCAACAGCGCATATATCATTGATCTTGAATGACTTGTAGCCATCATTTTGATCTAGAGCAACACTAACGTGAAGAAGTTCCATAGACTCCTCATTAAACTGATAGTTTAATTCATGCAATTGAGACTCTAGTGTGGCATAGAAGATTTCTGTTAACTCTTAGTTTGGTGTGCACGGAACGTGCTCAGTTATACTAATAAGTTTAAATTTGGTGTGTCAGATTTTCAGGATCAAATAACATCAAAAAGAGATCCAAGAGAGATTCACAAATATACAAACAAGAAAAGTAATAAAGGAAGATTGCATATACAAGCAAAAGAGGAAAACATTCAAAAAGAGTTCATGATTAATTGGTCTACAAGCAAAAGAGAAAGATATCAAAGACCTGAATATTTCTTTCTATTTTCGTGAGTTTTTAAATGTATAAGATTGATTAAAGATGGATTAGTTTATGGTAAGAAAACAGGGTGGATTCGGAATATACAGGGCGATACCGGTCGACCGCATCGCAGTTGACTGCAACCTTGAGTTGCTTGAGAAGCGATCGACCTTTCACCTCTCTACTTTACGTCAGAGAGTTGAACGGTCGACCGCACCAAAATGACGGTCGACCGCACTTTGCGATGTGTATATTCTTGGAAAGTATCATTTCTATTTTGATCGATACACTTCTCCATCTATTAATATTGACGAATCCACTGTGTATTCTTCACCTAATTACTTCTGAAAAAAATTTCGAACTAATCTTTCATTTAATCAATCCAAGTGTGAGCGTTCATTTGGTTGTATTCTTCAGTCAAGATCATTAACGATCTTGAGTTTTCTTTTCATTTCTTTTCCACTTCCGTGAGATTGACGGGACTTGGATTAGAAGTTCTGTGGGTGTAATAGGTCTTTCGGCCTGAATCCGATAATTACTGTACAAGGGTTTTGAGTATAGTAGAACGCTTGTGGCGGAGAATTGCTACAAGTAGGTGGTGTGGACGTAGACCTGGGGATCGAACCACGTTATATCGATGCGTCATCTGTGTTTGCTTTTTTTTATCACTCTTACATTTACTTTACTTTATTTTATTGTTTTTAATTCTGCACGATCACCCTATTCACCCCCCTAGGGTGATTAACAGTGGTATCAAAGTGAAGTGCTTATAAAAAGCTTAAAAGCTTAAGCAAAAAGTCCAATGGCCGAAATCCCTCCTCCCCAAAACTTGTACTCATCGGAGCCTTTCGTCTCCAGTGGGACAAGTCTTACACGATCACCATTTTTTGATGAAAAATGCTATGACGTTTGGAAATTTCGTATGTCTCATTTTTTACAGATGCTCGGAGAAGAGGTATGGAATGTATGTATCAACAAAACAAAAATCACAGTCAGCGATGGAAAAACGGAATTCACAAAGGTGGAGTTATCCCTCAAGACAGCAAATTCCAAAGCCATGACGGCTCTTTATTCAGGGTTGAACAATGAAGAGCTAATGCGATGCGGGCGTAACTGCAAAACAGCCTACGAGATCTAGAACAACATACTGAAGCGGCATGAAGGAACCGGCTTCCGAGGTAAAAGCTAAAGTGAATTTGTGTTCCTATAAGTTTGATGTGTTTCGTATGTTGCCAGGAGAAAATGTGGACCAAATGCTCGCCTGCTTCGATATCATTGCCCACGAACTTGAGAGCTTGGGTAAGGGGCTTGATGATGAACAAAATTTCGGAAAGCTCATAAGCTGTCTCACGCCAGAGTAAGATGTTAAGGCCGTGGCAATGAGAGAGAATCTCGAAGAGAAGGGATTCGACTACTATACATTTCGAGGAAAGCTAAAAATGTACGAGATGGAAATGTTGGAGATAAAAAGATACAGGTAAAATATCGGGATTGAACCAAAGACTGAAAAGAAAACCATTGCACTAAAGGAAGAAAAGGCCCGACCATCAAAAGCTGATTCAGATCATGAGGAGTCAGACGAGGACATTGCTGTATTAACAAGACAATTTCGTAAGTACCTCAAACACAAAAAATATGGCAGGTATTAAGAAGAAAGTGAAAAGGAGAAGGAGGATGTGTGCTACAAGTGCAAGAAATCCGGACACATCCGTGTAAACTGTCATATTCAACAAGACAGGAATAGAGACCACTATTGCTCAAATCCAAGTCAGAAAAAGAAGGAGCTAAAAGCAACTTGGCTAGACTCGGATTCAAGTGAGGAAGAGCAAGGTTACGACAACGTCGACTTCATGGTCTTGGGAGTGGTGAGGTGCAATCACCTTCTCAAGAAGAGGTAATCCAAAAACCAACTTATGATGAACTTGTACATATGTGCAATGGTTTGAAAGACTATGCTAAGAAACTAAGTCGTGAACTTAGGCAATATAAACAAAATTCTAATGAAATACATGACGCTTGCATAACAAAAAATCACAAACTGAAAAATAAGAATGCCCTAATTTTGGAAAAACTTGAGTCATGTCGAAAAGATCATATGTTTTGCTAGAAGAAAATGAGATCTTAAAACAACAAATTTGTGAATCGCTAGCAAAACATGATGATTACTTAAGAGAGATTCAGGAGAAGTCTGTTTATATTGCCAAGCTCACAAATGACTTAGATGAATGCGAACGAAAATTTAATGAAGTAGTGGAAGGATGTAATGAAGCCCTTAAACAAAATAGGATTCTTGATGCTACTCTAGATACTCTTCGTTGGAATACAAAAGACGATGAGATAACTAGAAAAAAACTGTGTAAAAAGGTAATACTTGAAAAGATTGTTGAAAAATATGAAGGGCCCAGTTACCTTATTACAAAAAATTCAAGATCCCATCATGATAATCGAGGGCTTGGTTACGAAGAGCCAATACACAATCAAAAATGTAAATCATCATGTCATACACACTTGCATAAACTCCAACAAAATCATAAACCAATCCAAAGCTATGCAAGTGTGCATGACTTAAGACATAGTCGTATCATATGTCATTATTGTTGTAGATTAGGACATATTTCATATAACTGTTTATTAAAAAGGAATACTAATTTTGTTTGGGTAAGAAAGAATGTTAATGTAGGATCAGAATCCACTTGGACTCCTACAAAATTCCATGTGGGAGGTCCGATGCCCTCAACTTAGGAGATTGTAGACACCTTGATAGTAGATGCTCGAGAGGCTCAGCATGTTACACTAGCAGCCAGCATCTCTATCAAGGAAAAAGAAGAAGGATCTTGGTCCTTCAGAGAAGTATAGCATCAGGTAAAATCTACAGTAGACTGAAATTATATTTAATATGCATCTGCTGAATTTTTTCTGAAATACATGAAATGTGCGAACTTTAACATAAAATCATTATTTGAATGATCGGTCGACCGAACGGTCGACCATCCACCCCTCTGTTACTAATCACTAATTTAAAATCTTCTATTTCGCGTTGAGCGGTCGACCGAATTGATGAACCGGTCGATCGACCAAGTCAGTCGATCTGCTTATTCCTTTTCTAATATAAATACATCTTCACCCCCAATCTCTCAACCTTACAAAGAAACCCTAGCCTCTAAATATAAACCCATCTAATAAACCCTTATTTCTTAAAATTTTTAATCAAAAATCTCTCAAGTGCTCTTTCATCCTTGGTCTCAATGACTTCATCTTTTCACAAATCAAAAGGCAAGAAAGTTGTTGCTTCCAAATCCATCCTAGAAATGTTATAATCTTTCGCGACTCATAGTGTGCTGATATTTACTTATCTTCTCTCCATAATGCCCCCGTTGTTGCAAATCGGGTTACTAACCTATCATCCTTGGGTGGGCAATTCTCTGCCATGGTTAGAATTCTTAGGGATTTTGGATGGGAAAACTATCTTGCTACCCCCAAGCACTTACTCCGAGTCTCTAACTCAACAATTCTATGCAAATCTTGAGGGGCTTCAAGATGATGATCTTACCCTCTCTTCTATCATCCTTGGCCGTAAGGTCAAAATCACTCCC
Source organism: Hemerocallis citrina (assembly GCA_017893485.1). Classification (NCBI taxonomy): domain Eukaryota; kingdom Viridiplantae; phylum Streptophyta; class Magnoliopsida; order Asparagales; family Asphodelaceae; genus Hemerocallis; species Hemerocallis citrina. Next base: position 165,535,734 of record CM030362.1, on the reverse strand, counting down.
GAATATCTTCGGGGGAGATACAAGTTTCCCAAAGGGGAGTTTGATGCATATCACTTTGACTTTAAAACCCTCAGTTATAAGCCCGATCACAATCAAAACACCGTCAAATCTATGATCATTCAACCCGAATTCTCTCGTCTCCCTTATCCTGCTCTTACAAATTTTACCGATATCGCTCGCGTTCTTAATAAAATTGTCAATGCTGATATTTGGCCCAAGAAAAATGATAAATCAGAAATTAGGGTTGATCAATCTTTCATCATCTTTCTTATTCTTGGGAAGTACAAATTCGATCTTGCTACATTCATCATTCGCATGATGAATTATGCAACTACTACTAATCGTGGTCTCCCCTTCAGCTCTCTCATATACAACCATGTTATTGATTCCCGCATTGATGTTGGGAACTTCTTGCTTAGTAAAAGCCCTATGCCTATTCTTCCTCAACAAATGGGTATTGATGTACCCTTCAATCAGCGTGCTCGTCGTCGTCAAGCCCAATAGCAAGCACGCCAAGCCGAACAAGTACCACAAGAATCTTCCTCTTCACGATGCAAGAATGCCACTCCATCTTCATCATTTGTGACTCACGAGCAGTTTAATGCTCATCAAATGCAAGTATATGAATATTATGCTAATACAATTGAGTACTTGCAAGGGAAGGAAGATTGGGAAATTCTTCCTCCACCGAATGATGAAGATGATGAGGAAGATGAGGAAGGCAATGACGGCAATGATGGAAATGATGGCGGGGATGATGATGATGATGATGAGTGAATATTGTTTTGTAATTGAAATATCTATGTGTACGCTCCTTGTTGCTATGTAATCCTATATGAAGTTGCTTGTGTCAAATATCTGATTGCCTGGAATGTATCTATTTTTCTGTCGACTGTACGGTTGATCGGTTTTTGCATAAATGGTCTTTCAGTATTTGTGGTCGACTGTGCAGTCGACCGATTTGCTCTCTTTGATCTGTTATGTTTTTGACAAAGGGGGATATTTTACTTGAGTATATTTCCACTGAGTCGCAACTTGCTGATATTTTTACAAAACCTCTAGATGAAAAACGTTTTTACTTCTTGAGAGGAGCATTAAATGTTATTGATTTTTCCGCCTAAAAACTTTTTGTATGGGTCGGTCGACTGTTCGGTCGACCGGCTAAGTCTCGGTTTTTGATTATTTTTCGTCTCGATTAACTTTTGCTTATTCCGGTTGACCGTACGGTCGACCCGTTCGCCCTTTGTAGGTTCTGTTGGTTTTGCGGTCGAAAGGCATGCTTTTTGAAAATCTCTTTTTGCGATCGACCGTGCGGTCGACCGGTATGCGCTCTGGATGATTCTTTTAAAAATCTTTTTTTGCGGTCAACCGGTTCTCTCTCTAGCCTATATTTTCAAAGTCTTATAAAATTAATGTTCCTTTCTCAAAATTTTGATTTTTTTTGTTGCTTTCATGATATTATGAAGAGATCTCACTGTATAGCAAAGAGTCTCGCTATCAACGGTATCATGTAAGAAGTTTCTCTTCCATTTTTTTTACAAGATTGTATTCATTGTACTATCATAAAATGTTTTCTCTTTGGTGTTTTCATTGATGATTTGTCCTACGAACTTTCCAAGGCTTATTTTACTTATGTCTCCTCTATTTATCCCCTCTTGGTGTGTTCCAAAAAGGGGAAGAATTATTTCTAGAATGTTTTCAAAATGATTTCTACTTATATTTCACGAACAACTATGTATATTAGTCGTACCCATCTCTTATATTTGTTCTTTAAGTTCAGTTTTACAGGTAGCATTATATTAAGGGGGAGTATTCACTCCCTTAAAATCTTTATGTATATGAAAATCTGTATTATAGGATGTGCTAAATTCAGGGGGAGTATTCATATGTTGTGTTTTAAATTTTCAAACATTCATGCATGTTTTGTTCACACCAAAAGGGGGAGATTGTTGACTCTTAGTTTGGTGTGCACAAAACGTGCTCACTCATACTAATAAGTTTGAATTTAGTGTGTCAGATTTTCAAGATCAAATAACATCGAAAAAAGATCCAAGAGAGATTCACAAATATACAAACAAGGAAAGTAATAAAGGAAGATTGTATATACAAGCAAAAGAGGAAGACATTCAAAAAGAGTTCATGATTAATTGGTCTACAAGCAAAAGAGGAAGATATCAAAGACCTGAATATTTCTTTCTATTTTCGTGAGTTTTTAAATGTAGAAGATTGATTAAAGATGGATTAGTTTATGGTAAGAAAACAGGGTGGATTCGGAATATACAGCGCGATATCGGTCGACCGTACTTCATGACCGGTCGACCGCATCGCTGTCGACTGTAACCTTGAGTTGCTTAAGAAGCGGTCGACCTTTCACCTCTCTACTTTACGTCAGAGAGCTGAACGGCTGGTGCGACCGCACTTTGCGCTATGTATATTTTTGGAAAGTATCGTTTCTATTTTTTATCGATACACTTTTCCATCTATTAATATTGACAAATCCACTGTGTATTCTTCACCTAATTACTTCTGAGAAAATTTCTGAACTAATCTTTCATTTAATCAATCCGAGTGTGAGCGTTTGTTTGGTTGTATTCATTGGTCAAGATCATTAACGATCTTGAGTTTTCTTTTCATTTCTTTTCCTTCGGTGAGATTGACGAGATTTGGATTATAAGTCCCGTGGGTGTAATAGGTCTCTCGGCCCGAATCCAAGAATCACTGTACAAAGGTTTTGAGTATAGTGGAAAGCTTGTGGCGGAGAATTACTATAAGTAGGTGGTGTGGACGTAGACCTGAGGGTCGAATCACGTTATATCGCTGTGTCATCTGTGTTTGCTTTTCCTATCACTCTTACATTTACTTTACTTTATTATTTTTAATTCCGCACGATCACCCTATTCACCTCCTGGGATGATTAACAATTTCGACATGATAATGATGTTCCATGTTAATAATATCGATTGGGGTTTGGAATCGTCTATGATTGTATCGGGCACTCCTGTTAGGGACTTCAACTTCATTTGAGATGCAAAATGATTTGACATTTTAAAGAAAGTCAACCCAGCTGGTTTCTCTTAACTTTGGAAGAAACATCTTTGGTTGTAGAAACTAAATTCATGGTATTGACTGTCTTGAGATTGACGTCGTAAAAAGTTACAAAGAATGTCACTGATTCCCAAGACTTCTTTCCTCAAAAGTAGGATATCAACAAATTCAAATACCCTCATCTTCTTAAAACAAGCTTCACCATCTCTATGTATATAAGCAGAACACCCATTATTACTAATATCTATTAGCACAGAACAAGTTGAAGGTAAAATCAGATGACCATCTAGTATCCCCCGGTCATTGCAATGTGTCAATTCGATTAGCTCCCGTACAGTTTCAATCTCACCCACATCAGTCATATGCATGTACATAAGCTTATAAGCTTCTTGAGCCTCACGAAATTGATTGTTGCGCTTAGAGGAAGCACCAACTATATTAATAACATACACCAATTCATCAAGAAAATTAAGTATTGGTTTTATTTCTCTTGATGCCGCAACTAGTGCAAGCTGGAGTTTATGTGCAACAAAATGCACATAATAATTGCGTGTGGACATTCCTTCAAGATAAAGCTTTTAATCTTCCCCATTCACCACACACATTACTTGCACCGTCATATCCTTGACCTAGCATATCTTGAATACTCAAGAGTAAAACAAGAGAGCACGATAGAGATACTCATTTTTTAGAGTTAATGCACATGTATAGCTAGAACAAGATCTAAAAAAACACCCGCTCATGAACCATAGATGTCGACAAATCTAATGAATACAGGCATTTGCTATCTTAGTGACTCATATCTAGATTCATCAACCATAATGCATTATTTAGAATCAACATTTTCTACAAAAATTTCATTTTACGCCATACTTGTAACAATAAACAAAATCTCCTTTTGAATCATATGAGGTTTATATTTAGATGTTCTTGGAGCATTTTTTAATGCAACTTCGTTGACTTCTTTGTTCTACTTTGCCATCTCTCTCTCTAAATTTTTTAGAGAGAGAAGCTCCCCAAAAAAACTCAAAAAAGAAAATCCTAGATCTAGATCTGAGTTTGGAGGGGGTGGCGGCTAGGTTTTCGCCGCCCCCTCCCCGGTCGCCCCTCCATGCCGTCCACCCCTCCCCCTCCCCGGTCGCCCCTCCATGCCTTCCACCCCTCCCCTCCCGCCGCCACTACTACCGCCGCTTTAGTCCAGACGAAAACCCAACTCGAGAATCAAGCCGCTCTTGAACAGGCGAGGAGCTCCAGTTATCCTGTCGATCTACTTCCGACGTGCTCCTCCAGAAGCGCCGCCCCGTTGAAGCCCCCCGACGTGCTCCTCCAAGCGTCGGGAGAGATGCTGGAGGGGCCAGCAGTCAATGCAACGACCAGTCGAGGGTGCTCCAACGCCGACGCCCCATGTCCAGCTCAATGACGTTCGTGCTCCAACGCCGACGCTCCAGTCCAACTCCAGCGAAGCTCCGTCCAGTCGATGGTGCGCTTCGTCTAGTCGATGGACCTGGACATTGAGCAATTTCAGTGGTCAATATAGGAGTTGATGTGTTGGGGTTGATTGTGTGTGAGTGTGTTGATTGTGAGGAGAAGTGTTTGAGATAAGATGGAGATCGATGGCTGACTTCGTTGTGGAGTTTGGGTCCGAAGATAGGGTCCCTCCATGATGTGCGCTCACTTGTCTCAACTTTCGGGGTGTCCAACGATGTCGCCGGTGCAGTCTTCACAGCATCTACTATTATGTTATTGAGCTTCCTCCAGCTTAGGCCACTATCTCTTGCAGCGTGTGTGTCTGTGTGGTGAGAAATTGCCTGAGAGAGCAAGAGCGTGAGAGAGGTGAAGGTATCCTCTTCACGGCTCTCTCTTGGAGCGGGGTTTTTGGGTGGGGGGAGCGAGATAGTTGTTTGGTGAGAAATCGCCTGAGAAAGTACCAACGTGAGAGAGGTGAAGGTATCCTCTACATGATTCTCTCTTTGGTAGTGGCTGTGGGACCAGTTGGCCTATTTGTAGGATGAGTGGAGGAGATTGTGGGAGGCTACATCCGGGCTATGATGACCACAGTCGAACGGGGCACCACCACCACTATGCCTTCATAATAGAAGCTGACGCCCAACGCCATCGCCCTTTGTGGCGAGAAGAGAATGTGATACTTCAATCAGCTGAGCTTTTCTGATTAAGAGAGAGAGTGAGAGAGTGGGTGAATGAAGATATTGCTCCTCACTACTCTATGTTGGTGTTGGCCTGTATTTGTGAGAAATCACTGGAGATAGAAAGGGCGTGAGAGAAGTGAAGGTATTCTCTTCACGGCTCTCTCCTTGACTACGGTTTTTGGTGAGGGAGTGCTTGTTGCAAGATTGTGGGAGGATAGGAGGTGTAGACAGAGCTTGGCGGTTGTCAAAACTCTGCATGCGGGGCATGGGCCCAAAGATGGGGTCCCCCCAGCGAGGAAAAGGCAGGACTCGGCGGGTGATAAAATCCTGTTAGACTTGTTTCAGGTGAATGTGCATGTGCCGTGGAGGCAATGTACGAAGCGAAACTAACGTACATTCAATTTTGCTGGATCGAGCTTGTTTGTCGGCCCACCCTCCAAGGTTGTTAGAGGGATTTGTTGCTTTTACCGGTCATGTTGCTTCATGTATGTTTTATTTTCTGTCTGTAATTTATAATCTGGCCCAGTACTCTGGGTTTGTTTCGTTAAGTTTTTATTAATGAAACAGGGTGGCCATATTCCATCTTTTCCTTCAAAAAAAAAAACATTTCAATGGAAATTTCCTCGATTGATCAAAGTTGGACTTTCATCATGGCCTCGAAATACAATAGCTTGAAATGCACAAACTTTTGCACTGTTATTTGAAGCCACAAACCTGAGTCGGTGCATTCAATTTTATATTATGTTTGTATCTTCATCACTTTATCAGTATTGTTGGATTGAGCTGTTAGATAAGTAGAATGTTTCAAAACAATGTTATTCGAAAAGAAATTATTCTTCCCCTTATGCGATTGAAATAAACAATCATTTTCATTAACTTTCTTTTAATTAGAGAATCCCTTATGGTAAATGTAGTTGATTCAAGACTGCCGCTAGGTGGCTTATTAAGAACATAGCATGGTAAACAAAATGATGCATGCTTTATGGGAAAGTATTCCTACTATAAGAGAAATTCTTGAACCAAGAACATTGAATGACTAAGAGCATCTCCAACCCGTTAGCTATTTTGGCTATCTAGAATAGCCAAAAAAGATAACAAATGGATAAGTTTGCTAGCGAATAAAGTTTACACTCCAACCATGCTATCTATTTTGGCCAGCCATAAATGTTTTAATTTTTATTTACTAAAACAATTAGTTATTACAATAATATTTTTTAAAAATGACAACATTTCTATTCCTCAAGAATTTTGGAATCAAATACCTTCATTATAAATCATCATTCCACAAGTTCCACAAGTTACCAGTTGGTAGAGGGACATCAAAGAGTTTTATACGTATAGGGAACTATGTACTTGTAGACCCTTAAAAGCCCTTAAAAGATTGAAGGCTTGCCTTACATTATCCCGACTGGAACCAAAGACTAGTTACTGTATCTATATGCTGCTAAAGCTAGACGAGAAGCAATTGTATGAGCTGTTACTCTGCATAGAAAGAGAACTGAATTTGGTTGGCACTTGTAGTTGTGGGTGAATCATTACTGTAATTGTGTATTATATAGCTTTCATTGTTTGTAAAATGTTGGTGGAGATTAAAGACCCATCCTAGATGTGTAGAATCTTATTTCAAATTCATGCTTCTTTGGCTATTCGGATTTCATGTTATTCATTGTCCTTTCAGTAAGTTGTCTTGACTGTGTATTTGAGGAAGACTGGATCAATGATGTGGGATCTCAGTGTAGTTACTACAATATGAATTTGGTTTGATTACTACTGGTTGATTTTATCTGCTAAGAATTCGAATGATCTGCACATCTTTTTGATGATCCAAAAGCGAATTTCAGATTGGATTCGTATCAGGTTATCGGTTTGGTGGCTTCATTGACACCCTCGTTAGTTATCAAATGGCCCTCAAAGATACATGCGTCTCCACTCTCCACTCTCCAGTTAAAAATCTATTTCAAAACATTCAATCTCAACAAGGAAACCAAGGCTTGCAGCATCCACAATTACAAATTTCTACAACATATTGCATAAAGATTTCAACCTATTACACTCTACTACATTATAGCATGATATCAACAACAACAATAACTATTGCTCTAATCTGCATTCTATTTGACAAAGAAGAACATCACTGTGGATAATATCAACAATAAGAATATCAACAACAATAATATCAGCAATTTGACAAAGATTCCAACAGCAAAAATATAAACTACAACAAGAAGAAAAACAACAAGCTAATATAAAAACCAGCAGCAAGAACAACAATAATACTTTAAACAACAAGAAGTTCACTGTATGCACCAGTGTTATGGTTCAATTATATGCATAATTTCCAATCTGTTGTGTCAGTGAGTTAAAAGTTAAAACTAATATATCACAAGCTGGTGATGATATGCATATGTTGTACAGATATGCTGTACGTATTTGGCTTATTCAACTGTGTAAGCTCTATTGTGAGTCAGCTTTATCTAATCATGTATTTGGCATTTATTCACTTTTGCAAACAAAATATGTTACAAATAATGTTTACAAAATTCGTTTTACAGTCGAAAGATAGAGAGGCACAGAAAACATAGAAGAGAACAGGAGAGAGGAAAACCGAAAGAAAAGGAAAAAATTAATAAAACAACTTACAAGAACGAATGAAAATACAACTTGAGAAGCCGAGGCCTGTGTATCACACAGTGTCCTTAAAACAGATTTCGCCTCTTTCCGGTTGCTGGAATGAACGGAGGTGCCTGTCACTCAGGATGCAACGACTTGGAGCGATCCCGTAGGCACCACGTACCACTCCCGAACTGAGTATAAGCGCTTGAACCTATCACCGACTTACCAACAAAAGTAGAACCGATGAACAGTACAGAAGAAGAGAAGAAGATCTGGTTTGTGCAGGGAAGAAAGTAAAGGGGAGGCCTCTATTTATAGAGCCTGGGTTAGATCAGTAACGGCAGACAAAGCTGTTAATGACTTCACTGTAACGGCAGACAGCGAATTGAATGCCGACACTGTAACGGCAGACATCATTTACTGCCTTCAGTGTAACGGTAGACAGTGAATTGAATGCCTTCAGTGTAACGGCAGACAGAACCGTTTTTGCATTCATTTCAGCCGTTACAAAAGGAAAACTATAGCAAAAAGTGGCTCTGCACGGGGTGGGATCAAATCGGTCCGACATTCGTGTCCGCAGGTCGTGCGGGCGCACACAAGTCGCATGTAATCCGGTCCGTGATTTGCACCCCCCCTGCGCGGGCGAGAGAGAGCCTCTCTTCTAGCCATCTTACAATGCTTAGAAGGAGATTACTATATATCCTCTTCTATTTCCTTTGTTATTTCCGATGTGGGATTATGTTCCCTTAACCCATTTTCAAGAATGAAAACGTCTCACTTTGAGAGACAATTTCTCATTCACCCCTTAACCAATTTTAGCAAACCAATATATGATTTTGATCTACTCACGAAGGAGAACACAAATCAATCAAGATCTCTCAATAATTCATTGAGGATCTTACTCAAAAAATTGCTCAAAAATCGGTTCGAAAATGGTGTCTAAAACACTCATTTTCTAACAAAATATTCCCTTGAAGTCTGTATCACTGAATTGAGTTCATATATATATATGTGAATTTGATTGTGTAGCACTGTGTCTCTCATGAACTTGTTCGTATCAGGTTGGAGTGGAGCTTCGTGGGTTTTAATGTATATTGAAATGTGCATAAGATTCTGCAAATAATTCCCATTGTGAACATTTCAATGCTATTGCAGCTCTAATCAATTAAGTCACAAGCTTACAAATACGAGTGTTTGAAAAACAACATATCCAACTCTTCACAACAATGCTACATTTTTTAAAAACAATCAAAACACCACTATCAAGAACATATATTAAGTCATTTGAATCACAAAATACACCACTGCAAGATCATAACAATGCTTCATATGTTCAACAATAGTAGCTAAAAATTGAGTACACGTTACTGAAATAGATATATAAATAAGAGATTCCATTGATAAATATTTTGGTTATTACAATGACCACTGCAAACACTACAAACATATGCTAACCCCAAATGCTTGTTACATCATTTGAAGAAATTAAAGATCACTGAAGAGAAAAAAAAAACAGAAACTTTAAATTAATGCTGAAGAAGAGCTTCATTCTTCTTCTTAAATAATTGAATCGATTACTTCTGCTGCCTCTCACAATTCAAAATCATCATCAATCTTGGACAGCTCCAATGCAGCCTCCTCTTCATCCGCATTAATTGCGAAATACGGATTACGAACCTCGGGCCTAAGATTGTACCCTGTGAACACATAGAACACCAGAGCTGCATTCGCCACAACTTGAAGAGGAATAACAATCATTAAAATCCACTTCTTCTTAACTTGCAAAAAAGGTTTCACAAAAGACCATCCAGTCCCAATCAGAACATTGACAGTGAACAACCTGATCCCTTTCAAGAAGCTGAAGAAGTAGAATTGCACATCCCAGCCGTGCGCAGTGCTGCACATCCCAGCCATGCGCAGTGCCCGTGCGGTTGATGAAGGGCTTCGAAGACAACAGGGTTTCGATGAGGACGACAGGGCTTCGACGACGACAGGGCTTCGGCTTCGATGAGGGCTTCGACGACCACAGAGCTGCTTCGATAAGGGCTTCGACGACGACAGGGCTTCGAGAGTGGAGGAGGGCTTCGCGATTTTGGAGGAGGGCTTCGATGAGGGCTTCGCAATTTTGGAGGAGGGCTTCGGCAGAAGTAATATGGCGAGCGGATCCTGCTCGCCAGATTTGGCGAGCGGATCGCGAGCGAAAATCAGATCGCTAGAGTAGCGACTAATTTGGCGAGTCCGTTGGAGAGGATTTTTGGGGATTTAATCGCTATTTTGGCTAATTGAGAGGAATAGCGATTAGCGTTGGAGATGGTCTAATTGCGTTCCTCCCGAGCTACGATACTCTGAAAGCTTAAGATAATATTCCCCAGCTTTAATGTATGCCCTTAGACTCTCATCTATCAAAAACTCTTAGAATTTGTTCTTTCTCTCCTGGGTCACGTTTGATAGTTTGAGGAGAATTCTCAACTTCTTCATGTATAGTCCTCGGACATTTAAGAGTAGGATCCTCAAAATTATGTGGCAGCACAACATTAGAAGAAGGTGGACATGCATTAGTTTCAGAGTTGGAGAAATTATTTTTTTGAGAAGAATGAAAAAATGAATTTTTGCTTGTTCATATTTTCACATAAATTGTAATTAAGAAAATAAATAATTTAAAACTATACACACAAGTTCAATCCAAAAAACTTTAAAAAAGCTAAAAAGTAAGAAGAATCTTAGTTAATAGTTACTTGACTATTATTCTGGGTGAGCGGGTCTTCTTACTTCTTTGGCATCCTTAATAGCAGTTGAAATAATGGTTAATTAAAATGACTTCAATTTAAAAATTATTGTCAATGCTTGGATAATTCAAAAGCATTATGTATTAATATAATTAACACATTCTTTCAAACACTTGTTGTGTCTAATCTTGAATCTAAAATTTCTCTAGCGTGAAGCATCATGTGTAGAAATGTATTACAAAAGTTGTCTTAAAACAATTGAGACATTATCTAAAACACTTGGTGTACTATTCAAAAATATAAATTTCTCAAACATGAAACATCATGTTGAAATATTTTTTGAGACAAATTCTCCAACAACTAGTGGGCAATCTTAGTTTCTTATTTGAATATTATCCAACTAAATTTTAAAATGAGAGAAGACATTTAAAAAATAGTGAAGAATAAAGAGAGGGAGAGATACCTTACAGATAAGTTTCACTTGTGAGAATCAAACTACCAAAGAGGGGTTAATTTTTGAATTTTTTTACCAAACTATCCCACTTTTTGTAAGTATGTACGAAACTATCCCTGTTTGAAAATTTAATACCAAAATATCCCTGTCGCTAACTGTGTTAGCGCGCATAGTATTTTTCTTCGCGCTAACTCAGTTAGCGTGCTGCAGGGGATACAACTTTTTCCTCTTGTTTGGGTGTGGCAAAAAACTCACCCAATATAGACACGCTAACCTCGTTAGCGCGCCTCTTTATACCAAGACCGTTAACTGGGTTAGCGTGTGTCGATTATTAGTCTGTTTGTGAAGATAGGCATACACGTTAACTCAGTTAACGGTCTTGGTAAAACAAGGCACGTTAACCGAGTTAACGTTTATGAGTATCTCCAATTTCCAGAAAGTTTCAACTTTCTAGAAACTTAAAATCTTCACAGCCGTTAACTCAATTAACGGCCTTGGTAAGAATAGACACGTTAACTGAGTTAACGTGTGTGAGTATCTTTTTACCCACACCCCTCTTTGAGGTAGTGCCCCATAATGTCCCATCTACGAACGCTAACCCTGTTAGCGCGAGTGGTTTAAACACGCACGCTAACGGAGTTAGCGTGTCTATATTGAGTGAGTTTTTTTGTACACCCAAACTAGAGGGAAAAAGTTGTATCCTCTGCAGCACGCTAACTGAGTTAGCATGAAGAAAAATACTAGGCGTGCTAACTCAGTTAGCGACAGAGATGTTTTGGTATTAATTTTCAAACAGGGATAGTTTCGTACATACTTACAAAAAGTGGGATAGTTTGGTAAAAAATTCTTAATTTTTACCTTTGATGAACTCAAGAACAAATTTAGAAGAAAATTATTTATTTTTCTTAATGAGTATGGGATATTAGGATTTTTGGTAGGCTAGTAATTTCGGTATGGGTATTGTGTGTTATTAGATTTGGTTATTGCATTTGGATCTAATTCATGGAGTGTTTATATAAGGTAATTGGGTTTGTAGATTGTGCTTGTAGGCATCAGTGTTAGGACTTGTGTACTCAAACACACAAGCACAAGAGTCTTGTAGAAGGAGAAGACACAAAGAGGCAGCGAGAAAGTCAGCAACAATGCAGTAGAGAAAACATCAGTCAGCAAGAGCAGAATAGCACCAGTGGCAGTTGAGTGCGTGGAAACACAATTGACCGACAAGGGCAGTTGACCGCACTTGGCTCTCTGACTTGGCAAAGTCTTATTGTAGTTGACCGACATAAAGTACAGTCGACCGCATCAGGTGTTGGCAGATTATTTGGGTTACGGGTTTGGATCCAATTGGGATATATTTGTATTTATCTTTTAAGGTATATATATATCTATATAATAAAACACAAAGAAACCTATCAAGTGGCTCTCCTTCAGTAGGGTTGAAATCAATGGTTCAGATCTAACCTTACAAAACATATTTTTCTGCCCAAAAGTTTCCTCCCAAAACCCAAATTCAAATCCCAAAAACAACTCATTTATTTATTTAATTCTCTCTCGCTTTATTCAGAAATTTATATTTTCATATTTCAGGTTTGTAAATTTTCAGATTTTTTTTGCATTTTTTATTGCTCATGTTACATTGAAACTAGTAAATATCTCATCAACAGTTAAATTTCTTTACTTTTCACACTCAAAGTTCTAAGAAGTTGGATTTTACACTCACATTTATAATTATTTTTCAACATATACTAATGGAAACATAGACTTCTATTTACAACTAATTATTGTTTTACTATTCAAACTTGAGCTACATAATAGTTGTTTTATTGTTTATAAGACTTTTATATGTTGTACCATTCCGAAGACGTGCCATAGGCACGTGCCCACGGGCAAATCTAGTATATACATATATAAGGAAGTCTTCCGTTGTGCACCACCTATGGTGCACACGGCATGTGCACTCGGCTTTCCCACCTTCGTATCGACGATCCGAACCGTTCACATTAATCTACACATCTAAATTAGTCTAAATATGTAAAATCAAATCATTTGAAATTTATTTGCCCATTCATTGAAGTGTTACAAAATTGTATGGCTGAAAATTATTATTTTAATAGTCACATGATGGATGGACAAATAAATTTTAAATAATTTGATTTTACATATTTAAACTAATTTAGATGTGTAGATCAATGCGAACGGTTTGGATCGTCGATACGAAGGCGGGAAAGCCGAGTGCACACGAAGGGATGGTGCACAATGGAAGATTTTCCTATATATATATATATATATATATATATATATATATATATATATATATATATATATACTAGATTTGCCCGTGGGCACGTGCCTACGGCACGTCTTTCGGAACGATACAACACACGAAAAGTCCTGTAAACAGTAAAACAACAATTATGTAGTTCAAGTTTGAATAGTATAACAATAATTAGTTGTAAATAAAAGTCCATATTTCTATTAGTACATGTTGAAAAATAATTATAAATGAGGGTGTAAAATTCAACTTCTTAGAACTTTAAGGGTGAAAAATGATCAAATTTAACTGTTGAAGAGATATTTTCTATTTTCAATATAACATATGCAATAAAAAAGCATAAAAATTCTGAAAATTTTACAAACCTGAAATCTTAAAATCTAAATTTCTAAGTCAATAAAGAAAGAATGGGAGAGAGAGAGAGGTAGAGAGAGAAAGAGAGAAATATGAAAAAGTGAAGAGAGAAGAGAGAGATAATAATAAAGTAATGAATTTTTTAGTTTTGGGGGGACAAAATTTAATTTTGGGACATGAAATTTTGGTCGGAAAAATATGTTTTGCGAGAATCAATCTAAGCCATTGATTTTAGGAGAGACTGAATGAGAGCCACTTGATAGCTTTCTTTGTAATTTATTATATAGATATATAATAAAACACAAAGAAAGCTATCAGGTGGCCTTCATTAAATAGGGTTGAAATCAATGGTCCAGATCTAACATCACAAAACATATTTTCCCGCATAAAAGGCCCCCCCTCCCCCCCCCACCCCCCCCCCCCCCCCCCCCCCAACCCCGCGAAAAAAAACTCAAATTCAAATCCCCTTAAAACAACTCCTTTATTTATTTGTTTGTTTATTTATTTATTTATTTCTCTTTCTCTCTCTCTCTCTCTCTCTCTCTCTCTCTCTCTCTCTCTATTTACTCAGAAATTTATATTTTCAGATTTCAAGTTTGTAAATTATCAGATTTTTTATGCATTTTTTTATTGCTCATGTTACATTGAAAATAGAAAATATCTCACCAACAGTTAAATTTCATCATTTTCCATACTCAAAGTTCTAAGAAGTTGGATTTTACACCCCCATTTATAATTATTTTTCAACAGATACTAATGGAAATATGGACTTTTATTTACAACTGATTATTGTTTTACTATTCAAACTTGAGCTACATAATTTTTGTTTACTATTTGCAAGACTTTCATATGACGTATCATTCTGAAGACGTACCGTAGGCACGTGCCACGGGCAAATCTAGTATATATATATATATATATATATATATACCCTAAATACAAATATCTATATAATAAAACACAAAGAAAGCTATCAAGTGGCCCTCCTTCAATCCCCCCAAAATTAAAGGCCCAGATTTAACCTCACAAAAACACATTTTCCCTCCAAAAGTTCAAATCCCCCCCTCAAAACAACTCATTTATTTATTTAATTCTCTCTCTCTCTCTCTCTCTCTCTCTCTCTCTCTCTCTCTCTCTCTCTTGTGTGTGTGTGTGTGTGTGTGTGTGTGTGTGGAAACATGAACTTTTATACCCCAATTTATAATTATTTTTCTAAATACGTGCCGTAGGCACGTGGCCACGTGCAAATTTAGTGTGTATATATATATATATATATATATATATATATATATATACTAGGTATGCCCGTGGGACGTGCCTACGGCGCGTATTCGGGACTGCATGTAAATTTAGTTAGATTTATTTGATTGGGTGAACTGCATAAGTGGGTGTAAATTTAGTTAGATTTAGTTAAAAAATTGGGTGACATAAGTGGGTGACATAAGATGTATTTTTAGGATTACCTATTTGATAAGTTAATTAATTGATGCCTCGTCACGGAGTGGACAGTTGTTATATCTAGTTCATTTGATGTTTGGATCAAAATATATATGATCTTTTGTTAGTCGAGCTGTGTCTACTGCTGTAAATAAATAATGGAACCGATCATAATGCTCTGCTGCATGTTGGAGCTTATGGGTTTCTGTTTGCAGACCAATATCATAATTTTTCTGGACATCTTGTGGGCTTCTTTCTATCTGCAGATTCAGAGATTGAGGAAACGATCGAATTCATCGACTTTTGTTAAACGGGACATAATCTGTTGTTAAAAAAGAAGAGAAGAGATGACCAATTAAGGGATGCTGCTAACTTCATGGATGATAACAACTTCATGGATGATAAACGGGACATGATCTGGGAACTAGCTAACTTCATGGATGATAAGCATGCCATGGCCCAAACTGAGATGCAGAAGGGTGGTGGTGGTGGTCAGCTAACATTACTCATGAAAGGGAAGGGAAGAAAGTTGCGAATCTGTGGCTCATTTTACTGTGGGAATTTGGCATGGTATTGACAGATGGTTGTCCTTCATGTCCCAGGTTTGTTTGACTTGATTAGATAGGAATTAAATGAACAAACAAAATTCCCGTTGTCTTTTTTGGTGATAATGAAATGGCCTTAGCCTTTTATTAGCCCTCAAGGCTAACCAACCAGCAAATTTCGTTTGAAAAACCAAGATATTATCATATGACTAAGATACAAAATAAAAACCCAGCGTTTGAAAACATAATAAATTTTAGAAAATTTAGTAAAAATTTTGACCGAACCTCCCTTGAAATATTAGCCCTTTTACAGAAATTCCTTACGGAATTCTGCTAACAATTAAATATATGACATCACAGGCAATAAATATCAATCCTCCCCAGGCTCAATCGAGCAACATCACACAAACATCATATATATAAGGCTCTGGGGGAAAAATTCAGAATATAATGCAAGATACAAAATAAAAACCAAAAAATCTTTTGAAAATGTAATAAATTTTTTGAAAAACCTTCGAAAAACCTTTAAAAAACCAAATACAGAACCCAATACTCCACAAAATTGCGGGTACGGGTATTAACATAACTATATTATATCATCATTATATACAGTTACTTACATCATCTCCAAAAATACTAAATATTACAATTATTACAACTATTACATCATCCACCATACTAAACACCAACCAACTGAATGAAAAAAAAATACATGGTTGTAGGTCCCCCAATGGTTGAAGTCTTCAAAAATAGGACCAAATAGTGAGCCTAAAAAAACAGTTAGAGTTTTGAATCAAATAGTAAGAGTTTACAATAAACAATTAAAACAATAGTAACAGTTTTGAAACCATTACCTTTCAAACAGAACAATGGCTTCAACCAAACATGTTCCTCATCATCCTACAAAAAGTTAAACTGTCAATATGTACATGACGGTTTTGAGTGTGGACGACAATCTGGAAAAAAAGAAGAAGCATTAAATTAGCAGCAATTAACGGTTAACATAGGGTGTAGTTATAGTAAATATAAATTTACCTTATTGCAACCCCAATTCATCAATGTAGTTGCATTTATAAATTTGAGGTCCATGTCAGCTGCTTCCCAGTTCTATTAAAGTTCAAAAGTAAAACAACAATGAAAATAAGTTTTAGTAAGGTAAATCTATCATATATAAATGGATTTTTTTATTTTGTCGTCTTGTTTCATTAAAGAAAAAATAATAAGTTAATAGATGACCCTCTTTCTATTTTTTTCTTCTTATATATGGTGTCAATATTTCATTACTGATAAGTTAATTGATTTGAAGAGTTTGCTGGCTCATTATTAGCATTGGTACTAAAACCCGAAATCCGGACCCGACCCGGACCCGGCGTTGGACCGGAACCGACCCGATCTAATTTGGGTAGAGCATGGGTCCTAAATAACTACCTGTTGAAATTTCGGGTCGGGTCTGGGTCCCCTAAAAATGGAACCGACCCGGACCCGGACCCGCAATAGAGAATTAATCAATAAACGAAGCGGACCCGACCCGTTACCCGTTACCAGTGTCACTCAGTATATCAAAGGTAGATTGCCAATCACTGACTCATAAATTAGTCAGTATATCAAAAGTATAGATCCAACCCAATATAGATCCGACTCATAAATTAGTCAGTATACTATGGCATAAATTACATGAAATACTTCGTTAATTGAGAGTTTGTGCTTAGCATCAATGTAGCGCCCCGATTTCCGAATACCGAGAAACCGTGACACGAGCCAAGACCTTTTCTTCAATTAGTCACAATACACAGAAAAACAGGAGAATTTAAAACTTTTTATTCAATACTCAATATGTTACAAGTCTGAATACTGTACAACTGTAATATCTTACAATAGAGTTACAATATTGCCTTTACACTTCTAAGTATTACAACCTTCACATCTTACATCAGAGTACTTCTCAACTAATCCAGAATCAATACATATTTTGCAGCGGAACTAAACTTAATACTGACTCCTTGCTTTCCTTGCCTTGAGTCCTCTTGAATCTCGCCTTTGTACTTTGGCGATCCAGTACCTATGGAAGTGGGGACGTCAGTATTCACTGACGCTTAAAGGCTGATCATATAGCAGCGAATCTTCCAAACAATATACAAAATATAACAATGGTGTTGGTGTAGTTTAAGTGTTCGTGAGTGCTATGACTAGACACTAATGCGATACTTAAAATAGAACTAATTAGACACAACCCGTTCCTGACAATACTCCATGACTCTGTGAGGTTGCAGAAGGGGTCAAGTCCCCCTATGCAGTCTGCTTATGGTGTCTCCGTTTTCCACTACTACCCGGCATGCCGGACCTCACTCAAACAAGGTTGCAGGTGCGGTCTAGTTCCGCCACTGCAGTCATATAGTGGTGTCCATGTTTGCCACTATTGCCCAGTGTATCGGGCCTTAATCCAAAATCCAAATCATAGGGTTTCGCAAGCGCAGGGCAGCGCGAAGCCTACCCTGTGGCACCCTCTGGGGTATCGCAAGCGCAGGACTGCACAATGCATCCTGTGGCACCCCAGCCACGGTATTTCAGGAATTAACAGAGCGAGATACGTAACCCGTGTCCTCAACCTGTGAGATGGCACCGTACGTATCCCTTTGACGGGACGCTTCCTATTCTAATGTCAGCAAGTCTCCGAAAGTAACATGCAGCCCATAAATACATGCGACTCCATCTCAAGCTGTTTCTCCATATATAGGGATTTGAACCCGCGTTATGAATTCTAATTGCACACAACCTGTTCCTGACACCTACACGTGACTCGCGAGGCTGCAGATGTGGTCATGTGCCATTGTTGCATTTCGCCCGTTGTGTCTATGTTCGCCACCGCGACCCGGCTAACCGGACCTCACTCAAAATAGACGAACCCAATATATCGGGCGTCATAACAAAAATCAAACCATAGAGTTTCGCAAGCGCAAGGTAGCACGAAGCCTACCCTGTGGCACTCTCTGGGGTATCGCAAGCGCAGGACTACACAATACATCTTGTGGCACCCCTAGCCACGGTACTCCAGGAATTAACAGAGCGAGTTACGCAACCCGTGTTCTCAACTTGTGAGACGGCACCGTACGTATCCCTTTGACAGGAAGGCACAACCCTGTACACCACCTATGATCTGCCTCAAGGGACGAGTTAGTGTAAGGGGCCCCTTACGACTGACCCCTCTCTCCCGGCAAAAGGGTTTAAGTAAACCGATCCTTATAAGTCACTATCCTAGTGATGTCCCTGACTCGAACGATCCTAGGAATGACAACATTATAACACAACTTGCTAGGCCTTGAATTAGGCTTCGCAAGACAACTCTACTAGGCCGCTCAACCTAGACTTACCAGAATTCCTCAGGATCTGGTTCATGGCTCATCGATCCAAGACTTTGGCCGTGCGAATGCACGCCGCTTCCCTAGACTTGGATTCCGTCTATACTCCGGTCCTCGACTAACCTACCCTGGTTAAGATTCGACGGTACACAAGGAGTGACTCCTCCACAGTTTCTTAGGGTAAGAACATATGTCTTGATGGTCGATAGCCCTTAGGGTGGTAACATCACCCTAGACGAGCACAACTAACTGTGTACTAGCTAACAAGCTATACACGAGTAATAATCACATACGAGCCAACTAAGCTACGCATGAAACAACAACTACCTACGAGCCAGGCGGGCCTCGTAGGAGACAACCACGTACATACCGGCCAAATAAGCCGCGTATGAGACCAACAGCTTCGTACGGGCCGGTCGAGCCACGTACGAGCACAACCGTGTGCAAACAACCATACAGGTAATCAATCCTAGAAGCAACCAAACGTGCTTACTAACAAACTTAATCTTCTATTATTAGAAGCAACAAACGAATCTACTAGTAGTCTATGATGGGTATTGTACTAGGGAAGAACCGAAGGCGATAAGATGGCCTTTATCGGATTAACTATCCGTAGTGGTCTTCCCAATCCTTCCTACTTCAACCTATTGCGCCTTAAGTATGGCATACAATTTCAAGCAGCTTCCTACGACAATCAATCATATAGCACAACCACCATGATATTCCTATGTATGGATATGATTAATGCTTATGCTTACATTGAGCTCAAGCATGAAAATTACTAACGACCTTAAACATAAAATCCTCTATAGTCAATCGTAGGTTACAAATTGAGCATGGAAGCCTACTACTTATCATAACCAACCACCACCACCCAACTAAGCAATATTCCAAGGTATAGTAGGTAGTCCTAACACTACTCCTACAACATTCTAAGCAAGTATTACTCTAGCATGGTATAGAACCCCACATAAATCACTACAACTAGCTATGGGTAGTTTCTTTACTTTAAGCATGAACATCATAGTATGGGTATCCTTAACTTAACATAATTAATAATTAGCATGATACCTACTTACTTAGCATAAGTCATGATCACCTACTAACATAACATACACTTCTCTACCATTTATCTAACATGGTATACAATTTGCATACAATTTAAACTAGCATGATATGCAAAGTACTTACAATTAAGCTAGCATGGTATATCGCTTTCCAACAATTAAACTAGCATGGTATATGATTCCATCATGGATCCTACAACACTCTAGGCACAATAAAAATTTATCCACACATGGTAGGAAACTCTTGGATTGAATCCTACACATTCTAAGCCTAACTAAGTCACTAAACATAATAGGAAAGTTTAGGAATGAATCCTACAAAATTCTAGCATAAGTGAGTTACTAAACATGATAGGAAACGAATCCTACAACATTACCAAGCATGCTAGGAAAAGAATCCTACAGCATTCTAAACGTTAAGCATGGTAGGATATTTTTTTAGAAAAAGTCCTACAACATCCTAAACATAAAGCATGATGGGGTAATTTTAATAAACATCCTACAACTAATTAAGCATAGAATCATGGTAGGATATTTCTAGCAAGGATCCTACAACATCCTAAACATAAAGCATGATAGGATAAGTTTAATAGACATCCTACAACTAATTTAGCATAGAATCATGGTAGAAAAAGTCCTACAACATAAAGCATGATGGGATAATTTTAATAACCTCCTACAACTAATTGAGCATGAAGATGGCTTCTAAATATTTTTAGAAGCAAAGCTACAACTAATTAAGCATGGTAAACATGGTAGGATATTTTTACAAGCAATCCTACAACTAATTAAGCATGGATATGGCTTCTAATTATTTTTAGAAGCAAAGCTACTACTAACTAAGCATGGTAAACATGGTAGGATATTTTTACAAGCAATCCTACAACTAACTAAGCATGGATATGGCTTCTAATTATTTTTAGAAGCAAAGCTACTACTAACTAAGCATGGTAAACATGGTAGGATATTTTTACAAGCAATCCTACAACTAACTAAGCATGGATTATGGCTTCTAATTATTTTTAGAATCAAAGCTACAACTAACTAAGCATGGTAAACATGGTAGGATATTTTTACAAGCAATCCTACAACTAACTAAGCATAGATATGACTTCTAATTATTTTTAGAATCAAAGCTACAACTAACTAAGCATGGTAAACATGGTAGGATATTTTTACAAGCAATCCTACAACTAACTAAGCATGGATTATGGCTTCTAATTATTTTTAGAAGTAATCCTACAACATATAAAGCATGAATATGACTTCTAATATTTTTAGAAATGATCCTACAATATTAGAAGCATGAATATGACTTCTAAATATTTTTTAGAAGTAAACCTACAATATTAGTAGCATGGAAATGGCTTCTAAATATTTTTAGAAGTAATCCTACAACATTAGTAGTATGGAAATGGCTTCTAAATATTTTTAGAAGCAATCCTACAACATTTTACAACTACCACTACTCCTATTTTAAACAAAACATAATTATCTACTACTACTACTACAACATACAACTTACTACTATTGCTACTACTTCATTCTCATCAAAAGATCACAACATGCAACTTACTATTATTACTACTTCTTCATTCTCATAAAAATCACAACATACAACTCACTACTATTACTACTACCTTATTAATCAACATACATGCTACTACTACTTCATTTTATTTCATACTACTACTTATTATTTTAGCTTACTACTACTTAGTTGCTTACTAATCTTTGTTATTACTAGTGATAAAAGAAAGATCCTTTTTATTTTACTTTACAAGAGAAAAGATCTTTTTTAATTAGCTACAACTAGTGATTTAGAAATGAAAGAAAAGATCCTTTTTAATTAATTACAACTAGTGATTATAAATAAAAGAAAGATCTTTTTAATTAATTACAACTAGTGGTTAAATAAAAAGATCTTTTTATTAAGTTACAACTAGTGATTAAATAAAAAGAAGATCTTTTTATTAAGCTACAACTAGTGATTAAATAAAAAGAAAATCTTTTTATTAAGTTACAACTAGTGGTTAAATAAAAAGAAGATCTTTTTATTAAGCTATAACTAGTGATTAAACAAAAAGAAGATCTTTTTAATTATTTCTACCACTAGTGTTTAGTAAAGAAAGGAAAGATCTTTTTGATTATTACATTAGTTCAATCAAGTCCTACAACCAACAATGGTTGTATTGTTCCACAATATGCAATATGTATGGTTCCATATCAAGTCCTACAACCTTACATGGTTGTATGCAAAAGTTATGTGTATGTATCTTTTTAGTCCAAGTAGTTAACAACATTCAAATGAGAAAACTCATACAACCACACCACTACAAAGTAACCATACCAAAAGAAAAATAAACAAGAGGGTAAGAGAAAGAAGAACATCAAAACCATCATTCAAATAAACAAACAAACAAACAAACAGACATACAACAAAGCATGAAGAAACCCCCACCTAGTTCTCTTTGATGGAAGAACTAGCTTGCTACACTTCTCCTTCCTCTAGCTTTCTTTTAGAAGTCTTCTAATAACCTACAAAACAAAACTCTCAAGTTATCTTTTTTTGTTCTCTCTTTCTTTTCCTTTCTTTCTTTCTTTCTTTCTTTCTTTCTTTTGATCTTTCTAAAATGAGAGAAGGAGGAGAAGGAGGGGCTATTTATAGGAGGGGAGAGTGGTGGAAAGTGCAAAATGACACTCACACATTTGCAAAAACCTCCTTCCCCCTTTTAAGGGCCGGCCATACCTTAGGGAGGGTAGGGTATGGTGTAGGCTTGGTGAGGTGGAGGGGGTGTTATATGGTGGAGGTTTTATTTGAGGGTTTCTAGAAGGGTTCTAACACTTCTCATGCATACAAACCTAGGTTAAACCTCCTAATCAAACCCTTAACCATCCCTACTAGGTTATAGTAAAATAAGTGTTGTCCAAAATACACAACACACAATTTGTATAACGTACTAATCGACATACTACACGTATGTGCGCATATATGTCCGTATACCGAAAAATCTTTGCATAATCTGTATAAAATAATTAAATCTTGGAAATAATAATAAAATAAATTTTATTATTAGTTCGGAAGATCACGGTATCAATTTGATACAATACGGATATATACTGACCGATATCTGGATACAGATAATGTCTAGGAGCAAACCGGGTAAAAATCACCAAAATGTTCTAATTTTGAATTAAAACAAAATAATAATAATAAAATAATAATTTATATACGGTAATATCCGTCCGGGATATTACAATCAAAGACGGAGAAAGCATTTGAATTGTATGCAGAGATGATAAGAGAAGGACATGTTCCAGATATCTACATCCTCTTTTACCTTATTAAGGGCCTTATCAGGATGAACAGGTGGGGCGAAGCACTTCAAATCGCTTACAGCATACACCATATGGTCAGTTTTTCTCTCTTAACTCTCCTTTATTTCTCCTTGCGGTATGTTAATGGTACTTAGCAAGTGATTCAGTCGCCATCTCAATAAAAGATCATTAAAAAAAGTTGTAGGTGGAAACACTCTTTTAAATCATAATTTTGGTGTATTGATGCTCACAATTTTTCAGTTTTTGGCTGTCTGTAATTTAGGAGCTTCACTTACAACCTTGAATTTAAAAAAAAACTATTTTGCACAGTATGCTTCTAAACTGAAACTGTCGCGGTGGTGGATTTCATGTTAGTTCTGATGGGTATGACTTAGAGTTGCCAGAAGTCCCAGGTCCTATGTGATGCCGTGCTAAAATTATCCTTGAATAAAAATTCAGAAGGAAGTAATAATTAAAAACATAATTATCATTATTATCGGTTCCCTCTATAGTGAACTGCAATGACTAATGAACATGTATATAGAATTATAGATCACTATAGTGGCAGGAGAACTGAAAAAGCCCTGTTTACACCGATGAATGTTCTGCTTGTAAGTGTTCAAAGTTTCAGATAATTATTTTGTATTCCCCTGTGTGATCCTTTCTCGTCTTCCTTATGCAGAGGTGGTGGGAAAACAAAGAATATAATATCATCTAAAATGAAATTTAGACACTGTATACTTGAGAGGATGTGCTGAAAGTATGGTAGTGGTAGCTCATGCACAGTTTGGTAGATGCATTTCTTAATTCTATTTAGAGAAAATTTAATAGTTTGTGGATCATCCATAATACTATTTAATAGTTATAATAAATATTGGTGACTTGAGTTTATGGAGATCACCTAACTGAATAAAAAGTAGGAATTAATAAAAAAATCAATAATGCGCAAAAGACCAACCAAGTAATAAGGGGTGAAGCTTACCTTGCGAAGAGATATTAGATTAAGCATATTTTTGTCATGAAAAAATATGAATTACCTACCAAGTAAATTCCTTGCACAAATTATCTTAGTCAAATTTGGAATGCTTTATCTTAGAAATAGTAAATGCACTATCTCTGATATAAATTTATTTTGCATATCACAATTAATTGGTTAGCAAAGACAAATTGACCATGATATACAGCTTTTCTTAGAGACTGGATGTGGGTGGAGTTAAATGATGGTGATAGAGGTAGTGATAGTAAATTTTTTCGACTGGAAGAAATGCTTTGATCAAAGACTTACCCATATGTGCATCAACAATTTCCTGAAAAACTATTGTAAATTTGTTTGTCCGGAAGTATGTGGGTGGTAATTCTTTAGTATGCAAAACTTGGAAAATAGACCCAACTTGAGATTTGCTATTAAAGGTAGCTCTCTGCAGTGCATCCTGGATCTGCACAGAAGAAACTCAGTGGAGTGAACGTATGAAGTAGTAAAAAGATGTGGCTAGTAAGATACTTCACAGGAACTAATTAGCCGAGGTTACCTGGTTGGTTGCAAAAACGGGGCTCCACCTCTCAGGAACTAAGCATGTTTAGAGTGTGGTACTCTCCTTACCTACAATCTCATACCCCAGATATCTTTGCAAAAACATAACAGTAACTTATTAATTGCTTAAAAAGGACTTTTAGAAATGATATTCACTTACCAATTGGTTCCACTGTTCAAAGTCGTTGCTAATATTGACTTTTAATAAATTATCACGGTGAAGCAATCCAACATCTATAGTCGTCTTTAGCTCTGCAATCTTGACTGAAACCTATTATGAACAGTTCAAAAATAAAAAACAACAATTCATTCCCAGATAGAGGAACATATTTAAATCGTATAACACCTAGTGATCATTGAGGTATGCCAATTCAACTACGAAGGATCAGCTTTTGATTAAAAGAACATGCACCAGGTATGCCACCTCATGTTGGAAACTATATAGTAAGACCATCTCCTAGAAATAAAGGTGGTTTATAGGACTTTATAACTAATAATCTGATCCTAACTCGACCCCAACTAAGCTATTCGATGTTTATGACACAGTGCTAGGCTGTATTGTGTGAAAGACGGTTTAGAAATGGAAGTGTGCTTGATAGATGCTAAAAGCTAAAGTGGACAGCCTGTTCTACAGCTTAGGTTGATTCTCCTTTTCTTCTTGATTTGGTATTTGTGCTTTATGGTTCGTAACTTTGTTTTGCTGTGTATTGATTCAGTCTTGTTCATATTTGAGATGCTTTGAATTGAAATTTTGCATTGCATTGAGATATTTTGACGTACGTATTTTTTGTCAATTTTTAAAGTGTAGGTGGTAGCCTCATTCAAAAATTAGTATTGATTGATTAATGATTTAGCAAAGATGTTTTGTGATCACAATATGACTTCGAGGCTTGATACAGGATTATTATCTACTTGCATTTGTTTGTGTTTTTTGATGTTGTTGGCATGGTTGTCTAAAGCTCTTATGTTCTGTGAACAGCTCGACACAGTAAACATATTAAAACTATTAATATTCATAACTTCAAATCTATATTACTAAAACTCTATTAGCGTTCTTAATTAATGCAAACCTAGGCTAATAATCATTCGTAACATGGATGAACTCCAGTCCACAAATTAGAGGTCATTTCGAAAAAGGGCTAAACCCAGGAAGAAGCACTATTCACACTGCAATTTTATAGCATGTTAACAATGAAATGCAAACAGAAACATGCAAGAGATTGTTGAAGTACCTGCCCAGGTCCATGATATGTCACCTCCCCACCACGTTCAGTCCGGTATAAATCATATGGAGCATCTTTTACGTCGAAATTCATATACTTCTCTAAACTTCCGGTACCTAACGTATACACAGGAGGGTGTTGAAGAACAATCAACATGTCAGACTGATCTTCATTTCTATCTACTAAAGTGTGCTTCCTTCTTACCAGTGCCTTCTACAAAGACCATGCTTGTTTGTAAGGAACACGATCTTTGTGAAGATCAAAGCATTCACACCTGTTTAGAATAGTGACCATCACTAAAATGTAAGACTAACGATGGCGGTATAATGCTTATCAGAATATAACTTCAAATCTAAAAGAAACTTTTTAAAACCTTTTGACATTGGCTTCTGTTTTCACTTGTGGGTTCAATCTTTATACTATATAAGACAAACACACTACCACTTTTGTAATGGCAGTGAAAAATTAGCTTAGTTAATATATAAACATCTAACAGCAAACATTATGACTAAATATTGTGACTATATAAAAGCAAACATCTAGGTGTGACTAAATACTGTGACTATATAAAAGCAAACAATCTTCATGTTCTCTTAGGTTTTATAACAGCAAACATCTAACAGCAAAAATTAGCTTAGATTCCAAAGGTTTTATATTGTGACTAAATACATTAGCTTAGTTAATATATAAACATCTGGGTATGTGAATTTTGAGCTGTAAGTTTGTGTATCATTGATGAGAATATATATAGCTAACATGAATTTTTTTCATAACCATCTTCAGTACAATTCATCCCACAACTCTAGGATATACAAATGTAGCTTTGTTTGTAAATCCAAATGAGAATCTACAGTGTAATAATCACTCTAACAACAAACATTCCAACGGTCATAATCGAATAGTACACATTTCCAGCAGCTACAATTTACACCGATAGTAGCACTATACTATCAATGCATCATGCTTTATCCACAAATTTGGTGGGAATTATATAGCAGCATCTAAGACGAATTCATGAATGTGAACAGTTAAATTGGAGATAATGCTTCAGTTAGAAAAACAATATAGTTGCAATATAAACCCTGGTTAAAGATGAGCAAACCTTCTATTTGCATTCTGTATAGTTTCGACTTGAATCGCCTGATCTACCTTCTTCGATGACCCTAGAAACCACAACGGTCGACGCCGATGCCTACGCCTCACCGTATCATGTAAATAAGTGGGGATCGGAACTCCAGGAGTTGCCAAGGTCATTGTAAATTCATCAAACTGTTGCTGAAACAATTGTAAGTTATGATTGTTAAAAGAGGCTTGAGTTTTCGGAGGGGGGATTGTAGAATGCTGTGTTTGTGCTATAAAGAGGAAGCTGGGTTGAAATTATGGAGTACTTGAACGATGAAAACGAAGATGGTCGTCGGCGCTGTGTGTTTCAATTGAGACTGAAACGGATCTTGGGAACTTGGTCAAAGGGAATCGGATCTTGGGATCTTGGGAAGATGGTCGTCGTCGTCGGCACCGAGATGGAAGAAAAGGGAATCGGCGCGGAAACCTCAAATGATGTCCAGTTGGGAACTTGGTCAAAGGTCGAGAGGGAAGCAGAAGAGAGAGGGGGAGAGAGAGGGGGGGGGAGGGGGGGCGGGATGGATCTGAGAGAGAGAGAGAGTACTGGGGAAGAGGGAAGGGGAGAGAGAAAGAGAGAGGGGGTGTTTGAGTTGATGTGTTTTAGGGTTTGAATTTTATGTTTTGGGGTTTAAAATTTTGGGCGGGAAAATATGCTTTGTGAGAGTAGATCTGGTCCATTGATTTTGGAAGAGATTGAATGTGAGCCACTTGATAGCTTTCTTTGTGTTTTATTATATAGATATTAGGGTTTAGAGGTACATAAGTAAAACAACTTCAATAGGGATATTTTGCCTAGTGCTGCCGAATGTGAGAGAGAGATTAGAGGAAGATCTTTTTATATTTTTGTATATTTCTTGAGTAAGAAGTATTGGTTATCTCTGTGTATCATTGTATTCTTGTATTTGTGAGATCCTTCGTGCATCTAAGTCTTGTGGGCATTGATGGGTACTACAAGTGGTATCAGAGCTTAGGGTTTCGTGATGGTCGATAGCAAGTCAAAGTCCAGAGATTTGATGGAAGTGATTTCACGATGTGAAAGATCTAGATGGTGGTATATATTTGTCAGAAAGATCTAGATGGTCTGTAGTTAGATGAGAATCCAAAAGGTGCAGACAATGATGCAAGGTCGTGGTGACATGAAATCATTTGGATCAGAAGGCGCTTGGGCAGATTCAGTTAGCACTGAGTAGGAAAACATTATTTCATATCTCGAAGGCGAAGACCACAAAGGAGGCTATGGAAATTCTCACAGATATGTATGAGAAACCATCGGCATCAAATCAAATTCTTCACTTGAAGAAATTGGTTAACATTAAGTTGGTAGAAAGGGGTTCAGTAACAGAACATATGAACAGTTTCTTTATGGTATACAACCCAGTTGTGAGCTTCGGGGTTGAAGTTTTCAGAAAGAGGACAAGCATTTTTTACTTCTATCTACTTTACCGATAATTATGGTACAGTGGAACAGACTATTACATGGACTATGATAGATTCGACTACTTTGTAGGATATTGTGAGAAAAATTATGAATGAGGAGGTGAGAAGGAAGAGAAACGAAGAGTATTCATCATCTTCTAGTTATCCTACACTTTCAGGTAAGAGGAGTGGGAGGCCGAAGGAAAGTCGAAGAAGAAAGGATTAGATAAGTTAGTCCAATAGTGAGTGTGAAGACAACGACGATGGTGGTGGACCTGAGTGTTGGTATCGCCACAAGCAGGATCACATGTTGCGTAGTTGTAAGGCTTTTATGAAGAAAAAGCAAGAACAGTAAGTGCGATCCAATGTGGTGACCAAGGATACAACTAGTGACGAGTTATGTCTATCTACAAGGGTGGAATTAGACACATGAGATTAGTGCATTGATTCAGGTGCTGCATTTCATTGTACTTCAAAGGGGCAGGGCGGGGGGGGGGGGGGGGGGGGTGTTTGAGGACTATAGATAGAGTTCTATCGAAAATGTGATCGTGAGTAATGGTCAGTAGTGTCCTGTAATTGGAACTAGAACTGTTCGAGTGAAAGCTGGTGATATAAAAGAGATTCTCTTGCGAGGGACGATGCTTGTCCAAACTTGAGAGAAAATAGTATCTTAATAGGAAGGCTAGACAAAGGGGGTTTGGCGAATACATTTGGTAGTGGAGAGTGGTGTATAACTGAAAGTTCATAAGTGTTAGCAAGATAAAATGTGAGGGATCACAATATTTACTACAAGACGAGATTTGTCCTAGTGTAGTTGACTCTCAGCTGAGGTCGAGATCTAAGAGTTGTGGGGCAGATGTAGAGGTTGCACAATTAGTGGTAGTTGATGGCCATGGTGAGGAGTATCCTAGAAGGGAGCAAGACGTTGTTGCGGTGAGAGTTCTTTGTGATATGGTAGAATCTTTGAGTCCCTCTTGTGATGTTGAGAGTATTGGCATCGATATGCAGGGTGATGTAAATGAGTATGGC
The DNA here is from genome assembly GCA_017893485.1 of Hemerocallis citrina. Classification (NCBI taxonomy): domain Eukaryota; kingdom Viridiplantae; phylum Streptophyta; class Magnoliopsida; order Asparagales; family Asphodelaceae; genus Hemerocallis; species Hemerocallis citrina. The sequence goes on along the minus strand of CM030362.1, from coordinate 165,506,079 downwards.
CGAGTTGATCATCATAGGGCTATGGGTGGTGTTTTGCAGTTTGCGGATATTATGGAGGTGTTGTCTGTAACGCCCCAAACTCTAAACATATGTAATTCGTAGCATAAACATGATCTTTTACATCAACTTCGTACAAATTTACAAGGAATTTAAAACTTTTTCATTTACAATATTGTTCTTTACAATAATACAATGGTAATAAGTACAACACAACACATGATAATGAAAGTTCTTTAATCTTATGTCAACCCATCACAATGACTTCAAGTCCATACCGAATCCAATCCTACAACTAGAAAACTGTAGGAACGTCAGTTGCATACAACTGACGCAATGCTATAATACATCGATTTCACTATCTTAACAATCACAAAATTGAATGCACAAAAAATAGAAAAGTGACTATCCTAATTATGTCAGTGTATGATACGAGCTTAATGCTTAATGCAGACATTCACACTTACGATGACACTAATGCACACATGTTTGGATTCAATGCATCCCATACTACATAGGTCCAAGGGCAAGCCCTTATTGTACTCCTCATTATAGGGTTCAGTCCTTCGTTATGCAAATTTTCACCCGTGACTAGCATAAGATTTAGATATTTTATGAGTATTAAGCTCACACCCTGATAATTCTGGAGATGAATCTCACACCGCAGATGAGCTGGGGACCCTCACAATCACATCTCGATAATTTTGGGGATCCAATCTCACACCACAAGCTATGGCGCCTTAACAGACACCAAACACCCTATGAGCATCACCTCATCTCGATAATTTCGGAGATGAATCCCACAACGCAGATGAGCTGGGGACACTCCCAATCACATGTCGATAATTCTGGGGAGACAATCTCACACCGCAGACCAACTGAGGCCCTCATACTCATATTTGCCCTTACTTCATCACATCTTTAATCTAGTGCATGTCCTTAGGTTTAATTATGATATAGAGCTAGCTTACCCCATCGGACTTAAATCAACACAAGGAGAATTGTTAGCCGAAACTGGCTACTTCTTAATTTTCATTTATCACAACTTGCCGGTCACTACGGGTCTCGCTCAACCTCTAGATTCCAACAATCTCAACACCGAGGTCTTTTAGGTTATCTTAACCTCAATTACACAATTTTCATTCATTAAACATCAGTTAATTTATTTCGTCCATTCTCTTTACTATTACCAATCATGAAGTAACCAACTTCTTTTAGCAACATTCAATAATACTTGATGGGTAAAACCCCTTATAAACAATCACATGATTAATAATATCAAATGCATCTTCTATTTATCTCTTGATTCATTATATAACCCCACTTTACATAAGCCTCCAATTTACTCTCATTTTCATATTAAATCTTATAAAACTAGGTAAAATCAACATATTTCAATCTATTAAAACACGTCAAATTTAAAACAAAATAACTCATAATTTGTTTCTCAAGATAATTTAATTTACAAAGTAATTTTGACAAAAAGAAACTTTCTAAATTGGTATTTAATCCTCTCAATTACTCCAAATTTGCTCTCTTTAAAGCAAGGAAATCTTTATTGAATTCAAACCCAAAATAATTAATCTAACACATCATCTAATGTGTACTGTAGCTTAAACCTCTAAAATAAATCTCAAAATTGTATAGGATTATTTCAAAATATTCTAATAGTGTACTAGATTAATTCTACAATTTTCCTCCTAATTTAAAAACATGAAAAACCATTTAAAACAAAAAAAATCCAAAAAAATAGTCTATACCCGAAGTCGAACCCAGGCACAGCATCGACCCAGTCACCCCCCACTAGACAAAAAGCCCAATGGCTTTCAGTGCAAAGCTCTGACTCTAACTCTCTATATTTCCACACTCACTGTTGGTGTATTTTTTGAAGAAAACAAAACATAACAGCGCCCAAGGGAATCGAACTCGAGACCTGGGTTATTGTACATGGCGACCTAAACCCAACGGCAAGACTAGGCAATGAAGCCTACACATTTGATAATATTACTATCGTTATTCTTTTATCCTGACTCTCTGTTTCTAAATTCCATTAAAATTTCGATCTCACGTTTTCTTCACATTACTATTTCTTTTACATATCCAGAGAATAATTTTCTCCAAAATTAGTACATTTGCACGAAATAAAACTTATAACAATTTATTCTCAAAAATTTATGGAAATTTTTATCTAACTTACATGAATTTCTCATAGCTCTATAAGTTGAATTTTATGAATGAATACCCACTAAAAGACTATCCATATATGAAATTCCCACTACATTACTTTAGATAGAAATCTATAAAACATACACACACTAATACAATTATCTACCATACAATTATAATTAAGATGCACTAATAAAATTTCTAGAAAAGCTACTTCACACACACATGCTAATTTCATTATTCATCAACATATTTCCAACTTGCACAAATACTAACATATTAGAAGTTAATGAAAACACTCACCTCAAAAGAGACCTCCTAATGGTTGAACCCCTTAGTAAAATGCTCCAAAAATTTTGCTCTCCAAAAACTGCAAGCCTCCTTCCTTGCATTTCCCGAAAGCAACAACAAGTGCACACCCTCATGTTCTCTCTCTTTTTTTGTTTTTGTTTTGTTTTGTGTTCATTTGGGGTTAGAATAGGAAGGTGTTTATATGGGTAATTAGGGGGTAGTTTTAGCAACTAACTATCCACTACCCTACTCACACACCCACTCACACCCCACTCTCCCACTCATGAGACCAAGTCAACAAGAGGGTAGCTGGTGGGTTTCATTGTGTGCGAAGCACGTGTGCACGTGTTTTGTACACTTTTCATTCTACCCTTATTTTATTATTTTATTTGGTTTTAAATCCTCTTCTTTAATAATTAATTATTTTTCTTTAACAAAATTTTAGTATAATTTTCTGTCACGCCCCGTTTCCAAAAAAGAGAATACGGAATACGGTTACACGACAAAAGCCCAGCGAATGATTTTCATCATCCATAAGCTGTTCAAGGATCTTTACAACATCTCACGAAATAATCAGAGTTGGAAGCAAAAGTATCAATCAACCTGCACATATGAACCAAAATACCAACAAGAATACTTGAAACCAAATATAATCTCAAATAGTCATGATTTGAATAAGACAAATATCCTGGATCACATTGCCCAAATACAAGAATAAATCCAAGTATCAATAATACAATATTGTTCAAGCAAGCTACAAGAAATAATAATAATAAAATCCAGCACTAATACTTCATGTTACCAATACCGTCTGGAACCTGTTCTCCAAAATCTGCAATTTAACAATTGCAAGAAAGAGAAAAAGAGAAAATAAGGTACCCGTCAATTGCAAGTTACGGGCTGCTTGTAATGCAAGATACAAGTACATGGGGAAACTAACTAACAACATGGAATAAGCATAATATCAAAATAAACAACTAGCATGGCAAGGTGATCAAGTGTAAATGGCATGAATCAAGTATGAAGTAACAAGTGTCATGTAAATAAGCATCAAGTGTCAAGTATCACGTAATCATGTATCAAGTGTCAAGTATCACGTATCAAGTCTCATGTATCATGTAGTCAAGTATCAAGTAAGCATGTATTATGTTCAAGTATCATGTATCAAGTCTTGTAGTGATTATTATCTAGGTAGCACTTCATGCAACCCACCTTACATGGTTGCTACAATAAACAGTTTCGCTTTAGATTTTATAGCGGACCATAGAGGGCAGTGTACTCAGGGACAAGTCAAGTAATCGAGCTCCAAGCTCCAAGTATCATGTATCATGTATCATGTAATCACGTGTCAAGTTGTGCATGTGGCAAATAACGTGTCTTGTGTGCAAGTGTCAAGTAATCACGTGTCAAGTATCATCTCTCAAGTCATCACGTAGGATCAGTGGATCCCCTTCCGAGTACACATTTCTGAATTATCCACTATTAGATCTTTCCCTTAAACCCCGGCTTGATTATTTATTATTAATGTCAAACAAGCATGTATGTGTGCAAAATATTTTTAAGAATAACATGGCATGATCAAGTGACAAGTTCAAGTTGCAAGGCAAACATGTACGAGTGCAAGATAATACATGAAAGAATAAAATAACCAAATCTCAAATTCAGGACAACAAGACCACACTGCAGTAAAACTGAAATTTCCGTTGTTTTTTTTTATAAAGGAAAATGTGAAATTTGGTCACCCTATTTCATTAATAAGAAATTAACGATACAAACCCAGAGAACTGGGCCAGACAAAAAATAAAATATACATGAAGCAACATGACCCGTACAAACAATAACTGCCTCCAACAACCCTGGAGGGTAGGCCGACAAACAAGCTCGGTCCAGCTAAATTGTATGTACGTCAGTTTAGCTTCGTGCACTGCCTCCACGGCATATGCACACCCACTTAAAACTAATCTGGCATGATTTTATCACCCGCCGATTTCTGCCTTCTCCTCGCTGGGGGGACCCCATCTTTGGACCCAAGCCCCGCAGGCCGAATTACGACACATGTATAGCAACCTGCACCTTCCACCATCTCCACCATTTATCCTACAAACGCGCCAGCAGCTCCCACAACCGCTACCAAAGAGATAGACGTGAAGAGGATACCTTCACCTCCCTCACGAATGTGCTTTCTCTGGCGATTTCTCAGCAAACAACTATCTCGCTCATCCCACCCAAAAGACCATGCTCTAGGAGAGGGCTGTGGAAAGGATACCTTTACCTCTCTCACGCTCTTGCTGTCTCTAGCGATTTCTCACCACGCAGACTTATCTCGACTCTTACTCCCAAACCAAAGGAAGAGACGATGCTGTTACGAGACAGTGGCCTATGCTAGAAGAAGCTCAATAGCCAGATAGTAGGTACTGTCCAGACTGCACCGGCGATGTCGTTGGACAACCCAGAAGTTGAAATAAGTGAGCGCACATCATGGAGGGACCCCATCTTCAGGTCTAAGCCCCACAATCGTGTAAACTTCACACTCCCCCTCTCTTATAGCAAATCTTCCCTACTGCAGGTGTACTTGGATCTCCCCACCGTGGGAGCTGTCCACCTTCGAAGTCGGGAAGCAATGTGTGGTGCTGGGGGGGGGCACCTCGCCATCACCCAGATCCGAGGCGATCGCGACCAAAGGCACGGGAGGATGCTCTGGCGCGATGAAGACATTGCTTCGCAACCTAAGCAGGCGCGACCAACATCCATGATTGGCACGATGACAGAATCTGCAGTTGAAGTGCGGCATTGCACTAGTGGATGAGCTCTGTGATCTAGGAAGGCAAGGCGAATACGCGAAGGTGTTCTTTGTCTGCGTCGCCACGAAGTAGTGGAAGATGAGCTCCGCGATCTGGGGTAAGTAATCCACAGATCCGGGGTGGGTTTGACCAGCTGTCACTGTCAGGGGGGGTGGTTTGTGGCGCGCCAGCCGACCAGATCCGAACCGCCGTAGGTGAGATCTCCCCACCGTGGGAGTTCTCCACCTACGGCATCGGGAGGAGAGGGGTGAGATCTGGCACGACGGATCCCAAGTCGCCCATCGATACAATCACCGGGGGATCTCTAGCTCCACGATGCGCTACGAACCAGATCTCTGGCTCCGCAATCTGAGCATGCGACGAACTGGCAACATGAGCGCGCGATGAACTGGTGACCTGAGCGCTCTGACGGAGGCGAGCTGGCGCGACGAGAGAACAGGGAAACGGCGGGAGAGGAACACCGGGGTGGCGGCGACGAACCCTAGCTGCCGCCCCCTCTCTAACAGATCTAGGGTTTTCTTTTTTGGTTTTTTTTGGGGGAGTTTCTCTCTCTAGAAATTCTAGAGAGAGAAACTCTTTTGATAGTTTTTTTTTGTAGGGGAGAAATGAGAGATTTGGGGCTCAGGGTGTTTGGATTGAGAGAGAGGAAAACAAGTCTAGAAATTCCCGCCATTACAAACATGCACTGAATTCGTCAAAACATTCAGAAAATAGGCTCCCAACCGAATCCAGCGAGTATAAATAAGTCATATAGTAATTCACAAAAATATAACTCAAAACTGATTTGAATCCAAAAAATAAGTTCAGCCAGAAATCGATAAATCGAATTCTCAGTCAGGAAAACAGCATCAAAACACCTCAAATAAATCCAGGAAAAATCTGGTGTATTCCCCTATATGTCCAGTATCAAAATAAAAAGTTTCATAATTTTCCAGTAAAATTAGTTTAGCCAACAAAAATCAGAAAACATCAAGAAACGATAGTTTGGCAAATCTGGAATTCCCAATACTGCTGTACGAAAATTGTAATATCTCACAAACCGTGAAACGAAATCCAAATTCTCCAAAAGGAGATGAAAGTAGACAAAATAAGCTAACTTTCGTACTTCATAAATATTTTTCATACAGGAAAAAAAATTAGGGTGAAAATACAAATCTTTACCGAACAGCGAGCAAAATCCAGCAAGTATAGTATTTATAAATAAGCATGAAACGGCGTATAAAACTCATCAATAAAATCCAAAAAAAATCTGTGTAATCCCTAATTAGATATAGAAATACTTAAAAAATTTCACATGAAAAATAATATGTTTAGCACTAGTATCAAAATAGTTTAGTCATCAAAATTATCAAGAAACGAAATCTGGAAATGAAATACACCTCTGTAGTAAAATAGTCATATCTCACACATACGAATACGAAATCAATCAACGTCAAAGGGTTTGGAAAGAAGACGAATTTCCCTACAAATCAAGTTTTATACTGAAATTAATATGGTCTAAATTACTGATCAAGACTGATTATCGGTAAAATACAGAATTTCCTTAAAAACCAAAATCAACATAGATCCAACGAAACTTGATCCAAACATAACCAAATATGAAATGGAGTCTACCAAGTATCCAAACTTCATGAAATAGGTTAATTAACATATCCAAAGTAAGTCTATCACATGGATCTCAACAAATACTCAAATTCTCACAAAAATCCCACATACATGATCAAATCAAGAACGGGCAAAACATAAGTTGTTTCATGTCAATTTGTTTCGTGAGTCAACTATGGTCAAATAGCACTATAGAGACAGAACTCATCAAGAATAACAGACACAAGAGTTTTGTCTAGAACCCAACTACACTACAAGTGGTATTTATGACTGATATCATACAAAAAAATTTGAGTACAAGTTACTTGCCTTAACCGACGACGGAAACCGACGAAGTAAAAGCAAGAATAACAGGAACAAATTCCCGGGCAATGAACACTAACTCAAAGAACAAAATCCAAACGGAACACGAACGAGAACACAGCGAAAATCGAACACGAAAATATCCCACGAACACCACAACGAGCGAGTCCATGCTAAAACTATCAGACAGACTCAACCAACACCACACTCGCACCAAGAGAGGGCGAGAGAGACGGTAATGGGTTGCAGGAATTTCTAGACTTGCACACCGACGAGAGGGAGATGAAGAGGTGGCTGGGAGAGGAATGGTGCATGGGGGTATAGATATATATAGGCAGAGTTAGGGTTTTTGTGAGTTGCGGGTTAGGTTTAAAGCTTAATGGGTTTAGGTTGAGAGGCGATAATGGGTTGGGAAAAAGGAGTTTCGGGTAGCAATGCAGCTAGGGTATATAGGTAACGGGTTGGGGTTAATATATATAGGGGTATGGGTTTATATGAGTATTAGGGTTAAGAGGTGTAGGTGACGGCTGAATAGTGAGTAACCGGATTTCGGGTCTATAGGGTAAGATAACGGGTCTGGCTGGGTATTATAGGGTTTGGGTTTTAATTTGGAATATGGTTTAGGGGATTATAACGGGTATTGGTTAGGGGGGATGAAACAGGGGAAATAATGGGTAGGTGTTAAGTAACCATGGTATTGGGTTTATTTAAAATGGGTATAGGGTTTTTAATACTGGGTTTTGGGTATTAAATAGGTATTGGGATTATATAAAAATCCAATAAGAAAAATACAGTTTTAAAAACTAATAGAAAAAATATATTTTGTACTACATGTGGAAATAATTTGAAATAACTACTTATACAATTTGTACATAGAAATAGATCTTTAATAACCAGTCAAAAATAACAAAAATAATAAAAGTACTAATAATAACAGTAATAATAATAATAAGAGTAATAATAATCGGTCAAATAAGAATAGAATATAAAATCATAGAAAATATTTACAAATAAAATTATTGATCGAAAACAGATTTTAATAGGAGATCCAATAATACAATTTGACAAAAGAATTTAAAAACCGAAAAAAATAAATTGCGAAAATTTTAAATACAGAAAATAAATTTTTGTGGAAATAGCGGTTACAAATCCTACACACCTTACAACAAAATTCCGTCCTTGAAGTTTGCTTAGGTCGTACATAGGACAAGGCAAAAGCAAACAAACATGGGGGAAGGGTAATCAAAACAGAGGATTAAAGGGGAAGAACCAAAGCAGTGGCAACACTAGAAAAGAAGGAAGTGGATAACAATGAGGTCAAATGGAGTGCAAGAAAGAGAAAAAACAGTATCAAAAGAAGAGAAACAACACAAGATAACAAAACAATAAGGGAGTAGGTAGAACTGAAAACAAAGGGAGAAAGGACACGGAAAAATTGAATCGAATAATGAATTGCTGTATGATGGCAAAATGGAATGCAAGAAAAAAGTAACCAGTATCAAAAATGAAGAAGAAACAACACAAGACTTGCAAAATAACAAAGCAAAGAGATGAAGAAATAACAAAGCAAAGGATGGACAAGAAAAAGATGAACCAAGCAATGAGTCAACAGATGAGAAAAACACAATGCAGAAAGATAATGTGAAAGAATAATGCAAGACAAAATGAAGGGGCAAAAGAGAAACAACAAAATAACAAATGCAAAATATACCTGGAACAACTTCTTCGGCTGACTCAACATCTACAGCAGTCAGGTTGAAAGGTTGATCTCTCCTCGGGGGTAGCGGTCCTCTGACCGACAATCTGGCACTGTGGAGGAAGCGGTGGCCTGGCTGGACCACGAGCTGGGGCAACCTGCTGAACGGGACCCCTGGCTGGAAGAGCCATCTGCTGCTGCTGCAGACAATCCCGCACTGTATGGTCAGCAGAACCACAACCAAAACAGCGACGATTGGCACACCTGCAATCTCTGTGCACATGCCCGGGCATCTGGCAGAAGTCAAAGAATCCCTCTCTCTGAGGAGCGGCAGAAGTGTAAGGAGCTGCCCGGACAGGAGGGGTTGGGATAGACCTCCAAATCAGCCCACCAGAAGGCCTAACAACAGCAGAGGAGAGCAGAACAGTCCGCTGGGAAGGAGCCAATCCACCACGAGCCTGCTCCTGAGCTCGAGCTGCCTCGAGAGCTTTAGCATAAGTATGCAAGTAGAGAGAGACAAGCTGCACCTTGATGTCTCGAGCAAGTTCTAATATGAATCTACGAGTCCTATCCTCTTCGTTTGCCACAAGAACGGCCACGAAGCGGCTAAGTCTTGTAAATTCAGCTGCGTACTCATCCACAGACCTGGAGCCCTATTTCAAGAAAGTGCCATGTTACAACATTTTTTGGACAATATGTAACGAAATTCCATTACTAGAAATAATGACCAGCCTGTTTCAGGGCCAAGAAATGTTGCTCCATCTCAACTCTAGTGCTGCTAGGGAAGAACTTCTCCAAGAAGCTCCTAGTGAAAGTGGCCCAGGTAATCGGTCGTTCGAGCCTTTCGGACTCGGACCTCCACCAGATATGAGCCAGATCCACCAGCTGGATAGTCACCACATCCATTCTATCAGCATCTGCAACCCTAGCTTCCAAAAGCAGTTGCTCAGTCCGGATTAACCACTGTTCGGCCTCCAAAGGCGTCTCAGTGCCTGAAAATCTATCGAGATGCAGCTTCATGAAGTCCGTGACTGTACCCGGACGGGGAGGAAGAGCTGCCTGCATAGGCACAGTAGGCGGCGGAACCAGAGCAACATCCAAAGTAGCCATCACCAAATCGCTGTGGTTTTGCAGCATATTGATCAGCTGCTCCAACACATTGGTAACGGCCTCAAACCTGGGATGATCATCCTAAAGATGAGAAGTAGAAACCCTACGAGCCATAGTCTTCAAAAAACCAAAAATAATTAGCATCCAGATCAAGGTCGATAATAATTCATTTATGTATGCATGGTTGGTGAAATGTTGAGCCGATCCCAGATTGAGCCAAGCTTGTCTAATATTTTAGTCAAACTAACCTGGCTCTGATACCATTAAAAACTCTGTCACGCCCCGCTTCCCCAAAAGAGAATACGGAATACGGTTATGCGACAAAAGCCCAGCGAATGATTTTCATCATCCATAAGCTGTTCAAGAATCTTTACAACATCTCACGAAATAATCAGAGTCGGAAGCAAAAGTATCAACCAACATGAACATATGAACCAAAATACCAACAAGAATACTTGAAACCAAATATATAATATAAATTGTCATGATCTGAATAAGACAAATATCCTGGGTCACATTGTCCAAATACAAAAATAAATCCAAGTATCAAAATACAATATTGTTTAAGCAAGCTACGAGAAATAATAATAATAAAATCTAGCACTAATACTTCATATTACCAATACCGTCGAGAACTTGTTCTCCAAAATCTGCAATTTAACAATTGCAGGAAAAAGAAAAAGATAAAACAAGTTACCCGTCAATTGCAAGTTATGGGTCGCTTATAATGCAGGATACAAGTACATGGGGAAACTAACTAACAACATGGAATAAGGATGATATCAAAACAAACAACTAGCATGGCAAGGCGGGAACCTGTTCTCCAAAATCTGTAATTTAACAATTGCAGGAAAAAGGAAAAGAGAAAACAAGGTACCCTGTCAATTGCAAGTTATGGGTCGCTTGTAATTCAGGATACAAGTAAATAGGGAAACTAACTAACAACATGGAATAAGTATGATATCAAAACAAACAACTAGCATGGCAAGGTGATCAAGTGTAAATGACATGAATCAAGTATGAAGTAAACAAGTATCATGTAAACAAGCATCAAGTATCAAGTATCACGTAATCATGTATCAAGTGTCAAGTATCAAGTCTCATGTATCATGTAGTCAAGTATCAAGTAAGCATGTATCATGTTCAAGTATCATGTATCAAGTCTTGTAGTGATTACTATCTAGGTAGCACTTCATGCAGTCCACCTTACATGGTTGCTACAACAAACAGTTTCGCTTTAGATTTCATAGTGGACCATAGAAGGCAGTGTACTTAGGGAAAATTCAAGTAATCGAGCTCCAAGCTCCAAGTATCATGTATCATGTAATCACGTGTCAAGTCGTGCATGTGGCAAATAACGTGTCTTGTGTGCAAGTGTCAAGTAATCACGTGTCAAGTATCATCTCTCAAGTCATCACGTAGGATCAGTGGATCCCCTTCCGAGTACACATTTCTGAATTATCCACTATTAGATCTTTCTCTTAAACCCCGGCTTGATTATTTATTATTAATGTCAAACAAGCATGTATGTGTGCAAAATATATTCAAGAATAACATGGCATGATCAAGTGACAAGTTCAAGTTGCAAGGCAAATAGGTACGAGTGCAAGATAATACATGAAAGAATAAAATAACCAAATCTAAAATTCAGGACAGCAAGACCACACTACAGTAAAATTGAAATTCCCACCGTTACAAACATGCAAATCTGAATTCGTTGAAACCTCTAGAAATAGGCTCCCAACCAAATCCAGTGAGTATAAATAAGTCATATAGTAATTCACAAAAACAAAACTCAAAACTGATTTGAATCCAGAAAATACGTTTTGCCAGAAATCAGTATATCGAATTCTCAGTTAGGAAAACAGCATCAAAACACCTCAAATAAATCCAGGAAAAATCTGGGTTATCACCCTATATGTCCAGTATCAAAATATAATGTTTCATAATTGTCCAGTATCAAAATATATAGTTTAGTAAATCTAGAATTCCCAACATTGCTGTACGAAAACTGTAATATCTCGCAAACCGAGAAACAAAATCTAAATCCACCAAAGGGAGATGAAAATAGACAAAATAATCTAACTTTCATATTTCATAAATATTTTTCATACAGGAAAAGGAATTAAGGTGAAAATACAAATCTTTACCGAACAGCGAGCAAAATCCAGCAAATATAGTATTTATAAACAAGCATGAAACAGCGTATAAAAATCATCAATAAAATCTACCAAAATTCTGGGTAATCCCTAGATATAGAAATACTGAACAAAACTTTTTTATGAGGTTAAATACTGAACAAAATTTCAGATCAAAATAATATGTTTAGCACTAGTATCAAAATAGTTTAGTCATCAAAATCATCAAGAAACGAAATCTGGAAATGAAATACACCTCTGTAGTAAAATAGTCATATCTCACACATACGAAAAAGAAATCAATTAAGGTCAGAGGGGTTGGAAAGAAGACGAATTTCTCTACAAATCATGGTTTATACTGAAATCAAGATACTGACCTTAATATGGTCTAAATTACTGATCAAGACAGATTATCGGCAAAATACAGAATTTCCTCAAAAACCAAAATCAACATAGATCCAACGAAACTTGATCCAAACACAACCAAACATGAAATCGAGTCTACCAAGTGTCCAAATTTCATGAAATAGGGTAATTAACATATCCAAAGCAAGTTTATCACATGGATCTCAACAAATATTTAAATTCTCACAAAAATCCCACATACATGATCAAATCAAGAACGGGCAAAACCTAAGTTGTTTCATGTCAATTTGTGTCGTGAGTCAACTATAGTCAAATAGCACTAAAGAGACAGAACTCATCAAGAATAACACACACAAGAGTTTTCTCTAGAATCCAGCTACACTACAAGCGGTATTTATGACTTGTATCATACAAAGAAATTTAAGTACAAGTTACTTGTCTTAACCGATGATGGAAACCGACGAAGCAAAAGCAAGAATAATGGGAATGGATTCCCGGGCAACGAACACGAACACAAAGAACGAACTCCAAATGGAACTCGAACGAGAACACAGCAAAAACCGAACACGAAAATATTTGACGAACACCACAACGAGCGAGTCCATGCCAAAACTATCACACGGACTCAACCAACACCACACTCACACCAAGAGGGGGCGAGAGAGAGGGTTGGTGCACTGCGGGGAGGCGTGCACGATGACGACAGTGCACGCCCCTGCCGCTGTGGTTGCTGCATCCAGGAAAACACAGCAATGGTGGCGGCCGCAGGTGGCTGCAGTCAGGAGGAAGCACTGGCGAAGGGTAGAGGGGGCATGGGGTGATCGGGAGAGAGGGCTGCCGGCTGGCTATTGCATCATGGAGGACACAAGGGACTGGTGCTGCAGCTTCGTGGAATCACTGCGGCACGTCGAGGAGGTGGTAGGGAAGTGCAGAGGGGTGCTGATGAGGTCGCGATGCTGCCGACAGCTGTCGCGACGGCACGACAGCGAGGAGGGAAGGGTCGGGAGAGGGAGGAAAGGTAAGAGGCTGTTGAGGTGGGTGGATGACGAGGTGCAACAGAAGACAAGGGGGTCAGAGACGAGGGAGAGATGAAGAGGTGGCTGGGAGAGGAACAGGCGCATGGGGGTATAGATATATATAAGTAGAGTTAGGGTTTTTGTGATTTGTGGGTTGGGTTTAGAGCTTAATGGGTTTAGGTTGAGAGACGGTAACCAGTTGGGGAAAAGGGGTTTCGGATAGTAATGCAGATAGGGTATATAGGTAACGGGTTGGGGTTAATATATATATAGGGGTATGGGTTTATATGAGTATTAGGGTTAAGAGGTGTAGGTGACGGCTGAATAGTGAGTAACCGGGTTTCGGGTCTATAGGGTAAGATAACGGGTCTGGCTGCGTGGTTTGGGTTTTAATTTAGAATATAGTTTTGGGGATTATAACGGCTATAGGTTAGGGGGGATGAAACATGGGAAATAATGGGTAGGTGTTAAGTAACCAGGGTATTGGGTTTATTTAAAATGGGTACATGGTTTTTAATAATGGGTTTTGGGTATTAAATAGGTATTGGATTTATATAAAAATCCAATCAGAAAAATACGGTTATAAAAACTAATAGAAAAAAATAATTAACCAATAAAATGTAGGGTTGTATAACAAAAATATATTTTGTACTACAATGTGGAAATAATTTGAAATAACGACTATTACAATTTGTACATAGAAATAGATCTTTAATAACCAGTCAAAAATAACAAAAATAATAATAGTACTAATAATAACAGTAATAATAATAATAAGAGTAATAATAATCGATCAAATAAGAATAGAATATAAACTCATAGAAAATATTTACAAATAAAATTATTGATTGAAAACAGATTTTAATAGGAGATCCAATAATACAATTTGACAAAAGAATTTGAAAACCGAAAAAAATAATTTGCAAAAATTTTAAATACAGAAAATACATTTTTGTAGAAACAAGGGTTACATTTTCTTAAATTAAATGAAATTTTATTGCACAATTTTTGTAATAGAAAATAACGTAATTTTCATGTGCATAGAAAGAAAAGGCACGTGTAAAGCATGTGTAGAAAAAATAATTAAAAAGGTATATTTCATGTAAAAATAGTTTAAACTAATAAAAATAAAAATAAACACACACTTCATTAATTTTTATTTTGAAAAATGATAAACCAATACATGCACTGTAAATACGTGCGTTGCACGTATCAAAACAAAATCAATTCGAGAGAACGAAAATATTCATAAATAGTCAAAATACGTAGAACGTTTATATTAATAATGTACGGATATTACTCGTAACAGTAAAATATACATAATCGACATGTGGATTGAAAGCACGTGCAATGCATGTAAAAACCCAAATATTAAAATAAATGTTTAAGTTGGCTCAGAATAGGGTAAAATAAATTTTTAGAGGACGGAAAATATATAAATAATTGAAATGCAGAAATACGTAGGACATTTATATTAAAATATGTTACATATATTATTCATAATAGTACAAAATACATGTGTGTAACACCCGTGAGCAAAATTATCATAACTCAATTTTGCGGGGTGTTACATCGTTCACAGAGGTTTCGAGTGCAGAGGGTGCCTTGGCCATGAGAGGTTTTGAACCATGTCCGGTGTTAGCAGAGATTCTGCGAATTTGGGAGTCTTGTAGCACGGAATCTGATGTGGTGAAAAGGGAGATATGTTTCTCCATTATTCGTGCCCTATGTGATAGATGGTGGGGTACGTCCTTCATGAGTCTATGAAGGGTGTTGGTTTCCTCCACGTGGTGGAGAACCTAGCTCTTCATGAGTAAGGGGTACTCGGTCTTCTACGAGGAGTGGAAAACTGACACAGATAATGCGAGAAAAAGATACAAGTGTTTTTTAGACATTGTGTATTTGGTTCAAGTTGGAGATTGTTCGGACTTGGGGACTCAAATAAACATGCACAAGAGTCTTTTAAAAGAAGGAGAAGACACGAAGGTGGTAGCAAGATAGTAAGCAGCAGTGGAGTGGAGACAACAACAGTCAACAGGAGTAAAACAATACCAGTGGCAGTCAACTGTGTGCAAACACAGTTTACTGACAGGGGCAGTTGAATGCACTTGGATATTTGACTTCGCAAAGTCTTATTGCATCAACCAACTTAAAGTGTAGTCAACTGCATTAGGCGATGGCTGATTATTTGGGTTGCAGGTTTGGATTCAATTAGGCTATATTTGTGTTTATCTTTTAGGGTTTACTTGGGGCTATAAATATAAATGCAAATTCCATGGTTTAGAGGTATATAACTGAAACAACTTCAGGATGGATCTTGTGTCGAGTGCTACCAAAGGTGAGAGAGAGATTAGAGAAAGATCTGTTTGTGTCTTTGTATATTTCTTGAGTGAATAGTATTAGTTATTTATGCATATAATTGTGTTATTTTGTTTGTGAGATCTTGCGTTTGTAGTGGAATCATGTTATTGGAGCATCTAGGTATTGTGGGCATTGTTGTGCACTACAGTTAGATGGTTGAAAGAGGTATTTCGGCGATTCAAGGCCAAGATTAGGGGAGTAACTCTCTCCCCTTCTTTCTATTAGTAAGAAAGATTGTTCTTCGTGCTTCATTAGGAAGTATGGCTTGGCGTGTTTAGTGATAATTTTCGTATATCACGGTTCAGTCTTGTTTTCTATTGTACTTGTTATAGTTGTAATTTACTTTTGTATCATGTTTCCAAAAAATAAACCGGTACAAACTCCTAATCTTTATGAGCATGACTTCTTACTTCTTAGGCATCATTAATAGCACTACACATCGAAGTTGGAATAATGGTTAATTGAAAAGACTTCAACTAAAAAAATATTGTTGATGCTGCTTTTTTTGGTGTGGGAGCTATAGATAATGAGTTCTTCAATGATTAGGGAAAGCTTAGATCTCACTCGTGATCAGGTCTGATGAAAGGCTTGTATTTCCTGGGATCCTAAGGGCAGTAATCATCCATCTGATTTTTTGTGAACTTTTCCTGAAATTTCCAACTGATTTTCTCAAGTTTCTAGAAGTGCCTCGGCATGCCTAGGCGATAAGGTCAGATTACCCATTAAGTGGCTCAGATTACCATGCTGAGGTACGTGGGACGAGCACAACATATTTTTAGGAGAAATTCACTAGTGGATCGGATTACCATGCCGAGGGATGAACCAAACGAGTTTTTATAGAAAATTGCGAGTGGCTTGGAATACCATGCCAAGGGATGAGCCAAACGAGTTTTTGGAGAAAATCACGAGTGGCTTGAATTACCAAGCCAAGGGAGTGCCAAGCAAGTTTTTGGGAGTTACCCTCGCCGTCTACTTCTTGGTCTGTCCCAGAGGGTAAGAAGTTTGTCGTGTCAAGGAGGCACAAAGGTGAAGTAGCCGATAGCTCAGGGTCTGTCGCTCTGACGAGGAGGGGGAGGAGGAGAGGGAGGAGGAAGTGCAAGAAATTCCCTCAGACCAAGATGGTGAGGAGTCGTCCTCCTCTAGTGGTGTAGTCGATGTTGCCACGTTTCAAGCCCTTCGACCCCTGAGGAGAAGGGGGAAGTTCGTCTTCCTGAAAGGATGGGGAGTATGAACCAAGGAAGTACAAATCGGAAGAGGTGGGGGGGGGCTCATCATCACGATGTATCAGGATGACCGAGTTGATATAGTCTGGTCTGAAATACATCCGTCGTCTCTGGGTCAGCCAAAGATAGAGGCAAATAGAACTGTGAATACCCTAGAGAAGGTGGATCGCCCTGTGATTCGAAACACCTTCCACATTCCTTGTGAGTTCGAGCTGATGATACAGAACCTTGAAGTCCGCCCGACCGGCAGTCTCGCCCCTGGTTCTACATGTTTCCCCTTGTAACGCCCCGAATTCCAAATAAGACCGAATTCGAGATTCCACAGGATCTTTACACTTCACTTTGTACAATTTTACAATGAAATTTAAACTTTTAACATACATCAGAGTTCTTTATATTTTTATACACAGGGGAAAAATAAAATGAATTACAACAATGAAAATAATACACAACTTGTACAACTTTATCAATGTAATTAATTAACAGCATCATAACATTTTTACTTCTTCATGAAAAAGTCCAATTCTTGTATAATAAGCTTTGGGCACATCAGTTATTTATAACTGACGAAAATGTTATACCCGACCATCCTCTCTATGTCGTACATATAACGATCTCAATACTTTAACAAACTACAAATTAGAATGAACAATAAAGTGTCAAAAGTGATTATTCTAAACATGTAAGTGTATGTGATGCCTTAATGCCTGATGCACACATTTTATACTAAGATGACACTAATGCATACTTGTTCGGATTCTATGCATCCCATACTACATAGGTCCGAGGGTAAGCACCTATGTACTCCACAATAAAGGGTTCGATCCCTCGCCATGATAGACTATCCAGAAATAAAAAAAAGTTGAGACGTTCCACGAGTATGGATCCCAGTCCCGGAGAACCGCCGCAGCAAGACCCCCGCTCGACTGTTATACAGACTCTTCGTCGTGCGAACCTCCCGCAAGGGCCCCTTTAGCCCCGGTATACGTATATACTTTGGAGTACGGCAAACTATCCTCCTGACTACGCATAGTCCCAGATTTAAAATAAAAGCTCGTCTCCCACGAGGCAACCACAGTCCCGGAGTACACCACCCGACCGGGTCTAAGTCCTGGTGAACCGCCGCAGCAAGACCACCACCCGACCATATAGAGAGCCCCACTTATGTTTGCCTAAGTTTTACCACATCTTCAGTTATGTGCCTAGTTCTTAAGTTCAAGACATGAATCAATCACAACCGCTAGAGTTAGCTTTAACCCCTACCGGATTTAATCACAAAACCGAGATAGCTCCATAGCCATATCTCAAAATATATCAATCATTTAATTTAGCTTGCCGGTACCCGAGGCCTCACTACACCTTTAGATCATAACTTTTCATCTACTCAATTTCATGGGTACTCATAACCTCCAATAAACATGTCTTAAACTTAAATATTCTCATCTTCAACTTATTCACAAATGATCAATGTCTTGTCTTAACACTTTATTCACAAAGGGATCATGTCTTATCTTGACACTATTCATGATTCACTTATTCATTCATACTCTAATAATTCTTTTCACAATTTCATCACTTGAAATTTTATTAACAAATTTAAGCTCATAAAAATGCATCTCAACCACATCAAATATTTCTTAAACCAAGTAAGAGTATAATCTTTTCAAAAGAAATCACTTCACCCAACCAAATTTTCCTCTTCTTCAAAATATAAATCTCATACTCTTTAATAATTACATCTTAAGTAAAAATTCACTTTCTATCTCAATTTCTCCTTTTTAACATCTCAAATATACTTGAAAAATTCTACAACTCTTTTTAATAAACTCTAATTCATTTTATAGAAATTTCAGTATTTTTCTCAAATTTTTATTCTCATTTAAACCCATTGAAAATGCCAGAAAATCAAAAAATCAAATTGCAGCCAACGGGTTTCGAACCCAGGACCACACGTCGGCTACAGTAACGCCCAAAGGCCCAACCCCTCTAGCCAGAAAGTCCCTATGGACTCTGTGTCTAAAACCACAATGAAAATCCCCTTAAACTCAAAATACAGGATTCATATTTATTTTAGTGAATCAAAATAAAATGTGTCTAACAAGTTTTGAACCCAAGATCTCTTACGAGTGCAGTAGTGCTCTGTGGTGCACTGGCTAAACAGTAAGTCCAAATTTGATTTCTGATTAGGAATTATGTTACTGTAGTTTTGTTCACAACAATCTGAAATAAGTTATTTTTCAAAAAACTCGACATATGATCGATCTAACATTTTTGATGAACTGAAACTTTCTTATTCATACTGATTTCATTAGAAAACAATGATTCACGAATTCCCAAACTTGTATTCTAAACATTGTATTTATCTTTCAAATTTCTCCTTCTCTTGAATGAACAAAAATTTTCATTTCTTCATTCTAATCAAAATATCATAATGTATCTCTTGCAAATAATTTTAAAAAATGATTCTAGGAATATCAATTCAATTTCACCCACAAATTTATTTTTTTATCAAAAGAAAAAATCTCAACAAGTAACTTTCCATTATATTTCTACATAAGCATGTATGGTCATAACTCTTTTTCTCATATTAAATTAACATGATGACAGCTTATTTCTTTAATCACATCCAAATTTCTATAAATTATAACACACATAAAAGCATGGGTTTTGTTCTCTTTCTTTTTCTTATTTTCTATTAACAAGTTAAATAAAATTTCTACAATTCATAAATAGCATAGATCTGTTCTCCTATTATCACATTCACTTTATCTTTACTACTCATGTAAAACATTAGCATGCATGTCTCATAATTTAGGAAAGCATGAGATTACTCACATCACAGCAATTTAGCTATTTTACTAATATCGTGTTCTAGCATGCTCAGACTAAAATTTAGAAAATATCAAGACCACCCACCTCTTATGAAGAATAACAACCAAGACAGAGAGACAACTTCTAGCACCTAGCTCATTTTCCTCCTAGCAAGATCATTGCACAAGAATACTCTCTTTTGCTCTCTTTATTTTGTTTAGTTTAGATGTGAAAAGAGAAGAAAAACGAGGGATGTAGTTATAGGACAATGTGAAGGTTTAAAGTGCAAATTTATGCACCTAATAAATTACTCAACTTAATTCTCCAACTCTTCACTATCCTAACTCCCATAACCCCCAACTCTTCACCTTCCACCTCATCAAAACCTCAACTCCCATCTCTTCATGTTCAAATCCGACCCCTTCTCATCTTCCCAAACCGGTCAACACAGAAAGGCCCAACTCCAATTTCATGCATGCATAAATATTAGACCATATATACATAAAGATATATATATATATATATGTACAATGATTATAGGATATGGGTAGTTAGTGTAGGAAACAGTGGGCTTTGATGGGGGGAACATTGTGCTGGGTGTGTTCGGATGTAGACGGGGTAAGGAAAGAAAGAAATATAGGTGTACAGGTGTGCATAGGTATAAATATATATACATAATATGTAAAAATTTGTTTAATTAAAATTATAATGTTTCATGCACAAATAAAATAAATTTACGCACTCCAAAATTTATTTTGAAATCGAATACGCCCAAATACGTTTACCGAAAACACATGCGTCGCACGTAAAATATCAAAATGCAAAATCAAATTTATCAACAGAAAATTATTAAAATATAATCGAAACAACATAAGGAAAATATATTAATTAATTTTATATATTCCACGACGTAATTACTATGTACGAATAAAATACGTGCATTACATGTACAAAAATATTTTAATCAAAAATGAATTTCTGGTTTATCAAAAATGGATTTGAATACCTAAAATAAACAATTTAAACACATAGAAAATATTAGGGGTGGGCATCGGTCGGTATCCGACCTAATATGGACCATCCACCACTGATCCAAAGAAAATCGGTTTTTTAATTTTCTCATCCACAACCAATCCGAACCTTAATTGGATCGGTTCCAAGTCGATTAAGCTTGGTTTGGATTGGATTGGATGGTCGGTTTGGCGTGCTACTTTTCACGTTCAACATCATTCATAATTTTGTTCAAATTTAAAAGATCAACTTCAATCAAACTTAAGAAACAACCTGCTATTTGTTATTCAGAAATGAATTTAAAATGAAAATTTATAAAACCACAAGTTGTTAATGAATTTTGCACTAATTGTTTGAGATGATGACGTTTAAATGAGTGAGATAAACTGCTTTTTCACTTGCATACTTCTGTAATCTTAGTTTGTTATCATAAAAGAAATATCAATAACCATAACTAATTGAATTTCAGGTGCAATAAAAAAAGATTTAGAAAATAATTTCTGCTTGACTTGATTAAAGTAACTACTAAATGTTACATCAACTTTATGATTTTTTATGATTCTATTAAGTTGGGTCACACTGTAAATCAAGCATTTCTCAATAACATTACACATAGGATTATGGAGAACCAAAACATAGGTAGAACAATTGCTCGGTTTGTATTAAAGAAATTAAAGAAGACTGTTTGTATCTCAAGGAAAATGAGAAATGACTATTTGTATATTAAAGAAATTAAAGGAGAACTATATTTTTTATGGACTTATGCATAGAGGTATGGTCGGTTCGGTTTCATCAGTTATTTGAAAGCTTCATCCGACAACCGAACCGGTCCAATTGGTTATTGAAGATCAAGAACCGATCCAATCCAAACCCCCAATTGGTTCGGTTAAAAACCGGTCGGTTCGGGTTGAATTGGTTCGGATTGGTCGGTTCGGATAATAGTTGTCCACCCTTAGAAAATATTACACATAGCGGTGGAAACACATAATCGATACGTGCATAAAAAATACGTAAAAAAGCACGTAAAATATCAAGATTGAAATATATATTCGAGTTGACTCAAAATAGGATAAAATCAATACGAGAAATGTATAAATAGTCGAAAACCAAAATACATAGTGAAAACACGTTACAAATAATTTCAGTAACAGTACAAAATACACGTGCGTAACCACGAGGGCAAAATTATCATTTTCAATTTTGCGGGGTGTTACACTCTTCCCGCTTAGAATAGTTCTGTCCCCGGAACTTGTTAAGGTAAAAGTTGTATTTTGTACATGTCAGAGAAAATATCATTATTGTATTTAGAAAACTGTAATCATCCAGAAAATAAATATAGTATAAAAATAAGCAACGAGAAAAAACAAGACAAAATCTATATAGGAAAACTATGAGTATCAAATTTTTACAAGAAAACTAGGAATATACTATAAGAAAAAAAATGTGACAGAAGATAGGATAGATTAAGAGAAATTTTCATACAAAAAATAATATTAGATGAACCATTTGATAAAAGGAAAAATCAATTAAGTCATTAATTTGTAGAATGGTTCGGAAAACAATGCGGTAAAGAAATCATAGTCAATAGATAATTTATAAATAGATTTAGAAATCAAAATTTATCAATGTAGTAAGCGATAGAAAATCGCAAACTGAATTGGTACTGTATAATGAAATTAAATTAGCAATTTAAAACAAGACTATTGGATAACAGTTTGAAAAAATAAACTAGAATGAAATTTAGTTAACAGTATAAACAAATTAATATCATAAAATAATTTGTAAGGCAAATATTATAATTATACATATGATTTGAAAAGATACAGAAGGCATACATCGAAATACTTTCGAATTGTTAAGTAAAGAAAGAAAAACCAACATACAAAACTTATATACGTATAATGGCAAAAAAAATTTATAGGGTGAAACAACCAATGCGAAAATCATGAATGGTTGTAGGAGTAAAACAAAACAATATAGTGGAAAAAGTAATAACACATAACAAAAACCAATTATATAGAAGTAAATTATGAATCGTAAACAAACTATATAAATAATAAGGGATATATATATATATATATATATATATATATATATATATATATATATATATATATATATATAGGAAAAGGGGGTATGAGCAACTTGCTCATTTAGTAAATAAGCAATTGATGATGTGTCATACATGTGATTGGAAAATCCTTAAAAGGGTTAGTTGTCCAATGTATCACATGCATGCCACATAATCAATTGCTCATTTACTAGGTGAGTATCCACCAAATAGCAATATAAAACACGATGAAGTGGTATAAAATGCTAATTCATGTAAACATTCAAAATAAAGAAGACAGCAAGATAGTTGAGATTAAGTAGTAAATACACAAGTAGGATAGATATAAAAATCAGTATAAACAATATAATGCTAGTTTGCAAAATATTATAAAATAGTATAAGCTAGTACAAAAATAGGATAGGGATAAGTAAATATTATAGAAAACAAAGTAAGGGCTATTAAAGTAGAAAATCTCCTTCTGGTGTCGGTTTGCCTCGTTAGTATCCAACTGCAGACTTGCCTCTACGATCTCAAGTTGCAGAATTGCCGTCTATGACATCCGATTGCAGTTTGCCTTCTGGACATTCGGTTGCAGACTTTGCCTCCCGGACGTCCAGTTGCAGTTTGCCTCCATTGACATCTAGTTGCAGATTTGCCATCGCGACATCAGGTTGCACCAAAATGGGAGATGGAAAGATGTAATCTTCCATATACTCTTGGATATTGGGATGTTTAATAAAATATAGTATTATGTTTGAGATTAGTGATATAAAAGTGGATGAAAAAGCTGTAAAAGGAAATTATGACGATAAAATATTTAAATAGATAGACTTTAATAAAGGATATACAAAATCTCTACTATTATTAAGCAAAGCTCCATTTTGGCGGCTTTTTACTATCATGCCCCCATATACATAACAAAGGTAAAAAAATAATATAGGGATAATTCTGTCATTTTTTGCCCCTGACCCCTCCACAATCATAGGTCAAAAATGTAATTTTCCCTTCACATTTACTTCAAATTCTATTCCCTCAAAAATCAAAACCATCTCTTCCTTTCCCTCCATCGAATCCGTGCTACCTCAAAATTTGAAAATGTCACCTCCTCTCCCTCCATTGAATCTTTCTCTTCCTCCACCTCCTCATCCATCGAGTTCAGAAGGAATGCTTGGAATATTACAACGACGAAGAAGAATTTCGAGAACATGCATATCCATTGCAGGTAATCAAGCTTCTTGAAATGAAGAAGACGAGCTAGTCAAGATCGAGGCTAAATGGATAAAAACTCTGAACCTCTAAAAAGAGAACAGCTCGAATAATCTCAGAAACCAATCTAAAAGAAGAAGGAACAGACGAAGAGAGTCTTAGAGGGAGAAGGGAGAGAAGCAATGTCTAGATGTAAGTAGCCCCCTTTTTATTTGGGTACAACCTCCTCTTTTGTAGGGCTTCATTAAATCTATTGAAACCAAGGAAAAGATACGTTTTTTTGCCTTAATTTTATTTATTTTTAAGTTTATTTATGAATGGTGCTTTAGTACGGTTTATGGGTTCATCTTCATGGTTAAATTTATAATCTTGGTGGTGGAAATTAATGGGTTATTAGTAAATTACTTAATAGAATGATATTGTTGTTGTTATGATTATAGGGTTCACAAACCCATCTTTAATATTTTTGCAAAAGGAAAGCTTTATCTCTTTCTCGATTTAAGGAATGGTTCCAAATTGTTGTGAACTGAAAAAAGGGATCACTTTGTTCCAAATTAAAGATGGTTTCATGAAGTTTAATTTTTAGCTGTAAATTGATGATTATGTGGAAATATTCATTTATAATTGAAGATGTTGTAGTTGTTGAGATACGAGGAATATTTGGAAGAAATTTCATCCCATATTTAGGGCAAAGACAGAATGAGGTACTTTTGTTCTTGGAGAAGAAAAAAAAGTACTTTTGTAGGTTTTGCTTTATATTTTGAGAAATGGATTACTCAATTTAAGGCTATTATAATGTGTAGTTTGTGTAAAACTCAACAAAATGGTTTATTCATTTACTTCGTTTTGTAATCTATGTATTGGTTCAGGTAATTTGGGACGAGTGATCGACCATAAACTGATCAGTTTTCATCCAGAGATAGGGAACATAAGAAATGCTACATTAGTTGGAACGAGCAAGATGAAGTGCATCAGAAATAAAACTTTTCGTGGGTTAAAAGGAGTTCTGATGGTCCAAAGACCGGCAGCATATAGACGGCCATGGAGAGTGGTAAATTTGTTAGCTCTCAGCTGCTTATCCTCTGAAAGTATGTTGTTTTCTTGATAATGAATGCCTTATTTCCTTGATATATATATCTTGATCAGTACTTTTTGGGTGATTGAGTTAAGTTATAAAATCGTGTAATAACTTATAGAATATAGTATTCATACTACATTATTTTGCAATAAACCTTTGAGGGTTAAGATGAATGTTGTTACATGATTTTATAACTTAACTCAGGTTTGAGGTCAGATTACGTCTTATTATTTACTTTGTAAAATAAATATTAAAAAATGATTAGAGCGTGCATCGCACGTGCAGGTTAATAGTTTGTAGTAATGAAAATAATTTATAATATTAAGACGAAAATAGTGTAAAGCATATGCACGAGATGAAAACACAATTAAAAACAATAGTCATGTAGTGTATGTATTGTATTGAAAAAGCTACAAAATTAATAAGTAGCGAAAAGTGATTATAACAGAATAAATTAGCAATTAATATGTAATAACAATAGTATCGAATATAGACAATAAAACAAAATGGCAGGTCATATTTATATAGGTAGAAAATTTTAATCTTATTAAAAATATATTGAAATATATAAGACAATATGAGGAAATGGAATAATATAGTATCACAAAATCAAATCATATAAAATGAATGTACATAAGCAATTTATAAGTAAAATTCAAAATATAATAGAAATAATAATCGAAGAAAATAATGGTTGCAATAATACGAAAAGTAATAACAAACGTGAATGAATAAACATAAAGTAACACAAAACACGAAGGACAAATCTTTAAGATTGAAAAACAGATAAAACAAGTTCAAAAGATCGAGACTGAGAAAGATAGTCAAAATAATACATATCCAATTGATTTAATTATATAAGAAAATATTTATTTGAAAAATATCGAATGTTGAAAATACTAGGATGAAAATCCACGAAAAATAATTTGAAAGGGAAGTGTGTCTACATGTAATGAATCATGAAAGTAGGTTTAAATTAACCACGCTTCCACTGTGCCACTCTGATACCCAGGAAAAATGTGCTCGCATACAATCTCACATCAATGTATACGAGGAAAGCATCATGAATGAAGGTCCAGTAACTACATCATTCACGACTCCAGCCATCCAAAAGAAAAAGGGAATTGAAAACATCAGCCTATAGAGCAACACAAATGTAAATCACTTATATTTAAATCTCTATAAGTTAAAACTCACACTTTAATATTCACTCTAGGGTGTCGTTCCTTATAAATTTGTACTACTTATGAAGCGTGGCTCTGATACCATCTTTAACGCCCCGAAGTCCAAATAAGACCGAATTCGAGATTCCACAGGATCTTTACACTTCACTTCGTACAGTTTTACAAGGAAAATTAAACTTTTAAACATACATCAGAGTTCTTTACATTTTTATACACAACGAAAAATAAAATGAATTACAACAATGAAAATAATACACAACTTGCACAACTTTATCAATGTAAGTAATCAACAGCATCATAACATCATTACTTCTTCATGAAAAAGTCCAGTTCTTGCATAATAAGCTGTGGGCACGTCAGTTATTTACAACTGACGAAAATATTATACTCGGTCATCCTCTCTATGCCGTACATATAACGATCTCAATACTTTAACAAACCACAAATTTGAATGAACAATAAAGTGTCAAAAGTGATTATTCTAAACATGTAAGTGTATGCGATGCATTAATGCCTAATGCACACATTTTGTACTAAGATGACATTAATGCATACTTGTTCGGATTCTATGCATCCCATACTATATAGGTCCGAGGGCAAGCACCAACGTACTCCACAATAAAGGGTTCGGTCCCTCGCCATGACAGACTACCTAGTAATAAAACAAAGTTGAGACGTTCCACGAGTATGGATCCCAGTCCTGGAGAACTGCCGCAGCAAGACCCCCACCCGACTGTTATACAGATTCCTCGTCGTGCGAACCTCCCGCAAGTGCCCCTCTAGCCCCGGTATACGTATATACTTTGGAGTACGGCAAACTATCCGCCCGACTATGCATAGTCCCGAATTTAAAATAAAAGCTCGTCTCCCACGTGGCAACCACAGTTCCGGAGTATACCGCTCGACTGGATCATAGTCCCGGTGAACCGCCGCAGCAAGACCACTGCTCGACCAAATAGAGATCCCCACTTACGTTTGCCTAAGTTTTACCACATCTTCACTTATGTGCCTAGTTCTTAAGTTCAAGAAATAAATCAATTACAACACCTAGAGTTAGCTTTAACCCCGTACCGGACTTCATCACAAAACCGAGATAGCTCCATAGCCATATCTCAAAATATATCAATCATTTAATTTAACTTGCCGATACCCGGGGCCTCACTACACCTCTAAATCACAACTTTTTATGTACTCGATTTCATGGGTACTCATACCCTCCAATAAACATGTCTTAAACTTAGTATTCTCATCTTCAACTTATTCACAAATGATCAATGTCTTAACACTTTATTCACAAAGGGATCATGTCTTATCTTGACACTATTCATGATTCACTTATTCATTCATTCTCTAATAATTCTTATCACAATTTCATCACTTGAAATTTTATTAACAAATTTAAGCTCATAAAAATGCATCTCAACCACATCAAAACTTTCTTAAACCAAGTAAGAGTATAATCTTTTCAAAAGAAATCACTTCACCCAACCAAATTTTACTCTTCTTCAAAATATAAATCTCATACTCTTTAATAATTACATCTTAAGTAAAAATTCACTTTCTATCTCAATTTCTCCTTTTTAACATCTCAAATATATTTGAAAAATTCTACAACTCTTTTTAATAAACTCTAATTCATTTTATAGAAATTTCAGTATTTTTCTCAAATTTTTATTCTCATTTAAACCCATTAAAAATGCCAGAAAATCAAAAAATCAAATTGCAGCCAACGGGTTTCGAACCCAGGACCACACGTCGGCTACAGTAACGCCCAAAGGCCCAACCCGCTAGCCAGAAAGTCCATATGGACTCCGTGTCTAAAACCACAATGAAAATCCCCTTAAACTCAAAATACAGGATTCATATTTATTTTAGTGAATCAAAATAAAATGTGTCTAACAAGTTTTGAACCCAAGATCTCTTACGAGTGCAGTAGTGCTCTGTGGTGCACTGGCGAACCAGTAAGTCCAAATTTGATTTCTGATTAGGAATTATGTTACTGTAGTTTTGTTCACAACAATCTGAAATAAGTTATTTTTCAAAAAACTCGACATATGATCGATCTAACATTTTTGATGAACTGAAACTTTCTTATTCATACTGATTTCATTAGAAAACAATGATTCACGAATTCCCAAACTTGTATTCTAAACATTGTATTTATCTTTCAAATTTCTCCTTCTCTTGAATGAACAAAAAATTTCATTTCTTCATTCTAATCAAAATATCATAATGTATCTCTTGGAAATAATTTTAAAAAATGATTCTATGAATATCAATTCAATTTCACCCACAAATTTATTTTTTAATCAAAAGGAAAAATCTCAACAAGTAACTTTCCATTATATTTCTACATAAGCATGTATGGTCATAACTCTTTTTCTCATATTAAATTAACATGATGACAGCTTATTTCTTTAATCACATCCAAATTTCTACAAATCATAACACACATAAAAGCATGGGTTTTGTTCTCTTTCTTTTTCTTATTTTCTATTAACATGTTAAATAAAATTTCTACAATTCATAAATAACATAGATTTGTTCTCCTATTATCACATTCACTTTATCTTTACTACTCATGTAATATATTAGCATGCATGTCTCATAATTTAGGAAAGCATAATATTACTCACATCACATCAATTGATCTAGCATGCTCAAACTAAAATTTAGAAAATTTCAAGACCACCCACCTCTTAAATAACAACCAAGACTGGAGAGACAACTTCTAGCTCCTAGCTCATTCTCCTCCTAGCAAGATCAATGCACAAGAATACTCTCTTTTTCTCTCTTTATTTTGTTTAGTTTAGGTGTGACAAGACAAGAAAAATGAGGGATGTTTTTATCGGACAAAGTGAGGGTTTAAAGTGTAAATTTATCCACCTAATAAATTACTCAACTTAATTCTCCAACTCTTCACTGTCCTAACTCCCATAACCCCCAACTCTTTACCTCTCCATCTCTTCAAAACCTCAACTCCCATCTCTCCATGTTCAAAACCAGCCCATTATCATCTTCCCAAACCGGTCAACACATAAAGGCCCAACTCCAATTTCATGCATGCATAAATGTTAGACCATATGTACATATATATATATATATATATATATATATATATATATATATATATATATATATATATATATATATATATATGTACAATGATTATAGGATATGGGTAGGTAGTGTAGGCAACAGTGAGCTTTGATGGGGGGAACATTGTGCTGGGTGTGTTCGGATGTAGACGGGGTAAGGAAAGAAAGAAATATAGGTGTACAGGTGTGCATAGGTATAGATATATATATACATAATATGTAAAAATCTGTTTAATTAAAATTATAATTTTTCATGCACAAATAAAATAAATTTACACACTCCAAAATTTATTTTGAAAACGATTACGCCCAAATACGTTTACCAAAAACACGCACGTCGCACGAAAAATATCAAAATGCGAAATTGAATTTATCAATGGAAAATTATTAAAGTATAATTGAAACACTATAAGGAAAATATATTTATTAATTTTATATATTCCACGACGTAATTACTACGTACGTAGAAAACACGTGCATTACAAGTACAAAAATATTTTATTTAAAAATAAATTTTCGGTTTATCAAAAATGGATTTGAATACCTAAAATAAATAATCTAAACACATAGAAAATATTACACGTAGCAGTGGAAACACATAATAGATACGTGCATCAAAAACACATAAAAAGCACGTAAAATATCAAGATTGAAATATATATCCAAGTTGACTCAAAATAGGATAAAATCAATACGGAAAATGCATAAGTAGTCAAAAACAAAAATATGTAGTGAAAACACGTTAAAAATATTTCCAGTAATAGTACAAAATACATGTGCGTTACATACGTGGGTAAATTTGTCATTTCCAATTTTGCAGGGTGTTACACCCCTGGACGCCTTCGTTCAGAGCTCAGACTCCCCATCGCCCCGTTCATCAAGGAAGTGTTGAACTGGGCAGAGATGAGATCGTTGTAGTAAGGACTCAACTCCAGAAAGTAGCTTGTCAGCTTCATTTTGCTATGCAAGAAGAAGGAGGTGCCACTAATGCTCAAGTACTTCCGAATGTTCTTGGGCCAGCCCACCGCTCGGGTGTACGAGGGGCGGTGCTTCTTTATACCACACCTCGAATACCACGTACTGCATAACCACCCGGACTCTATAAAAGGGTGGAAGTCAAAGTACTTCATCATTCGAAGCCCCGAGCAGTGGGACCGTCCCACCAGGTGGTCGTATGACATCCCGAGGATCAAGGCTCTGAGGCTAAGGGATTTCACTGCTGAGGAGCCGAAGGAGTTCTATAGTATTTTTAAGGAGAGAACATAGACTGGGCGAAGGTGGCTGAGAAGCGTCTAGCCAAGTTTAGCTTGAGTCCGGTCGTTCCTAGTATGTTCATAGTTTTCTTTTCTAGCCAACTCTTTTGCCTCGTTTCAACATTACTATGTTTCTCTATACATCCATGCTTGATGACAGAGTTATCGAAGCTCGCATAGCCGAGCTGGCGAAGAAGAAGGTATTTGAGCATTTGAAGGGGAAGAAGAGATCCTCGGCCACTACCTCTGATAGGTCATCAGAGGGACGCTCTGATCGAGCCAAAAAGTTGAAGGCCCTCACCATTGCCGAACAACCTGACTCCCCAAGGGCTAGCCGAGCGAGGAGGCGCTGAAGGTCACCGAGATGGCCAAGTCCTCTCTTCATCCAATCCACCCCCAAGCCAAGAGCGTCCTTGGGGAGAAGACTGAGGAAACCTTCAAACTTGACAGGGCCATGAAGGTGACTAACTCCATCATGGAGGGTCCAGTCGCTCTCGAGGTGGTGTGATGTATTTTTTTACAAGATTTTTATTGCTCTTTTATAATTTAAAATTGTAAGTTCTCGTTTAATTCTTTAAAATTTATCTTGTTTCAAATTATTTTTATTTATTTGTTTGATTTCGAAGGAATCAAACGGATAAATGAAAAGGTGGGCATTTTGGTGAAATCACGGAAGAAAGCAAGGATAATTCAATCACTAGTTATCGGCAAAGATTTCTGGAAAATTGATTCTATGTGAAGATTTCTGGAAAATTCAAGCACTCACGTGTATGTTTTTGCAAAGTGGCTCTTTCAAGGACTGATAAAAAATAATATGGTCAGTTATGGGGTGGAACGAAATTGTGTACTAAAAAAATTTAAAAATGAAGAAACAGTATAGAAATTAGTTTGGATAATTAGTTTTAAAATCGTAAAAATTAATTTTAATCTTTAAAGTTTAAACTAACTAACTATAAAAACTACTTCTAATACATATCTAACTATAATTTTAAAAAACCCTAAGCCTAATCTTGGCCTATGTAAAGAAGAAAGATGCACAGAAACCAAAGGGGGCAGAGAAAGGCAAGGGAAGTGGCAGCTGACTTTCACTTCGGGAAAAGAAAAATGAGAACGTGCTGCACTGTTCCCGAGAAGAGAAAAGGAGAAGAAAAGAGAAGAAGCAGAAGGCTGCACAGTACCCGAGATTAGAGAGTGGAGAAAAGAAGAGCATGTATCCGAGACTTCAATTTCGGTTTCAATATCGGTTTCAAACAACAATACGTTCTTTCTTCTCCCTTCTATTTTATTACTATGCAATCTAATAAGATGTTTATTAGCTAAGGCTTCGATGTAGCCTAGTTTGAGAACACAATTCTAGTTTCACGTTATTTTATTCTTCTATTTTTCCATTCTTTTGTGTTTAATTTTTGTTTTTAATACTTACAATTGTTTGGCCAACTATTGTTTGATTTATTGAATCATGGGGATGACCGAGAGGTAACTTGTGATTTAGAACTATAGAATTGAACACCATTGATTAAGAAAAATTAGAGATAATTTACCGTGTTTAATGTGACTATAAAGAAATCTATAGAGCTTAATGAATCTTCAGTTAATTAAATTTGTATAGAGATATGATGAATTATTAGTTGGGGATATGTTTGGGGTTATTCGAGATAAAACATTGAATAACTAGGAGATTTTGGTTTACAACTTGGAAAAGTAGAGTTTTTAGTTTTATAGAATTATGAAGGGTAAATTTAAAAAAACCCCACTGAACTTTGGGCCATTTTAAAAAAATCTCGGGTACTTGGTTTTTTTTATATAAAAAAACCGCACAAAACTATAGTTTAAAAAAACACACACTGACAGAGTTAGGGTAAGGGTTAGGGTTAGAATTAGGGTTAGGGGATTAGAGTTAGTTCAATGGGGATTATTTAAACACAAATGAAAGATGAAAGTGGTTTTTTAAAATTTAGCTTAACGGAAACCTAACTCCGTTAAAGTGAGTTTTTTTTAAACTATAGTTTTGTGTGGTTTTTTTATTAAAAAGACATGGTGCAGTTTTTTTAAAATGACCAAAACTTTAGTGGGGTTTATTAAATTTAGCCAATTATGAATTGTGTGGGATTAACTATTTGAAATCAAAAACCCTAGATTTAGTTTTGCTATTTGATGATGGTAAAAATCGCAATAAATCAGGGTCGTACAATTCCGGCACAGATCTCAAAGCTTCTACAGGCAGATTAATCATAACGGGCCTCTCTAATAGGTCCGGACCTTCTCCAGGCTCCTCTACAAGGCATGGGCTTCTTCCAAGCCCATAAAAAGTGACAGACTAGGCCCACTAGGAGAGAAACCCAGCCCATGAAGGCTAGGAGTCAAATCTCTTATCCCCTAACAAGAGAACTTATCTCTTGAGGGGGAGAAACATAAAGGAGATAAGGAATTCGTATCGATCCAACAGATTTAGATCGATCTCTTGATAAGTTTCTGTCACGCATCGCTTCCCAAAAAGAGAATACAGAATACGGATACGTGACTAAGGCTAGCGAATGATTTTCATCATCCATAAGCTGTCAGGATCTTTACAACATTTCACAAGAATAATCAGAGTCGAAAGCAAGAGAAGTCAACCACGCATGCATATATGAATCAAAATACCAACCAGATTTACTTGAAACCAAATATATTAATCTCAAATAAACCAGATCTGAACAAGTCAATAATCCTGGGTCACATTGTCCAAATACAAAATAATCCAAATAACCAAGTACAATTGTTCAAGATGAGAGACAAGAAAATAAATAGATATAGCAAAAATCTCCAGCAACTAGAATCTCATATCACCTACACCATCTGGCAGTTGATCTCCAAAATCTGTAATTTAATAAATTACAGAAAAAGGAAAAGAAAACAAAATGTCCATCAATACAAGTTATGGGCCGCTTGTAGTGCAGGCACAAGTACAAGAAAGGGTAAACAACATAGCATGGAATAGGCATGATAACAAAATAAAACAACTAGCATGGCAAGATGAACAAGTGCAAGTGGCATGTATGAAGTATCAAGTGAACAAGTATCATGCAACCGAGTAACAAGTAACGAGTGTCAAGAATCAAGTATCATGTACAAGTAACAAGTAGCAAGTAGCAAGTATCATGTAACAAGTATCAAGTGTCAAGTGATCATGTTCAAGTCTTGTATTAAGTCCTATCTAGGTAGCACTTCATGCGTCCCAGGTTTTTACCACATGGTTGCTACATTCAAACAATTTTATTTTAGATTTTATAGTAGATCATAGATGGCAGTGTAGTTAAGGACAAATATCAAGTATTCGAGCTCCAAGCTCCATGTATCATGTATCACGTGTCACGTGTCAAGTTGTGCAAGTGACAAGTATTCACGTGTCAAGTGTGCAAGTGTCAAGTATCAAGTAATCACGTAGGATCTATAGATCCCTTTCGAGTACACGTTTCTATATTTTCTGCCATTAGATCTTTCCCTTTAAACCCCAGCTTAGTTATTTTATAATTATTATTATCAAATAGGCATGTATGTGTCTCAAACAGGGCAAAAATAACATGTTATAAACAAGTAACAAGTTCAGATTGAAAGATAAACATGCACAGGTGAAAGACAACACAAAAGATTTGGACAACGAGAATTCTAGTTCATGACAGCAAGACAGTACTGCACTAAATCTGGTATTCCTGTTGCCACGGACATGCAAATCTGTATCCGTCAGAAGATATAGAAAATATACTTCCGGCCGAATTCAATAAATGTATATAAGTCATATGGTATTTCACAAAAACAAGTCTCAAAACAGATTTGATTCCAGATAACGTGTTCAGGCAGAAATCAGGAGTTTGTATTCATAAACAGGAAAAAGGCATAAAAAATTACGAAATAAATCCAAGATAAATCTGGGGTATTCCCTAGTATGTTTAGTAACAGAAAATAAAGTTTTATAATTTTCCAACAGAGATAGAATAATTAAGTAAAATCAGAAAACAACAAGATACAGTAGTTTTGTAAATCTGGAATCATAAATACTGTAGTACTAAAACAGTAATATCTTACAAAATATAAATCAAAATCTAGATCCGTCAAAATGGTGATAAAATAGATACAGTAGACTATAATTCATATTCACAAAGTTTTTATAGACAGCAAATAGAATTAGGTCGAAATTATGTTTCTTTACAGAACAACATGAAAATTCTGCATGTATAGTAGTTGTTTGCAAGCATAGAATGGTGCATAAAAGTTATCAATTAAATCCACAAGAATTAGGGTTAATCCCAATCAAGTCTTGTTGTACTCAGCATAATATTGGATCAAAATATTATCTTTAACATTAGTAGAAAAATACTTTACCATGCAGAATTCATATTAAAGTGATATGGAATTTTAAACACATCTGTAGTAAAATAGCCATAACTTGAAACTCATAAATCGAAACTGAGATCTGTCAGAAATCTGGAAAGTAGACAGAATTATCTATAATTCATATTCACAAATAATTTTTATATAGTGAACTTAATAGGGTCTAAAATACTGATATCGGAAAAAACTGAAATCTTCTTCAAGCATAAAATCGGCATAGATTATATGAAACTCATCCAAAGCATAACCAACATGAAATAGGGTGTACTATATGTCCAAGCAACATAGTATAGGGTATCTCACATGTCTACAACAATTATAGTACAACTAACACAACCAAGCACACGATATCATACGAACAACATGCATGTACACAACAAGAAGTGGTCATTCCTAAGTTATTTCTTGTCATGTGTGTACTGAGGAAACTATGGGTGGGTCAACACAATAGAGACAAGATCAACAAGGGGTTTCACACAAGAATTTTCTCTAGAACACAACTACACTACAGGCAGTATATAGTACGTGTATTACACAAAGAAAAGAATACAAGTTACTTGCCTGAGAGACGACGACAGAATGACTAAGAGAAGGAGAATAACGGGAACGAATTCCCGGGCATGAACACAATGAACAAACAAAGAACCAATCACGAATACACAATCACGATCGAAATCACGAACACAAAGCACGGATCTCGAGGATCAAGAGGATGATCAAGATGATGAAGATCAAGAGATCCAATGGCTAGATCCAAGAGATCAAGATCAAGATGAACGGATCAGATCAGATGGCCAGATCGAAGATCGAGATCAAGATGATGAAGATCAAACGACCTAGATCAAGGGATCAAGATCAGATGATGATCAATATCAACGAGATCGGACGGCTGGGGTTCAACATGATCAAGAACCACATCAACAACAAATGCCATGGCACTGGCTTGGCTCGACTGGCGGTGGTGCACTGCGGCAGGAGGACGACGATGGACAGGCGGTCGACACAGTGCACTGGACGGCAAGAGTGGCTGACGAAGCTGCTCTTACTGCTGACCGGAGTGCGACGGCGGAGGGACACAACTCGGGGGGACCGCGGTTGCTGTTGTCGTCTGTTGCATGTCAACGAAGAGACATAGGGGAGACGGGGTGAGGCACAGTGGGCACAACGGCTATGGGAGAGGAGAAATGGCACTGCTGGCTGTCGACAGTCGGGAGAGCAGAGGCAGGGAGTCACAGCTATCGCCTGGGTGCTATAGCGTCGCTGCGACCGGAAGGGAGCATAGGGAGGCATATGGACGTGGTGCAACAGGCAGAGGGCGACGCAATGCAAGAAGGGGGTACCAGGGAGAAGGGAAGAGAGAGGGGGAGACGGGGCGGAGGAGCGATGGAGAGGAGGATGGTGGACGGCTGTCGGGGTTCGGCAGACGAGTAGGAAGGCGGTGCGATGCTGGGGCGCGCCGGAGGAAGGAAGGTGGCGACAGGAGAACTCAGAAGAGGGGGAGAGAGAGAGCGGCTGATGGGTTTAGAATAAACAGGGGGGGTGTTTATATAGGGATAGTTATGTTTTAGGGTTAGGGTGCATGGGGTGATGGCTGAGTAAGTGTAGGGGGGGGGGGGGGGTTAAACGGGTTTTGGGTAGTATATCAAACGAGTATGGGTTTAGCTAATGGGTTTTAGAGTTTTAAAAGGGTTATTGGGTTTGGGGTTTATGTTAAAGGGTATTAAAGATCCAATAAGAAAATTAAAATAACCAAAAAAAAGTAGGTTTATCAAAAATATATTTTGTACTTCAAAATAATAATAATAATAATAACAATAATAATAATAATAATAACTCAAATAATAGGTTTTGTATTATAATATAAGAATCATTTGAAAATAACAATAAATACAAGTAATGAAAAGAACGAATTTGAACAGGAGATACAAAATATTTTTGAAATAAAAAAGAATTTAAGAAAACAAAATTTTTTATAAAGAACCCAAACCCAGATAATACACAGAAAAAGAAAATACACCCAAAATACAGAAAACGGAAAAC
Organism: Hemerocallis citrina; assembly: GCA_017893485.1. Lineage (NCBI taxonomy): Eukaryota > Viridiplantae > Streptophyta > Magnoliopsida > Asparagales > Asphodelaceae > Hemerocallis > Hemerocallis citrina. The sequence continues at coordinate 165,468,901 of CM030362.1, read as the reverse complement.
AGGGGTTACAGTTTCTCAGGCCTATAAATACCTTCCCCCCTCCACAATTAGAAGGTAATCAACCAACCACCTGTTTCTTTCCCAAACACTCTTTCTATTTCTGGTTCTGACTTGAGCATCGGAGGGTCTATCGCTGGGGCCAACCCCCAGTGTTTTAGGCTTTTTGCAAGTCTATCGGTCGCTTCAGCAATCGTCGAATTTAGATCACGGTGGTCAGTCAACGATACAGATTCAATCTCAGGAGCTCTAACCGCATTTCACAGCAAAGAAATATGAAGCAACAGATTGGCGCTGTCTATGGGAAGCTACACAAGTTAGATTTATCCCCATGCAACCCAGACTAAGATGCAGAGGGGCGGCCTCAAGTCGTCGCACCAACTCTCTTCATCAACCAGCTCCTCCTATGAAAGATCTGATTCCTCCTCAACAGTCGCCACGTCAGCCTAGTCAAGCTCCTTCCAACGGAGAGGCACTAGAGGGCTCCAAAAAAAAACCGTCATGAACAACATCCTCAGCACGACCGTGTCTCAGTCCATAATGCATCAACCGATTCAATGGCCTTGCAAGGCCCTCGGGGATCTAGAGATCTCTGCTAGATCATCAGTGCCAGGTAACTAGGAACTGATCTACTAATCCACTTGGACGAGAGGTGCACCCGAACTGAAGCCTCCCTCTCGGGACATCAAGAAACCAAAGAACCAATTTTCCTAGACAGAGATCAAAGCAATCATCCTCTTAAAGGGGGCGCACCACAATAACAAGCCCGACTCATGAGAGTCAAAAGCTTCTTGCGCAGAACAAAGAGAAAAATGCCCCAGTCACTAGGGCCGAATTGGATAAGTTCAAGCTCGACATCCCCCAAGCTATCCAAGGAAGTCAAGATCTGGGCCAGCCCCCCAATGAAGGATCCACTGACTCAACTGGGTCCCAAGGGAGAACGACCAAGTCCTTCGTCATATCCAAGAAGTAGAAGACCATCTAGAGCAGATGAAGAATGAAAGAAACCGCTCCAGTAGGGCCTACTGCCCTAGTCGCCTTCCATTCAGCAAAGCCATTCTCGATGCACCCATCCCAAGGGACTTGATGGGTCCTTAATTTGAATCCTACAATGGAGAATCAGACCCGAACGACCATATAGAGAGCTTTAAAACACTCATGATGGTCTATAACACCACTGATTCACTCATGTGTCGAACATTTCCCGCCACACTGAAAGGATCACCAAGGGAATAGTATTCGCATCTGATTCCAGAATCAATATTCTCTTTCGATCAACTTGAGGAGCTTTTCATTGCGCACTTCGTTACTAGCCACAAGGCTGAAAAAAATAAGTGCCTCCCTGTTAGAACTAAAACAAAGAGATGGAGAATTACTAAAAGACTTCGTCAAATGCTTTACGACAGAAGCAGGGTCAATTTCCACCTTAGACTCTTCAGTGGCGGCTGCAGCTTTCAGCCAACGTCATACATAAAGAACTGAAGGCCTCCCTCACCTAAAGGCCTGCTCAAGATTTCACTAAGCTCCTGGATAGTAGCAAAAAAATACATCAGGATCGAGGAAGCTCTCCATCCACAAGTCAAGAAAGAGTCACCTTCCAGGAACAAACAGAAGAACGCAAGCGAGAAAACACCCAAAAAGTTCTAAAAAAATGGTGCACACCAACGCCATCCTCCACCAACACCCCGCTTCGACAAGTTTACTCCCTTGAACATGAGTGTGTCTGCCATCCTTATGGCAGTTGAAAAAGATGGGGTAGTTCTTCCTCCTCCCAAAATGACAACGGCCAGCAAGAGAAGAGATAAGAGCATGTGGTGCGCATTTCATAGAGGTCATGGACACACTACCGACAATTGTCGGGCCCTCAAAGAAGAAATTGAAGACCTGATTTGGCTGGGCTATCTCTCTCAATTTGTCCAACGAAACAATAACACCGAAATCCCTCCACCATGGGAGGATAATAAGCGTCCAAAATGGCCTTCTGAATCACGAGACTCTGAGCACATGGCCATCCTACACACATGTTGTTGCTGTTTTTGGTGTGGGAGAAAACAAATGAATTTGTGGATTCTTTAGAAAACGAATAAGACAAAGATGTTGAATTCCACCAGCATTTGACTGGTTTCTTGCCGCTGCCGTTGACCTGCAAAAGTTCGATACCCCGGGATGGATCCCGACGACGAACCCTCTGACGCTCAAGTCAGTAATCAGGAAGATTATGAAAGAGCATTTATGTGGAAAAAGATTGATTACCTTGTTATGGTGGGGGGAGGGGTATTCATAGTCGCCTTTAGAGACAGTTTAGAGATAATCATTTATCCCTATGTCCCGGTGTTTTTGGATAAGATGTAGAGTTTAAACTCGTTTCATGATAAGAGAGGTAGTTTAAACCGCCTCTTAGAGATAACCATGAATTTGAATTACTCTTTAAATATCTGAATTGGTTTGTAACAGGTTGCTACCCATACCCCATAGGACTGATCCTTTTTTGGGTTATTGGGCTTTGAAGAAAGACCCAGTTCCCAATCTAGACCCGTTTGTGGTGGAAATTACCGTTTTACGCCTGAGAGCTTTAAGATTCATTTCCAGTTTGAACTGTCTCGATTTAATCTCATTTTTATCTATATCACGAGTCCCCCCACTCCCGAATACTGAGTTTAACAGCCTTTGGGGAGTAGTTTTCTTGTTTTAATGACATGCGAGATTTTATCGAAGTTCTTTTGGAGCTTTAGAATTGCTCACGGGGCTTAACAACGTTCAATTGAGCCTGCCTCATATTCAAACATGTTGGTGGTATTTTCAAGATTTTTCATTGATTTTTTCTAATTTTTTCAATTATTTTTCGCATCATTTATTCAATTTTGCGAAATAACAATCTATTTTCAAAAAGTATTAATTACTTGTTCTAATTAATCATTATATATCCAGGAATTCAAAAATATTTTTCCCGAATTTATAATTACTTTTATTTGGAATTTGTAATTATTTTTTGCATTTTTAAAATAATTTATTCGAATTAATAATAATAAAAAAAATAATTAATCAAGATAATATCGACACGACGCAATCTGGAGCATCGATCGCATCGGCAGCGCGATTTTCTGAACGATCAGACGGTTGATCTGGTGTCAGCTGACGTGGCTCAATCTGAGCGCTCTGATTGAAAGCGCGCATCGGGAGGCAAATATTTTTCCCTTATGCGGGGGTCGATGGAAAGAGCGCTCTGCACATGTTGCCGAACCCCTGGGTATGTCGACAGGCTGACATGTGTCGTGATGGTGGTCGAGGTCGAGGAGGCTCGACAAAAGCTGTCGAAGTTCATAGGGACTTCGAGGAGGTATTTTTAAATTTTTAAGTAATATATAATTTTTTGAGTACCTCAAAATAATTTTAGTCTGTGCAATTTGCACAGGGTAACACTAGTGAATATATATAAGGAGAAGATGGGTTTGTTGAAGCTTTCGAGTGTAGAAGATGAGGCAGATTGTCGGGTTGGTTGTTGGTGTAAGGAAGAAGTTGAGTGGAGATATAAGTGGGATTAAGAGATTTAATAGAGATGGGGGGGCGGGGGGGGGGGGGGGGGGGGGGGGGGGGTTAAGGAGATAGTGGAGATCATGGGGTAATGGAGGGGATTAGTTAGTTAGTTAGGAGGGAGATTTGGAGTTGTGTAGTTCAGGGGAATGTAGCTAGTACGGGATGGGATTTGTTTTGGGTTGGGTTAGGATATGTTTAGGATTTAAAGTTGGCTTGGGTTAGAATTAAGATATGGGTTTAAATTATGATTTAAATTAAGATTTGGGTTGGGCTAGAAATAGGATTTTAAAGTGCTAGAGATTAACGGGCTTGGCTCTAAATAATGATCCTCAAATTAAGAGAACGAAACAAACAAAAGAAAAAAATAGGAATAATCAAAATACAAAAACATGCAGAGAATTTTTGTACATTCAAAAATGAGAGTTACAGTTAGCCAATCAGGCCCCTCTTGGGTGCTGGCCATGCTGGATAATCTGGCACTCCACTCTGAGCATCCCGGGAATTCGTCGGCTCTATGTGGACACTTGGAGATGGACCCCGAACAAAAGTCCAAGTGCTAGGAAGAGGGATTGCCTCTGACCCAACTACTCCGAACTCTACCGTTAATATGTATATTTCCAACTCCTTCTCCACAAGCACTTCCCGAAGGAAAGATTCTGACGTTCGGATAGCGCCCTCTAAGGAAGGTGGTCGGGACGACCCGCGGGGGAAAGCTACGTGAGCTCCAACTACGCCCAAGCTCTTTTCGACCATCAACTTTTTCAAGCGGGTTAGCTTCAGGATTACTTGGTACGACCTTCTGATATGCCACAAGAATGTTGCCTCCCTGTCCTTCGACTCCTTTCGGTAATGAGCCAAACACAACTCCACAATCTGGAGCATATTCCTAAGATATTTGAGCTTGACATCACGAGGGTTGACACTAACACATTCAGCAATCTAGGTAAAGAAGGAAAAAGTCACATTACGCCGAGAATTGGAGACTTAACCAATTCTAATGATATGAAAGTCCAAGTCACGAAACTTGGCAACAAAGGTTTTAAGGGTTCAGGAAACTCAGCAACAAAATATTTGACTTGTTCGACAAGCAACACAATTATGAACAAATACTCAAGTGAAGAAGTTCGGCCCAAAACATCTTTAACCCAATTCACATAACTTGAAAATACACAAAGGACGGTGGCCAGTCCACGTTTGAAAACAATACAAAACAAAGCAAGTACAAGATTTTACTACTTAGGAGAGGCAGGCACCTCATGGCCATTGGTGGGGGCGACCCCAAAGTTGTCCATTGGAGCTTCAACTGGAGTTGGGGAACCCTCCTCTCCACCCGAGGGGATTTCCCTGGGATTTGGAGGAGCGTCACTGACCCCCATCGAGAAAGAGAGACCGTCGTGGTCGAGGTCAGGGTATCATTGCTCGATGTGTTGCAGGGCTCAGTCATAACCCTAGTCCAGAGCATTAATGACCATGCAAACAGAGGGTGCACCACTTATAAAAATTCTAAGAATACAGTAACAAACTCATCAAGATCATATATGTACCATGATGGAAGCTTGAGCCCACTTGAGGTAGCTCGAGTTGAACATCTCGTGGGTGAGGCACTTCCTGTCCCTCGATGGAGCGAGATGGTTCACCACGATGGAATAATTTGCAAGCGCACAAAATTGCAATAAGTAGTATAGTCTAAAAAAAGAGCGCCAAACCCACAAGGACTAATTATTTTATGAAGTACCAAAATTTACTCGATTAACTACTATTTGGAGAATAAAAAAATTGACAAAAAGAGAAACTAAACTAAATTAAACTAAAGTAAGAACTAAACTAATTAAAAAGAATGAAAACCTGAAATTTTATGGTTTATTAATAGCAAAACTAAATCTATGGCTTTTTATTTCACCTAGTTAATCCCACACAATTCATAATTGCATGAAACTAAAAACTCTACATGCCCAAGTTGTAGACCAAAATCCCTTAATTATACAATGTCTTCTCTCGAATAACACCAAACATATCCCCAACAAATATTTCATCATATCTCTATCCAAATTTAATTAATTGAATATGCATTAAGCTCTGTAGATTTCTTTATAGTCATATTAGTCGCAGTAAATCATCTCTAATTTCACTTAATCAATGATGTTCAATTCTATTAGGTCTAAATCACAAGTTACCTCTCGGTCATCCCTATGATTCAATAGACCAAACAATAGTTGGCCAAACAATTGTAAGCATTAAAAACAAAAATTAAACACACTAGTATGGTAACATGAAACTAGAATTGTGTTATCAAACTAGGCTACATCGAAGCCCAAGAAAATAAATTTAGTTCATAATAAATTTGCAACTAATAAAAATCTTATTGGATTGGATAAGAATAAAATAGAAGCGAGAAGAATGAACTCGTTATTGTTTGAAACCGATATTGAAATTGAAATTGAAGTATGAAATTCGTGCTTTTCTTTTCTCCACTCTCTGCTAGCGAGTATTGTGTAGCCCTCTGCTTCTTTTCTTTTCTTCTCATTTTTCTCTTCTTGGGAACAATGCAACCTGTTCTGAATTTTTCTTTTCCTGAAGTCAAAGTCAGTCGCCACTTCCCTAGCTTCTCCTCCCTCCCTCTTTGGTTTTTGTGCAACTCTCTTCTTTATATAGGTCAATGATATGATTAGGTTTTTTTATAATTATAGTTAGATAGGTATTAGAAGTAGTTTAAATAATAAGTTAGTTTAAACTTTAAAGATTAAAACTAATCTTTAAGATTGTAAAACTAATTATCCAAACTAATTTCCATATTGTTTCTTCATTTTTTAAACTATTTTTTATTACACAATTTCATTCCACCCGCTAACTGACCATATTATTTTTTATCAGTCATTCAAAGAGCCACTTTGCAAAAACGTGCATTTGGGTGTTTGAACTTTCTTGAAATCTTCACATAGAATCAATTTGAATTTTTAAAAATTTTATTCTTACTTTCTTTCTTGATTTCACCAAAATGCCCACGTTTTGCATTTATCCATTTCATTCCTTCAAAATCAAAAAAAAAAAATAAAAATGAATGAAAGAAGATAAATTTTAAAGAAATGAGCAATAACTTGCAATTTTAATACATAAAAGAGTAATAAAAATCATGTAAAAAAATACATACATCAAATACCCCCAAACTTAAGATTTTGCTTGTCCTCGAGCAAAAAGGAAACCATAAATAAATGGATCATAATTCATCTCAACTCATCTCACCAAGAGATCTTATCATACAAGCATCAGATCTTCAACTTATTACATAAATAATAGCAAATAAATAAAAACTAAGCATACCCACTTTCTCCAGTACAATTATTCTTACACAATTCCAAACCCAATCAAATTTTGTCATGCAATTAACACAACTATATTATGTAACACCTTCATCTATGATCACCCCTTCTCACTGCTACAAACCGAGTAGCAAACTAGAGTGTTTTTTTCCCTCTAAATTATCACTTGCCTTTTGACGCGAATGCAAACATTTGTGATGGATTCACCCAGTTCCTCAACAAGTGACACACTCAGAGTGCATTTGTATACGCATATTTCAAGTTTTCATTTGACGTAAAAATAAAAATTGGTGATGAATACCCCTAGTTACTAAGCAACTCAAAACAATGGTGTAGAGAAAACTTTATTTACTCAATTATTTAATCACTATCACTCTATTTACTTGAACTCTGTTTAGGACTAGATCAAAGGGGATAATCACAAAAAAAAGCATCATATTACTCTTACATGACTCTCACAATTTTGTAAGAAATTATGAACTTCAATAATTCTAAAGAAAATAAGTATACTTAATCTTTCTTTATAAGATATTGCATATCCTTAAAAAATTGTATTGCTTTAGCACAATAAAGAACCCAAAAGTGTAATGGTACTCCTAATTTAAGTCAAATATTTATTTTTTTTGAACCTTTCCCCCAAACTTAAATATCACATTGTCCTTAATGGGAAAGAAAAGGAAAAAAGAAAAAAAGGAGAAAATTTCAGAATTGCTCCCCTGATTTATGTTGAAATTATGGATGATCGAAGTTCACTGTTTTCCAATTTCCCGGATTCCATTTGCATTGGATAGCTAAGACAATTTCCTTCGATCACTCTTTAAAACACTTTTCCAGATTCGGATTCCATCCTTCCCAAAAATATCTATCAAAGTAGGTCTAGAAAACTACTTTGCTAGAAACCCCCAAACTTATGCAATCCTATAAAATAAAATCAAAATAAATAAAATAAAAATAATCAAAAATAAAAATAATTCTAAAGAAAGGAAAAAAGAAAACATGGGTTGCATCCCAAGAAGCGTTAAGTTTTAAGTCTTCAGCCTGACGTGGTAGCTGAGATGGTAATGTGATGCCAAGATCCAACAAAATAAGAACCTCCTTTCTAATAATTCCCTTCATGTGTGGAATAAGTTTTATTTTTCCATCCCGCAAACTAAATGGCAGTGGTTTAAGCTCAAGTTTGAGTCATTTCTTTCTTGAAGATGGCATCTTTGATATCCCCACCTCTTTGAATTTCAGCTGAGAAGACAGATGAATAGATGGTGTATCTTCCAAATACTGAACATATTCCAAAATCTTTTCTTTCTCAAATTCAAGAGTTGCTGAATTTGTTAAACACACTTTTACAGGTAACTCTTCAACTTCAGTCATATATGTCTCGCCCATAACTAAATCAATTTCACTAACTTGAAAACACAAGTGAACTTCGGTAGAAAACTCCATGGATTTAAAGACATCAAACATTACTTGCTCATCCTCAACCCTCAAAATAAGTTTTCTTTTGGACATCAATCAAAGCTCTCCCCGTGGCTAGAAAAGGTTGCCCCAAAATCAACGGAATTTGTTCATCTTCCTTCATGTTAAGCACTATAAAATCAGCTGAAAAAATGAACTTGTCCACCTTTCCTAAAACATCTTCAATTATTCCTCTTAGGTACTTGATAGATCTGTCTGCCAATTTTAAAGAAATTGTAGTAGGCTTTACTCCTCCAAGACCAAGTTTTCTAGAAACCGAAAAAGGCATACGATTAATACATGTTTCTAAATCATATAAAACTTTATTAAAATAAGAATTTTTAATAGTGCAATGAATTGTAAAACTCCCTGGATCTTTAGGTTTTGGAGGTAACTTGTTTTGTAAAATTGCACTACTCTCTTAAGTCATCTCATGCTTCTCTAACTTCTGCTTGTTTGATAAAATATTATTCACAAATTTATCCTATTGAGGCATTTGTTCTAAAGCTTCAATAAGAGGAATATTTATATTCTATTTCTTAAATATATATAAAATTTTAGAGAATTGATTATCGAGATTATTTCCTTTGAGTCTTTGCGGAAAAGGAATTGGTGGAGCATAAGGTGAACTAGGATAAGTTTCAGAATTGAACTCCCTGAAAAACGTGGGCTTTGAAGTTATTTTATTCTTCTTAGAATTCCCAATATGGTGGTTGGCCACCTGCTGCGTTTGTTCCTCCAAAATTGGCTCGAACTCATCTTGCTTTTCATCCATATTTTGTTCGGCAGTTTGTGCTTGTGGCTGCTCAATTTTTCTCCTACTTCTCAGTGTTATTGCTTTGACATGCTCATTGGGATTTGTCACAGTGTTACTAGGGAAGATTCCTGAGGTCCTCTCTGTAAGAATATTTGAAATCTGGTCAATTTGATCCTCAAGGTTGAGAATTGAAGTAGCAGTTGAAGCCACATTATTTTGGATCACAAAATCTGTTTTTTGCATGTATTGCATGAATATCTCTTCAAGTGTCAGAATCTTTTCTTGCTGTGAAAAATTTTGAGGGTGCCTATTTGCTCCTTGATTGTTGTTCCAAGAAAAATTGGGATGATTTCACCATCATGTATTATACGTGTTCGAATAAGAATTATTATGATGTTGGAAGTTGGACACATAATTTGCTTTCAGAATTTGGATGAGCAAAAGGATTTCCCACTTGGTAATCAATACTTAAGTGATTTCCTGCACAATGGTCATAAATAATATTATTTTGAATAGCAATTTGTGCAGTCAATGTTACCTAGTTTTTTAGATAAAGTAGCAATTTGTGCAGTCAGTGTGGTAATAGAATCAAGCTCAAAAACTCCAGTCGCTTTTCTTGGCATTGCTCTCTTCGAAGACCATTAGTAATTGTTAGACGTCATATCCTTTAAAATATCAAAGCCGCTTCATGAGTTTTGCTTATAAGAGATCCTCCAGCTGTTGCATCTACCATAGACCAATTTATAGCTCTCAAACCTTTATAGAATATTTGGACTTGCAGCAACATTGGATGTTCATGATGAGGACATTTTCTCAATAAATCTTTATATCTCTTCCACGCATCATACAAAGACTCATTCTGAAATTGAGTAAATGTGGGAATGTCATTTCTTATTTTGTTGTCTATGTCGGTGGAAAATACTTGGCCAAAAGTTTTTGTGCAAGTCTCTACCAAGTAGTATTAACACCCGGTGGTAGAGAATTTAGCTAAGCCTTCGCTTTATCTCTTAGTGAAAAAAAAAGAGTCTCAATCAGATTGCATCATCTAATAATCCATTGTACTCGAAAGTGTGGGAAATTTTTAGAAAATATAATGTGAACATTATGATCCTCATGCGGCAGTCCACCAAACTGAACAGTTTATTGAATCCTTTGAATGATTGTTGATTTAATCTCAAAATTGTTAGCTTATATATTCGGCATCTTTGTGCTTGATGTTACTCCATTAACCGAGGGCATAGCATAGTCTCTTAAAGCCTTATTTTCTTCTCCATTGCCCTCGTTTGCTATGGTGATACACTTCTATGTTCTGAAATATATCTATTAAATAACATAAAAACTAATCAAACCTATCTTTCTAAAAAATAAATAAATAAATAAATAATTCAAATTAGTAACAATCTAGAAATTATTAATATCAATACGGCGTTCTTGCAAAATGGAATTTTCGAATATTCTCCATCAAGACCATTTGAAATGGGCTCAAAAAGCCAAATTTCGGTGGCTCAAAGAGGGAGATTGCAATACAGCTTTTTTTCATAACTTTGCTTCCCATAGACAGAGATGTAATCACATTTCATCTATTATTCACGATGGGATTGAACACTCCTCTAACGAGGATATTCACCAATCTTTCCTCCGTTTCTATAAAAACCTCCTTGGTTCATCCAAGCCTAGGGCCCTGAGCCTGGATTGGAATCAACTGTACGGGGAGGTGTCTAACGATCTTTCCTCTCTTGAGGCACCATTTTCTATGGACGAAATCAAAGCGGCGGTAATCGCTTTAAAAAGCGACGCTGCGCCTGGCCCGGACGGTTTCCCCGCCTTCTTTTTCCAAAAGTTTTGGTATTGGTTGAAAGATGACCTCTAACGGATGTTTGCTGACCTTCATACCGGCTCGTTCTCTTTCGATCGCATCAACTATGCGCATATAGTTCTTATCCCTAAAATCTTAGGAGCGAACACCGTGGCGAATTTCAGGCCGATTAGTCTCATCAACACCACCTTCAAAATTATCATGAAGGTCCTATCGGCTAGGCTTGGAGAAGTTATTTCTCCTCTGATCGATCCGGCCCAATCGGGTTTCATTAAGGATAGATTCATTCTTGATAGCGTGGCTGCTGCCCAAGAAATCATTTCCTTTTGTCATAATTCCAAAACTGAGGGTATCCTACTCAAACTTGATTTTCAAAAAGCATACAATAACGTTTGTTGGGAGTTCCTCTTCGATATCCTTATCCATAGGGGCTTTGGTCCCAAACGGATTGCTTGGATCAAGTCCAGTCTTTTTGCGGGGACCTCTTCCATTCTCATTAACGGTTCGGAGGGTCACAAATTTAAAATCAAATGTGGGCTCAGGCAAGGTGACCATCTTTCTTCCCTTCTCTTCTCGCTGGTAGCAGATGTGTTCAGTAAGCTTCTCCGCAACGCTTGGGAAGCCCAGGTTATCGATGGCCTGGGTGGATCCCGGTTCTTCAATGGCGTACTGAATCTTCAGTACGCCGATGACACCATCATTCTGGCAAAACCTAATTCTCATACCCTCAGAAATCTAAAACTTCTTCTCTATTGTTTTGAGTTAGCCTCTGGTCTTACTATCAATTTTCATAAATCTTCTGTCGTTTGGCTGGGAGGCTCGCCTAACAGGCAGGACGAAATCTCCGAATTTTTTAATTGCCCGGTCGCATCGTTTCCCGTTACGTACTTAGGCATTCCACTGAGGTGGGGTAAACTTCATAAATCGGATTGGTCTTCTATGATTGATAAGGTTGAATCCAGACTATCGGTGTGGTCTGGGAGATAACTTTCCCGCGGCGGTAGATTAATTCTGCTCAATTCGGTTCTGTCCTCGATACCACTGTACATGATGTCTTTTTACTTCCTCCCTTCTTGGGTGATCAAAAGAATCGACCAGATCAGAAGCAATTTCCTCTGGTCAGGTTCTTCTATCTACAATCCCGGGTCGCATCTTTGTAACTGGAAACTCATTTGCACCTCGAAAATTGCTGGAGGTTTGGGGGTTTTAGATCTTAGACACCAAAACCTTGCCTTACTTGGCAAATGGCTCTGGAGATTTCTCAAAATAGAGGACCTCCCATGGATCAAAAGTATCAAATCTAATTACTATGGTCCCAATGATTGGTGGAGTTTTTCGGAACAGCCTCATAGACGAGCCTCCCCTTTTTGGAAGGGGATTTGGAAAGCAGCAGCGGCTTTCCATTGTGGTTTAAGCCACGGTTGCGCCGATGGATCCATGACTAGTTTCTGGACTGATATCTGGATCGGTAATACTTCGTTAGCCTCCGCTTTTCTAGCAATTTTCCGTCTGACTGCCAACCCCCTGGCCTTGGTGTCAGATTACCATAGCAACAATGATGTTCATAGGGAATGGACTATTCCCCTATCTTCCAATCTTCCATCCCATTTAACCCCAGTTTTGGATAACCTGCTTGATGTTCTCAACAATGCGGTTTGGCATGACAAAGAGGAGTTCTTTTGGCATTGGAATTCGTCAAAGAACTTCTCAGTTCGCTCCTTCTATCGCTTTCTTAATTTTAGAGGAATTCTTTCACCTTTCTACGACCTGGTTTGGAAGTCTTGCGCACCGTTGAAGGTTAAAATACTTGTGTGGTTAGCGCTCAACAATAAACTTCTTACTATTGATAATCTCAATAAGAGAAATCTAGCATGGGGGCAATTATGCCCCCTGTGCGACTCAGTGTCTGAGAATGTTAATCATCTGTTTGTAGAATGCGACTACTCGCGTTCTCTTTGGAAAATTACCGTTCTAGCTTGGGAAGCGTCTAACGTTCCGTTCAGTCTAGTCGACTGCTGGACAAAGCGCCCTCCTAATCGTGCTTTCCACAAGTCGTGAATCCTCTCCTTCCAAATTATCTTACGGTTAATTTGGAGGGAAAGGAATAACAGATTATTTCGTCAAAGTTATTCTTCCTCTCGACTGTTATCAGACGAGTTCTTGTTTTTATTCAAGTTTTGGGCTTCCTCTTTAAAATTAGAAGCTAGAGATGCCATGATGTTTGAGAGACTAGAGAATGCTTATCATTGCCTTATTAGCCTCAATGCTATTTAATGCTCACAGCACTTCAAGTTGGATTTCTTCGAGCCCAGCTTATGCATTGTTTTACTCTCTATGTTCCTTTTTGGCAGCTCGTTCTCTCGATTTTATTGATGCTATATGCAGTATAGAGGTGTGGTTTAATGCTATTTCCCTTGGTGTTGTTGATTGCAGGATTAAAGGGTAGGAAGGCCTACCCTTATAATGCTTTTGGTAGCTGTTTATTTTTGGGCTTGTCTGCTTTTGGAACTGTTAGATGGATGTTGGATTGTCTAAGGGACTGGCATCTTCATTCTCTCCTTCTAGTTGGTACTCCAGTTTATCTCGTTCTTTCACTCTTGTGTTGCGCCAGTGTGGACTGATACTTCCTTTTTCTGATCTTATGTGTTAAGATCATGTTGTCTTAGTTCAAAGAGTTCATCTTAAGTTTGTTTGCTTTGATGTATTTTCTTGAGAGAGGGAAGCTATCGTGGTATCTGTTGGATTGTGCATTTTGTATGGGGGAGTGCTGTGAAGTTGTTTCTTTTTGAAACTGTATATGGCATCTGGCTAGTCTCTTTAACTCTAGTATATGTTTCTCAGTATGGCTGTTTTTTTTGTGTTTGGGAGTTCTTTTCTACTGATCATTTTTTTACTTCATCGACCTTTTTGTTCTTCTCCGTTTGCGGCTAAGTTTATTGGGCTATGTTTTGCTTTTATCTGATCTGCAATTATCGGTGTCCTCTGCTGTTGTCTGGGTTGTGGGCTCGTGATCTCTGTGCGCTGATGCGGGGTTTCCGAGTCGCTCAGTATCCTTGAGGCTTTGGATTTGCATGTACTTGAAGTTTTTGGAGATTTTTGGAGCTTTGTTAACCCCTTTCGAACACGTGGGCTTTTGTTGGGGGTTTTTGTGGAGATTTCCTTCTTATAACAAGTTAGGAGAACTAATGTCCTGTTGGGTTTGATCACCTCTTTGGAGTTCGATTTGATTTTGAGTTTGATCTTGATTGGGGGGGAGATTTGAATGAATTTGGTGGTGATTGGGAAATACCGTGGGGCTAGTAGACTTGGTCACATTGAAGCTTGGTTGGTGATGGTTTTCCTTTTGTTGGTGATGAAAATTACGCCCACCAAGTGTTTGTGAAATTGTCCACCCCATCGTACCTACCAAGTGTTTGTGAAATTGCCCACCCCATCGTACCTACTAAGTGTTTGTGAAATTGTTTTCCATTAGACTGCTTCTTTCATCGGCCGAACGTTGTGCTGTTCGCTCGTTTTACCGGTCGACTGTCCCGTTGCTAAGATATTGTTCTTAATGGACCTAGTATAGTGTGATCTGACCGTTGGATCTAGTGGAGGGCTCAGATCCCGCCACGTGGCAATTTGATCTTCGGGGTTCTATAAATAGGAGTTGATTTCACCTCCCACTCCTTCATTTACCACTTTCACTTTCTCTCTCTAGAAAATTTTGAGAGCTTCTCTCTCTCTAAGTTGTGGTCTTTTACCGGGCAGGGCTGGTGGTTCATCTGGTGTTCGATGGTGGTGCTAGTTTCTAGCTGTAGGTTTGTCGTTGCCATTACTTTGACTAGGTAACATTTTCACAATCGTCGTTCATTATGTCTAGCATTCTGTCACCTTGCGCTTCTCCTAGATGCAGATGAGGGTATTGTGTTCAGCCCCTTCGCCAGAGGGGAGAGTGGGTGTGATGTAGCTGGTCTTTCCACTATTGTGGAAACGATCGTCGAGAGCCTGAGAGAGGTAGGGGATGCGCACTTAAGACCCGTTGTTCTTAGTCCCTGAAATGATTAGGGAGTATCCTATAGTTTACCGAGAGTTTCTTAGGAGTGGCATGGAATATAATGAGCTAGAGCCCATCTACACTACTGAGGCTGATTATGCTACCACCATCCTTACACGGGAGGAGCTCACTGTGATTAGAAAGGGCTTTGGGATTCCTTCTGAGTACACCTTACTCCTGCCAGGTGCTGGAGTTATGGCCTGCTACACCATGTCTGAGGATACTGTTTCTTTCCGTGCGATGCCTTCTTCGTAGGGATTCGCTTGCCCCTTCACCTCTTTGTTAAAGAGGTGCTCAACTGGTATCAGCTGTGTCCGGTGCAGCTGGTGCCGAACACGTGGAGGCACGTTGTCGAATTTGTCTTACAGTGTCGCCAGCTCGGAGCTGAGCTGAGTCTTGTGGTGTTTAGATGTCATTTCAAACTCATCCAACTTAGTAAAGTGGAGGAGCGTTGGTACCTTATCCCTCGTAGGAATCGGGGGTTAGTCGATGCTCTCCGCTCAATTAGATGTTGGAAGGAGAAATTTCTTGTTGTTCACAGTGCTGAGTCGTGGGGAATCCCCACTACATGGAGGAGAACGATTCCCTCGATGGTGAGAGCAGAGCCGATGATGACCTTGGAAGAGAGGAGCGTTAGTGATGCCCTTCTTGGAATGAAGGTTTTGGCATGGCAAGACATCACCAATGAATTACTCTTCGAAGGTGGTCATGGCCCGGTTGTTTCTTGTACGATTTTACCGTTGTTTCTTTCATGTATCATTTTATCCATGCCTTTGTTGCTTTCATTTGGTTTTACAAGTTTTAACTCCTTCGTGTTTTACCTTACAGGAAGAACAGGCATGGATTACGAAGACATTCTAGTGGATTTGGATGCGTTACGTAACAAGAGGGATGACGAGTCGAAGAAGCGGAAGAGGTCGGTTATGCATCCTTCTCCCTCCTAGGACTTGCCGCCCCTGGCCCCGTGCGGACTAAGCCCTCTTCAGAGGTGCCGCCTACTACTAATGCTGGTTCTTCCTTGGCTACGATCGTGACGAGTGCCGCGTCATCTTCACTGACTGCTACGGCTGCCGTGGTACTTTTTGACAGGAGGGATATGGTCTACACTCCTAACTGGAACATGAAATCCCAGGAGAGAGTTTTGGGAAACTCTGCCGCTTGCCTCGACACCAGCTGCCACATTTCTACTCTAGCTGACAGAGAGAGGTTGAAGATGGAGCCCCCCGAGAGATCAGTCATGGAGATTGCGAGGGCACACATGACGGTATGATTTGATTTCCTTTGTTCCTTAGCTTGCGCTATCCTCCCTTGCATCATAACGTTTCAATCATTTTCTCCTAGTTTCAGGCGATATGTCACTTCGGGCATCTGGTTGAATTCTATGCGACCGAGGTGAAGAACCTGGCGACCTGTATACTCGTGCCGAGAAGGACAAGAAAAACGTCAAGGAGTCAAAGGTAGAGTTGGAGGAGCTGAGGAAGAAGGAAAGGGAGGCGCGCCTTGAGTTGGAGGCATTGGCGGTGAGTAAGGAGGAGATGTGCCTTGAGCTAGAGGCATCAAAGAAGAGATAGAAGGTGTTAGAGAAGAAGAACGCCAATCTTCTACTAGAGTTGGAGAAGGCTCGCACTAATGCGGCTTCAGAGATGAAGGTCGAGGTGGCTAAGGTTCATGCTGAGTGTAAGTCCAAACTGCAGGGGGTGATGCTCAAGTCTTATGCCACAGTGATTTCACACATGGCGGAGCATGTTCTCGGTTTTATTGGGAAAGAATACCATGTGACTCTTCGACCTGGCAAGCCCCTTGATACGAGCAGAAAGGATGATGGCGGTATCAGCACTCCTGCGGGCTGCGTAAGGAGTGGCTCTAGAATAAAGAACAAGGTGAAGGAAGTAGCTAGGGGTTCCTTGTTTGTGGTGGAGCCGAAGCAAGTGGATGCTTGATTCACCTTGTTATGCCTTTTTTCATTCAGGCTTTCTTTATTTGCCTTTGTTTCGAACTTGTAGCTACTTTCTGCGATGCCTTATTTTGGATTGGCCACCACATTCCTTTATCTTTGTTTTAGTGGTTGAAAAAATATCTTCCAGATTTGTTACCATTTGTCGTATTGTGTTGATGTGCTTTGAAGTGACGCTTGACCGTGACACCTAGTATTTTGTCCTTCTGCTTGACCATGCTTTTGGAATAGTCGACAAATGATTGTGGGAATATGCGAGAAACCCCGTAGTGATGAGGTTTAGCGCCTTCGCAAGCGACTGTGCATAACGGTAATAGTAGTTGACTATTTGCATGTTCAGTCAGAGGATGAATGGTTTGGAGTCTGTTCGCCTTAAGTCGGCGCTTATCGAGAGGGATTGCGAGTTAGTGCTCCTGTGTACCCATCTTCTTGCCAACTTGCCAATGCCTCCAAAAGTGACTAAAGACAGTATTGGAGATTTTGCTCTACTCAGGGAAGTAGTTGTCGAGAAAGACTTGGAGTTGTATCATCTTCAAGCGAGACTTGGTAGGTTACGAATGACAAGCATCTCGCACATCATCGGTGCGAAAAAGGGAACAATGGTTGAAGTGAAGAAGGGCACCATGAATAATGTGAAAGGGAGTGCAACGGTTGGAGGAGTTGGTTCAATCGTTGGGGGAGTAGCCTCGATAGCACGGGTGCTCTCTCGACATCCTGGCAAAGCCCAAAGTGGCATGTCTGCTTCGTTGAGTTTGGCTTTGGTTGGAGGAGAGCCATGTGCCTCGTGTGCTGGTCACCAATCTCAATCCATGGGGTCGACGTTTTCTGTCAAAGATGGTGGCGGTCAAGAAAAAGCGGTGGTCATCAGGCGAACCGCAAGGAGGCTCGTATCTCTTAGGAATAAAGTCCCTCATTCACGGAGTCCAAGGGACGGCTTGTAGGTCGAATTGTATGATTTATTACTTTGTACTTGTAAATATCTGTACCACTACTGTATCTGAACATATGAGTTTGTGATAGTTCTCTGTTTCTTGATGAGATCTCTTTGCTGCGTGCTTGATCCTTGTGGTGCACCTTGTTGTCGATATTGATGAACTACCAATTGAATTCTTTGTGGCTAAATTACAGGGCTTTAAGTCTATTGTGTATAGCTAACGAACTGTCGACGGTGCATAACGGAGTTAAACGTAGATATAGCCGTTTGATCCATCATGTTTGGGAGCTAGCTCTGAGTTCGAATCGATTATAGAACCTTCCATTTGTACCTGGAATGTTTAGAGAGGCCGTTATGGGGTTGTTGGAAGGATTCGCCCGAGCCAATAGTGGTAAGAGAGACGTTGAAGCCATTGTTCTGAGTCAACGGGTCGCTAGTTTTGAGTGGTGATCAGAGCATTGAATTCATTGTTTAGGGCCAACGAAGTGTTTGACCGGGCTTGTAAATATTTGTAGTGATGCTGGATCTAAATGCATAGACTTGAGATAGTTATGTGATTAGAAGAACTCTTTTCATATGCTTGATCCTTGCTGTCAAGGTTGATGTGCCATCGATTGGGTTCTTTGTAGCTAAATAACATGGCCTCAGGTTTGTTGCGTATAGCTAACGAACCGTTGACGGTGTGTGACGGATTTTAGAACTTCTCCGCCTTGAACTCAGCTCGTTGTAGGAGCAACTCTGAGGGAGAGTCGTTTTCCAAACTTGCTGTATGGGTCCTCTGACAAATTGCGAGAGTCACATCGAGTGGAGAGTTGAACTCTAAGTGTTGCTTTTACAAGTGATACTGGAGTAACTGCGATCCACGATTTTGGACCTCCTAATCTTTCTTCAAGGAATTTTAACTAGTTTCAGGAACAGATCGAAAGGTGATTTGAACTCTGAACATGCTTAATTGCAGGTTGCTAAAGTAACTCCGAGCCATGAGTATGGATTCCGAACTTGTTAGTTTAAGTTTTAACATGTTGCAGGAGTAGATCGAATGGCAAAGTGCACTCTGAACTTGCTTCTTTGCAAATTTCTAGAGTATCTTTGAGCCATGGGTATGGAGTTCGAATTGGTCGTGGAGGCGCTAACGGATTGCAGGAGCAGGTCGAATGGCAAAGCGCACTCTGAACTTGCTTCATTGAAAATTGTTAGAGTAACTTCGAACCATAGGTATGGACTCCGAATCCATTTTATGGAAAGCTTGTAACGAATTTTTAGCGTTACTCTAGGTATAAGTTGGGTGTTTGGCTCGTTGTTTTCTTTAATGAAATTGAACAAGATGTTTAAGAATAAGCTGGCTAATTTTATTGAGAAATAAGCTAATAGGTTGTTCTAATGGCTGGCCCTTATTACATGCATGACTGTTAGTGAAAGCGGTCTTTATTGAAATGAAAAATAAATGGTTTCTCTAGTGGCTGGCCTTTATTACAAGTTTTAATAGTTCTACTGTTAGAAGAGGGATTTTCAGACACTCTCGTTGTACTTCATGAGGTGTTCGACATTCCAAGTTCTAGGTATCTTCTTCCCCCCAGGTCTTCAAGTCGATATGACCCCGGGCGAATCACTTGAGAAACCTTGTACGGCCCCTCCCAATTGGAAGAGAGCATTCCTTTTTTTCGTGGGTTCGATATTTCGAGTTTATGCAAGACAAGGTCCCCCTCTTTAAGATTGGTGGGGCGAAATTTCTTGTTATAAAACTTCTAGACCCTTTGCTGGTAAATGTTTCTCTGTATGACTGACTTTTCCCGTACCTCTTCAACAATGTCAAGTGTGGTTCGCAGATTGTTGGAATTTTACTATTTGTTGAAGGAAAGAAGACGAGGATAGGGCAATCCAACTTCCAAGAGGATGAGTGCTTCCGAGACATAGGCGAGGTTGAAGGGTGACTCCCCGGTGGGTGTGCTCTTCGTGATTCTGTACGACCACACTTGACAGCTCTTCAACCCACAGACCTCTCGTAGCTTCTCCCGGTCTCTTCTTATGACCGTCTAGAATCTGTCGATTTGCATTTTCAACTTGGCCGTTAGCTTGGGGATGCGAGACTCAGGCGAAGCGCTGAGTGATTCCCAAATCCATACAGATTTGGCAAAAAACTTTACATGTGAATTGCGTGCCATTATCTGAGACGAGTACTCGGGGGATCCAAATCCTACAGACAATGTTCTTTCCAAAGAACTGTTGTATTTTCTGCTCGGTGATTGTGAATAGCGTTTCTGCTTCAACCCATTTTTTGAAATAGCCGATAGAAACCACTAGGAAAAAATTTCGGCCAGCTGCTGGCGGGAATGATCCAAGCAAGTCTATTCACCACATGGCGAAGGGAATGGGGCTAGACATAGAGCTGAGGATTGCTTGAGGTCCATGCTTGATTATTGAATGCTTTTGACAGGGATCACACTGGCGAACATATTCTTGTGCATCATTGAGAAGCGTAGGCCAATAGTACCCATGATTGAGTATCTTTCGTGCGAGAGATCTTTCCCCTTGATGGCAGCTTCCGATCCCTTCATGTTTTTCTTTGAGGTCGTATTGCACTTCCTCTGGAGTGAGACATCTAAGATAGGGCCTGCCATCGACTATGGTGTACGAGCATTTGTATAGGAGTCCTTCCACGATAGTGTATGTCTCTTCCTTTGTACCAATCTTCCTTTCCTCTTTTCAATCTTCAGGGAGGATTCCCTTGTCGAGGAAATTGACTAGGGGTTTCATCCAACAATCTTCAGACATTTGGGTGTGATGGCCATGTGCTCCAACTCTTTCTCTTCGATGCTCGGTTTGAGAAGGACCTCAATGTGGACCAGGCGGTCTAGCCCATCGAGAGATGGGGAAGCTAACTTGGAGAGGGCATCTGGCTGCCCGTTTTTCTTGCGGGGAATGCGAGTGACATTAGCTTCTCTGAATGCCATTAGAAGTTTCTTTACTCGTGATAAGTACTTGGCCATGCGGTCATCCTTGGCTTCATATTCGCCTTGGACATTGGTTAACAACTAATTAGGAGTCGCTAAACATCTCGATTCTCTGTGCGCCTGCTTTTCATGCTAACCAGAGACCAACGATTAATGCTTCATATTCTGCTTCGTTGTTGGATGGAGGAAAGTTGAGGCACAATGAATTTTGGAGAGTAAACTTATCGGGACCGAGCAAAATGATCCCTACTCCGCTTCCTTCGAGGCAAGATGACCCATTTACATACATTTTCCATAGCGGGGGGTTTTCTTCATCCTCGGGGGAGTCAATTTCCACAATGAATTCGGCCAAGGCCTGGGCCTTGATGGCCGTTCTTGGTCGGTAGCTGATGTCGTGTTGCCTCGGTTCAATGGACGACTTCATCAATCTTCCGAAAATTTTAGGTTTGAGGAGCACTTGCTTGAGAGGCTAATCGGTGAGGACACATATGGAATGCGCTTGGAAATATGGGTGAAGTTTTCGAGCTGCTGTGCCCAATGCATAGGCCATCTTCTCCATTTTTGAGTAACTGAGTTCTGCATTATGGATCACCTTGCTCACATAGTAAATTGGTTTCTGAGCCCTACCTTCTTCTCTGACTAGGACGGTTAGGAGTCTGGTCGGAGATGGCTAAGTATAGGAAAAGGATTTCACCTGGCTTGGGCTTGCTAAGAAGTGGAGGGTTTGCAAGGTATGCTTTGAGTTATTTTAAAACGTTCTGTTTTTCTTCTCCCCACTCAAAACCTTTCGCGCCCTATAGGATTTCGAAAAAGGGCAAACACTTTTTCCCAGATTTAGAGAGGAATCGGCTGATGGAGGCCAAGCGGCTTGTTAATTTCTGCACTTCCTTAACCGTAGTCAGGGAAGAAATGTTACGAATTGCCTAGATTTTCTCGGGATTGACTTCGATTCCCCTTTGACTAACCATGAAGCCCAAGAGTTTACCAGAGGATACTCCGAAAGCACATTTGGTAGGATTCAGACGCATGTTATGCTTGTGCAATTCTTCGAATGCTTCGTGGAGGTCAGTGACGTGGTCTTCCTTTTGAAGACTTTTGACTAACATATCATCCACGTAGACTTCCATGTTCCTGCCGATTTGTCTTTTGAAGACCTTATATACCAGACGTTGATAAGTAGCACCGACATTTTTCAGGCCGACAGGCATAACTCAATAGCAGTATAGACCCTGATCGGTGATGAAGGATGTCTTCGGAGTGTCAGGTGGAAACTTTTGAATCTGATTATACCCAGAAAATGTATCCATGAAAGTTAGGAGTTCATGACCCGATGTGGCATCGATCAGTACGTCTATGCTGGGGAGAGGTATTAAAATCTATAAAGTCTATGCACATTCTCTGGTTACCATTTGCTTTCTGAACCATCACCACGTTTGCCAACCACTCTAGGTAATTAACTTCTTGGATGAAGTGTGTGGCTAGGAGTTTTTCGTCCTCTTCTTTAATCGCTCGGAGCCTATCTGAAGCGAATTTGCAGCATCGTTGCTGAACGGGCTTGGCATCAGGAATCACACTAAGATAATGCATGATTAGGTCTCCGGGAATTCCTGGGAAATCGGCCACGGTCCAGGCAAATCAGTCTTGATTTTGTCTTATACAAGCAATGAGGCACTCCTTGAACTGGTGATGAAGGATCTTCCTGACACGAAAAGTCTTGTTCTGATCCTCTTGGGAGAAAGGGATCTCATGTAAGTCATCCACGGGCTCTGAGTTCGCATGATTTCTTTCTGGCAAGGGCTCGATGGTATCAAGCGAAAGAATTAAGCACTCCATAGTGGCAGTGTAACATGATCGTGCTGCCTGTTGGTTTCCCACTACCTGGCCTACGCCTGCAATTGTTGGAAATTTTATTTTCATGTGAAATGCAGAGGCAACCGCATGGAAAGTGGCTAGTCCGGGGTAGCTAAATATTGCATTGTATGCGTCTTCGAAGTCGACTACCAGGAAGTCAAGTGCCTCCGTCCGAGTTGCCGGGGCTTTTCCTGCCGTTATGTCGAGTGTGATTATTCATTCGACATGGACGTGTACTCTTGAGAAGCCGTGAAGTGTGTAACCGACTGGTTTGATTTGATCTCGAGAGAGCTTTAGAGCATCAAATGATGCCATGAAGAAGATGTTTACAGAGCTACCATTGTCTACGAGGATACGTCGCACCTCATGATTTGACATGCCTAGATTGATAACTAGTGCATTGCATTGAGGTGTTTTGACGCCCGTTAAGTCGAGTGTGATTATTCATTCGACATGGATGGGTACGCCTGAGAAGCCGTGAAGTGTGCAACTGACTGGTTTGAGTTGATCTCGAGAGAGCTTTAGAGCATCAAATGATGCCATGAAGAAGATGTTTACAGAACCACCATTGTCTACAAGGATACGTCACATCTCATGATTTGACATACTAAGATTGATAACTAGTACATCGCATTAAGGTGTTTTGACGCCCTCATGATCCTTATCATAGAAGGGCACAGAGCGGCCCGAACCCTTTGGTGGTGGAGTGTTATATACTGAATTAACTTCCCTTACGAAGGTTTTGTAGGAGGATTTAGAATCTCCCCCCATAGGTCCTCCATGAATGGTGTTGATATGGCTAAAAAATGGGATTAAATCGAGACCGTTCAAACTGGGCACGAATCTTAAAGCTCTCAGGGGTAAACGGCAATTTCCACGACAAACGGGTCTAGATTGGGAGGGTCTTTCTTCAAAACCCAATAACCCAAAAACGGATATGTCCTATTGGGTATGGGTAGCAACTCGTTACAAACCAATTCAGATATTTAAAGAGTAATTCAAATTTATGGTTATCTCTAAGAGGCGGTTTAAACTACCTCTCTTATCACGAAACAAGTTTAAACTCTACATCTTATCCAAAAACACCCGGGCATAGGGATAAATGTCACGCCTCGCTTCCTAAAAATACGGAATATGAGCACGTAACAAAAGCCCAGCGAACGATTTTCATCATCCATGAGCTGTTCAGGAATCTTTACAATATCTCACAAAATAATCAGAGTCGGAAGCCAGAAAAATCAACCACATGCACATATGAACCAAATACCAACAAGAATACTTGAAATAAAATATATTAATCTCAAATAGACATGATCTGAAATACACAAATAATCCTGGATCACATTGCCCGAATACAAGAATAAATCTAAATACATGTAACACCCCGAATTTCAAATAAGGATAAATTCGAGATTTCACAGGATCTTTACTTCACTTCGTACAATTTTACAAGGAAAATTTAAAACTTTTTCAATAGTACATCAGAGTTCAATTACATCTTAACTTTACACAGCGGAATAATGAAATTTACAATAAATCATTTACAACATCTTTAAAATAAAAGCAGCATCAGCATATCCACTTCATAGCTTCATGTATGGTCCTTTACCTGCATGTTAATCTGTGGGCTCGTCAGTTACTTACAACTGACGAAATGTTATACACGACTATCCTCTCTATGCCGGGAATAGTATAACGATCTCATCTATATAATAAAACACAAAGAAAGCTATCAAGTGGCTCTCCTTCAATCCCCCAAAAATCAAAGGTCCAGATCTAACTTCACAAAACATATTTTCCCTCCCAAAAGTTTCCCCCCAAAACTCAAATTCAAATCTCCCACCCAAAACAACTCCTATATTTATTTTTTTTATAAAAATTCTCTCTCTCTCCCTCCCTCCCTCTTCTATTCAAAAAATTAAGAAAATAAGATTTTTTTAAATTTTTAAATAAAAAAATTTAAAAACAAAAAAAAAATTAAAAATTAAAATTTTAAAAATAATTCAAAAATAATATGTTTTTTGCTCTATGTTTGCTGGTGTTAATTTGCTGGACCTCAAAAATTATTTTATATGATAAAACAAGGTGTACCCTTTCGAAAACGTGCC
Source organism: Hemerocallis citrina (assembly GCA_017893485.1). Taxonomy (NCBI): domain Eukaryota; kingdom Viridiplantae; phylum Streptophyta; class Magnoliopsida; order Asparagales; family Asphodelaceae; genus Hemerocallis; species Hemerocallis citrina. The sequence continues at coordinate 165,444,194 of CM030362.1, read as the reverse complement.
GTAGGCACGTGTCAACGGGCAAACCTAGTACTTTAACAAATCACACAAAAGATTGAATGAACAAGTAAAGTGTCAAAAGTGATTATTCTAAGCATAAGTGTATGTCATGTCTTAATGCCTAATGCACACAACTCTACACTAGGATGACACTAATGCACACTTGTTCAGATTCTATGCATCCCATACTACATAGGTCTAAGGGCAAGCGCCTACGTACTCCACTTTAAAGGGTTCGATCCCTCGCCATGAGACTACCCAGTAATAAAACAAGTTTTAGAGTTATTCCACAGATACGGATCTCAGCCTCCCTGGCTAGCCTCCCGGGCTATAATAACAGATCCCAGCCTCCCTGACTATTATATCGTGAGAATAATCCCGTAAATGCCCTTCCAGCCCCGGTATATACATATTCTTTGGAGTATGGTAAACATCCGTCGACTACCCTAAGTCCCGGATAAAATACAGTCCATCTCCTATGGGGCAACCACAGTCCACCAACTGGGTCTATAGCCACGGAGATCCACCGCCGACTATATAGAAGCACCCATTTACGTTTGCACAAGTTTATCACATCTTCACTTAAGTGCCTAATTATTTTTTTGTTCAAGACATGAATATGTTATCACCCTAGGATCAGTTTTACCTCATACCGGATTTATTCACAAAATACGAGATCGCCCGACGGCATCATCTCAAAATCATATCAATTCTTTCTTTCAAAATTACCGGTAACCGAAGTCTTACTAATTCTTAATCATAATCTTTCATGTACAAGAAACATGGGTACACATACCCTTTAGTAATCATGTCTTAAACTTATATAATTTCTTCTTTCAACTTAATCACAAGTAATCATAGTCTCATCATTATTCATTATCTAGTCATTCGTTTACATTCTTTATAAGCAAAGGAATAATTTCTTTTAAGAACATAATTCTATCACATGAGATTTCATAATAAAATCAAGCCATTATAATGTCTCACTTTACTTAGAATATTCTTCGAACAAATAAGAGTCAAATTCTCTTCAAGAAAATCACTTCACAAAAGTAATACTTTACATTTCTTCTTAAAACATATAAACCTTGTAGTAAATATGAAGACTACATTATACAATGCACAAGTAGCCGAACAACTAGTTTGCTACAGTTTGCTTGGGTACATAGGCCAAATATTTACGAAAGTGGACCAGTTGTGGACTAACTTTGGTAAATATTTTCAAAAGTGGACCAGTCGGGTAAATATTTTCCACGGTGGATCAGTTTCGGAAATTATTTTCTTTTTACCCTTTTCATTATCCCTTCCATTATCCCCCCGTGCACGTGTGCACGTGTATGATACTAGTTATTATAATCATATACATGCTTATAATATAATATTCCTGAAGGTATCAATTGGTTTGAAATAATGTATATGTACCCATATGTTAAAATAATTATGAACCATATTGCAAAGTACTAAATAAACATGAACATCCCGGAATTTAAACTAAATTATTGCATATCGTAAATGATGTACCATGTTTAATATAATTATAATATTAGCCCTTATGCTAATAAATTTATTAAAAACATTTATTTATTCCAAACTGAGGTTTAGTGAGAAATAGTAACTAACTATTTTTAAACCCATTTGTACAAATAAGAAATTACTACATATTTATTTTGACAACAAGAGAAGTCTCAACAATCTTCCTACAAATTATACATTTCGACATTTATAATCATGCATACTAGTATGGTTTATGACAGTAATTCATTTTATTATTTTTTTAACTATCGTGAAGGAAAATTGTTCTCTTAGTCATAACAATATTTCTACCATTCATAAACACAATATATTTATCCCATCACATTTTACTTTATTTATCAAAATTAGCATGTTTGTACTACAATTTGAAAGTATAAAAAAAATCAACCACTAACACAATATTAATCTTTCTTTCTTATTCATTAATCAACATGACCCTAGAACATAAACTAAAACAACATTTTTCAACAAATTTTCCATACAAAAGAAATACACTTTTAACATGCATAACATTTTACAAGCATTCTAACATGATCTATGGTATTAGCTCTTTAGTCAAAATCTCCTATTATTTGTTTAATCATAACAATATTGTTTTCATTCATAGCATGTAACACTAACATGAAATCTTAACTACATATCAAAACACAATGCTCATATTTTGTCACTAGCATGCATAGTTCTAAATTAGAAAGCATGAGAACCCACCTTTTGTTTGAAGGTTGAAAACTACAAATGAATGGCTCCTTCTTGCTCCTAGCAACTCCTAGTCCTCTTCTCCTCCTAGCAAATGCTCCAAGCAAGAGATCCTCCAAGCACAATGCTCTCTTCTCTCTTTCTTTTATTCTTCTCTTTCTCTTATTTATTTTATTTTTGGTGTGAAAAAGAATGAGAAATGAGTTGCTATTTATAGGACAATGCTAGGGACTATATTGCAAAACCTCCCACCTAATAACTTCTCATTTTAATTCTCTTTTTAATTCTCACCTCTTCACATTTCATAACTCTCCTAACTCCTCACTCTTCATCTCCCCACTCTCTAAAATACTAACTCCTACTAATCAAATCCCTCTTTAAAAATCCCAACTCCCATCTTCTCTCCTTCCCAACTCCAACCAGCCAATCCTAGAGGAAGAAAACCGGTCAGCATATGTTTGTGAATGCACACTTGCACACAAATGTGCTGTGCATTTACCATATACACCTACCTAATTACTATTACCCTTTTGAAAATATCCTATTCAGTAAACTCCAAACCAACCCATTACCTAATTAAATCCTACCAATATACTTTCCTATTCCTTATATACTTACCTTGTATACTACACACCCGGATTACTACCCTAAAGCCAACCGAGCCTTTACTACCCGACCCATTATTCACATATCATTCACTTCCCACTTTGATTTTCATACTACCACACACACACACAGTAGCATCTTTACCATATACATATATATTTTGTTTGAAAACTACGAGTGGGTATTACACGCACTCCGAAACTTTTGTTGAGAACAATTTGTTTTTTTTTTTTTTTGAAAACGACTATGCTTAAGTACGATTACCGAAAACACGTGTATCGCACGTGAAACCATGAAAATGCGAAAATTGAAAAATTATTAAATATTATCGAAAAAAATATAAGAAAATTTAAATTTACTAATTTACATATATTTCATGATGAAATCACAACACGTAGAGAGCACGTGCATTATACGTGCAGAAAATTGAAAAATGCATTTTAATCAAAATAGGGGAAAAAATAGATTTCCGTTTTATAAAAAGATTTGTAAACATAAAATAAATAATTGGAATCCAAAAATTATCATCCGTAGCGGCGGAAAATATGTAATTAATACGTGTATTGAAAACACGTAGAAAGCACGTAGAATACAAATATCGAAATATTATATTTTTGTTGACTCAAAAATAGGGAAAATCAATACGGAAAATGTATAAAGAGTACGAATCCAAAATATGTAGTGAAACACATTACAAAATATACGTGCGTAACACCCAGGGAAAAATTGTAATTTCCAATTTTGCGGGGTGTTACACTCTCCCCCCCTTAGAGTAGTTCCGTCTCCGGAACTCGCTAGGGTAAAGGTTGTATTTTGTACATGCCAAAGAAAATATTTGTATTTAGAAAACTGTAAACTTTAAAATATGCAACGATGAAAACAAGACAAACTCTATATACGAAAACTATGAATATTAAGATGCTACAAGACGGAACAAGAAACTAGGAAAATAAGAAATGAAATGTGAGAAGTGATAGAATAGTTTGAAAGAAATTTTCGTACACAAATAATATTAGGTAAGCTATTAGATAAAAAGGGAAAAGTCAATTAAGTCGTTAACTTCGAAATAGTTCGGAAAACAATGTGTCGAAGGAAACACAGTCAATAGGTAATTTGGAAAATTTTATCAATGTGTTAAACAGTAGAAAATTCGCAAACTGTATAACGAAATCGACTTAGCAATTTAAAACAAGATCATTGAATAAGAGTTTGGAAAAATAAATGGGAATGAGGCTTAGTTGAACATAAAATGACTTTGTATACCAATTAATAAAATAGTTTGTAAGGTAACTATAACAATTATACATACAATTTGAAAAAAAAATAAAAGGCATACGTCGAAATACTTTTGAATATACAAAATTTTGTAGTGATGAAAATAATTTATAACATTAAGACAAAATAGTGTAAAGCACATACACGAGATGAAAACACAATTGAAAACAATAATTATATAGTATAGCAAATTAGGACAATAGGCATAAACAAGTATATGCAAAAATGTAATTAGATGAGGGTAAAATGATATGTATGATATTGAACTATATGATATATATAGAAATCATTGGAAAAATATAAGTAATAACTAAGAATGAAAAGATAGTTAAAATTTGAGAAAGGATATTGTATAAATAGTGAGTATATGCAATATATTAAAGAAGTGTAAACCTATAAAAGTAAATAGTAAAAATGAATATATCAAAACAATTGTGCAATAATAGTACCGAATGTAGACAATAAAACAAATGGTAGGTCATATTTATATAGGTAGAAAATTTCAATTTAGTTTAAAATATATAGGATCAGGTAATACAGAAATCAAAATCAAATAAAATGAGTGCACAAAAGAAAATTTCATAAGAAAAATCCAGAATAATAAATGAAGAAAATAGTTGTTGAAACATTAAGTTAATAAATGGCAATTTAAAACTTGACAAAATACGTAAAGTAATAGTAGATATAAACGGGTAACCATAAAATGACATAAATAAATGAAAGATAAAATTTTAAGTTTGAAAAATAGGTTTGAAATATCAAGACAAAGGAAGATAGACAAATAATAAATATTCAAATGATTTAATACCATAAGAAAATATTTATTAAAAATTCATATATTGAATATGGAGAAAGTACCATGATAATGATCTACAAAAATAATTTGAGAGGGAAGTGTGTAAGGTATCACGAATGATGGTCCAAGCCAACCACGCTTTCACTGCGCCACTCTGATACCCAGAGGAAAATGTGCTCGCATACACTCTCATATTAATGTATACGAGGAGAACATCATGAATGAAATTGAATGCAAGTTCAATAACAACTTTATTCACGACTCCAGTCATCCAAAAGAAAAGGGAGAGAAAACATCAGTGCATAGAGCAACACAAATGTAAATCACTTACATTTAAATCTCTATAGACTGAAACTCACACACTAGTGTCCACAGGAATAATATTGTAACTACTCAATAAGGTGTCACGGGTTCTAGACTATAGTTAATGATCTTACTACTCTTCCTAAACAAATCTTTTAGTCTATCAAGTTCGGATTTACTTGGGTTAGCCGTAAGAGTCGGTTCCCAACTAGCGGTGGTCCGAAGACGCTTAAGTACCGTGTCGCTTAGGGTTGTTTACACCCGGTTGACAGAAGGACTCTTTTGGTTTATTCCCAAATTTATCGTCACTTTTTATCATTCCTTATAAACTTGTACTACTTGTGAAGCATGCTCTGATACCATCTGTAACACCCCGAATTTCAAATAAGGATAAATTCGAGATTTCACAGGATCTTTACTTCACTTCGTACAATTTTACAAGGAAAATTTAAAACTTTTTCAATAGTACATCAGAGTTCAATTACATCTTAACTTTACATAGCGGAATAATGAAATTTACAATAAATCATTTACAACATCTTTAAAATAAAAGCAGCATCAGCATATCCACTTCATAGCTTCATGTATGATCCTTTACCTGCATGTTAATCTGTGGGCTCGTCAGTTACTTACAACTAACGAAATGTTATACACGGCTATCCTCTCTATGCCGGGAATAGTATAACGATCTCATACTTTAACAAATCACACAAAAGATTGAATGAACAAGTAAAGTGTCAAAAGTGATTATTCTAAGCATAAGTATATGTCATGTCTTAATGCCTAATGCACACAACTCTACACTAGGATGACATTAATGCACACTTGTTCAGATTCTATGTATTCCATACTACATAGGTCTGAGGGCAAGCGCCTACGTACTCCTCTTTAAAGGGTTCGATCCCTCGCCATGAGACTACCCAGTAATAAAACAAGTTTTAGAGTTATTCCACAGATACGGATCTCAGCCTCCCTGGCTATAATAATAGATCACAGCCTCCGTGGCTATTATATCGTGAGAATAATCCCGTAAATGCCCTTCCAGCCCCGGTATATACATATTCTTTGGAGTATGGTAAACATCCGTCGACTATCCTAAGTCCCGGATAAAATACAGTCCATCTCCTATGGGGCAACCACAGTCCACCAACTGGGTCTATAGCCACGGAGATCCACCGCTGACTATATAGAAGCACCCATTTACGTTTGCACAAGTTTATCACATCTTCACTTAAGTGCCTAATTATTTTTTTGTTCAAGACATGAATATGTTATCACCCTAGAATCAGTTTACCTCATACCGGATTTATTCACAAAATACGAGATCGCCCGACGGTATTATCTCAAAATCATATCAATTCTTTCTTTCAAAATTACCGGTAACTGAAGTCTTACTAATTCTTAATCATAATCTTTCATGTACAAGAAACATGGGTACACATACCCTTTAGTAATCATGTCTTAAACTTATATAATTTCTTCTTTCAACTTAATCACAAGTAATCATAGTCTCATCATTATTCATTATCTAGTCATCCGTTCACATTCTTTATAAGCAAAGGAATAATTTCTTTTAAGAACATAATTCTATCACATGAGATTTCATAATAAAATCAAGCCATTATAATGTCTCACTTTACTTAGAATATTCTTCGAACAAATAAGAGTCAAATTCTCTTCAAGAAAATCACTTCACAAAAGTAATACTTTACATTTCTTCTTAAAACATATAAACCTTGTAGTAAATATGAAGACTACATCATACAATGCACAAGTAGCCCAACAACTAGTTTGCTACAGTTTGCCTGGGTACATAGGCCAAATATTTACGAAAGTGGACCAGTTATGGACTAACTTTGGTAAATATTTTCAAAAGTGGACCAGTCGGGTAAATATTTTCCACGGTGGATCAGTTTCGGAAATTATTTTCTTTTTACCCTTTTCATTATCCCTTCCATTATCCCCCCGTGCACGTGTGCACGTGTATGATACTAGTTATTATAATCATATACATGCTTATAATATAATATTCCTGAAGGTATCAATTGGTTTGAAATAATGTATATGTACCCATATGTTAAAATAATTATGAACCATATTGCAAAGTACTAAATAAACATGAACATCTCGGAATTTAAACTAAATTATTGCATCTCGTAAATGATATACCATGTTTAATATAATTATAATATTAGCCCTTATGCTAATAAATTTATTAAAAACATTTATTTATTCCAAACTGAGGTTTAGTGAGAAATAGTAACTAACTATTTTTAAACCCATTTGTACAAATAAGAAATTACTACATATTTATTTTGACAACAAGAGAAGTCTCAACAATCTTCCTACAAATTATACATTTCGACATTTATAATCATGCATACTAGTATGGTTTATGACAGTAATTCATTTTATTATTTTTTTAACTATCGTGAAGGAAAATTGTTCTCTTAGTCATAACAATATTTCTACCATTCATAAACACAATATATTTATCCCATCACATTTTACTTTATTTATCAAAATTAGCATGTTTGTACTACAATTTGAAAGTATAAAAAAAATCAACCACTAACACAATATTAATCTTTCTTTCTTATTCATTAATCAACATGACCCTAGAACATAAACTAAAACAACATTTTTCAACAAATTTTCCATACAAAAGAAATACACTTTTAACATGCATAACATTTTACAAGCATTCTAACATGATCTATGGTATTAGCTCTTTAGTCAAAATCTCCTATTATTTGTTTAATCATAACAATATTGTTTTCATTCATAGCATGTAACACTAACATGAAATCTTAACTACATATCAAAACACAATGCTCATATTTTGTCACTAGCATGCATAGTTCTAAATTAGAAAGCATGAGAACCCACCTTTTGTTTGAAGGTTGAAAACTACAAATGAATGGCTCCTTCTTGCTCCTAGCAACTCCTAGTCCTCTTCTCCTCCTAGCAAATGCTCCAAGCAAGAGATCCTCCAAGCACAATGCTCTCTTCTCTCTTTCTTTTATTCTTCTCTTTCTCTTATTTATTTTATTTTTGGTGTGAAAAAGAATGAGAAATGAGTTGCTATTTATAGGACAATGCTAGGGACTATATTGCAAAACCTCCCACCTAATAACTTTTCATTTTAATTCTCTTTTTAATTCTCACCTCTTCACATTTCATAACTCTCCTAACTCCTCACTCTTCATCTCCCCACTCTCTAAAATACTAACTCCTACTAATCAAATCCCTCTTTAAAAATCCCAACTCCCATCTTCTCTCCTTCCCAACTCCAACCAGCCAATCCTAGAGGAAGAAAACCGGTCAGCATATGTTTGTGAATGCACACTTGCACACAAATGTGCTGTGCATTTACCATATACACCTACCTAATTACTATTACCCTTTTGAAAATATCCTATTCTGTAAACTCCAAACCAACCCATTACCTAATTAAATCCTACCAATATACTTTCCTATTCCTTATATACTTACCTTGTATACTACACACCCGGATTACTACCCTAAAGCCAACCGAGCCTTTACTACCTGACCCATTATTCACATATCATTCACTTCCCACTTTGATTTTCATACTACCACACACACACACAGTAGCATCTTTACCATATACATATATATTTTGTTTGAAAACTACGAGTGGGTATTACACGCACTCCGAAACTTTTGTTGAGAACAATTTGTTTTTTTTTTTTTTTGAAAACGACTATGCTTAAGTACGATTACCGAAAACACGTGTATCGCACGTGAAACCATGAAAATGCGAAAATTGAAAAATTATTAAATATTATCGAAAAAAATATAAGAAAATTTAAATTTACTAATTTACATATATTTCATGATGAAATCACAACACGTAGAGAGCACGTGCATTATACGTGCAGAAAATTGAAAAATGCATTTTAATCAAAATAGGGGAAAAAATAGATTTCCGTTTTATAAAAAGATTTGTAAACATAAAATAAATAATTGGAATCCAAAAATTATCATCCGTAGCGGCGGAAAATATGTAATTAATACGTGTATTGAAAACACGTAGAAAGCACGTAGAATACAAATATCGAAATATTATATTTTTGTTGACTCAAAAATAGGGAAAATCAATACGGAAAATGTATAAAGAGTACGAATCCAAAATATGTAGTGAAACACATTACAAAATATACGTGCGTAACACCCAGGGCAAAATTGTAATTTCCAATTTTGTGGGGTGTTACACTCTCCCCCCCTTAGAGTAGTTCCGTCTCCGGAACTCGCTAGGGTAAAGGTTGTATTTTGTACATGCCAAAGAAAATATTTGTATTTAGAAAACTGTAAACTTTAAAATATGCAACGATGAAAACAAGACAAACTCTATATACGAAAACTATGAATATTAAGATGCTACAAGACGGAACAAGAAACTAGGAAAATAAGAAATGAAATGTGAGAAGTGATAGAATAGTTTGAAAGAAATTTTCGTACACAAATAATATTAGGTAAGCTATTAGATAAAAAGGGAAAAGTCAATTAAGTCGTTAACTTCGAAATAGTTCGGAAAACAATGTGGCGAAGGAAACACAGTCAATAGGTAATTTGGAAAATTTTATCAATGTGTTAAACGGTAGAAAATTCGCAAACTGTATAACGAAATCGACTTAGCAATTTAAAACAAGATCATTGAATAAGAGTTTGGAAAAATAAATGGGAATGAGGCTTAGTTGAACATAAAATGACTTTGTATACCAATTAATAAAATAGTTTGTAAGGTAACTATAACAATTATACATACAATTTGAAAAAAAAATAAAAGGCATACGTCGAAATACTTTTGAATATACAAAATTTTGTAGTGATGAAAATAATTTATAACATTAAGACAAAATAGTGTAAAGCACATACACGAGATGAAAACACAATTGAAAACAATAATTATATAGTATAGCAAATTAGGACAATAGGCATAAACAAGTATATGCAAAAATGTAATTAGATGAGGGTAAAATGATATGTATGATATTGAACTATATGATATATATAGAAATCATTGGAAAAATATAAGTAATAACTAAGAATGAAAAGATAGTTAAAATTTGAGAAAGGATATTGTATAAATAGTGAGTATATGCAATATATTAAAGAAGTGTAAACCTATAAAAGTAAATAGTAAAAATGAATATATCAAAACAATTGTGCAATAATAGTACCGAATGTAGACAATAAAACAAATGGTAGGTCATATTTATATAGGTAGAAAATTTCAATTTAGTTTAAAATATATAGGATCAGGTAATACAGAAATCAAAATCAAATAAAATGAGTGCACAAAAGAAAATTTCATAAGAAAAATCCAGAATAATAAATGAAGAAAATAGTTGTTGAAACATTAAGTTAATAAATGGCAATTTAAAACTTGACAAAATACGTAAAGTAATAGTAGATATAAACGGGTAAACATAAAATGACATAAATAAATGAAAGATAAAATTTTAAGTTTGAAAAATAGGTTTGAAATATCAAGACAAAGGAAGATAGACAAATAATAAATATTCAAATGATTTAATACCATAAGAAAATATTTATTAAAAATTCATATATTGAATATGGAGAAAGTACCATGATAATGATCTACAAAAATAATTTGAGAGGGAAGTGTGTAAGGTATCACGAATGATGGTCCAAGCCAACCACGCTTTCACTGCGCCACTCTGATACCCAGGGGAAAATGTGCTCACATACACTCTCATATTAATGTATACGAGGAGAACATCATGAATGAAATTGAATGCAAGTTCAATAACAACTTTATTCACGACTCCAGTCATCCAAAAGAAAAGGGAGAGAAAACATCAGTGCATAGAGCAACACAAATGTAAATCACTTACATTTAAATCTCTATAGACTGAAACTCACACACTAGTGGCCACAGGAATAATATTGTAACTACTCAATAAGGTGTCACGGGTTCTAGACTATAGTTAATGATCTTACTACTCTTCCTAAACAAATCTTTTAGTCTATCAAGTTCGGATTTACTTGGGTTAGCCGTAAGACTCGGTTCCCAGCTAGCGGTGGTCCGAAGACGCTTAAGTACCGTGTCGCTTAGGGTTGTTTACACCCGGTTGACAGAAGGACTCTTTTGGTTTATTCCCAAATTTATCGTCACTTTTTATCATTCCTTATAAACTTGTACTACTTGTGAAGCATGCTCTGATACCATCTGTAACACCCCGAATTTCAAATAAGGATAAATTCGAGATTTCACAGGATCTTTACTTCACTTCGTACAATTTTACAAGGAAAATTTAAAACTTTTTCAATAGTACATCAGAGTTCAATTACATCTTAACTTTACATAGCGGAATAATGAAATTTACAATAAATCATTTACAACATCTTTAAAATAAAAGCAGCATCAGCATATCCACTTCATAGCTTCATGTATGGTCCTTTACCTGCATGTTAATCTGTGGGCTCGTCAGTTACTTACAACTAATGAAATGTTATACACGGCTATCCTCTCTATGCCGGGAATAGTATAACGATCTCATACTTTAACAAATCACACAAAAGATTGAATGAACAAGTAAAGTGTCAAAAGTGATTATTCTAAGCATAAGTATATGTCATGTCTTAATGCCTAATGCACACAACTCTACACTAGGATGACATTAATGCACACTTGTTCAGATTCTATGTATTCCATACTACATAGGTCTGAGGGCAAGCGCCTACGTACTCCACTTTAAAGGGTTCGATCCCTCGCCATGAGACTACCCAGTAATAAAACAAGTTTTAGAGTTATTCCACAGATACGGATCTCAGCCTCCCTGGCTATAATAATAGATCCCAGCCTCCCTGGCTATTATATCGTGAGAATAATCCCGTAAATGCCCTTCCAGCCCCGGTATATACATATTCTTTGGAGTATGGTAAACATCCGTCGACTATCCTAAGTCCCGGATAAAATACAGTCCATCTCCTATGGGGCAACCACAGTCCACCAACTGGGTCTATAGCCACGGAGATCCACCGCCGACTATATAGAAGCACCCATTTACGTTTGCACAAGTTTATCACATCTTCACTTAAGTGCCTAATTATTTTTTTGTTCAAGACATGAATATGTTATCACCCTAGAATCAGTTTACCTCATACCGGATTTATTCACAAAATACGAGATCGCCCGACGGTATTATCTCAAAATCATATCAATTCTTTCTTTCAAAATTACCGGTAACCGAAGTCTTACTAATTCTTAATCATAATCTTTCATGTACAAGAAACATGGGTACACATACCCTTTAGTAATCATGTCTTAAACTTATATAATTTCTTCTTTCAACTTAATCACAAGTAATCATAGTCTCATCATTATTCATTATCTAGTCATCCGTTCACATTCTTTATAAGCAAATGAATAATTTCTTTTAAGAACATAATTCTATCACATGAGATTTCATAATAAAATCAAGCCATTATAATGTCTCACTTTACTTAGAATATTCTTCGAACAAATAAGAGTCAAATTCTCTTCAAGAAAATCACTTCACAAAAGTAATACTTTACATTTCTTCTTAAAACATATAAACCTTGTAGTAAATATGAAGACTACATTATACAATGCACAAGTAGCCGAACAACTAGTTTGCTACAGTTTGCTTGGGTACATAGGCCAAATATTTACGAAAGTGGACCAGCTGTGGACTAACTTTGGTAAATATTTTCAAAAGTGGACCAGTCGGGTAAATATTTTCCACGGTGGATCAGTTTCGGAAATTATTTTCTTTTTACCCTTTTCATTATCCCTTCCATTATCCCCCCGTGCACGTGTGCACGTGTATGATACTAGTTATTATAATCATATACATGCTTATAATATAATATTCCTGAAGGTATCAATTGGTTTGAAATAATGTATATGTACCCATATGTTAAAATAATTATGAACCATATTGCAAAGTACTAAATAAACATGAACATCCCGGAATTTAAACTAAATTATTGCATATCGTAAATGATGTACCATGTTTAATATAATTATAATATTAGCCCTTATGCTAATAAATTTATTAAAAACATTTATTTATTCCAAACTGAGGTTTAGTGAGAAATAGTAACTAACTATTTTTAAACCCATTTGTACAAATAAGAAATTACTACATATTTATTTTGACAACAAGAGAAGTCTCAACAATCTTCCTACAAATTATACATTTCGACATTTATAATCATGCATACTAGTATGGTTTATGACAGTAATTCATTTTATTATTTTTTTAACTATCGTGAAGGAAAATTGTTTTCTTAGTCATAACAATATTTCTACCATTCATAAACACAATATATTTATCCCATCACATTTTACTTTATTTATCAAAATTAGCATGTTTGTACTACAATTTGAAAGTATAAAAAAAATCAACCACTAACACAATATTAATCTTTCTTTCTTATTCATTAATCAACATGACCCTAGAACATAAACTAAAACAACATTTTTCAACAAATTTTCCATACAAAAGAAATACACTTTTAACATGCATAACATTTTACAAGCATTCTAACATGATCTATGGTATTAGCTCTTTAGTCAAAATCTCCTATTATTTGTTTAATCATAACAATATTGTTTTCATTCATAGCATGTAACACTAACATGAAATCTTAACTACATATCAAAACACAATGCTCATATTTTGTCACTAGCATGCATAGTTCTAAATTAGAAAGCATGAGAACCCACCTTTTGTTTGAAGGTTGAAAACTACAAATGAATGGCTCCTTCTTGCTCCTAGCAACTCCTAGTCCTCTTCTCCTCCTAGCAAATGCTCCAAGCAAGAGATCCTCCAAGCACAATGCTCTCTTCTCTCTTTCTTTTATTCTTCTCTTTCTCTTATTTATTTTATTTTTGGTGTGAAAAAGAATGAGAAATGAGTTGCTATTTATAGGACAATGCTAGGGACTATATTGCAAAATCTCCCACCTAATAACTTCTCATTTTAATTCTCTTTTTAATTCTCACCTCTTCACATTTCATAACTCCCCTAACTCCTCACTCTTCATCTCCCCACTCTCTAAAATACTAACTCCTACTAATCAAATCCCTCTTTAAAAATCCCAACTCCCATCTTCTCTCCTTCCCAACTCCAACCAGCCAATCCTAGAGGAAGAAAACCGGTCAGCATATGTTTGTGAATGCACACTTGCACACAAATGTGCTGTGCATTTACCATATACACCTACCTAATTACTATTACCCTTATGAAAATATCCTATTCAGTAAACTCCAAACCAACCCATTACCTAATTAAATCCTACCAATATACTTTCCTATTCCTTATATACTTACCTTGTATACTACACACCCGGATTACTACCCTAAAGCCAACCGAGCCTTTACTACCTGACCCATTATTCACATATCATTCACTTCCCACTTTGATTTTCATACTACCACACACACACGCAGTAGCATCTTTACCATATACATATATATTTTGTTTGAAAACTACGAGTGGGTATTACACGCACTCCGAAACTTTTGTTGAGAACAATTTGTTTTTTTTTTTTTTTTGAAAACGATTATGCTTAAGTACGATTACCGAAAACACGTGTATCGCACGTGAAACCATGAAAATGCGAAAATTGAAAAATTATTAAATATTATCGAAAAAAATATAAGAAAATTTATATTTACTAATTTGCATATATTTCATGATGAAATCACAACACGTAGAGAGCACGTGCATTATACGTGCAGAAAATTGAAAAATGCATTTTAATCAAAATAGGGCGAAAAAATAGATTTCCGTTTTATAAAAAGATTTGTAAACATAAAATAAATAATTGGAATCCAAAAATTATCATCCGTAGCGGCGGAAAATATGTAATTAATACGTGTATTGAAAACACGTAGAAAGCACGTAGAATACAAATATCGAAATATTATATTTTTGTTGACTCAAAAATAGGGAAAATCAATACGGAAAATGTATAAAGAGTACGAATCCAAAATATATAGTGAAACACATTACAAAATATACGTGCGTAACACCCAGGGCAAAATTGTAATTTCCAATTTTGCGGGGTGTTACAATACATAAATACAATTATTGTTCAAGCACTACAAGAAATAATGATAGCAAAATTCCAGCATCTATTACATCATGTCACCAATCCCGTCTGGAACCTGTCCTCCAAAATCTGCAATTCAACGAATGCAGGAAAGAGGAAAAAAGAAAATACAAGTACCCGTCAATTACAAGTCGCGGATCACAAATAATGTAGGATACAAGTACATGGAAAAACTAACTAGCAACATGGTATACTAACAGGTAATGGTAACAAGTGTCAAGTGTCAGATAAACAGGTCAACAGGTAAACATGTATCGAGTATCAGGCAATCAGGATAATCAGGATAATCTGGTAACAGGTAATCATGTAACATGTACCAAATATCAAATCACATGTATTACTTCTCATGTATCATGTAGTCAAGTATCAAGCAAGCATGTATCATGCTCAAGTATCATGTTCAGGTCTCATGTACAGGTAATCATGTTCAAATCTTGTAGTGATTACTATCTAGTTAGCACTTCATACACCCCATATTATAACACATGGTTGCTACAACAAACACTTTCACTTAAGATTTTATAGTGGACCATAGAGGGCTGTATACTCAGGGACAAGTAATCCAAATCATATACCAAATTTCAAATTAATCAAATCATATACCAAATTCCAAATAATCCAAATCATATACCAAATTCCGAATTAACCAAATCATATACCAAATTCCAAATATGGAAAACACGGGCTCCCTTCCGAGTACACATTTCTGAATTATCCATGTAACAGCCCGCAAAATTGGAAATTACAATTTTGCCCCTGTGTGTTACGCACGTGTATTCTGTAACGTGTTTTCACCACGTATTTTGATTACCGACTATTTATATATTTTCAGTATTAATTTTTTCCTATTTTGAGTCAACAAAAATATAATATTTCGATATTTGTATTCTACGTGCTTTCTACGTGTTTTCAATGCATGTATTAATTACATATTTTTCCGCCGCTATGGGTGGTAATTTCTAGGTTTCAATTATTTATGTTTTCAAATATATTTTTATAAAAACGGAAATTCATCTTCCCCCTATTTTGATTAAAATGCATTTTTCGATTTTCTGCACGTATATTGCACGTATTTTCTACGTGTTGTGATTTCATCATGAAATATATGTAAATTAGTAAATGTAATTTTTCTTATATTTTTTCGATTATATTTAATAAATTTTCATCAATAAAGTCGATTTTCGCATTTTCATGTTTTCACGTGCGACGCACGTGTTTGTTTTCGACAAACTCGTTTGAGCGTATCCTTTCTCGAAATGAATTTCATAAAATGTATGCACATTTATTTTTATATTATAAATTTTAGTTAAACTAATTTTTACTTAATATTATGGTATATGGAGTATAATATATATAGTGTATTATATATGTAGAAAGATAGTAGTATATAATATATAGTGGCTGTTATATATTGGCTTAATGGCATTTGTTAAAAATATTGATGGTGTATCACTGGATTTCATTTGTGAAAGTGATGAAATGGTAATATGTGCATTTGGAGTGGGCCCACGGTGGAAGGAGAAGTACCCAGCAAGTTGTGCTTGCTATTGTGCTTTCACTTGATGGTGGGCTTAGTGTTTAGTGTAAATTGAATGGAGACCCGCCTTGTAACCCCCGTTTCCGTAAATATATAATTCTGAATAATATTCTGTATTTCGAAATTTATATGAATTTAGTTGTGTTAAATTCATTTTAACTTTTTATATTTAAAATATATCTGATCGGAAATTATGCTTATTTCGAATAAAAGTATATTTTACCTTACCTTCTATTTTGCAATTGATCGACTATTTTCAATTTAGCCAAACTAAAATTATTCGGAACTTCCTTAATTATTTGTTAAAGCCAATTTCTTTACATAACTTTGCTATTATTATTTTATTATTTTCATTGTTAAATCTATTATTTTTAGTATTGTCATTATTACCATTTTTATTAATATTGTTTGTTCTTATTATTAGTAATATTATTATTGTTAAAATTAGTGATGTTGTTATTATTTATATTTTCTTGACCTTTATTGTTATTGTTATTGTTATTGTTATTAAAGCCCAATCGATCTTGGTCTATTTTGTATTATTTAATTATTTAATTGGAAGCCCAAATTCAAATGTTTATCTTAAGCCCAAACATTAAGCCGCCTTCTATTGGGTCTTGAACCACTAGCCCAAACCCAAACCCACATTCTATTGTTGACCAGATCCTACATTTAATCTCAAAATTTCTCCCGTAAACCCAATTGATATTCCCTTTGATCTGCATTCCAATCAGTTATTTGATTCCTTAATTCCCTCTCCCTAAAATATCTCCTCTACTAGTGTTGATCCCCGTAACCCCCTCCCCCTACAATTACTCTCTCCCTTAATTTAATATTAATACTCACCTTCTCTCTCCCCGTACTCTCTCTCCCCTTCTCTTCTCTGTTTAAACCAACAAACAGAACAAACCTCACAAACAAAACCAAAACAAAACCGCAGAACCCAACAAACCCACACCTCCTCGTCTTCCTCCTTCTTCCTCGACGCTCCGCTCACCCCCGCTCGCCACTCCACCGCCTTCGCCCTTGACCACCACAGCCAAACCATCGCCTCCGCCTGCCCATCGTCCACTATCCACCATTCCGCCATCGCTGCCGTTTCCACCTTCGCGCAGCCACCTTCGACTGCAGCGCGCCAACCGCCCCCCAGTCGCCTCCCGACGCCGCAGCAGCTTCCCTGCCGGCGTGCACCGCTCTTCCTCCCGCTCATCGCGATCCCAGCTCCCTCCAGCCATCGCACCTTGCCCGCAACAGCCAGTCGTCTCCTTCTCCCTGTCATCATCCTCGCCGCAACCATCCCGTCGCACACGACAGCCACCCATCGTCCCCCCTGCACACCAGCAGCGACCACCCTCCCCCGTCTCCCGTCCTGTGCGCGCGCCACCCTGCGATGCACCGAGCGGCTACAGCACCGCTTCCCGGTGCTGTGCTTGTTCTCCGACAGCCGCAACGCCTGCCGGTGCTGCCACAGCACCTCCCCTCTGCGCGAGCCAGTGCGCCTCTGACAGCACGTCCTCCCGATGCGTCGCCCCCTGTTCGCCGTGCCGCCACTCGCCTCGCTGCTGCCGACGCTGGCACTACTCCCCCTCTCGCTCTCTGTTTCAGTAGAAGAGTGAAGGAGGGAAGAAGGAGTGGGAATTAAATCTGGGCCGTCGGATTTGATCAAGATCTGATTTTGATCAGATCTGATCTTTTTAGCCAGATCAGATCTCGGCCGTCCACCCGATCGTGATCCTCAGCCCAGATCAAAGTAGATCCAGCTGTCCGATCGTCCTGATCTTGATCTTCCATTAAGATCCGCTCCGGATCCAACATTGTGTGGGTGTTTGTGCGTGTCCCGTACGTGCACGTGTCCGTGCTAGTGCCTCATCTCTCGGGATTTGCATCCCGTAATGGTTCGTGTTCGGATCCTTCGTCCTAAAGGCAAGTCACTTCTATCGAATGTTTTTGTATCATGTTCGATAATTATTGTTGAATTCCGCAAGTGGATCTTATTTAAAAATCGTAAAATATTATTGTATCAATCGTTGAGATGCCACGGATTTACACGAGCGAATCCAAGTGGTAGTCTCGACATCGTGCCATCTTTTTGCCTCTAATGTATAGAGATATTCATACACCATATAGTTATAGTTATTGATTATAAGAATATGGAATTATAGACACATTTCAGATCATGACATTAAATGACAATTAGCTATAGTAGATTGTAGAAAATTAGTTGATTGTTAATGTGGTTGTTATTGCTAGATTGTTGAATTGTAATTATAAGAATGTTGGACATCACCTACATTAATACCTTGATCACATAAGATTGTTTCGCTGAGATTATGATTAATTAAACCCCAAATTATTATCCTTAATTTTTAACCATTTTATTTAAAATGAACATATTGGCTATTCTGTAATTTACGCCTACCTGAACCTTAATATAATGTTTAGACCTAGAACACCTCATTAAAATCAGAAACTCCCTGAAAGTAAATCGTAGCCCTGTCTGTCTAGATGTCGATAGATACCAGAACTTTCGAATTCGGACTTATGCTGCCCCAGTTATGAACCTTTTGCCACAGCTGTGCTGTAACTTCAGATTTACGTACATAACAAGTTATGCTAATGAATTAAGTGAACTATTAATCACATATGGCCAAGATAAATTCCATATTTGTAAATAACATGTTTAGGGTGTTAAATATTATTTTTACCGATTTTTATGACATTTATTTACTGCCTTTATAATTAAAATTAGACAACATCTACACCCAGCCAGAAACTAGAACCTATAAAGATTATTGAATTTCACCTAGCTACCGTTGTCAGAATGTAGCTTTTAAGTATGCGTTGGAACCGGGCAGGAGTCTAGTTTTTAGACCACCTGACGGATCGATAGTTGCTGTCCTGTAGCAACGGAAATACTGGTTTTGGTACAGCAACCTACTGCTGTCCAGAATTTGGATTCTATGTTTTATAATGTACAATTGTGTTTATAATGTTATATTTAGTGTATTTAATTGTATATAGTATATTGCATGATCTTAGGGTTGTTTTGTCACATTCTCTAGCGTCCCCTACTAATTGCATTATTGTATGATAATTGAGTAAAGAAAGTAAATCAAAGCCGGGGTTAAGGGTTGATTAGGGTAGTTGACAATATAGTAAGTGTACTCGGATGATGGCCAGTGTTTTATCGTTATCGGCATCGTATAAGAAATTACACATGTCCCGTGTTTTATTGTTATCGGCATCGTGTAAGAAATTACACATGTCCCGTGTTTTATCGTTATCGGCATCGTGTAAGAAATTACACATGTCCCGTGTTTATCGTTATCGTCATCATTCCTAGTACATGAACTATAGAGTCTACCATCTTAATCTAAACGAAATTGATTGTATGCATCGAACCTGTGGTACGGCACACATGGGACACAGTAGTACGTGCATTAGTTAGGATAAAAGAATGAATAATAGACATACGGCTCTCATTGCATTATCATTGCATATTGTTATCTCAATGAACAGTGTTATCATTATTATTGCCTTTATTGGTATTGTTTATCGTTATCGTGGTAAATCATATTTAATGCATATTATACTGTTATCTGTTTTACACTGTTCAATACTATCGACTTCATCGTTCATTTGAATTCATTGCTATACCTTTATTGCCATTGTTTCACTGTTTCTCCAATTGCATGTCCACGACTTGCTCTAAGGACAAATTATTCTTTCTTTTTAGAAGAACAAGTACAGGTGTACAAGGAAAATTTTCAGAAGGCATTGGTGAGCAGTTCCCTACGATTGGAGCTGGAGCCTATCGAGCTATTTGGTAAGTTCTTGTATTTCAGATTTGGTTATTGAATTTCATTATCGTTTATGTGATTATGTTTTCCTGCGTGGTTGTGATTAATTTTTCTTATATTATTGAGTTAAGACTGGTACAGCTTATGGATGATATGAGCTGGCATACTTATATCATTCGCTGGGCCTCAGTTGCGTGCCGTGTTCCCGTATTCCGGTAAGCGAGGCGTGACAGGGTTTTTAGTGGTATCAGA
Organism: Hemerocallis citrina; assembly: GCA_017893485.1. Taxonomy (NCBI): domain Eukaryota; kingdom Viridiplantae; phylum Streptophyta; class Magnoliopsida; order Asparagales; family Asphodelaceae; genus Hemerocallis; species Hemerocallis citrina. The sequence goes on along the minus strand of CM030362.1, from coordinate 165,423,262 downwards.
GCTCAGGTTTGGGCTAATGTGTTAGTTGACTAATGCATTAGACAGACTTGACTCAATCAAGTTAACTCAACAATATGTACACCACGTTGATCACATGGATAATGAATAACCAACATAATCTGGATACTCCTCTGATTTGATTCCTCTTTGAATCCTTCACATTCGGTTCTTTCATTTTTCAATTGTTTCGTCCCTTCCATTCATTCACACTCATTAATTCTTCATTGGGGTATAGATTCTTTCTTTTGTACCCATATTATTTTGACTCTGGTGAAAACGATTTCTTATTTCCTGCTTGCCTCGTTAATTCCTTCTTATTCCAACTCATGTGTCGTTCATTGCTTTTCCTGCCTTGCATTTATTTTCGTTTGTTGATACATATTGAGTATCATGTTAGTTATTTCCTCCCTGCTATATTCTCTTCAATTCCTATTTTGCCCTCGTCCTTCTTCCTTCGAATTCAATTCCTTAATTTTCTTTTGTCCCTTCTAGTCATCAATCTCTTTAACTCCTTATTGGGTGTGGCTTCGTTTTTCTCATATCTATTTTATAATTATTTTTCCCGAATACATTCTATTTTTCGATTATTAATTGTTATATTTATTTTCGATCTTCCATAAAAATGTTTCTCAACAAGGATTCTTGTTATTCCGAATAATGGTGTCTTCACTTTTCGTTTTTGATCGACTATATATTTCTACTGGATTATTTCGATAAGACAAATTCTTATTTGTTGTATAATACTACTATTATTACTATTATTATTATTGATATTATTTTCATTATCATCACTAGTATTATTATTTTTACTACTATTGATATTCTTATTGTTGTTTTCATTATTTTATTATTGTTGATTAATGATGAATTACTTCCACAAATGTTGGCCCCTATTTTATTATTATTATTATGATTTTCATTACTATTTTTAACGTTACTATTATTATTATTATTAATTTGTTTTGGGCCTGAGCATGCTCAATTTTATATACATTTTACCACTTCGGTGCAACCTAATATCGAGATGGCAAATATGCAACTCGATGTCAATGGAGGCAAATTGCAACTGGATATCGGCGAGGCAAAATGTGCAGCCGAATATCCGGACGGCAACTTGAAACCTGATGTCGTGAAGGCAAAGATGCAACTTGATGTTAGGGAGGCAAGATTTTCTACCTATTTGCAAATTGATATTTTAAGACAATTCTTACTTATATGAAACTAAAGGTATATAAATATTTTCTTTATGACACTTTGTTTATACAGATGCATTTTATGTTTCCATACGATTTGAACTCGTATAGTTGATTTTACTCTATTTTGTGTATAAGATTATTATTGCTATTATTTTTAATATCATTGTTGTTATTTTTAATGTTATCATTATTATTATTGTTGCATTATTTTCATGGATGTGTTGAATTCTATTATGTCATATATGTATTACCATTATTATTAATATGGTTGATATTTTTATTTTATTATATTATTATTGCGAGTATGGTTATGATGATTTTGATTACTGTACTATTGTTGTTATTTTTTTTTTAATTTTTTTATTTTTATTATTTTTATTATTTTTATTATGGTCATTATTACTTGTATCATTATTGTTATTAATATTTTAATATTATTTTTATTATTATTACATTTTTATTATTATCATTGTTATATTTATTTTTATTATTGTTATTATTATTCTATTGCTAATGATATTATTATCAATGATATTTGTTGTTATTAATATTTCTGTTTAAGCCATTAGTTTTGATCTATATTATGTCTTTTAAATATTTAAATTCAAGCCAAACTTTATATTCGTTTTACATTATTTATCATATCTATCTCGAGGCCAACCCATATTCTCCTACCTATATTCTCTTTGATTCTGGTGTTTCATTCTTTTCTTCCTGCTTGGTTCGTCGATTGGTGCCATGTGGTCTACATCGGCATATCTGCAGATTGGAACGTCGCCATCGGAGTAGCGCAGCGGAAGCGTGGTGGGCTCTATAACCCATAGGACCCAGAATTTTCTTATTGCTTTCCCTTCCTCGCACTGCTTGCTTTTCTTTCATACATTCGTATTGTCTTTATTCATTGAATCTCTAGTGGACATCATTCTAGATCACCCCATTCTTATTTATGATTGTCTTATTCAGGTATTGCCACCGTCTTGACATTTCTTTGAATCCCCTGTTTTGTTATCCCCCATAAGAGTTTGCTTTGCATTGTCCTATTTACCGCCTACGCAAATTTCGAGGACGAAATTTTGTTGTAAGGTGGGTAGGATTGTAACCCCCGTTTCCGTAAATATATAATTCTGAATAATATTCTGTATTTCGAAATTTATATGAATTTAGTTGTATTAAATTCATTTTAACTTTTTATATTTAAAATATATCTGATCGGAAATTATGCTTATTTCGAATAAAAGTATATTTTACCTTACCTTCTATTTTGCAATTGATCGACTATTTTCATTTTAGCCAAACTAAAATTATTCGGAACTTCCTTAATTATTTGTTAAAGCCAATTTCTTTATATAACTTTGCTATTATTATTTTATTATTTTCATTGTTAAATCTATTATTTTTAGTATTGTCATTATTACCATTTTTATTAATATTGTTTGTTCTTATTATTAGTAATATTATTATTCTTGAAATTAGTGATGTTGTTATTATTTATATTTTCTTGACCTTTATTATTATTGTTATTATTATTAAAGCCCAATCGATCTTGGTCTATTTATTTAATTATTTAATTGGAAGCCCAAACTCAAATGTTTATCTTAAGCCCAAACATTAAGCCGCCTTCTATTGGGTCTTGAACCACTAGCCCAAACCCAAACCCACATTCTATTGTTGACCAGATCCTACATTTAATCTCAAAATTTCTCCCGTAAACCCAATTGATATTCCCTTTGATCTGCATTCCAATCAGTTATTTGATTCCCTAATTCCCTCTCCCTAAAATATCTCCTCTACTAGTGTTGATCCCCGTAACCCCCTCCCCCTACAATTACTCTCTCCCTTAATTTAATATTAATACTCACCTTCTCTCTCCCCGTACTCTCTCTCCCCTTCTCTTCTCTGTTTAAACCAACAAACAGAACAAACCTCACAAACAAAACCAAAACAAAACCGCAGAACCCAACAAACCCACACCTCCTCGTCTTCCTCCTTCTTCCTCGACGCTCCGCTCACCCCCGCTCGCCACTCCACCGCCTTCGCCCTTGACCACCACAGCCAAACCATCGCCTCTGCCTGCCCATCGTCCACTATCCACCATTCCGCCATTGCTGCCGTTTCCACCTTCGCGCAGCCACCTTCGACTGCAGCGCGCCAACCGCCCCCCAGTCGCCTCCCGACGCCGCAGCAGCTTCCCTGCCGGCGTGCACCGCTCTTCCTCCCGCTCATCGCGATCCCAGCTCCCTCCAGCCATTGCACCTTGCCCGCAACAGCCAGTCGTCTCCTTCTCCCTGTCATCATCCTCGCCGCAACCATCCCGTCGCACACGACAGCCACCCAGCGTCCCCCCCTGCACACCAGCAGCGACCACCCTCCCCCGTCTCCCGTCCTGTGCGCGCGCCACCCTGCGACGCACCGAGCGGCTACAGCACCGCTTCCCGGTGCTGTGCTTGTTCTCCGACAGCCGCGACGCCTGCCGGTGCTGCCACAGCACCTCCCCTCTGCGTGAGCCAGTGCGCCTCTGACAGCACGTCCTCCCGATGCGTCGCCCCCTGTCCGCCGTGCCGCCACTCGCCTCGCTGCTGCCGACGCCGGCACTACTCCCCCTCCCGCTCTCTGTTTCAGTAGAAGAGTGAAGGAGGGAAGAAGGAGTGGGAATTAAATCTGGGCCGTCGGATTTGATCAAGATCTGATTTTGATCAGATCTGATCTTTTTAGCCAGATCAGATCTCGGCCGTCCACCCGATCGTGATCCTCAGCCCAGATCAAAGTAGATCCAGCCGTCCGATCGTCCTGATCTTGATCTTCCATCAAGATCCGCTCCGGATCCAACATTGTGTGGGTGTTTGTGCGTGTCCCGTACGTGCACGTGTCCGTGCTAGTGCCTCATCTCTCGGGATTTGCATCCCGTAATGGTTCGTGTTCGGATCCTTCGTCCTAAAGGCAAGTCACTTCTATCGAATGTTTTTGTATCATGTTCGATAATTATTGTTGAATTCCGCAAGTGGATCTTATTTAAAAATCGTAAAATATTATTGTATCAATCGTTGAGATGCCACGGATTTACACGAGCGAATCCAAGTGGTAGTCTCGACATCGTGCCATCTTTTTGCCTCTAATGTATAGAGATATTCATACACCATATAGTTATAGTTATTGATTATAAGAATATGGAATTATAGACACATTTCAGATCATGACATTAAATGACAATTAGCTATAGTAGATTGTAGAAAATTAGTTGATTGTTAATGTGATTGTTATTGCTAGATTGTTGAATTGTAATTATAAGAATGTTGGACATCACCTACATTAATACCTTGATCACATAAGATTGTTTCGCTGAGATTATGATTAATTAAACCCCAAATTATTATCCTTAATTTTTAACCATTTTATTTAAAATGAACATATTGGCTATTCTGTAATTTACGCCTACCTGAACCTTAATATAATGTTTAGACCTAGAACACCTCATTAAAATCAGAAACTCCCTGAAAGTAAATCGTAGCCCTGTCTGTCTAGATGTCGATAGATACCAGAACTTTCGAATTCGGACTTATGCTGCCCCAGTTATGAACCTTTTGCCACAGCTGTGCTGTAACTTCAGATTTACGTACATAACAAGTTATGCTAATGAATTAAGTGAACTATTAATCACATATGGCCAAGATAAATTCCATATTTGTAAATAACATGTTTAGGGTGTTAAATATTATTTTTACCGATTTTTATGACATTTATTTACTGCCTTTATAATTAAAATTAGACAACATCTACACCCAGCCAGAAACTAGAACCTATAAAGATTATTGAATTTCACCTAGCTACCGTTGTCAGAATGTAGCTTTTAAGTATGCGTTGGAACCGGGCAGGAGTCTAGTTTTTAGACCACCTGACGGATCCATAGTTGCTGTCCTGTAGCAACGGGAATACTGGTTTTGGTACAGCAATCTACTGCTGTCCAGAATTTGGATTCTATGTTTTATAATGTACAATTGTGTTTATAATGTTATATTTAGTGTATTTAATTGTATATAGTATATTGCATGATCTTAGGGTTGTTTTGTCACATTCTCTAGCGTCCCCTACTAATTGCATTATTGTATGATAATTGAGTAAAGAAAGTAAATCAAAGCCGGGGTTAAGGGTTGATTAGGGTAGTTGACAATATAGTAAGTGTACTCGGATGATGGCCAGTGTTTTATCGTTATCGGCATCGTATAAGAAATTACACATGTCCCGTGTTTTATTGTTATCGGCATCGTGTAAGAAATTACACATGTCCCGTGTTTTATCGTTATCGGCATCGTGTAAGAAATTACACATGTCCCGTGTTTATCGTTATCGTCATCATTCCTAGTACATGAACTATAGAGTCTACCATCTTAATCTAAACGAAATTGATTGTATGCATCGAACCTGTGGTACGGCACACATGGGACACAGTAGTACGTGCATTAGTTAGGATAAAAGAATGAATAATAGACATAAGGCTCTCATTGCATTATCATTGCATATTGTTATCTCAATGAACAGTGTTATCATTATTATTGCCTTTATTGGTATTGTTTATCGTTATCGTGGTAAATCATATTTAATGCATATTATACTGTTATCTGTTTTACACTGTTCAATACTATCGACTTCATCGTTCATTTGAATTCATTGCTATACCTTTATTGCCATTGTTTCACTGTTTCTCCAATTGCATGTCCACGACTTGCTCTAAGGACAAATTATTCTTTCTTTTTAGAAGAACAAGTACAGGTGTACAAGGAAAATTTTCAGAAGGCATTGGTGAGCAGTTCCCTACGATTGGAGCTGGAGCCTATCGAGCTATTTGGTAAGTTCTTGTATTTCAGATTTGGTTATTGAATTTCATTATCGTTTATGTGATTATGTTTTCCTGCGTGGTTGTGATTAATTTTTCTTATATTGTTGAGTTAAGACTGGTACAGCTTATGGATGATATGAGCTGGCATACTTATATCATTCGCTGGGCCTCAGTTGCGTGCCGTGTTCCCGTATTCCGGGAAGCGGGGCGTGACACGCCTACAAATGTTGTACCGTGTGCTTGTGTATATGCACACTTGATGTTTTTCTTTTTTGGCCGGGTGGTACCAAGTGGGTGACCAGATTTTTTGTAGTGGTGAGAGGAAGAGGTAGGGAGGTTATGGGAGTTACAAATGTCAAGAGGTGGACAAATGAAAAGATGGGAGTTTGGGAAGTTATGAAATGTGAAAGGTTGGAGATTAAATTTAGCAATTTATTAGGTGTGAAATTATGCAATTAGAACCCTAGCAAAAACCTATAAATAGCCCACCATTCTACTATCTTCTCACACCAAAAAGTAATCAAGAAATAAGGGAAAGGAAAAGAAAGAGAGAAGAGAGTTTTGTGTTTGGAGGCCATTGTTAGGAGAAGAAGAGGAATTAGAAGTCTTGGAACTAGAAGTGGTGATCATTCTTTCAATTGTTCAAGCTTTCATGGTGGGTGTTCTCCTACTTTCTAATTTTTAGAATATGCATGCTAATAAAAATGGATGAGTAGTTTTGAGGTGATAATACTATGAATGTGGTGAGACTAATAGTAAATCATGCTATGTTGACAAATGGATTAACATTATGTTTGTGGGTGATCATATGCTTTCTAATTGTAGGGATTGCATGCTAAATGAGTAGTAAAAATTTGATGTGATAATTAGAAGAATCGAGTTTTAATAAATAATAATAATAATAAAATAGCACCGTGATGCTTGTACGTCGTTGTGCGCAGTTGGCACAGTGGCCTGACGCTGTGCTGGCTTTCTTGTTGGCTCGGGTTCGAAACTTGATAAGCGCAAAACTTTTTTTTTTTATCTATTCTAATGTATCCAGAGCCCAACGTAGGGTATAAGAGGATTTGGAGTTAAGAAATTGACACAGAGTCCATTCGGACTCTTGGCTTTCGGTCTGTGGTTTGGGTCTTGGCTGATGGGTCACGGGATCAAATCCCAACAGCCCCTTTTCTTTATTTTCTTTTTTTTTTTAGTATTTTCCAAATGATTTTAAGGATACAAATGCAATTAAATATTTGGAGAATAATCTAGGGTACATAAAATGTGATGGAAAAATCTACAAATAAGTTTAAAGGTCTACATGTATATATTTGAGATAATAAAAATAACTTTGAGATAGATTGATATTTGTCCTCAAAAACTAAATTGTTGAAGAACATGATTTGCATCATTAGAAGAAAAGTAAAATGTTGATGTGTAAATTAATTGTCTTTGATATGATGCATAGAATCCGAACAAGTGTGTATTAGTGTCATCCTAATGTAGAATGGTATGCATTAGGCATTAAGACATGACATACACTTATGTTTTGAATAATCACTTTTGACACTTTACTTGTTCATTCAATTTTTTTGTGATTTACTTCTTATTTTTGATTTTGAGTTTCGTTTTCTTCATATATGAAGATTTCAGTAAAGTAGACTTTGATTATAAACTTTAGTTTGATATTAAGACTTTGATCAAATCCCAACAGCCCCTTTTCTTTATTTTCTTTTTTTTTTAGTATTTTCCAAATGATTTTAAGGATACAAATGCAATTAAATATTTGGAGAATAATCTAGGGTACATAAAATTTGATGGAAAAATCTACAAATAAGTTTAAAGGTCTACATATATATATTTGAGATAATAAAAATAACTTTGAGATAGATTGATATTTGTCCTCAAAAGCTAAATTGTTGAAGAACATGATTTGCATCATTAGAAGAAAAGTAAAATGTTGATGTGTAAATTAATTGTCTTTGATGGGATGCATAGAATCCGAACAAGTGTGTATCAGTGTCATCCTAGTGTAGAATGGTATGCATTAGGCATTAAGATATGACATACACTTATGTTTTGAATAATCACTTTTGACACTTTACTTGTTCATTCAATCTTTTTGTGATTTACTTCTTATTTTTGATTTTGAGTTTCGTTTTCTTCATATATGAAGATTTCAGTAAAGTAGACTTTGATTATAAACTTTAGTTTGATATGAAATGGATTGGATATTTCAGTATGGTAAACTTTAGTTATTTAGTTTGATATAAATTTGAGAATAATAAGAGATAATATAAAGTTTCTTGTATATTTTTTTTGCTTACAAAAAAAAAGAGGGGAATGAAATTTTATGAATAGAACTTTGTAGAAAAGTAAAGTATTAATTGGTGAAGTGATTTTGAGGAGATTATACTTGTATTTTGTTTAAGAAATGTTTGAAGTAAATCAGAACTTGATTACGTTGTGAAATAAGAATAATTAAGTTATTTTGTAGAGAATATACTGTTATTTTGATTAGAGAAATATTTGATGGAATTGAGATATGTTGTTAATGAGACTTAATGAATTTATGTTGTCAAAGATGATTAGTACTCTTGAAGGATTGTGATTTAAGAATTCATGAGTAGTATTAAATGAGACATAGAACAAATTATGGATAGGTTAGAGATATGAATATAATAAGTTTAAGACATGATTATTAAAGGGTGTGAATACCCATGCTTCTTGTACATGAAAGTTTATGATTTAGAGTTAGTAAGACCTCGATACCGGCATTATTGAAAGAAATATTTGAGATATGATTTGGAGATATGGCCATGGGGCTATCTCGCATTTGTTGATTAAGTCCGGTAGGAGGTAAAACTAATTCTTTGAATGGAAATTATTCATGTCTTGAACTTAAGAAAATTTAGGCACATAAGTGAAGATGTAGTAAACTTAGGGAAACGTAAGTGGGGTGCTCTATATAGTCGGCGGTGGAATCCAAGAATATAGACCCAGTTGGTGGACTGAGGTTGCCCTATGGGAGACGGATTATTATATTTTAATCCGGGACTATGAGGACAGGTCAGCGGTGGACTCTGAGATCTTGAGTAGTCGGACGGACGAGCTTTTGTGTTTACCGTCTCCAATGTATATATATATATATATACTGGGCTAGAGGGTCACATACGGGACGATTCGCACGATGTGGAATCTATTATAACAGCCGGCGGTGGACTCCAAGGCTGGGATTCAAATTCGTGGAATAGTCTGAACTTTGTTTTGCTACCGGGTAGTTTTCATGGCGAGGGATTGAGCCCTGTATTGTGAAGAACGTAGGCGCTTGCCCTCGGACCTATGTAGTATGGGATGCATAGAATCCGAACAAGTGTGCATTAGTGTCATCCTAGTGTAGAATGGTATTCATTAGGCATTAAGACATGGCATACACTTATGTTTAGAATAATCACTTTTGACACTTTACTTGTTCATTCAATCTTTTTGTGATTTGTTAAAGTATGAGATCGTTATACTATTCCCGGCATAGAGAGGATAGCCGTGTATAACATTTCGTCAGTTGTAAGTAATTGACGTGCCCACAGATTGACATGCATGTAATGGACTATTCATGGAGTTATAAAGTGGATATGCTGTTGCTGTTTAGAAGTTAAAGATGTTGCAAATGATGTTAAAAGTTATACAAGTTGTATTTCATTGTTGTAATCTTTTAGTCTTCCGCTGTGTAAAAACCAAGTGTAAAGGAACTCTGATGTATTGTGAATGCAAAGTTTTAAATTCCTTGTAAAATTGTACGAAGTGAAGTAAAGATCCTGTGAAATCTCGAATTTATCCTTATTTGAAATTCGGGGTGTTACAATCAACTACTAGATCTTTCCCATTAACCCCAGCTTGGTTATTTATTATTATTCTCAAACAGGAAGGAATAGGCATGAAACAGCGTCAAACTAACATAGTATAACCACTATCCGGTTCAGGGAAACAAATCAGCGTGCCTAGATAATATACAGTCACATAATGGAGCAAAAAAGGTGTAGGTTCATAATCAGAACCGTATGACAGATCAGTACTAAAATAGTGATTCCGGTCTCTACAGAAATGCAGATACGGATCCATCAAAGGATCTGGAAAATAGACTTCCACAAAAATCTAGCGAGTATAATTAAGTCATATAGTAGTTCACAACATCTTAACTCAAAAAAGGTTCGAAGACAGAAAACATGTTCAGTTAGAAATCAGGAAAACGAATTCTCAGACAGAAAAACAACATCAAAACCTCTCAAATAATTCAAGGAAAAATCTGGGGTATTTTCCTATATGTTTAGCATGAAAATATAAAGTTTCATAATATTCCAGTAAGAATAGATCAGTCATCAAAAATATGAAAGCATCAACAAAACATAGTTTAACGAATCTGGAAATCTCAACACTGTTGTATGAAAACTAAGATATCTCGCAATCAGTGAAACGAAATTCAATTCCACCAAAGGGTTATGAAAATAGATAGAATTTACTAAATTTCACATTTCACAAAGAATTTTCATACAGTATAAGGAATTATAATGAAAACAGGATTCTTTACTGCACAGTAAGCAAAATACAGCATGAGTGGATTTTAGAAAAGAGCATAAAACACCACATAAAACTTGTCTTTAAAATTCATCAAAAATCTAGGTAGTCCCTAACTTCATAAAGAAGCACTGACCAAAATATTAGATCAAGATAATATGTATAAAATAGTTCTTGAAAATAGTTTGTTAACAAAATTAACCCAAAACAGAATCTGGAATAGATCGACACCTCTGTACTAAAACAGTCATAACTCAGTCATACGAAATCCAAATGAAGCAAAACCAGTGGGGTTTGAAAATAGACAAAATTATCTAAAATTCATATTTTACACAGGAATCAAGATTCTGGCTTTAGCATAGACGAAAACAGCAATCCAAACAGAACACCCAGTAAATACAAATTTCACACTTCTAATCAAGAATATCATAACTTCAAGAATATTGATTCAAACACATCCAAACTTGAAATACAACCTACCAAGTATCTAAACATCATGATTTAGGGTTATTAACATGTCCACGCCTATTATTTCACATGGGTCTTAGTTCAAACACAATTTCACACAAAAATTCACATACTTGATTAAAAATCAAGAATTGAGCAAATCCTAGGTTATCACATTTCAAGATTTGTGTCGTGAGTCTTCTATGGCCAAAATATAATAATAGAGACAACACTCATCATGGAGAACACAATCTAAGGTTGTCTCTAGACCCAACTACACTATAGGTGAACTTTGGGACTTGTATCAAACAAATGAATTGGAGTACAAGTTACTTGTCTTAATTTTGGAGATGATGAACGATGCAAATCAAAAGTGGGAGCAATTCCCACGAACGAAAATCTACGGATTCACGAACGATCCACACGCGCACTCGAGCACGCGCAATGAAAACCCAAGAGCACGAGAGTGCGAGACGATGGATGGAGAGGAAACGGGAGAGATGAAGCACGGCGCAAGGGTTTGGAAAAAAAGGAATATGCAGTTTTTTTTTTTTTCCGGTGGAACAAGCAAACAAGAGTATAGTGCATAAATAATAGGGTTAGAGAATGATGGGGAGGGTGCACTTGATCTGGCGGCTACAGGGAAAGGAACAGGGCCGGGTGGTTTTTGGGTGAAATCCGGGTGTGGGGAGAAGCAGCTCACGGTAAAAGGATTGGATGGCTTGGTGTAGTATTAGGAAGTAATGGGTGGTATGATTAGTTAGGGTATAGGATTTAATATGTAATTAATAGGTGTAGGTCTGATTAGGTAAAGATGTAAACAAGGAAGAAATTTTAGTGGGTAAGTATAATAGGTAGGATTAATGGGTTTTTAATATAATGGTATTTGGGTTTGGGTAGTTCACCATCGGGTTGGGTAGTGCACATGGCTTCGGTAAGGGTCTGTTTGGTTCAACGGAGGGGAGGGGAGGAGAGGGATTTTAATGGAGGGGAGGGGAGGGGAGGGAAAGGAAGGGGAGGGATTTAATGAAAACTCTGTTTGGTTCAAAGGAGGGGAGGGGAGGGAAAATAATAATTTTCTTGTTTGGTTCACAAGGGGAGGGAATGGATTTTATAATAAAATTACTTTTATACCCTTTTGCATATAAGAGTTAGATGATCACCTACTGATTACATTGAATCAGCGATCACACTTGCCTACAATCCCAGTTGACCTTCACAAGGTCTTCATTCTTTAACTTATCAGGCTTCACAACTCCACCTTCTTATCACATTCATTAGATAAGAAGGTCTCCTCTAACATTGGCTGTTCATTGTACGTGAATTATCAATAAAATGAACACTCCATTACATAAAATGACATTCTTTAATACGAATTTTGTGAAGTTGAATTGAGCAGTTGTGGAGTTTCTTAAGATGGATGACGCGATAGATCTCTATTATGAGATGGTGGAGAAGAATTTAAAACCAAATGATATTACTTTCATGGGGTTGTTAATTGCCTGCACTCATGATGGTTTAGTATATCTGGGTCTCAAATTTTTTAATTGCATGAAACGAGACTATGGTATCATGCCAAAGATGGAGGTGGAGCCTACTGTTGTTACGTTGAGTATACTATTGAGTGCTTCTATTGCGAAATTCAATGTTGTGCTTGCTGAGAGGTTGGTGGAGAATCTCTCAGTACTGGATCCAGATGCTTCGAGTACTACAACAGTTTTGACTGGGGCTGGTGGGGAGAAAGGTTTTTGGAACACAGTATCAAAACGTTGGTTGTTAGTAGGGAGAAAGGTTTTTGGATTTAGATTAAAGGGCATTTTAGTCTAAACACTTTAAAAAATTAGCCCTATTTTCTCTCTCCTCCAAATCCCCCCACTTTTGGAGGGGAGCCAAAATTGGCTCAGGAGGGGTGTTGCACCCCCCCATTTCCCTCCCCTCCCCTCCTAAAAATTGAACCAAACAAGAAAACTATTAAAAAAACCCTTCCCTCCCCTCCCCTTCCCTCCATTCCCCTCTAACCAAACAGACCCTAACAGTAAACTAGGCAAAAAAATAATTTAAGGTAGATGGATTTGTATTAGGTAGGATGAGTAACCAGGTGAGCGTTTTAGTGGGGAATATATATTAGGAAGCAAATAAATGGTATAGGGATTTATATAATGGGTTAACTCATTAAGTGGAAAACAATATAATAGATTTAAATGGGTATATGAAAATCTAATAAGGAATCGGGTTTTAAAATTCCAACAGAAAAATAAATTAACCAATAAAAAATATTTTTCATAATAAAAATGTAATTTGCACTACAGAATACTACAAATACAAATAACAAATAGAAATGAACTTTTAATAAGAACTCAAATGTAATAATAATAATAGTAGTAACAGTAACAATACAAATAACGAAAACCAAAGTAATAATAACGAAAATAAAATTTGTATAACAATCATAGGAAATAGTTACAAATAAGATTATTTATCAAAAATAGATTTTAATAGAAGATCCAACAATACATTTTGACAAAATAGTTGAAAACCCAAAAAAAAATAATTTGCAAAAATTTTAAATACAGAAAAATACACAAAAATACATTTTTGGGAAAACAGGGGTTACAATCCTACCCACCTTACACAAAATTTCGTCATCGAAATTTGTTTAGGCGGTACATAGGACAAGGCAAACAAACTAACTGGGGAAAGTGTAACAAAGCATAGGGCTAATTGGGAAGGAATCAAGCAGTGGCAATACCAGAAAAGAAGGGAGTAGATAACAATGAGGTCAAATGGAGTGCGAGAAAGAAAACAAACAGTATCAAAATGAAAGAATCAACACAAGATAACAAAGCAATAAGGGAGTCGACAGAACTGAAATCAAAGAGAGAAAAGACGGGGAAGAATTGAATCAAACAAGTCAATGGATGAGAACAATTGCAATAGATAGGGGAAACCAAAACAATGTAAGAAAAGAGAAGCAACAATATGATCCTAGGGCCTGTGGGTTATGGGCCCACCACGCTTTCGCTGCGCCACTCTGATGGCGACGTTCCAAGCTGCAAGCATGTCGTTGTAGACCATGCGACAACAAGCGACGATCCGAACATGAAGAAATAAATGAGACACTAGGTCAAAATTGGAATTTAGAGGAGGGCTTTAATTTAAATAATTAGGTCAAAACTAATGAGCATTAACAAAAATAATATTAATAATACAAAAATTAACACATAATAATAACAAAATAATAATGACGACAATAATAAAAATAATAATAACAATAATAATCATCATAAACATACTGGTAAAAATAATAATAATAATAATACATTAACAATACTGGTAAGGATAATAATAAAAGACAGAAAATAATTTGGGGTTCATCATTTTGGCGAAAGTAATTCAATATCGACATCAAAAATAAAATAGTAAGAAAAATACAATAATAATAACAGTGATAGTAATAACAATAATACTAATAATAATAAGGAAAACAATAATAATAGTAGTAGTAGAAATTCTTTGATGTGGGTTCGCCTCATTTGTATTCATCTGTAGTCTTGCTTCTCGACATCAAGTTGCAGGTTTGCCTCCACGACAACAGGTTGCAGGTTAGCATCTGGATATTCGGTTGCACATTTTGCCTCCCCAATATCCAGTTGCAATTTGCCTCCATTGACGTCTAGTTGCATGTTTGTCATCTCGACATCCAGTTGCAACAAAACGATGAATGAGATGATGCAATCTTCCACGCGTACTTAGATATTGATAGCTCAATTTAAGTACTAAGTTACGTTTTGAAAATTGTGATATCAAAATACACAATTATTCGAAAATAGCAAAATTTTTTGGAAACAATTTTGTAGAAGATCCAAAATATAACAAATAAAAATCGAAATACGCAAAATATTTAGAAAAAAATAATATATATATATATATAAAGAAAATATTGGTAGGAGAAGAATGAATCATATACTCAATAAAGAGTCAACAAAGGAGGACGACTACAAGGGACGAAAGAAAATAAGAATTGAATATGAGGGAAAAGGAACGAGAAGACACAAGCAGAATTTAAAGAGGATATAGCAGGAAAAGAATAACTAGCAAGATACTCAAAATGAGTCAACAAATGAAGATGAATGAAAAAATCAAAGGAATATGGGCACGGAAAGAACGGAACTATACCCAATAAGGAATCAACAAATGAGAACGACTAAAAGAGACGGAAGAAACAAGGAATCAAGGAAATCAAATAAGAAGGGATCAAATGAATGGAATAAGACTAGTATCCAGATCAATGTTGATAATAACTTATTCATTTATGCATGCATGGTTTGTAAAATGTTGAGCAGATTCCAGATCGAGCCAAGCTTGTCTAATATATTAGGCAACTAATACATTAGCCAAACCTGATGCTCTGATACCACTAAAAATCCTGTCACGCCCCGCTTCCCAAAAATACGAAATGCGAGCACGTAACAAAAGCCCAGTGAACGATTTTCATTATCCATAAGCTGTTCAGGAATCTTTATAATATCTCACAAAATAATCAGAGTCGGAAGCCAGAAAAATCAACCACATGCACATATGAACCAAATACCAACAAGAATACTTGAAATAAAATATATTAATCTCAAATAGACATGATCTGAAATACACAAATAATCCTGGGTCACATTGCCCGAATACAAGAATAAATCCAAATACATAAATACAATTATTGTTCAAGCACTACAAAAAATAATGATAGCAAAATTCCAGCATCTATTACATCATGTCACCAATCCTGTCTGGAACCTGTCCTCCAAAATCTGCAATTCAACGAATGCAGGAAAGAGGAAAAGAGAAAACACAAGTACCCGTCAATTGCAAGTCGCGGGTCACAAATAATGTAGGATACAAGTACATGGGAAAACTAACTAGCAACATGGTATACTAACAGGTACAGGTAACATGTGTCAAGTGTCAAGTAAACAGGTCAATAGGTAAACATGTATCGAGTATCAGGTAATCAGGATAATCAGGATAATCAGGTAACAGGTAATCATGTAACATGTACCAAATATCAAATCTCATGTATTACGTCTCATGTATCATGTAGTCAAGTATCAAGCAAGCATGTATCATGTTCAAGTATCATGTTCAGGTCTCATGTACAGGTAATCATGTTCAAATCTTGTAGTGATTACTATCTAGGTAGCACTTCATGCGCCCCATATTATAACACATGGTTTCTACAACAAACACTTTCACTTTAGATTTTATAGTGGACCATAGAGGGCAGTATACTCAGGGACAAGTAATCCAAATCATATACCAAATTTCAAATTAACCAAATCATATACCAAATTCCAGATAATCCAAATCATATAGCAAATTCCGAATTAACCAAATCATATACCAAATTCCAAATAATCCAAATCATATACCAAATTCAAAATATGGAAAACACGGGCCCCCTTCCGAGTACACGTTTCTGAATTATCCACTACTAGATCTTTCCCATTAACCCCCACTTGGTTATTTATTATTATTCTCAAACAGGCAGGTATAAGCATGAAATAGTGTCAAACTAACATAGTATAATCAGTATCGGGTTTAGGAAAACAAATCAGCATGCCTAGATAATATATAGTCACATAATCGAGCAAAAAAGGGTGTAGGTTCATAATTAGGATCGCATGACAGATCAGTACTATAACAGTGATTTGGTCTCTACAGAAATGCAAATATGGATCCATCAAAGGATCTGGAAAATAGACTTCCACACGAATCTAGCGAGTATAATTAAGTCATATAGTAGTTCACAACATCTTAACTCAAAATAGGTTCGAAGACAGAAAATATGTTCAGTTAGAAATCAAGAAAACGAATTCTCAGTCAGAAAAACAATATCAAAACCTCTCAAATAATTCCAGGAAAAATCTAGGGTATTCTCCTATATGTTTAGCATGAAAATATAAAGTTTCTTAATATTCCAGTAAGAATAGATCAGTCATCAAAAATATGAAAGCATCAACAAAACATAGTTTAACGAATCTGGAAATCTCAACACTGCTGTACGAAAACTGAGATACCTCGCAATCAGTGAAACGAAATCCAATTCCGCCAAAGGGATATGAAAATAGACAGAATTTACTAACTTTCACATTTCACAAAGAATTTTCATACAATATAATTATATTCAAAACGGGATTCTTTACTGCACAGTAAGCAAAATACAACATGAGTGGATTTTGGAAAAGAGCATAAAACACCACATAAAACTTGTCTTTAAAATTTATCAAAAATCTAGGTAGTCCCTAACTTCATAAAGAAACACTGGCCAAAATATTAGATCAAGATAATATGTATAGAATAGTTCTTGAAAATAGTTTGTTAAGAAAATTAACCCGAAACAGAATCTGGAATAGATCGACACCTCTGTACTAAAACAGTCATAACTTAGTCATACGAAATCCAAATGAAGCAAAACCAGTGGGGTTTGAAAATAGACAAAATTATCTAAAATTCATATTTTGTACATGAATTAAGATACTGGCTTTAGCATAGACGAACACAGCAATTAAAACAGAACACCCAGTAAATACAAATTTCACACTTCTAATCAAGAACATCATAACTTCAAGAACATTGATACAAACACATCGAAACTTGAAATACAACATACCAAGCATCTAAACATCATGATTTAGGGTTATTAACATGTCCACGCCTATTATTTCACATGGGTCTTAGTCCTAACACAATTTCACACAAATATTCACATACATGATTAAAAATCAAGAATTGGACAAATCCTAGGTCATCACATATCAAGATTTGTGTCGTGAGTCTTCTATGGCCAAAATATAACAATAGAGACAAAACCATCAAGGAAAACACAATCTAAGGTTGTCTCTAGACTCAACTACACTATACGTGAACTTTGGGACTTGTATCAAACAAATGAATTAGAGTACAAGTTACTTGTCTTAATTTTGAAGATAAAGAACGATGTAAATCAAAAGTGGGAGCAATTCTCACGAATGAAAATCTACGGACTCACGAACGATCCACATGCGCACTCGAGCAAGCGCAATAAAAACTCAAGAGCACGAGAGTGCGAGATGGCGGATGGAGAAAAAACGGGAGAGATGAAGCACTGCGCAAGGGTTTGGAAAAAAAAGAATATCCAGTTTTTTTTTTTTTTTCGGTGGAACAAGTAAACAAGAGTATATATATATAGTGCATAAATAATAGGGTTAGAGAAACATGGGGAGGGTGCACTTGATCTGGCGGCTACAGGGAAAGGAAAAGGGCCGAGTGGTTTTTGGGGAAATCCAGGTGTGGGGAGAAGCAGCTCACGGTAAAAGGATTGGATGGCTTGGTGTAGTATTAGGAAGTAATGGGTGGTAGGATTAGTTAGGGTATAGGATTTAATAGGTAATTAATAGGTGTAGGTCTGATTAGGTAAAGATGTAAACAGGGAAGAAATTTTAGTGGGTAAGTATAATAGGTAGGATTAATGGGTTTTTAATATAATGGTATTTGGGTTTGGGTAGTTCACCATCGGGTTGGGTAGTGCAGATGGGTTCGGTAACAGTAAACTAGGAAAAAAAAAAAATTTAAGGTAGATGGATTTGTATTAGGTAGGATGAGTAACCAGGTGAGCATTTTAGTGGGGAATATATATTAGGAAGCAAATAAATGGTATAGGGATTTATATAATGGGTTAACTCATTAAGTGAAAAACAATATAATGGATTTAAATGGGTATATAAAAATCCAATAAGGAATCGGGTTTTAAAATTCCAACAGAAAAATAAATTAACCAATAAAAAATATTTTTCATAATAAAAATATAATTTGCACTACAGAATACTACAAATACAAATAACAAATAGAAATGAATTTTTAATAAGAACTCAAATGTAATAATAATAATAGTAGTAACAGTAACAATACAAATAACGAAAACCAAAGTAATAATAACGAAAATAAAATTTGTATAACAATCATAGGAAATAGTTACAAATAAGATTATTTATCAAAAATAGATTTTAATAGAAGATCCAACAATACATTTTGACAAAATAGTTGAAAACCCAAAAAAAAATAATTTGCAAAAATTTTAAATACAGAAAAATACACAAAAATACATTTTTGGGAAAACAGGGGTTACAATAAATGATTATCTCTAAACTGTCTCTAAAGGCGACTATAAATACCCCTCTCCCCCACCATAACAAGGTAATCAATATTTTTTCACATAAATGCTCTTTCATAATCTTCCTAATTACTGACTTGAGTGTCGAAGGGTTCGTCGCCGGAAGCGGCAAGAAACCAGTTCGAGGGTGTATCGAACTTTTTGCAGGTCAACGACAACGGCAAGAAACCAGTCAAACGCCGGTGAAAGTCAAAAGGTTTGCCTTATTCGTTTCCTAAAGAATCCACAAATTCATCTGTTTGCGCCCACACCAAAAACCGCAGCAACAGATTGGCGCCGTCTGTGGAAACTAAAAGCAATCCAGCCTTACTACACCGGTGAAGTTGTTTCCCAAGCTATGCCTCCGAAGAAGGCGAAGTCACCGTTCTCCAGCCGTAGAGCCACTCCCGTTCCCTCTCCTCCTCCCCTTCATGATGTCCTCCCTCAACTAGTCCAGCAAGTCTAGCAACCGCAGCCTGGAAAGCCTCTCCCTCAACCTATCTAGCAACCACAGCCTAGACAGCCTCTTCGTAAACAACCTCACCCCCAGCAGGCCCCTCAAGGGCCTCAAAGGGAAGCCCCGGGGACTCCCGTCGAAGTCGTCAAAGGCAATCTTCTCCTCACAACCATGTCTCAGTACATAACCCCTCATCCGACTCCATGGCCTCTCACAGTCCTCCCATGCCAAAGGATATCCGACACGTTATTGTCAATCGGCAACATGGCATAAATCTTCAGACCCGTTTGAATGAGAGGTGGACCCATGATGGAATCCCTGGCCATGAACATCAAAGGGGTCCTGCGATTCGATACCCTAGAGCTCGATCCCCCGTAGGCCAGACCGTAGAAGATCGAACTCTCCCGGGAGGTGGAGGGAGTCACCCCAGTGCTGTCAGAGGAGGAACCGCACCCCGACCGGTCGATCCGCCCCAAGGGACCACCGAGATCGGGAGGCACTTGTCACAAGGACGAAGTTCCAGGATTTTCAAGAAGTCGTTATGCAGGCCCTCAATGTTTCCCCTAGCCACGATCAACGGGCGCCTTGTCCTCAACCTGCCCCAAGCCATCACCATCGCACTCCCAGTCCTCTTCCACGTAAGGATGAGTCCTGGGGATCAGCAAGATTTGACCGGGGAGGACTCGGTCTACCGCCATCTCCATGAGATGGAGAGGTGCCTCAGCAGATTTGACAGAAAAGAGGAACAACAGACGAGGAATTTCCGCCCAAGCAAGCCTCCGTTCTCCCAAACCATCATGGAGGCCCCGGTCCCGGAAAACTTCAAACCCCCTCACTTTGAGTCATATAACGGGAATTCAGACCCCGCTGACCACATCCAGAGTTTTAAAACTCTCATGATGATCCACAAGGCTTCAGATGTGCTTCTTTGCAAAACTTTCCCAGAAACTTTGAAGGGGTCTGCAAGAGAATGGTAATCCTGACTTGCCCCTACCTCCATCTTATCCTTCGATCAGTTAGAGGGGCTTTTCCTTACCCATTTCATGAGTAGTCGTCGCGCCAAAAAAACAAGCACATCTTTGCTGGCACTCAGCCAAAGGAAGGGCAAGCAGTTAAGGGACTATGTCAAGCATTTCACCACCGAGGCCCGATCGATCGCCTCCCTAGACTAGTCGGTAGCCTCAGCTGCCTTCCGACACAACATCAACCATGCCGACTTGAAGGCATCTCTCGCTAAAAAACTGCATCGAGACTTCTTGGAACTCCTGCTGATGAGCGAGAAATATATTACGGCAGAGGAGGACCTCCTACCGCTTGACCAGAAAGAGCCCCTATCCGGGAACAAATAGAAGGGTGTTAAAGAAGAATGGGCTAAGAAGCTACAGAAAGATAATGGTGGTAAGCGCCGCCCTCCTCTCCGTTTTGAGAAGTTTACTCCACTTAATGCTAGTGTTTCAGCCATCCTGATGGAGGTCGGGAAAGAAGGTCTGCTCCCACCATCTCCGAAAATGAATACACCTGGCAAGAAGAGAAACAGGGACAAATGGTGCCACTTCCATAGGGATCACGACCACGACACGGATGATTTTCAGGTCCTCAAAGACGAGATTGAAGCCCTCATTCAGAGGGGGCTACTTTCTAGGTTCGTAAGGAAGGATAGGGTGATCCTCCTCCGCCTCCCAGAGGGGCTAATAAGCGAATTGAACGACCTGCCGAGACCCCAGATTCCGAGACCGAAGCCATCCTAGACCTCATTCACAGAGCCCCAATGGGGGGAGATTCGAACTCCTCCCAAAAAGCCTTTTTCCGAGAGGTGAATTCAGTACAGAACATCCTCCCCTCTCACCCGAACCGAACCGAACCGATGGATTTCATGGTAGTAGACGTGAAGGCTACTTACAATGTCATTCTGGGCCGACTCGGCCTAGCTGCTCTCCAGCTGTACCCTCGGCCTGCCATATGAAGATGAAATTCCCTATCGCAGTAGGAGTGGGGGAAGTGAGAGGGAGCCAGGAGACGGTTCGCAAATGTTACATGACTTCAGTAAGAGGGCCAAGCCATCTCAGAGCAGGTCGATCTCTTCTCCCTTGAAGCCCTCGATCTCCCACAAGGGAGTAGCCAAGCCATCTCAGAGCCGGTCGACGAGTTGGAAGAGATAGCCTTCTTAGACGGAGATTCGACCAGGACATTCCAAGTTAGTAAGGTCCTTCCTCCTCCCGTCAAAACCGAAATTATCCAATGTATAAGGGGAAATCGTGATCTATTCGCTTGGACGGCGACCAACATGCCTGGAATCTCTGAAGAACTTCTCATGCATCACCTTAGTGTTGCTCCTGAGGCTAAACATGTCCAGTAGAAGCGATGCAAGTTCGCTCTCGAATGCCAACAGACAATCAAGGAGGAAGTAGAGAAACTCTTGAATGCCCGGTTCATACAGGAGGTCAACTATCCCGAATGGCTGTCCAACGTTGTGATGGTTGAAAAGGCCAACGGGTGCTGGAGAATTTACATTGATTTCACAGATCTGAACAAGCTTGCCTGAAAGATCCGTTCCCGCTCCCGAGCATTGATACCCTGATTGATGCAACCTACGGACACAAACTCTTAAGTTTCATGGATGCCTTTTCTAGGTACAACCAGACCAGGATGTTCCCTCCCGATATTCCGAAGACTTCGTTTGTAACTGACCAGGGCCTATATTGCAACCGGGTCATGCCCTTCGGGCTAAAGAACGCCAGTGCAACTTATCAACGCCTTGTCAACAAGATCTTCAGAGAACAGATCGGCCAAAACATGGAGGTCTATGTAGACAACATGTTGGTAAAAAGAGTCAGCAAATTGGATCATATCTCCGATCTTCAGGAAGCCTTTGATGTGTTGAGGAGACACAACATGAGACTAAATCCGAACAAGTGTGCCTTCGGCGCCTCATTCTACAAATTTCTTGGGTTCATGGCTAGCCAAAGAGGCATAGAAGCCAACCCGAAAAAGATTCAGGCCATACTCACCATAGCTCTCCCTTCAAGTGTCAAAGACGTACAAAGACTCACAGGACGCCTCCCGACCATAGGGCGTTTTCTCTCCAAGTCAGGAGAAAAATGTCTCCCGTTCTTCAAGGCCCTTAGAGGGGAGAAAGGCTTTGAGTGGGGGCAATAGCAGCAAGAGTCCTTCGATCAACTCAAAGCCTATCTAGTCAACCCCCCACTCTTGAGCAAGCCAAAGCCCGGGGAAGTCCTCTATATATACCTCGCTACCTCAGGATAGACTCTCAGCGCCGTCCTGGTAAGAGAAGAAGATAAGATGCAAAAGCCAATATACTACGTGAGTAAAGTCCTCCGGGATGCCAAACTTCGTTATCCCAAAATAGAAAAGATGGCCTATGTGTTAGTCATGACAGCCCGAAAGCTCCCTAAGTGATAAAAGAAAGAAGAACTCATCTTCTTTCTTTTGTGATTACCTTCCTCGCGTATGTATAAGACCGAATCCATTCGATTTCTAAAAAGGATTACTAATCCTTAACTTTTCAGGGAATCCTTCATCAGTGGTTGTGAATGACTGACTTTTTCAATCTAGGAGTTAATATCATTCCAAATGCCATTACAAGGGTAATTAGCATTTAGTGCATGAAAAGAAATTTTGGACTAGTAACTATTCCAAAAAATACTACCGAAAGAAATTAAATACATGCATTAAGATACGAAGGCTTCTTATTCCACAACAATGAAAGCACTTTTTCATTCTTTCATATACTAGGGAATTTCACTTGGAAAAGAAAATGTCCCATACTAATGGATTCAGGTCCATAGCCATGGGTTGCAATGAACGAGAACACCACTTGAATGATTTGATTCCTTTTTACCGGCAAACGCCCGTACTCGAGAAATTATATTATTCCGAACACGGGTTTTTCGGTCAAAACATATCTCTTCTTTATCACGAGTTATTTCCCCTGGTTAACAATTCTTGTAGTTTTGCCGATATATGCGGGTTCTTCAATTTTCTTTAGTTATTTTGAATCCGTGAAATCAGATAAAGAAAATGAAAAAAAAAAATCGTCAAAGAAATTTATTTTCTCAATGAAAAAAATAAATAAATAAATACGATTTCGTCATATGTATCACAATTTTCTTTTTCCAATAGAGACATCTTTGTTCATTCTATGTTTCTATTGGAAAAAGAATTCATTTTTTGTCTGTATTTTCTATGAGTTTGGTGCATATTCTTATCAGCCCATGAAATACCTATGGTTTTATATATAATATATTTTCCATCCCTTTTCATAGATATACACATTGGTTCGACAAAAAAGAGTCTCCTTTTTAGTAATTCTACAAAAGTGAAATTTTTTGGTATCCTCATTATATCTAGATCCATTTCTGCTCTTTGAATTGAGGATATAGTAATTTTCCTTGTATCTTCCAGTCTAAGTAGAAGACAATATACCTTGATATTATCTCGATGGTCGTTCTTACCGACCAGCCACTCAAGCAAGAACTCTACAAGCCCGAAACTTCGGGGGGCCTTATGAAGTGGTCTATAGAGCTGAGTCAACATGATATCAACTATCAGCCCCGAACCGCTATCAAGGCACAAGCCCTGGCAGAATTTATAGTTGAAAGCACTATCTCTGACCCCAGCAAGGCAAAAGAGGAACCCCCGATCTGGATCGTATATGTTGATGGGTCCTCATGCGCTGATGGGAGTGGGGCTGGGGTCATCTTGATCGGCCCTGATGACTTCGTTCTTCAATAATCACTCTGCCTCGGGCATCAAACAACGAGGATGAATATGAGGCTCTCATAGCCGTTCTGTGGATGGCACGCAAGACCGGGGCCCGGCGCGTTAAAATATTCAGTGACTCACAGCGGGTGGTGAAATAGGTATCGGGGGAGTATGCGACAAGAGATGGTTGCATGGCCAAATATTTGACCAAGATCAAAGGGTTGCTGGCCTCTTTCGAAGATGCACAACTCCAGCGAATCCCCCGAAAAGAGAACGCACAGGCAGATGCCCTCTCGAAGTGGGCCCCTTCTTCCCTCCAGGGGTTAAAACAAACCGTCTTGATAGAAGTCCTTTTGAGACCTAGCATCGAGGAGGAAGGTCCTAAACTAATGGAGACGCTGCCCCTAGCACTCGGGGAGAATTGGATGAGGCCCCTACTCGAATTTCTCAAAGATGGAATCCTCCCTCCAGACCCTAAAGAGGCTAGAAGAATCAGAACCAGAGCCGAGAGATACACGCTCATCGAAAGGGTCATGTACAAGTGCTCTTACACTCAAGTGGACGGCAGACCCTACTTGAGATGCCTCTCCCCCGAGGAGGCCCAGTATGCTCTAAAGGAGACCCATGAAGGGATGCGCGGCACTCACCATTCGAAATTGCTCCCACAACTGTTGAAACTCTTTTAACAACAAGTTCGGAGTCCAACACTTGGTTCAATGATATTTTAGCTACTTGCAAGCAGGTACAAATGTCACGTTCCACTTCCCAAAAAGGAATACGAAATACGGATACGCGACATAAGTCCAGCGAATGACTTTCACCATTCATAAGCTGTCAGGATCTTTACAACAAGTCATAAGAAATAGCAAGAAATAAGCCAGAAGAATCATCTACGCATGCATGAGACAATTTAATATGATCAATAGAATTACTTGAAATAAATACAATATTCTCAAATAGTCAGATCTGGAATAACAAGTCACATTTCTGGGACAAAAATGCCCAATACAAGATTCAAGTCACAATTACAATTTATTTAAAACAAGAAATAAACTCATGCAAGAAACTCCAGCCAGCCTAAAATACTTGGTCACTTACTCCCTCGGGCAGCTGGTCACCAAAGTTTGCAAGTTTAACAAATTGCTGGAAAAGAAAAGAGAAACAAAATGTCCGTCAATACAAGTTACGGGACGCAAGTAGTGCAGGCAACAAGTACTAAAACTGATAAAGGATTACATAGTAGAAACAAGAAGCAAGTATCAAAGTTTGCATGGAAGGAATGTGACAGCAAGGTAGAGCAACCAACTCTTAATCAAGAATGGAATCAAGTAGCATGGCATGATAATAGGGCACAAGTAGCATGTAACAAGTATCGAGTAGCATGCATGCAAGTAACAAGTGACAAGTGTCAAGTAGCATGTAACAAGTAACAAGTATGAGTAAGTGATCATGTTATTCTCAAGTCTTATATTTAGTCCTATCTAAGTAGCACTTCATGCGTCCCAAATTTTCCCACATGGTTGCTACATTCAGACAAGTTGCGTTTAGATTTCGTAGTGGATAATTGGGGGCAGTGTACTCAAGTACAAGTATCAAGTACTCGCGTATCAGGTATCAAGTATCAAGTAGGATCTGTGAATCCCTTCTGAGTACACCTCTCCTATGGGAAAGCATGTAGTCGGGTAAGCAAGTGGGAAACACGGCCCCCTTCCAAGTACACAATTTTGTATTTTTCACTACTAGATCTTTCCCTTTAACCTCTGCTTGATTCCTTACTATTATTATTAAAGCAAGTATGAACGTGCACGAACAATGTAAGAAAATATTGCAAGAAACAAGAGACAAGTTCAAGTTGGATAGAAGACAGAACGAGTGACAAACAACTCATAATAGACTAGGACAACGAGACTTTAATTCTGGACAGCAAGACACTACTGCAACAAATTTGAGATTCCCATTGGCATAAGAATGTAAACCTAGATCCATCAGAAAATCTAGAAACTAGACTCTCAGCCGAATCTGATGCATATACACAAGTCATATAACAAGTACAGCAACAAGGTTCAAAATAGTGTTTTACACAGAATTCAAGTTTAGCCAGAAATCGCAAGATTTTATTTATAAGCATTAAAAAGGTATAAAAAACCATAATTAAATCTACGAAAAATCTTTAAGCTTCCATCTTAGCATATAATTTCATAAAATTCCATTACAAATAGCATAGTCAAATAAATTCGGAAAAGAGAAAGATACAGCAAGTTTATGAATCTGAAAATTTAGACACAATTGTACTAAAACTGTGATAGATCACAACGTATAACTCAAAATTCAAATCCGTCGAAAGGTTCGTAAAGTAGACATATCAGGCTACATTTCATTTCACAAAGTTTTAATCAACAGTGACTAGAATCAGGTTGAAAATAGAGTTCTTTACTGAACAGCATGCAGTTTAGAAATATATTGGTTCGTTCACAAGCATGGAATAAATTATAAAAGTCATCAAACAAATCTAGAAAAATTAGGGGTTGATCCAGTCATGTCTAGTCATACCTAGAAAAATATTGAATCCAAAATTTACCTTTACCACCAGTTTTAAAATAAATAATCATACAGCAATCTCGTAAAACAGAATCTGAAAATTTTAACATAGCTGCAGTAAAAAAGCAACAACTCACACATAAAAAATTGAAACAGAGATCTGTCGAAAATTCTGAAAAAAAGACAACAAGTCCTACAAATCATATTTAAAAAATAACTTAATTTACTGACCTTAACAGGGTCTGAAATACTGAACCAAAATAGGCAACAGAAAAACGAAATCTCTTTTCATGCATTTAACCAAACAACTCATATGCAATAGATCCAAATTAGATTATAATGTAAAACATGATATATTAGATATTCAAATCAACATGGTATGGGTATTTAACAAGTCTGCCACAAGTCAACACATCTAATACACCAAGCATGCAACAAATACACAACTCATCATAGATCACGAAGAACATATATACATGCATCAAGAGTCTATCTAGATCTAGTTTATTTTCATCTAGTATGTGTGACAACTTAGGATGATGGATCATGACTACGAATGGTTCAAACGAATGAATCAAAATTTATCAAGAGATCTTCATGAGACGAACACAAAAAGAGATCATAACTGCATGCAGTATTTTGTACTTGTATACAAACAAAATATTATACAATTCACTTGCTTTGGGGGGTGTAGACGACGAATCCGCCGAAAAGAGAATAATGGGAACAGATCCCGGGCAACGAACACAAACACACGGATCTTGATGTTGATGAAGGTGATCAAGATCACGGTCGGGGGAGATCGGACAGCTGGGCTTGAACTCGATCACAACACAGAGCAAAGGGGGGTGCTCTGCGATAGGAGGTTGATGGCAGAACGACAGTGCAACGGAGGGTAGGCGGCATGGGGAGGCTACTGTCGTTGGAAAGAGGATGAGAGGGGGCTATTGTTGGGTGCAGGCATGTGCACTCGGGAGGAGGCGCACAGGGCGATGGCGACATTGGGGGTCACCGAGGTGATCGTGACGGGGGGGGTCACGGCTAATTGAGGTGGCGAGCGGGGCAGGGCTTCGGGATGGCAGGGTGGTAAGGAGATGGCAGGCTAGCGAGAGGGAGAAGATGAGGGTGCACAGGGAGAGGGGTTACGGGTGGAGAAGTGGGGCGAGACGACGAGGATGAGGACGACGACGGTGGTTCTAGAGATAGAGGATGAGTATAGCGGCTAGGGATAAGTAGTAGGTGATTAGGTTAAAATGATGATTAGGGTTTGGAAAGTTAACATGGATTATATAGGGTGTGGATTAGGGTTTAGGGGTAAACGGGTAATTGGGTAGTTTAGTATAATATAGGGTGTTGAAGGGTATTGGGCTATTGGGTTTAAAATCCAATAAGAGGTATAGGATTATATGGTTTTGTCATGCCCCGCTTCCCAAATACGGGAATATGAGTTCATGATGAAGGTCCATCGAATGATTTTAACATCATTCATAAGCTGTACCAGTCTTAACTCAACAACATGAAAGGAAATAATCACAACCACGCATAAAAACATAATCACATAAACAGATACTAGAATAAACTTGCAGTAGTCCAATATAATGACCAACAATTGGAAATAAGCAACAATTACTGGTCAATAATGCCCGGGATACAAAGTTCAACAAAAGTAACAATGCAATATAAAAATAACAAGGAAGAAACAATTTATTTTAAAAGCAGCTCTTGCTCCAATCCTAGATGAACTGCTTACTAATACCTTCTGGCAATTCTCCTTGTGCACCCGCAGTTTGATCAACTAGAGTTGGAGGGAAAATGTCCGTTAGAGCAAGTACGGACAGAAAGTAGGGAAAAGCAAAGAGTAAAGAAACCTGGTACATCAAAGAATGTGAAGTAAGAACAAAATCAAAAGCAATAACAATGTCGATAAACAATTGTCATGATCAAGTGTACAAGTATCAACTTAGGTTTATTAGCATTTTGTTACCCTATCTAATGCACGTACTACTGTGTCCCATACCACAGGTTGGTGCATGTAAAATAGTGTACGTTGTAGACCATAGTGGTGGGATCTACAGAACGTGTACTCGGTGTAACAAGTTAACATGATAACAAGATAATGTGATAACATGATATCATGGTCACACGTATTTCTCCACCTTCCATGTCAACAAGAAGGGTCCTACCGAGTACAGTTTCTGAGATTATCCACTACTAAGTCAACCCTCATTACCCCGGTTTATTTAATATTTTATTATGTAATTCATGATCATGCAAGT
This sequence comes from Hemerocallis citrina, assembly GCA_017893485.1. NCBI lineage: Eukaryota > Viridiplantae > Streptophyta > Magnoliopsida > Asparagales > Asphodelaceae > Hemerocallis > Hemerocallis citrina. The sequence continues at coordinate 165,394,062 of CM030362.1, read as the reverse complement.
GTGTATAAGAGTATCAAGGCTGTAACACCCCGAATTCCAAATCCAACTGAATTCGAAGTTCCACAGGATCTTTACACTTCTCTTCGTACAATTTTACAAGAAAATTTAAACTTTACTTTATATCAGAGTTACATTTACATTTAAACTTAAACAGCAGAAGCAATTTACAATATTTACATAAATAGATGTACAACACTTGAAATATTCTTTAAGCTGCTTGCATACTTTAATCTTTGTCAATTCCTTTATCCTGCATAAAGACTGTGGGCACGTCAGTTCATTCAACTGACAAGATATTATACACGGCCATCCTCTCTATACCGAAACAGTATAACGATTCTCAAAGCTTAACAAACCAAAAACTTGTTCACAAACAAAGTTAAGGGAACTATCCTATTGATGTCTTGTTGTGACTGTGTGCCTAGTCTTTAATGCAATTTATTATTATTATTAGATGACACTAATGCGCACTTGTTCGGATTCTATGCATCCCATACTACATAGGTTCGAGGGCAAGCCCTTAATCGTTCTTCAACTTGTAGGGTTCGATCCCTCGCCATGACTTAATCTACTACTGTAACTACGATAAGTATCCTAGATATTCTATGAGTTACGAGCCCATGTCCAGACAACCTAGAGGGGAATCCCACGTCGTGACATGACGCATCATGTAGAGCCTATGGTCAATTCAGCCTCCGTCATAGACCATGGCACCACTCGTAATCAACAAAACACCCCACAAGCGTTGCCACGGTCCCAATAATTCTGGAGTAGTGTCCATGCCAAGACTTAACACATCAAATAGGCAACCTATGAATCACTCTCACACCGTAGACCTGAGGCCCTCATACTTGTGTTTTTCTCTCACTTTCATCACATCTTCACTATGTATCTAGTCCTTAATTTTACTTGAATCATGAATAAAAATCATTCTCCTAGAGTTAGCACTCCCACTATACCGGTCTTAATCATTTATACCACACGACCCAATCTTGGTCTTTTCATTTCAAATTTCATTTCAACAACTTTCTTTCAATGCCGGTATGAAGCTTAGCTACACTTGTAATACTCCATATTTTTAAAGGTTTATAAATGAATTAAAATAATTTTTGGAGATTTAATAAATATTTTTCTGGAAATCTATCTTTTTACACGTGCAAAACACGTGCATATTTTCTTGAGAAGTTCAAAAGCCAAAATTTCTTCATGGAAAATCATCATTTATTATTTGGGATTTAATTGTAATTTTTCTAGATTTTTCTGATATTAATTGGATCTATTTGCAAATATTATGGAAAAGAAGGATCTTTTTGCAAAATTGTTATTTTGAGGGGTGAAAGTACAAAACTATTTTTCTGGACTTTTCAAATAGTGCAAGCTGGAAATAAGGTGTCTATTTTACTTTTAAATCTCAATTTAACTGGTTTTATCAAGTTTCCAAGTATAGAGATCTATTTATGTAAAGTTATATTTTAAAGGGGTTATCTTGCAAATGTGTTTGAAAACCCTAATTCTCTTATCCCGGGTATTTAAAAGAAAGAAGTGCATCCGTCTTTCACTGCATAACACAAGGGCTTATTATTTTTGGAAGACTAAGAAGAGGATCTTGGATTTTGCAAAAGAGAAGTTTCTTATCAGATTTCTTCATTCGAGGTGAGTGACTTGTTTGTTTTGCTTGTGTACTTTGCATGTGAGTGATGTAAATTAGTTGTTGTTTTATTTTTGTTTGTTCTATTGAATGTTGTATTGTATGTGAGTGATTTGTTTGTCTCCTTTCATTTTGTGAATGTTGTACGATGGATCTTGGATGTTGAACTCTATTTGCTAGAAAGCATGTTTAGGGTTTGAATATGAATATGCACATTATGAATTTGGATGGATGGATGAAAATTGGATCTTGTGAAACCCTAGTTGTGGTGAATAAGATTGTATGTGGGTAGTCTATCTCTTTTGGGATTAATGTTGAATTGATTGAATATGGTGGATTTTATACATGAACCTAATAAAGATGAGATTTTTATTACTTTTGAGTATTGGTTGAATGAAAATTGAATATGGTGTTGTTATCAATTGATTGAGGTTGTAAGTTGAAATGGTAATTCAGTTTTGAGAAATTTGAAAGGAAAATTAAGTATGAATCAAGAGATCATGACATGAAAATCGAAATTTTGGAAATTTAGTTGAGTTGAGGAACTATACCCAAATTGGGGATTATTTGAGATTTTGATATTTATATGGTTTGGATCTGAATACGAAACTAATTCAGTGATCAATAAATTTTTTTAGAAACTCTATTTTGACTATATGCACAATCTATGTTTTAATCGAAAGAAATCAACAAAATCTCTATTTTATAAATTCAAGTAGTTTTGATTTAGTTTTATGGACCATTATATGTCCTACAAGTTGTATTTGATCATATAAGAAATAAGCTTTTCGTAGAAATCATTTTCATAAAGTAAAACTACGTATCGGTTGAAATGCGCACAACCAAAAGTATGCAGTCTGCAGGTCAACAGTCGACTGGTATGACTTCTCTGTCGACCGACACGACCCAGCTGTAATGTTTCCTAGTTTTCTTGAATTTCGTTCGGGACAGTCGACTGAAGACTTTTACAGTCGACCGGTACCACTTAGAATTATTTTCTCGAAGTTACTGTATTTTTCGCTCTGGACAGTCGACCTAGACCCTTTTACAGTCGACTGCTACACTTAGGATTTATTTTCTTAAAGATTATTGAATTTTCTCTCTGGACAGTCGACCGATGGTTTTAATAGTCGACTTATAACACTTAGATTATTTTTCTTAAAACCATGAAATTTTCTTTCTGGACAGTCGACTTATGCTTGTCATTAGTCGACTGATACCGATGTATCTTTATATTTTTGAATGTTCTTTCAACTGATTTATTCTCTAAATGATTTAATCTATAACTTACTATTCTATACTTTATCTCCTACTGAACATATGTTTTCAAGTTGTTTTGATTGAGCAATTTATATTGGAAGATTGGTTTGGATATTTGAGTGTGAGTCTCTAGAGGGTGTGTGTGATCCTAGTTTACCGGTAGTTGAGATATTTATGTTTGGGCCTGTTAAGGCATTTTAGTTGATCAGTTATTGAGTTAAGTCCGGTAGGGTACAAAACCTCTAGGAGATTCATAAAGTAATTAAACAACTTAAATGATAAGGACAGGCACTAATGGTGATATGATGAACGAGAACATGGGTTATGGACCTCAGAATGTTTTGCGGTGTGAGATAATCCCCAAAATTATATAGGTGTGAGTGAAATAGTCTCCGGAATTACCTGTGGTGTGAGATTGATCTCCAGAATTATTGGGGTCGAGGCGACGCACATGTGGTATTCGTGTGATGAGGTGCCATTGCTTGTGGTGTGGGGTAATCTCGAGGATTCCCAGGTGTGAGTGAAATAGTCTTCGGAATTATCTGTGGATAGAGATTGACCTCCGAAATTATCGGGGCATGGGCTAATACTCACAGTTTATCTTTATCTCGTAGTAGTCATCGTGTTAGGATTAGTTGCATGGCGGGGGATTAAACCCTATAATGTAGAGATGTTAAGGGCTTGCACCGGACCTATGTAGAGTGGGATGCATAGACTCTGACAAGTACGCATTAGAGAGTCAGCATATAGACTTGTGTTTTCTTGACTTGGTTTCATGCATGTGTTCCTGTTTTCTATACTTGACACTTAGTCTAGTTTCACTTGATGTTTTCATGTTTCCTTGCTATGTCACATTTTATGTATTCTTATTTATTATATGTTGTTTATGAATCTATTCTTAACTTATGTTGCTTGTTTTTATGTCACTCACACCTTTATGGCTGACCCCTTAGTTTCGGGGGTTAGGGTTATCTCTAACCTCATATTTTACAGATGATTTCTTAAGGCTCGGATTTGGATGCTTGAGTTCAATTGATATATATAGTGACTTATGTAATTTGTAAGGTGTTGTAAAGAAAGAAGAATTTGTGATTTAAGGTGTATTGTATTCCACTGTGCTATGTAAATGATTATTGTAACAAAAGTTGAAATTTTTTTATTGGTGTTAAGTTGTGTTTAATATTACATTGAAGTTGATGCTAAGAATTGTGCCACGTATTTTCTAAGATATCATATTAGAAATTCGGGGCGCTACAACACTCTAGTTCTCAATTTTACTTCATAATCACTAAATTTGAGTCTTCATACTCATAAGTTCTTTTTCATAATTAACATAATTTCCATTCTTTTCTATGAACCAATCTCATATATCAAGTTAGATTTCAATTCATGTATTTCATACTCAAAATTCTATTTCAATAATTTCATTAGATTCTCATACAATTGTTCATTTTCTTTACTTAATTCGAATCACAAAATTATATTTTCCATCAATCTTTAAGTCACACAAATTCAAACAAATGAATAAAAGTCCATAATCAACTCACTTAGATTTTTCTTCATTCAAAATAACTCTTTTATAACTTAATAAAATTTTCTTATGAAAGAAATAATCACTTTTTCATATTATCACTTTATGTAATTCTACTCAATTTTCACCACTAATTCACTTTTATCTTAGTCAAAATAATGCTCTAATATTTTTCATAAGCTCTACATAATTTTAGAATAATTAATATATTTTTTCCGGATTTTTTAAAGGCCAAGAATCATTTTTTAAAACCCAAAAAAAGTCAAATATTTTAAACCTGCCGAAGCCAGGTTTCGAACCCAAGACCTGAGCCAAGTCAACCGCCACCGAATGCCAACTGGGCTAAGGTGCCAATGTAATAAGTGAAGGAGTTTTATTAAGTTGAGTTTTAGTTTTGGTTTTGGGGTTTTTTATTCAAACACAGTCAAAAAAGGGCAGGGCCTAAAGCTTCGAACCCGAGACCTCTAAGGTCACTCGCACGCTACAGTAAACACCCTCGCAACTCAACCACTTGGTCTAAGGGGCCAGGTTGTAAAGAAAAGAGTTTGATTTGTGTTTTAATCTAGTCTCTGTCCATTTCTAATTGTTTCACATAATTCCCAAAACATTTTTAGTCTCTTTTCTTCTCCTTTTGAAACCAAACTTTCCAGAACGCAAAATCTATAAAATTACAGTAAACTAACATTTTTATAATCATTATTTGCCTTATAAAAATGTATTTTTGGTCTTATTTTATGTTCTATGCCCATAATTTCGATATTGAGAACGATCTATATTTCTACATAATTCAAGAATTAGATTTTTCACAAGACAACTAATTTCTTTGTTCTTTTACTCATTAGTCAACCTACAACATTTTTAGGATACCAATTCTCATTTTTCTACATTAGTATAACTTTAATTCAAACAAACAAGTATCTATGATGCATTTAATTAATTATTGTCTCACAAGCACAAAATCTCCATAAAGCATAACTCATAAACATATAGCATGGTAAGGTGATAATTTCTAACACTTTAATTCCCAATTTAGCAATCATTTATCAATCATTCTCTATTTTATCATTTCATCTCAAACAACTATAAGTCCAAATTACTTAGTTTTTTCTTAGTAGCAATTCATTCCTAGCATGGTAACTAGATTAGAAGCATGAAAAACACCCACCTTATTTGGAGAGAAAATCAAAGAACTCCTAGAGAATCTTCTACAACAAATGAACAAAGCCTTCTCCTCCTAGATCAAGCCACAAGCCACCACCTCCTTGATGCACTGCTAGAAACCGAGCCCTCCTTGTGCTTGATGATGATGGCCGGCCTCCTCTTGAATGGAACACACACAAATAAAGCACTCTCTAGTCTTTTGCTTACTAATACCTCTCAATCTTTTGCTCTCTTATCTTTTCTCTCTTAATGAATTGTTTAGTGTGCTAATGAGAAGTAATAAAGGGGTATTTATACACATTTTTGGGGTGAATGGAGGGCTAGGATTAGATCCAATGGTTAGAGATTAAGGGTTTAGATGAAATAGGGAGTTATATAAATTACCCATGATGAGAGTAACCATCCCCATCTCTCCCACTCTCTCCATCACAATCCGGCCACTCCTAGAGTGTGCACATTGTACATGCTAGTGCATGCACGTGCCACTCTAGTGTCCCCCATTTACAAATTTGTTCATGTGAAAAATTTAATTGTCCATGAAATGAGTCTACAATACATGTTAGACCATTTCAAAAGAGAATTAAAGTAAATGGGCTCACTAATGGGCCAAACTAACCATGGGCTCAAAATAATTAAATAATTAATAAATATAGCGCCCTTAAAAAGGACAAATAGGCCTAGATTTAAATTAGGCTTTTAAAGAGAATAATTTTAGAAAAATAAAGAGAACAATTACTATAAAAAAATATTTTATACGAGAAATTTTACAAACGAAATCATACGTGCACAACACGTAAAATCACACAATCTTATAAATCAAATTTAGGGTGTTACAAAGGCGATGATAAGGATGCAACAAAATGAAGCGATGCATGATAATATACATGTAATTGTAAATCTGAAAAGAGCAGACACAGCAGTACTAAAATAGCAATAATTCACAAACTATAATTCAGAATTCGATTCCGTTAAAAGGGTTGTAAACTAGACATATGGGGCTACAATTCATATTCAGTAAGTTTCAATTGATTCTGACTATAACTAGGTCGATTACCCTAATCTTTACAGCTTAAGGGTTCTGGCGGCAACTTATAGTCAAAACTCTATGGGTGGAAGCAAGGTGTAAAATCAATATAAAAATCTAAAAAAAAAATAGAAAATGAATCCTAAGCATGTCTATTAAGTTTCTGGAGAGTTTCATGTCATTGCTCTACTGTTAATACTGTGTTTCTATTAGAAGTTGTGTCGGTGTTTCACTAAACTACAAATCTGGAAAAACAGACCAGCAATGCCTAGAGGTGTAATATCTAACAGCTCACAGATCGGAATCTAGATCCGTAACATTTTCTGGAAACTAGATTCATTAAGATACAATTCCTTTCAATATAGTTTTGGTTGATTCTTATTGTAATAGGGTCGAAATATCAGTGCAAAACCGGACAGGTAGCAAGAAATAATAAAAAGTCATCACATATGTTCATCAAAACGGATAATCTACATCTTCTCGAATCATGGAATGCATTAACATTAATGTACATCAATTAGGATGAATTTTTACAGTGTACAAAGCCAAGTTATCATGTCATGATTCAATTCACGAGACCTCAATCAATCAACATGTATTCAATCACTATATATTTCTATATACAAGTTTTTAGTCAATTTATTCATACCGTGTGCATGCAAGCTTGGGTTTGAATCAACGAATATTGGCATGAAGTCAAGGATACTTCGGGTTAGCTCGTGTAAACCCTCGATATACTCAACGGAAGGTATAAAATGTAACAATATGATAAATGAAAGGGAAATACTTGCAGAGATCAATAATCTGGAACTAGAGTTATAAACGAGTTCAAGTAGACTTGCCTTGGATGAAGATTAGGTTAATTCGAATATGTAAAGAATAACGGGATCGGAATCCCGACGAAAATGGCGACGATCGTGAACCAAGCAAATCTTGATGTGATGATCACGATCGGGTACGGATCTTGATGTTGATGATCAAACAACGATCGGACGGATGATCTTCGACTTGATGGTGATCAACTTGATAATGATCAAGATCGGATCTGACTGATCAGCATGGATCTTGATGAGGATCAAGATCAGATGATCGGGCGGCCAATATCAAAGATTTAGATCTAGATCAAGGGGATAGGATGATCATGATCGTGATGATCAACAGAGATCGGACGGTTGCAATTGAACTTGATTCACTGTTGGCTTGAACCAAGAATAGAGGAGCTCGGGTGCAGCGATGGCCGGAGGCAGGGGTGTCAACTGGACGGTGAGCGGTTGACTCAGGCGGGGTGAGGCGGTAGTAGGATCGACGGGTGAAGAAGCTAATGGCGAGGCTCGACGAGGGTGGCAAGGGTGAGGCGTCGATGAAGAGGTGGGGGCAAACTCGAGGTGTACAAGTGTTGCTCTGTTTTGGGTTCGAGCGAGAGGACGGTAGCAATAGGGCAGAGAGCAGCAATGGCGAGGTGAGTGGTAGGCTTGAGGTGGCGAGGCGATGAGTGGGGACTCCCGAGGCTGTCAACGGTGGTGCGAGGAGCCGAGGAGGTGATGGAGAGGATGAAGACGGGGCGGGTTGCAGGGGTTCGCGAGGTTGGAGCAGCGTTGAGGTAGGGTGAGAGTGAGCAGGCGGTCAACAAGCGGTGGAGTAATAGCAGGGCTCGTGAGACTGATAGGTGAGAGCAGAGGAAAGCAATGGTCTACTACGGAGATGGTGGAGAGGATGGAGGGGCAGCGTGATGGCTAGATAGTGGTGGAGGGCTAACTACGGGGGCAGTCGAGGAGGTGGTTGCAGTATGCGCGATGGTGTTTGAGGGAGATGGGTGCTCGCGACTGGAGGAGGTGCTCGAGCAGTGAGGGTGGTCGGAGGACGAGGAGGGCGGCTGTTCTGCTTTGGAGAGGAAACAAGGGAGATGATGAAGGAGCTCGACGGCTGGTGTTGACGAGGAAGACGATGAGGATGATAATGGTGGCGGGAGTGGGGTCGACAGTGCTCGAAGGTTGCGGGAGGAGGAAGGCGAGGGCTTTGGGGAGTGCGAGGAACAGCCGTCGACTGAGGAAGAGCGAGTGGTTAGGGGTGAGGGGTTTGAGTAGGTCTCAACAGTAGGTTGGGAGTAGGGGGATTACATAGTGAACGAGGGTTGGTGTTGTAGAATCCCGTATTTTCAAATATTACTTTTATATTTGAAAACAAATTTAAACTTATTTTTGGAGATTTAATGAATATTTTCAGAAAAAGTTATCTTTTGTACACGTGCAAAACACGTGCAAATACCTTTTGAGAAGTCGGAAAAATTTAGTTTTTCTTATGAAAAAACATTATTTAATATTTGAGATTTAATTAGTATTTTTCTAGATTTTTTTGAAATTTATTGGAACTATTTGCAATTTTTGAGAAAGGAAGGACTTTTTTGTAAAATTGACAATTTTAAGGATTAAAGTGCAAAATGTGATTTCTGGACGTTTTGAACAGTATCAATTGAGATTTAGAAGTATGTTTTCTCTTAATTCCAAATTTAAATAAATTTTGATGAAATTTTCAAGAATAGAATCATGTGTGCAAGTTGCATTTTGGAAAGGACTGTTTTACAAAATTGGGTAAAACCCTAAATCTATTCCGGGCATTTAAAAGAAATTTCTCCAGCCGTCATTGACAATACACAGAATTTTGGAGATTTACTTTGGTGGAGAAAGAATTTTTGGATCTAGCTAGGAGGAAAGTTTTTCGTGGATCTTCTCTAAATCAAGGTGAGTGACATTTGTTTGTGTTGTTGCTTGATTTTGTGAATGATATGACATTGTTTGTTTTGATTTATGTGAATGACATCTTTTAGCTTTATTTCGTCATATGAATGATATGATCCTTGTATTGTGATGTGAATGTATATGAACCATTGTTATTGTTGGACCATATTTGTGAAACTTATGGATATTGAGTAGATCTTGAGTTATGATATTATATTGTTTGAAAGCATGTTAAGAATTGATCATGGTTGTGATCGGATGGTGAACATCTGGATCTGGAGTATACAAATCAGATTTTGATCTTAGTTGTGAAAGTAGATTAGTTTTGAGAAACCCTAATGGAAAGATTAGTGATTATGGATCTTGAGAATTGAATTTCGACATTTGGGTGATTGAGTAATGTATCCTTTATGGAGATTATTTGAGGTTTGATTATTTTGCCTGAGAGTGAACTATTTTTCATGAACAATGAACCTTTAGTTCTCCCGTTTGGATTTCGTATTTAGACCTAAATTATGAGAACTGTAGGCCGACAGTCGACTGGCCTACTATGCAGTCGACTGGTACGACTCTACTGATGCACCTTCAGTCTTTAGAGAATCGTTCTGGACAGTAGACTTGACTCTTAGCAGTCGACTGATCCACTGAGATTTATTTTGTAAAATGTGTTCTGGACAGTCGACTTAGACTACTGTCAGTCGACTGGTCCACTGAGAAATATTTTGTTCAGTCCTTTCGGGACAGTCGACCATTAACCTTTTCAAGTCGACTGATGACCTTTAAGTCGACTGTTATGACTTAGTTTATTTTCATAAAATTTTGGATATTTGACCTCTGGGCAGTCGACTGGTACTGATGGATCTTTGTAATCTTTAGTGTTATTTCGAATGATTGGTTTTCAGATAATTCAGTCTATATTTGATCTTTGGTTCAATATTTGATTTTGAGATATTCAGTTATGAATATGATTTTGAGATATTCGGTATTTGATTTTTTGAGATATTCAGTTATGAATATGATTTTGAGATATTCAGTTGAGCCACTCTTGTTAGTGGAATTTGTTTAGACTTTTGAGTTTGAGTCTCTAGAGGTAGGTGACCCTAGTATACCGGTGTTGAGATATTTGTTGAGTCATTTTGTTGAGGCCCGTTGAGGCATTTCAATTATTCAGTTTTGAGTTATCCCGGTAGGGTACACCGACTCTAGGAGATTTTGTTGAGTAATTCAGTAACCCAAAAACAATAAGGACAGGCATTAGTAGTGTTATGACGAATGGGAACATGAGTTATGCACCTCAGTATGACTTTAGATGCGAGACTTAATCTCCTGAATTATCCAAGTGATTTACTTGAGATGTGAGACTTATCTCCGGAATTATCCAGGTAGATTACCTGAGATGTGAGATATTTCTCCGGAATTATCCAGGTAGTTATTTGAGATGTGGGATTGATCTCCGGAATGATCAAGGTCGAGGCGACGCTTGTGGGGTATTCATCTGATGATGTGTTTATGTCTAGATGTGAGATGATCTCCGGAATTATCCAAGTGGTTACTTGAGATGTGGGATCAATCACGGAATTATCGGGCATGGGCTAATCCTCATAGTTTATCTTTATCTCTTAGTAATCATCGTTGTCAGCATATAGCATTTGTGTTTCCTTGACTCATTTTTCCTGCATTTGGTTTTACTGTTTTCCACACTTGACATTCGGTTTTCGTACCACCTGTTTACACTTCTTGTTACTTCTTATGTTTGTATATTTGGTTTACTACCCTTCGTTGAGAATATTATGATTTATGTTCATTCATGTTGTTCGTTTGTTTTTATGTCACTCATACCATTTATGGCTGACCCCGTTAGTTTTGGGGGTTAGGGACTCTCTCTAGCCTCACATGTTGCAGGTTAATACTTAGAGTTGGCGATGGAATGCTTAAGTTGGTTTTGAGATATATTTGACTCATAAAAGATTTGTGTAAATTTGTATTAGCTGTGTTGAGACAAATGGGTATTGTAAATAAAGAAATTATGAGTTGAGTTTGTTTTTGAATTCCGCTGTGATTTGTAAAAGATTTGTTGTAATAATGTTGAAAATTTTAGTGGTGTTGTTGATGTTTAATATTATGTTGAAGTGGATCACTGGGAATGTGCCACGTATTTTCTAAGCTCTTATATTAGAAATTCGGGGCGCTACAGGTGTGATGAAGGGGTTTGGCTGTTTAAGGAAGAGAGAGAGTGAGGGGAATAGTTGAGATAGTGGGGGAACGTGAGAGAGAAATCAGGGGATACGGGGAGATGTGGGGTTGATCTGGTCAAAACGGATGGAGGAGAATTTGGGTTTGGGTATTAAAAGGGAATCCAATTAGATGTGGGTTTGAGTTAGAATCCAATAGGAGATGGGCTTGGGTTGGGCTCAGGTTATTAATAATGCAAATCAAATGAATATAAAATTGGGCTTTAGATGATGGGCTTCAATTTAAATAATTAAATAATACAATATAAATCAAAATTGATGGGATTTAAATAATAATAATAATAATAATAATAATAATAATAATAATAATAATAATAATAATAATAATAAAAGACAGAATATAATTTGGGTTCAACATTTTCGTGAAAGTAATTCAATAATAACAATAATAATAAAAATAATGAAAACAATAATAATAATAGCAATAATGATAGCAATAATAATAATAATAATAACAATAACAATAATAATAATAATAATAATAATAATAATAATAATAATAATAATAATAATAATAATAATATTAATAATTAAAACAAAAGAAATAATAATAATAATAATAGTAATAATAACATTATACAGCAAAATAAGAATTTGGCTGATCAACTTTATATTAAAACTAGGTTTGCCCGTTGACACGTGCCTACGACATGTCTCGGGAACGGTGCACCTTGTTTGATCATAAAAAATAGTTTTGAAGATCCAGCAAATTAATTGAAGTAGCAAACATATTATATGAGAAACTTTTGGGGGCCCAGCAAAAAACATATTATATGATTTTTTTTGTTTTTTAAATTTTTTTTAAAGTTTTTAAATTTTAAACCTTTTTTGTTATTTAATATTTTTTTAAAAAAAAAAATTAAAATTTTTATTTTCTTAATTTTTTGAATAGAAGAGGAAGGGAGAGAGAGAGAAAGAAAATATATATATACTAGGTTTGCCCGTTGACACGTGCCTACGGCACGTCTTCGGAACGGTGCACCTTATTTGATCATATAAAATAGTTTTGGAGGTCGAGCAAATTAATTGATGTAGCAAAAATTTTATGGGTCCAGCAAAAAACATATTATATAATTTTTTTTGATTTTTTTGAACTATTTTTAAAGCTTTCAAATTTTAAATTTTTTTAGTTTTTAAATTTTTTATTTTTAAAAATTTTATTTTCTTAATTTTTTGAATAGAAGAGGGAGGGAGAGAGAGAAAAAAAAAATTTAAATAAATATAGGAGTTGTTTTATATGGGGGATTTGAATTTGAATTATGGAGGGAACTTTTGGGGGGAAAATATGTTTTGTTAGGTTAGATCTGGACCTTTGATTTTTGAGGGGATTGAAGGAGAACCACTTGATAGCTTTCTTTGTGTTTTATTATATAGATAATTCGAACAAAAATATATATCGTCGATCAATTATACATAGAAAATACATCGTTATTCAAAGTAAATATAATTTTCGATTATAAAACGCTTAGTAAATGATCCGAAACCAATTTAGCACAAAATCAGTTTATAAATAATCAAAATACCGAACATGTTTAGGAAATACGTATTTACGGGAACATGGGGTTACAGGTTTAGGGTAGGATTGGGTCCAACAGGGTAGGAAACAAAAGATAGTTAATTAGTTCATGAAACAAATAAATAAATTGGGATTAAAAAATTCATGCAGAGATAAATAATTGGCAGAAAAATTGAATTAAGAAAATTGAAATCACAGATGACAAAAACAGTAAATGAATTTATATTGAGAATGAAGAATGAATACACGGTCCAGAAGAATGAAAGAATACAATCAGATAGAATACACTGGAAAGATAAATACAGTACAAAAATACAGAAAAGGGGATACAAGAGTTACAAATCCTACTCACCTAACAATAAGAATTTTGTCCTCGAAGTTCAAACAAGAGGTACATAGGATAACTCCGGAAAAAGAACGAACAACAACAAGAAAAACAAAGCTACACAAACAAATGAGGAAACTTCCGCTGGATATCATCCTCCAGGTCCTAGGTCGACTCACCCGACGAGGGAGAATTCCACGAAACCCGAACCAACCTGATGACCTTGTTCTTCAGCACTTTCTCCCGCCGGTCCAAAATAGAAACTGGCGGAATCTCACAAGTCAGATCCAGCTGCATGGACGACTCTGAATAGTCGATTACGTGGCTCTCATCACGAATATATCTCCTGAGTTGTGAGACGTGGAAGACGTCGTGCACTCTAGATAAAGCTGGTGGCAATTCAAGATGATAGGCCACCTTGCCTACTCGTTCCACGATATCAAATGACCCGATGAACCTAGGGCTTAGCTTGCCCCCACCACTAAACCGAATGACACCTTTCGACGATACCTTAAGGAAGACATGGTCACCAACCACAACTCCAAGACTCTCCTATGGACATCTGCCCATCTCCTCTACTTGTCTTGTGCTGTCTGAAGATGCTTTCTGATCTGAGTCACTGCATCAATAGTCCTGGTGATCAACTTCGGACCCAACAACTTTCTCTCGCCAATGTCATCCTAGCACATTGGTGATCTGCAATTCTGACCATATAGTGCCTCGAACGGCGAAGTTTTTAAATTCGCCTGAAAGCTGTTATTGTACGAGAACTCTACAAGATGCAAATGGTCCTCCAAAGATCCACCATACTGCAACACACAGGATCTCAATATGTCCTCTAGAGTCTGGATGGTCCTCTCTGACTGTCTATTTGTCTAGGGGTGAAAAATTGTGCTGTACTTCAGTTTACTCTCCAGACTACTCTTAAGACTCCTAAAACTGAGATCCAAACCTCGTGTCCCTGTCGGATACACTACTGACTGGAATCCTGTGAAGCCTGACAATCTCTTGCATGTACTTCTCTGCTAGGCTCTCAGTAGACTGTCCGACTCTAAAAGGGATGAAGTGAGCACTCTTCGTCAGTCTGTCCATAATCACCCAAATGTCATTGTGACCCTTGGGACTCCTCGGCAAAGCGGGCACAAAATCCATCGTGATGTGTCCCCACTCCACACCGGAATGGGAAGAGGCTAAAGAAGTTTGGCGGTTCTCTGATGCTCTGCCTTCACTTGCTGACAGATCAAGCACTGAGACACAAACCTAGCCACGACCCTCTTCATACCATGCCACTAGAAGTGAAGCTTCAAGTCCAGGTACATGTTAGTACCACCGGGATGAATAGAGTACGATGACTAGTAGGCTTCGTTAAGTAGCTTCTGATGAACTTCAACCTTCGGGACACACAACCTGGACCCAAAACAAAGCGATCCATCTTCATGAATAACCATATATGTTCTAGAATCGGCCTCAACCTCTGCTCTGAATCCTTACAACTTTTCATCACAAGCCTAATCCTCTTTAATCTGCTAAAAAGGGACGACTGAAGCTGAAGCATCATGCATCTCCGATCAGAACTCGGCAAGATCACATCCAATTCCAACCTCCTTATCTGCTCAACTAGTTACCTCTGCTGAGTCAGGAACATGGCGACAGGTCTCCTGCTCAAAGCATCTGGTACTAAGTTGATCTTACCGGGGCGATACCGCAGATTAATATCATAGTCAGCCATCAACTCCAACGAACACCTCTGCTTTAAGTTCAATTCCTTCTGGATGAATACATACTTGAGAATTTTGTGGTCAGTAAAGATTTCCACTCGGTCTCCAAGTAAATAGTTTCTCCACAGCTTCAAAGCAAAGATCACCACCACCAACTCCAAATTATGAGTCGAATAGTTTCTCTCATGCGGCCTCAACTGCCTCGATGCATAAGCAACCACTTGGCTCTTCTGCATCAACACTGTACCAAGATCTTTGCCAGAAGTGTCACAGTGAACCACAAATCCACCTGAACCATTCGGAATAGTCAACACTGGCGCTGACTTCAACCTGCTCTACAATTCTGCAAAAGCTTCATTGCAAGCTCCATCCCAGATGAACTTATGATCCTTCCCTATCAGCTTAGTCATCGGCCGAGCTATCTTCTAAAAGTCTTGGATGAATTTCCGATAATATCCAGTTGGACCAAGGAAACTTCTCACCAAAGAAACTGACTTAGGCACTGGCCAATCCTTCACTGCAGAAACCTTGGACGGATCAATTGAGATTCCCTCGCCCGAGATCATATGCCTCAAGAAGGTAACTCGGTCAAGCCAAAACTCACATTTGCTGAGTTTTCCATAGAGCTGATTCTTCCTCAAAGTTAGTAGAACCAACCTCAGATGCTCAACATATTCCTCCTGGTTTCGAGAATACACCAGAATATCATCTATGAAGACCACCACGAATCTATCCAGAAATGGAGAAAAGACCATGTTCATCAGACTCATTAACACAACTGGTGCATTCGTGACTCCGAAAGGCATCACTATGAACTCATAATGCCCATATCTGGTCCTGAACGCTGTCTTCACATCAGTCACTTTCACCTTGACCTGATGATACCCTCAGCAAAGATCCAACTTCGAAAAGATAGACGCTCCGCCTAACTGGTCAAACAAACCATCAATCTTGGGCAGCGGGTACTGGTTCTTCACAGTAACACTTTTTAGTTCCCGATAATCGATGCACAGTCGACGACTTCCGTCCTTCTTGCTGACAAAAAGAACTGGAGCTCCCCACGGTGAAACACTGGGCTTGATGAATCCCAAATCTAGCAAACCCTGAATATGCACCTTCAGCTCTACTAACTCAACCAGTGCCATCTGGTAGGAACTTTTCTATATCGGCACCGTACCAGGCTGAACCTCAATGCCGAATTTCACATCCCTATCTGGGGGTAGCCTAGGCAACTCCTCTGGAAATACGTCCAAAAATTCTTGCACTACTAAAAGGCGCGGCCTCACAGTATGTGTGCAACTCCATCGCACAAGTATCCTGATCAACTGCATTCTTAGCTCGGCCAAGGAGTGTCTCCCCAGCATAGAACTCAAACTTTGCGCGACTTAGGATTCTGAATACAACCTTTTTGGCTCGGAAATCTATGACACCATGGGACTCACCCAACCAATATATACCGAGAATGACGTCGAATCCAGAATTCCCAATTATGATCGGGTCAGCCTTAAAATCTGCGCCACGAATAACTACGGGACTCTGCTTGCACTCTCGGGAACAGACGACAACACCGCCACTTGTGACAATGTTTCAAGCCTCTGGCATGACACTACATGTAGCGCCCAGAATTTCTAATATAATAACTTAGAAAATACGTGGCACAATCCCAACATCAACTTCAATGTAATAGTACACATAGCCCAAAAACACAAATAATTTTATTCCAACTTTTATTACAACAATCTTTTTCATATGCAGCGGAAATACAAACACCTTGAATTAAAAACATTCTTTTTACAACACTTCTCTTTACAAAAATTACACAAGGCTCTATTACATTACTCATAATCTCCAAAGCTAACTCAAGCGTACAAACTCCCAACTCTAAGCAGCAACCTGCAACATATGAGGCTAGAGATGATCCTTAACCCTCAAAACTAACGGGGTCAGCCATAAATGGTGTGAATGATATAAACAAACAAAATAATTTAATCATAAAACATAAAGTCATCAACAACATGTAATATCCACAATGATATATGAATGAGGAATAACAAAGATGTAAGGCATGAAAACATCATAGAATGGAAAACAACAAGTGCATCTAGTCTAAGTATCAAGTGTAGGAAAAACTAGAAAAACTCATGCATAAAACCAAGTCAAGACAACACAAAATCTATATGCGGACCCTCTAATGCATACTTGTCGAAGTCTATGCATCCCATTCTACATAGGTTCGGTGCAAGCCCTTAACGTCTTCACTTCATAGGGTTCAATCCCCCGCTATGCAACTAATCCTATCACGATGACTACTACGAGATAAAGATAAAATATGAGGATTAGCCCATGCCCGATAATTCCGTGATTGATCCCACATCTTAAGTAACCACTTGGATAATTCCGGAGATCATCTCACATCTAGACATAAACACATCATCACATGAATACCCCACAAGCGTCGCCTCGACCTTGATCATTCCAGAGATCAATCCCACATCTCAAATAACTACCGGGATAATTCGGAGAAATATCTCACATCTCAGGTAATCTACCTGGATAATTCCGGAGATAAGTCTCACATCTGAAGTAAATCACTTGGATAATTCAGGAGATTAAGTCTCGCATCTAAAGTCATACTGAGGTGCATAACTCATGTTCCCATTCGTCATAACACTACTAATGCCTGTCCTTATTGTTTTTGGGTTACTGAATTACTCAACAAAATCTCCTAGAGTCGGTGTACCCTACCGGGATAACTCAAAACTGAATAACTGAAATGCCTCAACGGGCCTCAACAAAATGACTCAACAAATATCTCAACACCGGTATACTAGGGTCACCTACCTCTAGAGACTCAAACTCAAAAGTCTAAACAAATTCCACTAACAAGAGTGGCTCAACTGAATATCTCAAAATCATATTCATAACTGAATATCTCAAAAAATCAAATACCGAATATCTCAAAAACATATTCATAACTGAATATCTCAAAATCAAATACTGAACCAAAGATCAAATATAGACTGAATTATCTGAAAACCAATCATTCGAAATAACACTAAAGATTACAAAGATCCATCAGTACCAGTCGACTGTACAGTAGACCAGTCGATTGTCCAGAGGTCAAATATCCAAAATTTTATGAAAATAAACTAAGTCATAACAGTCGACTTAAAGGTCATCAGTCGACTTGAAAAGGTTAATGGTCGACTGTCCCGAAAGGACTGAACAAAATATTTCTCAGTGGACCAGTCGACTGACAGTAGTCTAAGTCGACTGTCCAGAACACATTTTACAAAATAAATCTCAGTGGATCAGTCGACTGCTAAGAGTCAAGTCGACTGTCCAGAACGATTCTCCAAAGACTGAAGGTGCATCAGTAGAGTCATACCAGTCGACTGCATAGTAGGCCAGTCGACTGTCGGCCTACAGTTCTCATAATTTAGGTCTAAATACGAAATCCAAACTGGAGTTCTAAAGGTTCATTGTTCATGAAAAATAGTTCACTCTCAGGCAAAATAATCAAACCTCAAATAATCTCCATAAAGGATACATTACTCAATCACCCAAATGTCGAAATTCAATTCTCAAGATCCATAATCACTAATCTTTCCATTAGGGTTTCTCAAAACTAATCTCCTTTCACAACTAAGATCAAAATCTGATTTGTATACTCCAGATCCAGATGTTCACCATCCGATCACAACCATGATCAATTCTTAACATGCTTTCAAACAATATAATATCATAACTAAAGATCTACTCAATATCCATAAGTTTCACAAATATGGTCCAACAATAACAATGGTTCATATACATTCACATCACAATACAAGGATCATATCATTCATATGACGAAATAAAGCTAAACGACGTCATTCACATAAATCAAAACAAACAATGTCATATCATTCACAAAATCAAGCAACAACACAAACAAATGTCACTCACATAAATCAAACAACGAAACATATTTATATCACTCACCTTTAATTGAGAAGATTCAACGAAAAGGTCATCCTTTTGCTAGATCCAAACTTCTTCTTTCTCCACCAAAACAAATCTCCAAAATTCTGTATATTCTCAGCAATGACGGCTGCAAAATCCTTTTAAATACAGGCTGGGATTGAAAGGAATTAGGGTTTTTGAAGTACTTTTGCAAAATGGTCCCTTCAATTTATTACTTCATATATATAACCTTCCTAAGTTAATATAAGTTAAATAAATTAAAACTAAATAAAATCCTTTTACCACTAAGTTTTCCAACAACCCAGCACGGCCCAGAGATAAGAAAATCCCGGATTTACACTCAGGGTGGCGATTTTGCACAAAAGCCCTCCCTTTTGTATTATTTGCAATTACATCATAAAATATTTATAAAAATCCAGAAAAATCAGAATAATATCTAATAATACATATTATATTTTCCAATCAAAATATTTGACCTTTACTTTCTAGAAAAACATTTGCACAAGATTCTTCATAAATTTCATATTTGCAAAAACACCCTTTTTGTTTAAATCTTCACCAAATCGACTTTAAATAAAATATAGATATATTTAGATTTAAATGCTAACCATGGAAAACCAAAATATCAGTAAAAACAAATTTTCATAGTTTATTTAAGGTCCAAACGACTTTTTACATAAAAGCCCCTCTCTTTCGAGATATTTGTAAAAATAGTTTCTTTATTCAGAAAAATCCCAAAATTTAGAATACACTCCATAACAAGTATGAGAACTTATTAAAAATATAAAATTGTATATTTACACCAAAATTATTTGCACGTGTTTCGCACGTATAAAAAGATAAATCTTTTAGAAAATATTCATTAAATTTCTAGTAAATCATTTTAATTCATTTTCAAATATAAAAATAATATTTGAAAATACGGGGTTCTACACTACACTCCAACTGATGTCGATCCACAAAGCGGGAAGAGACAAAGGAACGGGTCGCCCCGGAATCAAAGAGAACATGAGTAGGGAAAGAACGAACTAGGATAACACCTAAGATAGAGTCAAAAGGCAAGGGAAAAAGAGTGACGTTTAAGGAATGAAGAATAACAATGCAGAACAGATAATATGAATGAACAGAGCAAAGCAATGAAAGAAGCAAGGAAAAATAACAAAACAAAAAAATGCAAAATACCTACAACAACTCCTTCTGCCGTCTCAGCTTCTGCAGCCATCAGGTTGTAAGCCAGACCTCTCCTAGGAGCCGTGGTCCTTTGACCGACGATCTGATGCTGAGGAGGGAGCGGTGGCCCGACCGGACCACGAGCTGGTGCTCTCGGCTGAGTCGGACCTCGGGCTGGAAGAGCCATCCTCTGCTGCGAGCAATCTCACACTGAGTGGTCAGCAGCGCCACAGCTAAAACAATGAAGATTCGTCCTCATGCAGTCCTTGCACTCTGCCAAGCTAGTCGGCAAAAGTCCCAAAAACTAAGTCTCTGAGGGCCAACAGAAGAGTAGGTCTGTCCTGGCCGGATTGGCCGGGACTAGCCTCTGAATCGGTCCACCAGAAGGTCTAACAGCAGCAGCAACAGGGTGCTGAACAGTCCGCTGGGGAGGAGCCAACCTGTTGCGAGCCTGCTCTTGAGCTCGGGCTGCCTCAAGAGCCTCAGCGTAAGTACGAAGGCGAAGGAAAACGAGATGCATCTGAATATCTCACTCAAGCCCCAATAGGAATCTCTGGGCCCTATCCTCGTTCGCCACCAAAGCGGTTGCGAAGCGACTACGCCTGGTGAATTCTGCCGCGTACTCTTCCACTGATCTGGCACCCTATTCTAAGAGAGTCTCTTGTTATAGTATCGTTTGAACAATATGTAACAAAGTCCCAAAATAGAACAAACGACCAACCTGCTTCAGGGTAAGGAACTGCTGCTCCATTTCAACCCGAGTGTTGCTGGGAAAGAACTTCTCTAAGAAACTCCTGGTGAACGTGGTCCAAACAATGGGCCGCTCGAGCCTTTCGGACTTAGCCCTCCACCATATGTGGGCAAGGTCCACCAACTAGATGCTCACCACATCCACATGATCGGCATCCGCAACTCTTCCTGCCAACAACAACTGCCCCATCCTGATCAACCACTGCTCGACCTGAAACGACATCTTAGTGCCGGAGAATTTGTCACGGTGCAGCCTCATGAAGTCTGCAACTATACCCAGATGAGGAAGGGAGAGCTGCCTTCGTAGGCACAACGGGAGTCGGATTCCGGGCAACTTTCAATGCGGCCATTACAAGGTCACTGTGATCCTATTGCATGTGGATCAGTCGCTCCAGCACATTCGTAACAGCCTCAAGCCTAGGTTGTTCCTCCTGATGATGGGAAGTGGAACCTCTGCGAGCCATGGTATGCCTAAATACAAAAACAATTATCATCCAGATCAAGTTGATTATTATTTGTTCAGGTAATGCATGGTCTGTATACTGTTGAGCCAATCCCTGATCAAGCCAAACTTGTGCATATTAGTAAAACTAGTACATTAGTCAAACCTGGGCTCTGATACCACTAAAAACCCTATCACACCCCGCTTCCCAAAAAGGAATACGAAATATGGATACGCGACATAAGTCCAGCGAATGGCTTTAACCATTCATAAGCAGTCAGGATCTTTACAACAAGTAACAAGAAATAGCAAGAAGTAAGCAAGAAGAATCATCCACACATGCATGAGACAAATTAATATGATCAACAGAAATACTTGAAATAAATACATGATTCTCAAATATTCAGATCTGGAACAACAAGTCACATGTTCTGGGACAAAAATGCCCAATACAAGATTCAAGTCGCAATTACAATTTATTTAAAACAAGAAATAAGCTAATTCAAGAAACTCCAGCCAGCCTAAAATTGTAACCCCTGTTTTCCCAAAAATGTATTTTTCTGTGTATTTTCTGTATTTAAAATTTTTGCAAATTATTTTTGTCGGTTTTCAATTTCTTTTGTCAAAATGTATTGTTGGATATTCTATTAAGAATCTATTTTCAATCAATAATTTTATTTGTAACTATTTCCTATGATTTTTATACAAATCTTACGATTGTTACTATTACAGTTATTATTATTGTTACTATTATTATTATGATTGCTATAAGTATAGTTATTATTACTGTTATTTTTAATACTATTATTATTATTATTATTATTATTTTTATTTCTATAAAATCCTAAATTGTATTTTATTCTAAAACCCTATAATTTTCTTAATGGATTTTTGAACCCTATATTACCCTAAACCCTATTGGATCTTTGATTTATGCCCATACCCAAACCCAACTACCCAATTCATCCTACTGTTAAACTACCCTAAAACCCAATAGCTTTAAAACCCATTTAACCATTTAACCTTATATAACTTTAACCCAACCCGTTACTCTATTTCCCCCTACACCCGAAACCCGTTTACCCCTACCTAACCCATTGCCCTTTCTAAACCCTAACCCATTCCCTTATATTTAAACCTACTCCTGTGTCTGTTCTCCTACCTCCTAGCCCCCACCGTCTCATCTTCTCCCCTAACCCATCCGGTCCACCTCAGCCCCGTCTCCCTCTCTCTCTGCCCTGTCCTCCGGTGCTCCTCCATCTCCCATGTAACGCCTCTTCCCCTAGCTCAGAAAATTTATACAATTTATAAGACAAATTAGATACTATGTAGTACAACTGTCCACCACAGGCTGCCTCTCAAAAGGTGGTTAACCAGATTGGTGACTCTTGATCATTGGCTATATTATTTATATATTATTATATTCTATTTTATATCCGATATGGTACTATTACTCACCTCAATTCCCTTTCTATTCTCGGGTGAAACAGGGAGTCCACGTCAGCCACGTGTTGACCAAAGTCAACAGCTTAGTTGTTGTTTCACATTTCCCGTGGGACCCTCCATTCCACCAAAGCACCATTCCATTTCCATTTTCAATATTATTTATATACTTGCCATCCATGCATATAATCCAACAGCAACCATATACTTACAACCACTATATAATTTTAATATATATACTTATATATTATTTTTAGAAAACTACGGGGTGTTACACCCCCCCCCCCTTCAGAAACCAGCGTCCTCACTGAGCACAGGCATGCACAATCTAGTGCAGAATCTCCTTTCTAGCCGATGTGGAGCATCTGCTTTTTTTCTATCCGCCCTCCCTGGGCAACCACAGTCACGGAGATCCACCGCCGACTGGGTATATAGTCCCGGAGTCCATTGTCAGACTAATCATAACAAGCAGCCACAGTCACGGAGATCCACCGCCGACTGGGTCTATAGCCACGGAGATCCACCGCCGACTATGTAGACATGCCCCACACTCGGTGTCGAAAGTCGGCTCTGATACCATTTGTAACGCCCCTGCCCCTAACTCAGATAATGTATACAATTTATAAGACAAATTAGATACTATGTACTACAACTGCCCACCACAGGCTGCCTCTCAAACGGTGGTTAACCGGATTGGTGACTCTTGATCATTGGCTATATTATTTATATATTATTATATTTTATTTTATATCCGATATGGTACTATTACTCACCTCAATTCCCTTTCTATTCTTGGGTGAAACAGAAAGTCCACGTCAGCCACGTGTTGACCGAAGTCAACAGCATAGTTGCTGTTTCACATTTCCCGTAGGACCCTCCATTCCACCAAAGCACCATTCCATTTCCATTTTCAGTATTATTTATATACTTGCAATCCATGCACATAATCCAACAGCAACCATATACCTACAGCCACTATATAATTTTTATATATATACTTATATATTATTTTTAGAAAACTATGGGGTGTTACATCCCATTCTCCCACTCTCTGCCCAGCCACCCTCTCGTCTCTCCCTCTCCGGCCTCCCAGGCGACGCGCCTCCTGCAGCACTTCCCCCTGCGTTGCCCAGACGTTGCCAGTCAGCCAATGACGCCAACAGTTGCCTCGCAACCCCCTGTTGCGACTCCACAGGCGACAGCCAACGCACCCCCCTCCGGTGTTGTGCAGCCTCCCTGCTCCGCTCCACCCCGTCGATAGCAATAGCCGGCAGCAGCATCGTGATGTCTTATCGCGCCGTGCCGACCCCTTGGCCGCCATCAGACTTGCCCTCTGCCACCGTGCCATCCTACCACCTGCCGTCCGCTACCATGCCATGGGTGTGCTGTTGATTGAGTTTTGATCAACTTTGATTATGGGTCATCCATTGCATTATGATCTTGATCTTGATCTTGATTGATTGATTCCTAGCTGTCCGTTGATTTGATCTTGATCATCATTATCAGGGTGATCTTTGCCGTCTGTTGGATCTTGATCATCATGCTTGATTGGATGTGGGCCGTCGATCTCCTCTTGATCATCCGATCAGATCCTAGCTGTTTAATCTATTCTTAATCATCACGATCATGATGATCATCAATTTCTTTGATCACAACCGTTCGATCGACCGATCTTGATCTTCATCATTATCTTCATCATCAGGGAAATCTGACCGTCCGATCTAATCCGATCATCTTGATCTTGATCTTCGATTTCAGCCGTCCGATTGTGTTCGTGATTGGTTCGTGTGTTCGTTCGTGGTTATTATGTTCGTTGCTCGGGAATCCATTCCCGTTATTCTTGCTTGGTGTCGTTTTCGTCATCTTTCAGGCAAGTAACTTGTATTAAATTCCTTTGCAAATACAAGTACTAAATACCGCATGTAGTGTAGTTGGGTTCTAGAGACAATTTGTGTGTGAAATCCCTTGTTGATATTGTCTCTATTGTGATGATTGACCATAGTTGCCTCATGAAATATATGACATAAATTAACCTAGGGTTGACCACTTTTGATGTGTATGTTCATGCTACTTGTGATATCTGTGCATGATGTGTTACTTGTGTTATACTTGTCGAACACTTGTGAAATACCCTATACCATGTTGTTTGGACATCTAGTACACTATTTTTCATGTTTGGGTTGATTTGGATGAATTTCGTGAGATCTATGCCGATTTGAGTATGAAGAACAAATCTGTATTTTTCTGCTATCCTGATGTTGATCAGTAGTTTAGACCCTATTAAGGTCAGTATTTGAGAATATTTTGTGAACATGATTTGTATAGAATTCTGTCTATTTTCCAACCCTTTCGACGGATCTCAGTTTCGATTTATGAGTTATGAGTCATGTCTATTTTACTACAGTGGTGTCGAAAGATTTTCAGATTTTGATTTCTATGATTTCTGAAGAGTAATCTATTTTTATTATGGTGTTAAAATTATTATTTTGATCTAAAATTTTGCTAAGTATTTCTTGACTTGATTGGGGTTTACCCAGAATTTTGGTGGATTTATTTGAATATTTTTACAAACCTTTTCATGCTTGCAAATAAAGATTTTACATACAGAATTTTACTACTGTTCAGTAAAGAACTTGATTTTCGTCCGAATTCTACTTGCTGTTTCTAAAATATTTCTCAATACAAAACTTAGCCTATTGTATCTATTTTATCATCCTTTTGGCAGATTTGGATTTCGAATTATGGTTTTTGAGATATTGCTATTTTCGTACTACAGTGTTTACAATTCCAGATTTACAAAACTACTACATCTTGATGTTTTCTAATTTTCTTTGACTACAATATTCATATTGGAAAATTCTGAAACTTTATATTCTGATTCTACACTTATAGGGAATACCCAGAATTTTTGTAGATTTGATTAAAGAGTTTTCATGCTGTTTTCCTGACTTTGAATACAATCTTCTGATTTCTGACTGAACGTGTTTTCTGGATTCAAATCTATTTTGAGACTTGAGTTTGTGAAACACCATATGACTTAGATATGTTAGCTGGATTCGGAAGGGAGTTTGTTTTCCAGATTTTTTGACGGATTCAGATTTGCATTTTTGTAGCAACGGGAATCCCTGTTTTAGTACAGTAGTGTCTTGCTATTCTGAACTAGCAATTGCATGATTCTATTCCTTCATGAACTGTATATCATTTGTACCTGTTTATCTGTCACCCTGAACCTGTTACATGTTTATACCATGCTATTATCACTCTATTTTCTGCACATACATGTCTGTCTGCTAATAATAACAAAATGACCAAGTTAGGGTTAAGCGAAAGATCTAGTAGTGGAAAATATATAAATGTGTACTGAGAAGAGGGCCTGTGTTCCCTATTTGTTACTTGTTCATGAATACATGATTCACAACTCTGTTTATCTGACCCTGACTATATTACTTCCATATAGGAAGGTGTGCTCAGAAGAGAACCCATAGGTTCTATCTGTCTGTCTGATCTGGTTATCTGATATCTGTCTGATCCCTGATTGTATGTAGCAACCATGTGATAAAAACCGGAGCACATGAAGTGCTACCTAGATAGTGATAAATACAAGACTTGATACATGATACTTGACACTTGATGCTTGTTTACATGATACTTGTTCACTTGATACTTGACACATGTTATCTGTATCTGTTAGTATACCATGCCATCTGGTTTTTTTTCCTGATTCATGTTAGATATTATATTCTTTTTATATGCCTATACCATGCTATGTTTGTTCTGTTGTTATTTTATATTTGTTATTTATCCCATGTACTTGTATCCTGCACTACAAGCGGCCCGTAACTTGCATTGACGGGAGTTTGTTTCTTTTTCCTATTCCTGCAATTGTTAAAATGCATATTTTGGAGAACAAGTACCATATGGTGTTGGTGATATGAAATATTAGTGCTGGAGTTTTATTTGCATTTATTATGATTTTTGTTGCTTACTTGAATAATGTATCTTGTACTTGGATTATTTTGTATTTGGACAATGTGACCCAGGATATTGACTTATTCAGATCTAGATATATTTGAGATTAATATATTTTGGTTTCAAGTATTATTGTTGGTATTTTGATTCGATTATGCATACTTGGTTGATTCTTTTGCTTCCGACTCTGATTATTTCTGTGAGATATTGTAAAGATTCTGAACAACTTATGGATGATGAAAATCATTCGCTGGGCTTAGTCACGTATCCGTATTCCGTACTTTTCTTTTTGGGAAGTGGGGCGTGACAAAAATACTTGGTCACCAATGTCTGCAAGTTTAACAAATTGTAGGAAAAGAAAAGAGAAATAAAATGCTCGTCAATGCAAGTTACGGGACGCATGTAGTGCAGGCAACAAGTACTAAAACAGATAAAGGAAATATAGAGTAGCAACAAGAAGCAAGTATCGAAATAAGCATGGAAGGAATGTGACCGCAATGTAGAGCAACAAACTCTTAATCAAGAATGGAATCAAGTAGCATGGCAAGATAATAGGGTGCAAGTAGCATGTAACAAGTATCGAGTAGCATGCAAGTAAGTAACAAGTGACAAGTGTCAAGTAGCATGTAACAAGTAACAAGTATGAGAAAGTGATCATGTTATTCTCAAGTCTTGTATCTAGTCCTATTTAGGTAGCACTTCATGCGTCCCAAGTTTTACCACATGGTTGCTACATTCAGACAAGTTGCATTTAGATTTTATAGTGGATCATTGTGGGCAGTGTACTCAGGTACAAGTATCAAGTACTCACGTGTCAAGTATCAAGTATCAAGTAGGATCTGTGAATCCCCTCCGAGTACACCTCTCCTATGGGAAAGCATGTAGTCGGGTAAGCAAGTGGGAAACATGGCCCCCTTCTATGTACACAATTTTGTATTTTCCACTACTAGATCTTTCCCTTTAACCACGGCTTGATTACTTGTTATTATTATTAAAGAAAGTATGAACATGCACGAACAATGTAAGAAAACATGGCAAGAAACAAGAGACAAGTTCAGGTTGCATAGAAGACACGAACGAGTGACAAACAACTCATAATAGACCAGGACAACGAGACTTTCAATTCTAGACAGCAAGACACTACTGCACCAAATCTGAGATTCCCGTTGCCAAAAGAATGAAAACCTGGATCCGTTAGAAAATCTAGAAACTAGACTCTCAGCCGAATTCGACGCATATAAACAAGTCATATAACAAGTACAGCAACAAGGTTCAAAACAATGTTTTACATAGAATTCAAGTTCAACCAGAAATCACAAGGTTTTATTTATAAGCATGAAAAAGGTATAAAAACACCGTAATTAAATCTAGAAAAAATTTGGAAGTTTTCCTAGCATGTCTAGTCTCGGCATATAAAATTTCATAAAATTCAATTATAGATAGCATTGTCAAATAAATTCGGAAAACATAAAGATACAACAAGTTGATGAATCTGAAATTTTAGACACAGTAGTACTAAAATAGTTATAGATCACAAAGTATAACTCTAAATTCAAATCCGTCAAAAGGTTCGTAAAGTAAAATTATCAGGCTACATTTCATATTCACAAAATTTTAATCAACAGCGACTGGAATCAGGTTGAAAATAGTGTTCTTTACAAAATAGCATGTAGTTTGGAAATATATTGGTTTGTTCACAAGCATGGAATAAATTATAAAAGTCATCAAACAAATCTACACAAATTAGGGGTTGATCCCAGTCATGTCTAGTCATACCCAGAAAAATATTGAATCCAAATTTTACTTTTACCACTAGTTTTAAAATAAATTATCATGCAACAGTTTTGTAAAACAGAATCTGAAAATTTCAACACAGCTGCAGTAAAACAGCAACAACTCTCACATAAAAAATCGAAACTGAGATCTGTCAAAATTTTTGGAAAATAGAAAACTAGACCTACAAATCATATTCAAAAAATAATTTAATTGACAGACCTTAACAGGATCTAAAGTACTAAACTAAAATAGGCAGAAGCAAAACGAAATCTATTTTTATGCATTTAACCAAACAACTCATATGCACGTCACACCACACTTCCTAAAAGAAATATGGAATACGGTACGTAACCAAGACCAGCGGATAGTTTTTACCATCCATAAGCTGTACGGATCTACTTGACTCATCACAACTGTAAATATAACAATATACTCAACCAGGCATGCATAAACAATTATGACTCAACAGTATTTATTTGCAACAATAATGAATATTCCAAACAAATACGATATCTGAAACAAAAAATATCCTGGGACTACAAGCCCAAATACAAGTCTCAATATAGTAGAATAAATAAAATAGTTCAAAACAAAACATCTAAGCAAATTCTCCAATGCGCAGCTCAAAACTTTTGTCACCAACTTCAGTAGGCAAACAATCACCAAAATCTGTTCATATAGCAATTACAGGGAAAAAGGAAGACGGAAAACATAATTTCTATTAGATGCAAGTTCCGGGCCGCAAGCAGTACAAGCAAGAAAAGGAAAGGGAAAAACTAAAACAAAACAGGAAGTACTGACATGGAGATAAGCAACAAAGGATGACAATCCACGGATACAGAGATAGCAGGATAACAGTAAAGAGTGTAGTAATAACAGTAATAGTGAAGTCAACAGTAACAGTGGAATCAACAGTAACAGTAACAGGATGTGACAGTGAAATAGTTATTCTTATGTTTAATGTTCATTACTATCTAGGTAGCACTTCATGCGTCCCAAATTATACCACATGGTTGCTATATCAAACAATTTCGTTTTAAGATTTCGTAGTGGAACCTATAGGGCAGTATATTCTAACAAACAGTAATAGCAACAGTAATAACAAACAACAACGGTGTCATGGATCATGCCCTCATGCATCCAGAAATAAACAATGGGTACCATAGTAACAGTTGGGAAAACGAGTTCTCTTCTGAATACGCATTTATATATTGTCCACTACTAGATCTTTTTCCTTAAAAACCCTGGCTTGATTATTTTTCATTATTATTAAATAGATGTGAACGAACAAAGATAGGGCCAAAGACATGGCAAGAACAAAGGACAAGTCTAAGATGAATAAGGAACACAAACGGGTGACAAAAATAACTCATAATAGTCAAAACAACGAAACTTCCAGTTCTGGACAGCAAGACACTACTGTACCAAATCTGAGATTCTTGTTGCTACAGAACTAAAAATCTAGGTCCTTCAGAAAATCTAGAAAGTAGACTCTCTGAAGAATCCAGCGCATATATATAAGTCATACATCAGTCACAGAAACAAGGTTGAAAACAGCATTTAATACAGAAGTTATGTTCAGCCAGAAAATGCAAAATCTTGTATATAAGCATGAAAAGGGTTTTAAAACATCATAATTAAATCTAAGAAAAATTTTGAAGATTCCCTAACATATCTAGTCTCAAAATATAAAATATCATGAAGTTATATTACAGATAGTAGTCAATAAAATTGGAAAAACTGAGTAATGCAATAAAACTTCGAATCTGAAAGTTCAGACACAGCAGTACCAAAACAGAGATAATTCACAAAATACAATTCGAAATCCAGATCCATCAAAAGGGTGGTAAAATAGGCTAATTAGGCTATAGTTTATATTCACAAAGTTTTCATCAAAAACGAATAGAATTAGGTTCAAAACATAGTTCTTTACTGAACAGCATGCAGTTTGAAAATATATCGATTGGTTTCTTAAGCATGAGATGAGATGCAAAAGTCATTAATTAATTCCACAAAAATTAGAGATTGATCCCAGTCATGTCTAAACATACTCAGCAAAATATAGAGTTCAAATTCTACTTTTAGTATCAGTTTTAAAATAATAACTCATACAGAAATCCTATAGTTCAGAATCTGGAATATACGATATGACTGCAGTAAAACAGTAATAACTCATGCATCGAAAATCGGAATTCAGATCCGTCAAACATTCTGTAAACTAGAAAGCAAAACCTACAAATCATGTTCAAAACTTTATTTATTTTACTGATGTTAACAGCGTCGAAATTACTGTACAAAAATAGGTCAGCAGTAAAACAAAACTTCTTTTATGCATTTTATTGAATATTTTAATTTCATACGATCCAAACTATGATGTCATACAAAGCATGGTATATGGGTTACTCAAATTAGCATAGCATGTGAACAACAATCTATAATAAGAGATTACATCTAACAAAGCATCCATATACAGGTACTATAACATATGATATGTCACAACCAAACATACAATCAAGATGTCCATCTAATCTAATTTGTTTTCATCCAATGGGTGACAACTACTGTGAACTACTCATGATCAAGAGGTGAAAGGATCAACAAAATATGGTCATCATGAGGGTACTAAACTATTTCATGCGAGACTACTTACGATATTTAACTTGTATGACAAAAAAATACATACAAGCTACTTGCCTGAAAAATGATGACGAAGAAAATAAAAGAATAACGGGAATGGATCCTGAACAACGAACATAACACGCACGAACAAGAAGTGAGATCCACACCAACCAAAACATATGTTGTGCACGTGTTCACACGCACACAACAAAGCAGCGACAACAGCAAGGGTGGACGACAGCAACACCAGGAAAATGACGACATAGAGGCACGGCGCTCGGGTGTTGGCCTCGGCAACAGATGACGACAGCAAAAGAGACGAGCGACGATGATGTCGAGGGCAGCTCGACGCAGCGACGACAGGGGACAGCGGCTAGGGGATTGGGATGGGGGAGCACGAGGGTGTGCAACGGAAAGTGGAAGAGGAAAGGGGGGTCTACCGGCGTCGGGGGTCAAAGGCGACGACAGCAAAAAGGAGAGAGGGATCGGGAGTCAGGGGGTCGGGGATAGGGTAGATGACGGCTAGGGAAAGAGGGATGATAATTAGGGTTTTGGTAATTAGGGTTGGGGAGTATTTAAGAGGGTTATATAGAGTCTAAACGGGTTTGGATAAATTGGGTAGTATCCAATAGAAATAAAAGAGTCCAATAAAAGACAAATAGGCCACAAAATAGGTTTAAACAATAAACAAGATCAAGAACAAATTTGTAGATCAAACAGAAGAGAATATAAATCTGAATCAAGAAAAAAATGAATCACAAGAAGAACAACAACACACAATCAAAAGGGACGAAAAAGAGATACAATCAGAAAGATAACAAAATAACCAGGAATTTAAATAAATACAAATAAAAATACAAAAATGAGTTACAGGGGTTACAGTGCAATAGATCCAAATTATATTATAATGTAAAACATGGTATATTAGATGTAACAACCCGGATTTTCTTATGGATATTTGTATGATTTGTTAAGCACTAAAATACTATATTTATTTATTTATTTTTCTTTTTGAAACTATTAGTATGGAATTATTTCATAAACTTCAACTAGACTCACCTTGAGCTAGACATGGACTCAAACCATGTTCTTTTAACCATTGAGCCATGAACACACACTTGTAGTGTGACATGACTTGTACAAAAAAAAAAATTGAAGCCCAAAGATTACATGAGAAAGGGAGGAAAAAGAATTAGGGTTAGGGTTTTGTTTGAACTCAAATTGCTTCGTGATGAGACTATCTCTACTCTTACACTCTACCTCGTTTCCACCCCAATCAAATTCAAGATTCCCCTTCTCTTCCCCATGCCAAATCCGGACCAGATCTGAACCCCTCCCACCTTTTGCATTTTAACCCCCCACAACGCAAGAATTGCCATTTCACACTCCGATCTTCTCATACTTAAAATCCTACACTCTTCTACTCTCATTATCAACCCCAAACAAACCCTATACTGAAATTAGAGCCAAGGAGAAGGAAAAAAAGTAGCCAAGCAAGGAGGAGGAACCAAGAAGGCAAGGAGCTAGGAGCAAGAAGGCCAATCTTGTAGCTAGGAGCTTGTAGGATCTCTTTTCCATCAAAAATCATAAAGGTGGGTGTTTCTAACCTCTTTGTTTGTTTTTGATTGTTAAATAGTGATTTTAGTGACTGAAAAATGACATGCATGCTCTAGAATGAACTTAAAGAACTTGTTTTGTGCTAAGAAACCCAAAACAGAAAATCCTGTTGAAAAGCTAAAATTTTGCTGTCAGTCCGTAGCTCATAACTTGAACACTACTAGTTGGTTTAACTTGAAATTTTTACATGATGTTCATTTATGTGTCATACACTTTCAGTAATTTTTTCCAGATTTTTATGACTTTTTCTGCTATTAAAATAAAATGCAAACTTGGATGCTGGTCAGAAGAAAAAGAAACAGTTTTTGTTGTTACTGTTGTGAGAAGAATAACTTTTATCTTGCTGCATACTTATGGAAATGATCTGAAATTTTAGTATGTCATTTTTAAATGTATCTAATACCTATGTTTCAAATTTCATGAGATTTGGACCACTATAACTATGTTAATAAAATCATGCAAACTCAGCTAGTTATTTTAGTAAACAGAACTGCTGCTGTTATTGTTCTATTTTTGATGTTATTCAAAGAGACATAATTAAAAATATACTAGGTAGAATCACTATATTTTTGGAAGTGTTGTAACATCATGTGTCAGGAGCTAGAATCTAAAATTTCATAATGTTCTGATACCGTTTACTGTTTTAAATTTATTTAACCCCATGACTGTGTTAATATGATGTGTTGTTCTGAGAATCTGTATACTTGTTAAAGATGGGACCATAAGAGATTGTAAACGACCTTATCTGAAGAAACTTGAAAATAGAAAGTTATAGTAGACACATAGACCTTTCTGGAATGACTGAGAAACCATGATTTGGTTAAGTGTACGATTTTATATGATTTTTGCAAGTGACGACAGAAACACAGTGAATCATAGAGCTCACTGTTTTGCACCATGTTCATAGAAATGAGTTTGAACTTGTACTTTATTAGCGTAGAGTTGCTGTTTGAGATCAAAAATCATGTTATAGATGTGTACATGAGTTAGGACTTAAATTATCTAAGGTTCCTTGCTAAGAGTATCTCATAGTTGCTTGTAAACCCCAATATAGATAATATTGTTCACTATTTTGAAGTGAAAGTTGTTTGGATGCTGGGGTGTTGTTGTTGGCCACTTTGGGATGAGATTCATGCCCAATGACTACTTATACTTGCTTTCTACTTTGAGTAGAAGCATGGGAGCACCCGATCGCGATTTCTCAAAGAAACGGGACCGGGAATGACTCCGTTTTAGCATAAATGCCAAATGTGTGCTTGTTGTTTGGAATTATAAATTGTCAATTTTAGAGCTCTTAGAACCCCTTTTTGAGTATTCATGGGTTAGGACTTACTCCTAGTATAGTGTACCTTGTTGGGATACATCAGTTGAGTATTGAAACTCTAGAATTAAGTCTGTTGACA
Organism: Hemerocallis citrina; assembly: GCA_017893485.1. Classification (NCBI taxonomy): domain Eukaryota; kingdom Viridiplantae; phylum Streptophyta; class Magnoliopsida; order Asparagales; family Asphodelaceae; genus Hemerocallis; species Hemerocallis citrina. Next base: position 165,359,737 of record CM030362.1, on the reverse strand, counting down.
AACCTAGATGGGTAGAGTAGGACCCATGTTGCATCGAACGCGTTGGAGGAGATGACTCGTGTGCCGACGCACTCGCCGTGCATGGATGGATTCCATGGTTGTGTTTTGGAGCTACCACTTTTCGAGGACCGTGGAGCGTGAAGGTTAGCGGAAGCTATGTGTTGGTCGGGCCGAGGTTGCGATCGAACTCCAAGCGTGGATGGCGGTTGCGGCAATCGACGGGGTCAATTCGTCGTTGGGTTCATGCCAAGTGTAGGCTGAGGCAGGCCAACCCTTGGGCCAGACTTGAGGTCCAGTTGAGTCCTAGTGCGGGATGGATTAAGATCCATTATTGATAAAGGTAACTAACTACAAAGAGTCTACAAGTAGAACTTAACTAGTTGTTCATAGCAAGCTAAGTTGATTACCAAGTTAGGGTTTGGAAATGGTGGATAGATAGATCGCCTAACTAAGAGATTGGGTAATGTAAGATAGTTCTAGGCTCGCCTACAGGTCCATGCTTCTAACAAGAAAATGAAAGAGAATTAGAGTTTGTCTAGAGTGATTGATATTAGTAATCGGTCGATAAAACAAATATTAGAAATCTTGTAATTAATCTTGTCTTTAATCTTGGAGCGGGGTAGCATTGATGCTTTGGTAGGACTAGAATGAGTCTTGGTTGAATGTAAGGACAGGAACTAGCGAGGGTGTTTGCCTATCAGGGGGACGCATGGCGTCATCACGCTTGGCCAAATCCTAGGTTCGTTTAATGCGGACAGGGACCCCGGGCTGCCCTGGGGAGTGGATACTCTGTGGGGGCTCTGCTGTTTCGGCATGAATGCCTTTATGTCCGTAAAAACCTTTAAGGAGGTTTGGAGTGTTGACGTTGCCTCGACTGCAAGTTCTGTTCTAGTGTAAGGACTAGATTAGCAGAGTTGGGGAAACCCTATATCCGCCAGGTCCTTTGTTGATCAATGCAGGAAGGAGGTTTAGAGAAAGACCTGGTGAGCGAGACTCTACGAGAAAGGCTCTAAGTCCTTCGGCGGTGAGCCCTACTGTCCGTATATCAGCTTTTGTTGAGGTTCGGGGTGACGTAAATACAACAACATACCATGGGTACAGCCGTGAAGGAGTAAGCCTGCGACTGTAACCCCAACCGTGAAGGAGTAAGCCTGCGGTTGAGATCCCCGGCATAGTGGATAAAACACGAGATATTGGACACCAGTAATGACAGCAGCGACTGGAGTAAGCCGGATGACTGTAGCCTCACCATCACTGGAATCAGAGACAGGAGAGAGCACAAGAGTAAGAAGCATAGTGGGGGATCGAGCCCCATCAAACTAAAGAATGTCGTTTGGTTGGGGGATGTATAGTATGGGATGCATATCTTTCAACCAAGCGTGCATTAGCTTTAGGAACATGTGTGTATAGTGTGTGCATTAGATTAGGCCATGGCATACACCGACACTTGTTTGACATCACCTTTTTCTTCGCATCAAATATTTGTGGGTATTGAGGTTGGAATCGTTATATTATGGCGTAGAGAGGATAGCCGAATATAGCATTTCGTCAGTTGTATTCAGCTGATGTGCCCACAGTTATCAGTGCAGGATTGCCGGCTCGGGAGCGCGGGAAAGCTCTAGTAGGGGAAAGCATCCAAGTAAAAGTTACTGTCCAAATTTTATTGTATATTCATGTTGTACCAAGTAATTGTAATTATTGTAATCATTGGACATTGTAATAAAAATTTGATGTAATAAAAGTTTTTAATTTCCTGTGATTTTTATTGTGTTGTGACTCATTTGAAGAAAGATCCTGGAGTGTGTCACGAGTTCCTATGTTAGGAATTTGGGGCGCTACATTAGATATTCAAATCAACATGGTATGGGTATTTAACAAGTCTACCTCAAGTCAACACATCTGATACACCAAGCATGCAACAAATACACAACTTATCATAGATCACGAAGAACATATATACATGCATCAAGAGTATATTTAGATCTAGTTTATTTTCATGTAGTGTGTGTGACAACTTAGGATGATGGATCATGACTACGAAGGATCAAACGAATGAAATCAAGATTTATCAAGAGATCTTCATGAGACGAACACAAAAAGAGAGTGAGACTACATTCGGTATTTTGTACTTGTATACAAATAAAATTTTACACAAGTTACCTGCCTTGGGGGGAGTAGACAACGAATCTGACGAAAAGAGAATAACGGGAACGGATCCCGGCCAACGAACACAAACACAGGGATCTTAATATTGATGAAGGTGATCAAGATCACGATTGGGGGAGATCGGATGGCTGGGGTTGAACTCGATCACAACACAGAGCAAAGGGGGGTGCTCTGCGATAGGAGGTCGATGGAAGAATGGCAATGCAACGGCAGGCAGGCAGTGTGGGGAGGCTACTGGCTTCAGAAAGAGGAGGAGAGGGGACTGTTGTGGAGTGCATGCATAGGCACTCGGGAGGAGGCACACAGGACGACGGCAACGTCGGGGGTCGCCGAGGTGATCATGATGGGGGGTCACTGCTGACTGAGGTGGTGAGCAGGGAAGGGCTTCGGGATGGCAGGCTGGCGAGGAGATGGCAGGCTGGCATGAGGGAGAAGACGAAGGTGCACAGGGAGAGGGGTTGCGGGTGGAGAAGTGGGGTGAGGCGACGCGGATAAGGAGGATGGCGTAGGTACTGGAGGTAGGGGATGAGTATAGCAGCTAGGGTTAAGTAGTAGGTGATTAGGTTCAAATGATGATTAAGGTTTGGAAAGTTAACATGGGTTATATAAGGTGCGGATTAGGGTTAAGGGGTAAACGGGTTATTGGGTAGTTTAGTATAATATACGGTGTTGAAGGGTATTGGGTTATTGGGTTTAAAATCCAATAAGAGGTATATGATTATAGGGTTTATGGTATGATTGGATCCAACAGGGTAGGAAACAGAAGATAGTTAATTAGGCCATGAAACAAATAAATAAATTGGGATTAAACAATTCATGCAGAGATAAATAATTGGCAGAAAAATTGAATCAAGAAGATTGAAATCACAGAAGAAAAAAAACAATAGATGAATTTATATCGAGAATGAAGAACAAATACACGGTGTAGAAGAATGAAAGAATACAATCAAATAGAATACATTGGAAAGATAAATACAGTACAAAAATACAGGAAAGGGGATACAGGAGTTACAACGAAGTAGCTCGCCATTCGAAATTGTGCCCACAATTGTTGAAACTCTTTTAACAACAAGTTCGGAGTCCAACACATGGTTCGATGCTATTTTAGCTCCTTGCGAACAAGCAAGTACGAAGTAGCTCACCATTAGAAATTTCTCCCACAACTATTGAAACTCTTTTAACAACAAGTTCGGAGTCCAACACTTGGTTCGATGCTATTTTTGCTACTTGCAAAAAAGCAAGTACAAAGTAGCTCACTATTCGAAATTGCTCCCACAACTGTTGAAACTCTTTTAACAACAAGTTTGGAGTCCAACACTTGGTTCAATGCTATTTTAGCTACTGCAAACAAGCAAGGACAAAGTAGCTCACCATTCGAAATTGCTCCCACAACTGTTGAAACTCTTTTAACAACAAGTTCAGAGCTCAACACTTGGTTCGATGCTACTTTAGCTACTTGCGAGCAAGCAAGCAAGAAGTGGCTCACCATTCGAAATTTCTCCCACAACTGTTGAAAACTCCTTAACACAATTTTATTAGGTGAAAGAAGCTCGTTCGACTACAACATTGTTCGAACACTATAAATAATTTTATTCCATTAAAATTCAAGATACAAGTCTTATTCAAAGATAGATACAAACATTTTGTTCCACCGAAGATGGAGATACAATTCTTAGTCAAGGCTATAGGATCCTACAGAACTATAAAGCCTCGCTCTAACTCCTCCTAGGGAGTGGTACACTTCTATTAAGAGATACGCGAGGGTGATGAGAGCCGTGCCGCTCCCTCGTGGCCTCCAAAGGGATATCCAAGCTTGTGAGTCGAGTGATACCATCAGGACCCGTAGATCGAGCTGTTGCTCCCACAGATGCTCCGCTCGAGGAGCCGGCCACTCCGCTATGAGCATCCCAAGGATTTTGCAAAAGAGGAGGCGAACGAAGCGCTAACTCGTGGAATGATCTTCCTCAGGCGTACTCGTCTCGAGGACACGAAGTGGTTCTAACGTTACTCCCTTCACCAAGCCGTTGCAGATGAAGATTCTCCGCCTCTAACTCCACGACCCATTCCTTGAGAGAGTAATCCGTCACCCTGAGCTTCAAGCGAGGCACTCGGCTCAAACTAACCCCCCGCGAGACATCGGATATAGTCCTCCGAAAATGAGCTGCTTCCAGACTCTTCTCGAGCACCACGTTCTTCAATCTGTCCCTCTTGGATCCTGCTTCGAATAAAGAGTGGGGAAGAAACTTAAGCCTCAAAACCCTGGCTAAAAGCCATCGAAGGGCAGGCCTCCTCACCGCCAGGGGGCACTTCGCAAATTCTCTCTTCGAAATGCCTCATCTCGATATCTCGTCAAGCCAGAGTCACCTCAAATGACCCAACTCCCGCTCTGCTTTAAAAATCTTCTCCCGAGACCGAGCAAGCCCTAACTCGATAACGCCTAGCTTAGGGCAGAGATATGATACCTCGTTACTTTGGAAAAGTCAACCAAAGAAAAGTGTAAATCACTAAGTCTAAAAGGGACCATTAGATGGTTCTACGACTAAATAAAGTTACTCCAAGGTGATTCTTAAGTAGGGATGCAGCAAGTCTCATCAGTTGCCACAAAAGTCACTTTTCATTTGCTCCAATGAAAATACAAAAAGCGGTGGTCAGTACGCTATTAGGTTTCAATACAAAGAACCTAGACTAAAGAGGAAATGAAAGTACAACTGAGTCAGAGGTCGACCACCTTCGAATGATCCTCAGTCGCAAGATGTTTGGCACCACGTGCCATGGCAACAGTCGCGAGGGGCATGACCCCTGGGCCTGCGTCTGCCTCTATTTCTTCGGCCGCGACCTCGAACTCCTCCACCTCCCCATCCTCTTCACCTTCCTCAGAGACATCGTCAAAACCTGGGACAGGGTCTGGGAACAGACGCCATCCGGCACAGTCGACGTCAGGGAATCTCCCGAACTTCGTCAATAGTGCGGGCGTTGACCTTCGCCATGTTCGCATAGAGGAAGCCTTTGGCCTTCTCCATTGCTTGCTCTTCGGCCACCTTTGCCACCTCTATCCTTGCAGAGGCGAAAACCTCCTCCTTGTCCTTTGCAACGAGCTCTTGCTCTTTCAATAACCGAGCTTTGTCCGACTCTAGTTTGGCTACAGTGGTCTCGAGGTACTCCACCCTCGATGCTTTCAGCTCGGCCTGAATCCTCGATTGCTCAAGGTTCTTCACCATCCTAGCTCTATCGGACCGGGCCTTCTCAGTCTCGAGCTTCAACTCCTTCTCCAGGTCGGTCATCTTCTCTATCAGATGCCCGAAGTGGCACGTATCAGGTAAAAAAGGGGGAGGGGGGAGATTCCACAAGTTATGAGACTAACTGACATAACAGCTCGAGCAATATCGAGCGCATCATTGCTAGCAGTCCCTGCCACTAGGACAGACTTGTCCTTCGGCGTAGCAAGATGCCGAACTGCCTGCATACAAGAGGATGAATTGCCGATGAATCTGTCTAGCTTCCTAACTTGTCAGTCGGGGCCGGACGAATATTTTCTTATGTTCCTCGGTCAGGAGTTCCTCGGCCTCAACAGTTAGGGGAGGCACCTCCAAGCCTAAAGCTGTCAAAATAGGGAAGGTCCTCGTGTCCGAAGAAACCGATGGTCCCATCGAAGCCTCTCGCTGCAGAACCACCACAATCGCCTTCGAGGACGGCTCCACGGCAGCGACAAAAGACTTCGACCTCAGCGAAGAAACCTTGTTGGCCACTCTCTTCCTCTTCTTAGGGGCCTTGCAACCCAGAACGCCACGCCTCGCAAGCAGCTCTTCGAAATCCATCAATTCTGCAATCGAGAAAATTGCCGAGGTTAAGGGGAATAAAATTCGACAGTTAAATATATATATATATATGAGTTATGCCGAGCTAAGATGATAAAAAGCAAACTGGGGTTTATATGGCTGAGAAACCTCTGAAGAGCGCCTGCTCAGGTAAGTCCTTCCAATCAAACTTCGGTCGATTGAGAAGCATCTGGACCATCTCATCTTCCTCATGGCTAAGGACTGGACTCTCCTTCACCCTCTTCGAAACTTCCTCGACCCAAGCCATCGGGATGACCCAAGGTTCTCGAATTCGGATAAGGAAGTTCTTATCCCTCGACCTTTTGATCTAGTAAGGATAGCTGACGAGCTTTGCACCATGCCTCAGGGCCAAGTAGAACCTATACTCCAACTTGTGTTGCTAGTGAACCCGGTAGACAGTTCGTAGCACACTCAACCGAGGCTCGAAACCCGTGGCTTGGCAGTGAAGGATGAACCCATTGATTAGCCTCCACACATTCGGCATATACTGAACTGGGTTGATCCTGTACCATCGCAGGACTTCAACGATAAAGGGATGAAGAGGCAGGCGAACATCGGGTAAGAAGGCGTCAACAGGCCAAAAACACATGTCTACTGGCATCAGGGAGTTGGCCCTCACACCAGGTCCTGGAAACATCAAGTCGAATTCACTCGAAATCTGAAAGCAGTCCCATATCATTCTAAGGTCCATTTCGGAGAGAATAGAGACAGTGTCATTGACCTCTGAAGTCTCTTGAGCCTCGTTCTCCTCGAAGCTCTATCCCAGACCGTACATGATACTCTCTCCCATGTCACCCGGAAGATTCCTAACTCTATGGAGTCTAATAAGAGGCTCGGACAACCTGCTGAACTCTCCTAATCTTTGCTCCGTCTCGACAATAGTCTCCACTATCGCCGAAGCGAACCTTACCATGGCTTTAACCTTGTCGATTGCAGGGACTTGACTAGAGGTCGTCTCGAGGTCGACAGTGGGGGAAGTCTCCTGCCTCGAGGAGATAATAGACATTCTATAAAAAGTAAGATAAGTTATCTAAAATTACCTTGATTTGATGGCAACGGCTGGAAAACATTACCGAAGACAGAATATTCCACCAGAAGCTCCCGTTTGACAGTAAAAAATTGTTGAGCCAAAATTTAGAGAATGAGCCAATCAAGGGTGGGTGTGGAGATTTACAAAGAAATAAGTCATTGGCACATTCACCAAGGTTAAAGAGCCCCCATTAGCGCAAAAGCCAGGCCCATTTACCGCAAGATGACAAGATGAGCAAGGCAAACCAAGTTTCTTGACTGGTCAACGGTCAACGGTCAACGACACCATGTGTCACCCTCTCGAAGTCTTCCTAGACTTTGGCAACGTGTGCCGAGCATTCTTGCTACCGACGTCAAAATGTGAGAAATGGTGTTGACTGGTCAACGGTCAACGGTCAATGATACCACGTGTCGCCCTCTCAAAGTCTTCCTACACTTCGGCAACATGCGCCAAGCATTCTTGCCACCGATATCAAAATGCGAGAAATCGCATTGACTGGTCAACAGTCTACTTTGCCACGTGTTGTCCTTTTGAAGTCTTCCTAGACTTCGGCAACATGTGCCGAGCATTCTTGTCACCGACATCAGAACACGAGAAATAGCGTTGACTGGTCAACGGTCAACGGTCAACGACACCACGTATCGCCTCCTCAAAGTCTTCCAAGACTTCGGCATCATGTGCCGAGCATTCATGCCACCGACGTCGAAATGCGAGAAATAGCATTGAATGGTCAATGGTCAACGGCACCACGTGTTGCCCTCTCGAAGTCTTCCTAGACTTTGGCAACATGTGCCGAGCATTCTTGCCACTGACGTCAAAAGGTGAGAAATAGCGTTGATTGGTCAATGGTCAACGGTCAACGACACCACATGTCGCCCTCTAGAAGTCTTCCTAGACTTCGGCAACATGTGCCGAGCATTCTTACCACTGACATCAAAATGCAAGAAATAGCATTGACTAGTCAACGGCCAACGACACCACGTGTCGCCATCTCGAAGTCTTCCTAGACTTCGGCAGCATGTGCCGAGCATTCTTGCCACTGACGTCAAAACACGAGAAATACCATTGACTGGTCAACGATCAACGGTCAACGACAACACTTGTCGCCCTCTCGAAGTCTTCCCACACTTCGGTAACATGCACTGAGCAATCTTGCCACCACGTCAAAATGCGAGAAATGGCATTGACTGGTCAACGAACAATGATGCCACGTATCGCCGTCTCGAAGTCTTCTTAGAATTCGGCAACATGTGCTGAGCGTTCTTGCAACCTACGTCAAAATGTGAGATTTTGCATGGACTGGTCAACGGTTAACGGTCAACAACGCCACGTGTCGCCCTCTCGAAGTCTTCTTAGACTTCGGCAACATGTGCCGAGCATTCTTGCCACCGACGTCAAAATGCGTGAAATGACGTTGATTGGTCAACGGTCAACGATGCCATGTGTCGCCGTCTCGAAGTCTTCCTAGACTTCAGCAACATGGGCCGAGTATTCTTGCCACCAATTTCACAATGCGAGAAATAGCATTGACTGTTCAACGATCAACGGTCAACAACGCTACATGTCGCCCTCTCGAAGTTTTCCTAGACATTGGCAACATGTGACGAGCTTTCTTGCCACCGACGTCAAAATGCGAGAAATGGCGTTGACTGGTCAACGGTCAACAACGCCAGCTATTTCAATCACAATATAATGAAAAGATGATAAATATACAAATTAACTAATTCATACTTTCAAACCAACCAACATCATTCTATATATCTATTCAATTAAAAGAAAATAAAAAAATAGTCGAATAATTACCGAAATTTAGAGATGCTAAGAAACAGACTTACAATCTTGTCAGATTCCTCCATTCTAAAGCTTGCTTGCAAATACTCATATTGTCTACGAAGTTCCTCAATATTTGCCTCCAACTTTTCTATATTACTCCTTAGTTGTGTCTATATAAAATGATCAAACTATAAAACACACATATAATACTATAATTCACCAAAACTTTTCAAACAAAAAAATATATGCAGAAAAGATACCACTATCTGCATGTTGTTTCCCTTCTGATTCCAACATATTCTAAAGCTTCTCTTGCTTCATCAAATTTTCATCTTCTCATTTCATCAACCATTTGATGGAAGTCCTTAGCTTTCTTATGTATTCACTCATTTGTTCACTTTTACCCTAAGAAAATAAAAAATAATAAGATACAATAATGATAAAATTGACCAAACTATTCAACTTTCATGCTTTTTACCATCATCTACAATCCATCATTCTTTGTAATTGAAAATTTAATGATAATATTACTTAAAATGCAAAAGTTCAAATGAAAACATGTATCAATTAGAAGAAAAAACCCTCATATGCAAGTCAATTCGTTCCAATTTCACACTTGACGATCCCCTTGCTTCAATTCCGAAACCTTACATTATTAGGTTTGCATCTGATCCTGAATCTCAAAACTTGACCATATTATTGTAAAAAAGCAGAAAAATAATCAAACACAAACAAATTAAATATTACCCGAAAAAGAATATAAAAACTGAAACAACAATTCTAATTGAAGAAATATTGCTAAAATAATTATGAGAGATTGCTAAAAATAAATGAAAAGCTCAAGAACTTAACAAAAGTAATTTTTCATGAGAAATAATTATAAGAAGTAGTGAACACAATTACCATCAAATTGAAGAATAAAAGCTAATCTTCACGTAACCTACATCTGGGTTAATTACGCCGACGGCATGACATACATGCCTAATTGTCATCTCCGTAATCTCTGGGAGTACACATTGGAGAGAGAGAGTACTGTAAATCAGTGAACAAACAAAAATAGACATATAACCACTTACATTACCTCTTACTTTCCCACAGTTTATTCTTTCCTTCATCTCTTCGCCTTCCAAAATCCCAATTTCTACCATAGCCTCTAAAATCTAATTATACTATATCTTAAGCTAATAGGTCTACCCCTCTCTCCTTTCTCCATTTTGAAATGGAGAAAAGAGAGTAAAAGTAGGAAATCACACCTACCTTAACACGTGCACACCACATTTTTTTACTTAACAAAATAAAATACAAATACAAATACAAAAATAAAAAAAATCCTTCCTCTCCCAACTCCCGTCCTCAAAATCCCGCTAACCCTCCTCCCCACCAAATCTCAGTAGTCGTCGTTTGCCAACCCGCCTAAATCCTCGCTGTCGACGCTCGCTGGCCTACCATGGGTGATGACACCGCCTGTAAGAATTCTCCGATGAATTAGGGTTTTTGAATTCCTAATTTGATTTATAATATTGTATTTATGAAATCCTAATTTACCACCTGCTTTTACTCTTGATTTCTAATTAGGGCGTTTCAATTCTTAAAATTTTAAAAATTAAAATACAAACCCTAATTATGGATTCAAGAATAAAGATTGGTCATTTTCAGACCAAATTCTTATTAATGTTCTGTTCTTGATTCTTTGTTTCTTCAGATCTAATACAATATTACAAAACGCCTTAATTAGAAATCAAGAGTAAAAGTGGGTGGTAAATTAGGGTTTCATGAATACAATATTACAAAACAAATTAGGAATTCAAAAACCCTAATTCGTAGGAGAATTCTTACCGGCGGTGTCATCACCCATGGTAGGCCAGCGAGCATCGATGGCGAGGATTTAGGCGGGTTGGCGAATGACGACTGTTGAGATTTTGTGGGGAGGAGGGTTAGCGGGATTTTGAGGAGGGGAGTTGGGAGAGGAAGGATTTTTTTTTTTTGTTTTTGTATTTTATTTTGTTAAGTAAAAAAATGTGGTGTGCACGTGTTAAAGTATGTGTGATTTCCTACTTTTACTCTCCTTTCTCCATTTCAAAATGGAGAAAGGAGAGAGGGGTAGGCCTATTAGCTTAAGATATAGTATATAATACATACACACATATCCATTATCACTCCATCTCTTATTCCCTTATAAATATATACATACATACAACTCCACTCTCTCACACTCATCTCCTCCTTCATCCCAAGCATCACCCCGACTACCTCCCTCTCACCTCACCTTCATCTCGAATGCTGACTGCCTCCGCCACCGCATGCACCCCTGAGCGCAACTCGAACTCCTACAACTCCATGCAAACTCACCCGGCCACCTACGACACACCAGAGCTCAGTTCTCCACTACCAAGCAGCTGCAACCCAAAGATCCACTGCCTCATTGTTCATTCTTCAACCCGAGCTTCATCTCCACCGTCACCGGAGCTTCACCACCATATCTGACCACTCTTGCCGCCGCACATCGCAGCCACCCTCAGCTTTCATCCCCTCCTCATCTCACACCTGAGCTCTCTATCATCTTCTCCCTGAGCACTGACAGTCGCAACCCAACAAAAACATCTCTACACCTCGAACCTGCCTCCACCTTGCTGCATACACCTCGCACCATCTCCAACTCCACTATACTCTCCTACCCGAACTCCACAGCAAGCCCGAACACCACAGCCACCTCATCCAAACTACCAATAGCCCGACTTCCCTTTGGCTGCCACCAAGCCTCCACTGTCACCTTCATCAACCCAAACATCGATCAAGCCCCCTTATCATTCATCTCAGCCACCACCGCCATCTCACAGTCCCTCGAACCAGTCGTTACTTTTGTTGTTACTCTGTCACATCGCCACCGTAGCCGTCATCGCTCTTGTTTGTTGTTGTCGTCACACTTTCTCGTTGTTACTAGTGCTTGCATGCCCACACTAATCGAATAAAGGCAAGTTTCTCTTGAAGCCATTTATTGTTCATGTTCACGAAACATTTATTGAACTCCCCAAGGGCAGATCCAGGATTGAAAAGTGAAGGGGCTGGTAAACTTTTTTTTATACAAGGTAACACGGTAAAAAATTCACACACGGCAAAAAAGAATTCACATTTAGAATGAATAGAATAGAGTTAGGTTTGGGCCCAAAAAAATAAATAGAAGGCCCAAATATATATGGGGTGAGCTTTAAAACTTTTTTTTCTTTTTGGGTGGGGGGCTGAAGCATTATTCCAAAAAAAAATTATAAAGGTTGCTAAAATGTTTGGGGGGCTGTAGCATACCCTAGCCCCTAGATCCGCCCTTGGAACTTCCGCAAGTAGTTTTTGAATTGATTATCGTATTCATTGAAATCTATATTTGATTCATCGGCAAATCTGAGTAATAATTTTTGTTATTGTGCCATGTTATTAACTCAAGTCTTAAACTGTTAATTCATCGTCATATGCTATTCTATTCGTTTTCCATCGTACAAACACTTGTAATAGACCATAAAACTTCTTTTATTCCATGCACTGCACAAACACATGTTAGAGATATACGTATATGGATACATGTTAACCCTTGTATAATTATTAGTATTATATTTGATATCGTAAACATAATAATTTCCATCATGTTAATAGTAGGAATCTATTCTAATTACTGAATATGAATGCATGTTCAATTCAGGTTATAAGACTATATTTTAGTGAATCACAATCGTTATAAATTGCAAGTATTATACTTCTGCCCTGCTATTTACTCAAACTTGTACTGATACTTCGACCTAGTTTCATATCATATAATTTAGAACCCTGTATATAAAATTTGTAGCCCTCTGTGTCTGGAATTCAGATCATCTGACGGTTTTGCAATTTGACTTACAAACAGATTCCAAGATATTCAGATTTTACTACTGTAATGTTTTAATTCCAGAATGCTATTTAGAAATATATCGTCATGTTTAATTAATTGAAACTATATGTTAACATAGGAATTAAGACCTGCGATTAATCAGAATGTTACTGAAAAACGTTAGGAGCTAGTTTATGATTTTTCTAAGAATTGTTAATGAATTTTCAGTCGAATTATATATATATAAGAATTTACACTGAGTTGATGCCTGTACAGTAGACTCATAAAGTGCTGATTGGTAGACATAGTTTCTGTAATTAGAATGTGTCGTGTGAATATATATTGGAACCGGTAGCGAGTCTACTTTCTGGAACCCCTGATGGAACCTAATTCTCTTTTCTGTAGTAGTGGAAAAGTTAGTTTTTGTAGAACAACATATTATTGTCCAGAATTGTATTTTCATGTTTTAATTGTAAATATGATTAATTTCGCATCTATTGAAACTAACTCTATACAATTCATTGTATGGCACTTGATATCTCATTGATTTTGTTCTGATGCCCATTTTTATTGGTTATATGTTCATAAGTATTATAGTAAAATGATAACAAGCCGGGGTAATAAGGGTACAACTTAGTAATGGACAATATATGAGACTGTACTTGAGGAGGGGCCCGTGTTTCCCGTATTGGTTATTGCTATCGGTATTGTTTTATCGATAATTGTGGATTATTGACTACATTATCTTGATTATCATGTATTGTATCGTGTACCGATCATTGTTTATTGTTTATTGATTATTGTTGTTGAGTACATAATCCAGTAGAATTCACTAGTTAAGTCCAATCGTCACTTGATTGATATTCACCCGAACCTGTGGTATGGGACATAAGATTGCGTGCATTAGATAGGGTAATAAAAGATTTATAGACTTAAGATTAACACTAAGCATCGACACCTGGATTATTGATCATTATTTATTGTTACTGGCCATTGTATTACTAATCATCGACTGTTGATTTTCGAATATTGTTATTGACCATTGATTATTGACTATTGATTATTGATGATCGATGATGGTTTATCGACCATTGATTATTGACTATTGATCCAATTATCAACTATTCTTTATGTAACGCCCCGAATCCCAAATACACTGAATTCGAGATGTTCTATAGGATCTTTACACTTCCTTTAGTACAATTTTACAAGGAAATTTGAACTTTTCACTTTATATCAGAGTTTACATCAATATTACACTTTACATTGCACAGCGGAAGTAAAATTTTACAACAATGAAAATAAATAGTAATCTTTAAGCATTTGTTCCTCTTTAATCTTTATCAAGCCATTTACCTGCATATAAGACTGTGGGTACGTCAGTTTATTCAACCGACGATCATTATACACGGCCATCCTCTCTATGCCGGAAATAGTATAACTTATTTTCCATATTTAGCAAACACAAACTTGTCACATTTCAAACTAAAGGGACTACCCTATTGATGTCGTGTCGTGATTGTGCACTTAGTCCTTAATGCGGTTATTTATGTTACATGACACTAATGCGCACTTGTTCGGATTCTATGCATCCCATACTACATAGGTCCGAGGGACAAGCCTCTTAATCGTTCTTCATCTTTGTAGGGTTCAATCCCTCGCCATGACTTAATCTACTACTGTAACTATGGTGAGTATCCTAGATGATCTATGAGTACAAGCTCGTATACAGAAAATTTTGGAGGGGAATCCCATGCCATGTCTTGACTCATCAAGCATGCATTCTGTGGCAATTCAGCCTCACTTCATGGCACACGATCCTCTTGCAGTCACCAAACATCCCACAAGCGTGGCTAGAGTCCGATCATTCTGAGTTGTGCCCACGCCATGTCTTGACTCATCAAGCATGCATTCTGTGGCTCACACACCCGCACCGTAAACCCTAGTTCTCATACTCGTGTTTTTCTCTCACTTTCATCACATCTTCACTATGCGCTAATCCTTAGTTTTTATTAGAATCATGAACAAAAATCAAAGCTCTAGAGTTAGCCTCTCCACTAACCGAACTTATTCATTCATTTCAACATGACCAACCTTGGTCTTTCTTTTCAAATTTCATGTCACTTCATTTTCAACGCCGGGGGAGACTTAGCTACTCTTTTATTTCAATTTTCAATTCACAATTTCCAAAATGAGCATTTCCAATTCATCAATTCATTATGTTGAGTTATCATACTCAAATAGCATTTCTCCTTTCCAATCATGATTTCTAAATTGTTCAATAGTCCATAACTATACATGAATTTTAATTATTCATCATGAAACTCATGAATTGTTATTTTTCACATTAAAAACCCACATCACTAGTATTCAATCAAGATGGATATTCACACATCATAATTTTTTGCACTATTCTTCAACGAGAATAATTCACATTTCATAGTTATCACATTATTCTCAAAATGAGAAATACTTTACATCACTAACGAATATTCACCATTCATATTTTTCATACTATTCTCAATTAGGAATAAATCACATCCATCACATAATATCACTTCAATCTTTACTATATTAATCTTCTTAATCCTTCATTTCAAGTTCTTTTTGCAAGGTATAATTTTCCCAAAAATACAACCATAGTTCTAATTACACATTTTATTCTCAAATCATGTTTTATTTCATGCAAATAATTCCCAAATCATTTTTATAAAGTCCCATATATTTTTAGAAGAATACCCATATTTTTTTCATAATTTTTGGACAATTAAAAAGCCCAAAAAAATCAATTTTTCAATCTTGCTGAGGGCAAGATTCGAACCCAGCACCCCAGAGAACACAGCCCAGAGCACAGACCACTAGGCCGGTTTGTGCCGGCGGTATAAACATGGCTGAGAGCATTAAATGCTCTAAGCCCACTATTAAATTTGTTTAAAAAAAACAAACAAAATAATATTGCCCACGGGATTCGAACCGGTCACCACAGGGAACCCAACCGCGCTCTCTGACCACTTGAGCTACGTGCTCAGGTTGTCACAGTACAATTTAAACTCTTTTTGAACTAATTTCCTCTGTTGTTAAAATGTCTCAATGTTCAACTAGTCCTCATTTCATTTTGCTTTCATGAAAATTACTGTATAACTCCAAATTAATTCTCCCTCACATAATTTACATACTAGTATGAGCAAAATAATTTTTGTAACAATTAAAACATATTTTCATACACTAATTCAAATTATACATAATAATACTACATTTCTTCTCTTTTCGACATTTCTTCGTATTTAGCATTCTAATCTCTTCATCAATAAATTTTCACCTTAATTCTCTGTCCTTAATCATTTACCCAACATACAACACATATTTTGAATTATTCATGCCCATATTAACACAAAAGATCCATTTAACACAAGAAATTGTATTATCAATCTACTAACTTTTGTGTGTAATTCTTGATAGTAATAAATGTGTTTTTATCAATCAATCCATGATTCTAATCAATTCACATACAACTCAAATAATAGAACCATATATGAATTTGTATATCCGCATTTCAATTATTCAAGATGTCATTTTTCCCAACTAAAGTGTGCTCTTCTTAATCATTTTCATGCTTCATTCTTTCTAATTAAACTAGCATGCATTCCTACTTTAGAAATAGGGAAAATTTACCCACCTTATTGAAGAAAGAACAATTAGCAATCTCCTAAACAAATGTCCTTGCACAAAATGCTCCTCCTTGAACACGCACACTAGCAAGATCCGAGCACTCCAAAGCCAACCCGAGCACTTCCAAAGCCGGCCTCTCCTTCTTGATAGAATGCAAGCACAATCCCACACCCTCTCAATCTTTTAACTCTCAAAAATAACTACTAGATAAAGTAATAGAACTATAGGTTTGGAAGAGTTTATTTGCACAAGAATACTAGCCATGAGAGGGGGTATTTATACTAAAAATCAAGGGAAATAGATGGCTAGGATTGAAGTAGGAGTTAGGAACCAATAGTGAAGATTTAAGGAGGAGTTACACAAACTACCCATGATGAGTAACCACCACACCATGATCCCCATCCAAAATTTGAGTTTCCCTCCAAAAAGAAGTGATCCCGGCCTCCTAAGGGAAAGTGCACTTGCACGTGTACGTGCAATGCACGTGCAAGCATTTGGTCTCCAAAAATTGTACATGAAATTTTGTATAAAATAAAATAGTCTTTTAAATTGTATTCTACATGACAAGTTGTATAAAAATAGATTAATCCATGGGCTTTAGTTTGTGGGCCAAAATAATTATTATAATAAAATAAATGAATTACATTTTGGGCTTTTTAAAAGAAAAGGCTTTTCATCCATTTAAAGGAAGGCTTTTTGTATAAAATAATTTGAAAGCACAAATTTAATTAAATATTTATACCCATCACAATGAAAATAATTATAAGATTTAATTCAATCAAAATATTGCACGTGCACACTACGTGCAAAATAAAATAATTTTTCATTAATTGAAAAATCAGGGGATTACACTTTATCAACCATTGCATCATTGACTATCGAATATTGATCCTACTACCTATTGTTGTTTATTGATCACTGCATACCGACCGATTTTACTGATTACTGATTATTGATTACCGATCAATGTTCTACCGATTGATTATGCTCTACAGCCTTGATTATACTTGACCAATTATTGATTTCTATTGCATGATCATATTGTGCTAGTTCATTGATTATTTCTATATCATACATTATTGTTTCACTGCATGTTGCTACTTATCATTCGAAGCTTGCTATAAAGGACCCCCCCCCACCAAACTCTAGATGTTGAACTTGCAGGTAACGTGGGGGAACCAATAGAAGGATTTGGTGACCAGATCTTCTAGAGGATGGAGTCAGACGTAACCCACATTAATTATCTTGTTTCATGTTTTTTCCCTAGTTATTATTATTGTTAGTTCATGCACTGTATATTCGGGCATTTGACCCGAAGTTCTTGAATCTTAGATATTGGTTATTGTATTCTATTCTTGTTCGCGTGATTATTATTACCTGTATTATTGAGCTTACTGGTATTGTACAACTTATGGATGATATGAGTTGGTATAATTATATTATTCGTTGGGCCTCAGTTATGTGCCTGTATTTCTGTAAATGGGAACCAGGGTGTGACACTAACTGAAGTACAGACCAGGTCGGTCGGTCTAGAGTAGTTACGAGTGAGCCCAAGGGAGCATGCTCTTGATGAGGAGGTTCCCTAGGTGACTCTTGCGCCTAGATTTTTGCTCTTTCTTGTGTACTAATTGAAGTTCCTCAGCAATGTCGAATGTAGCATTGTGTTTTTGCACACATATGCCCGGATGTAATAATATGTATTTGCCTGCTCAGTTTTCCGAGCATGTAACAATTTTTTGATTAAAAAAAAACTTCAAGTTTCCTAACTCGCATTTTTTGTTCGGATGTTGTGATGACTCGGGCTAACCGAGTTTGTAGACTTGTATATTATTGGTGATCTAACAGGGTGTAAGAGCAAAGCTGGATGGTCGAACTATTCCCTAGATTTCGTCTACCCACAAATGAGGGAAGTCACTTCGAGGCGCGGATCAGACCTATAACTTGTTGTATCGTTGGGGTATTATCATGCCACAGAAGCAATTTCGAATGGTAAGCTCTGTTCTGCAATCGATTTTGTGCGATCCGCGATGGAGGCATAGAACCATGGTTGGACTTCAAGCTTGTTTTTTGAGAGGTAATGGATTTTGGAAGCTCCGAATGGTGAGCCCCATTTTTGCAAGGAGCGACGGATATATTGAACAATTTTCTGAACTCCAAACCTATTATCGAGGGGTGTTCGACTAATCGACGGTACAGACATAGGTGGTGAGCCTCGCACCTTAACTCGTTGGTTAAAGAATTGTAGGGGAAGCTACTGGCTGAAGTCCAAATGCTAGTTCATGTTAGGGTTCGAAGGCAATCACAGATTAAATACACAGCGAAAAAAATTACAAAAATGTTGAAACCTAGCCATAGATCCATGTGAAAACCATAAATTGTGTTTAGGAGTTATACCTTAAAGATGGATCAGTTGTCTCCACAGTATGCCGATCACAACACTGTAATAATGTGGTGCCTCTACGGTCGAACGAAACGAAAAAATAAGTCTCCCTCAGACCGTGGTGCTAGCTGTGGGAAGGGGATGTTCCTCCTCACAATCTCTCTCTTTCTCTCTCACTTTCTGTGACGGCTAGGGTTTTTTGCGTGTGTCTTTTCCACAAATATATATCTTATATATAGGTACAGAAAATCAACCCTAAGAGAGTAATGAAGTTGTTAGGCTCACAACCTGACCTGGGTCAGATTTATGTGTGGGTCTTTGAACTTTTGTCGGCTCATTTAATCTAATTAAATATCCAACCAATGTCAGGAATCCAAGTCTTACTTGGATCCTTAATTAAATTCATCTTATGAATTTAAATCCCAATTTCGATCCATTCTAAATGTGTGACCCTGTAGGTTCCCATTACGTTGACAGTAATACTAAAATCATATTTGAGTATTACAAACAGTGAGAAATATCTAGCAATAGATCACTGCTACTCAATTAATGGAAATATCGGTGATTTGACATAACCTATCTGTGACCAATGTTACCATGTAGTCTAGTTTCATTATCCAGATATATTAATTGACCACAAGGCATAGAGCGTGTCACCCTTGTATAGTTCAATCTTTGGTTTTTTAATGTCCGAGTAGACTTACTAAACCTAATGAGATCAATATCTCATATTGACTCATTAGAATATGGCCATATATTTTGCAGTCTCACTCAATCAACGAGCCAGTAGATATCGCTCATATTATGTAAGAGGGACAAATCCTATCTAAGTCACTCACATCCCTCTGCATGATTTGTAGTATATCCAATTAGCACTGGTAACGGGTCGGGTCGGGTCGGGTAGCTCAATACCCGGACCCGGACCCGGTCATTGACGGGTCCAAATACTGGACCCGGACTCAGACCCATGAAATTCGGGTCCGGGTCCAGGTCCGGTTCCCCACAAGAAATGTTACCCGTTCGCTTTCGGGTCCGAGTCCGGGTCCGGGTCCTATTTCTAATCACGGGTCCTATTTCAAACATTATATCCTTTGGCAAGACTCAAGAGTTATACCTACTTTGATTGTACTGGATGGATTATAAGGATGACAAGCTTCTGCAGGTTGGAGTATACAGGATGTCAAATGAACAGATTGGTTGCTCCTTGGCAGATGCCGCAGCAAGTTCGGCATATATGCATTTTCTGGAGACAGCATCAAAATCTTCTCCTTCTTTGCATGTAATCTACATAAATACTTGAGGTAGAAATTCTTTAGATAACAGAAGATTAATTAACTCCCTATGATGTTTAGAGTCAGTTGTTGCACATGATCAAGTTGATCAAACAGCTATCCTATTTGCAACAAGAGAAAATTGGAAATTTTAACGGATGCCATCTTGGTTACAGGTGAAGACTCAACGTAGTTCTTCAAAGAAATGAGGTGAAGTTAGGTTAAAATGAGCATTAAGACAACAGATAGTGCCATCAAGATTGTTGCTTCAATTCTTTATAAACCTAATGACAACAAATTATTTCTTCCTCGAGACAACTTAATCACTGAACAAGTATCATTCTCATTTAGCACATGAATCTGTCGTGCACTACTTTCCTCCTACCATAAGACTTCCTCAACTAATATAAAAACAGGGAAAAAAAAGTGAAAAAATACTTTTCACTAAGGGGTTGGCCATAGAGTAAACCAGAATGCATGGTACTTTTATGATTAACCATTTCATCATAATATTGTTCTTGTTACTTTCCTTCTAATGCTCTACTTCATTTCAGTAGGTACGAACAACCTTTAATTTGTCCCCTCATACGCTCTCCATCATTCTTACCATTCAGCTATTGCTACATATCTTCACCCTCCCCACCCTGTCCACTTTATGACCATTAAGAAACCACTTGACCTATAAGGATATATTAAAATAAACACTGAATCATAAATGTGACAACAAAAATCACTGTAAGAGGATAATGTGTAGTATAGAATCTTGAAGTCGGGTTTTAGCAGGCAACAATGCTGAAATATTAAACTTTGTCCCTAAATTTAGATTTCCCCAGTTGCACACAATAGCTGGTAGTCAGATTAGATTTCGACATGCAGGCTTGCATGAGCTTTGGAGATGAAACCGATGAAGCAGTTACCAATCTATTATGGACAATGGAGAAGTCATGTACAAACTTAAAAAAACTAAAGACACTATGACACTTTTCAAGGTAAAGCCCTCAAAACTACATTCACTTGTTATTTTTTAATGCCTATTAAGTGGAGATATAACTATTGTACAAAAACCTGAAATATTATTACATAGGACTCTCGGGCAATCAAGAAAATATGTTGAGAAAATGAGATTAAATTAAAATGAGGATTTTGAGGTGAATTGAGTGGCAAACGACAAATGTTGTTCAAGTAAGGAGTGTCTACTGGACAAAGTAGACTACGAGACTGAAAAACTTGATTCCTTTAAACGAGAGATAAACGTCCACAACCCCCCCAAAAAAATAACTAAATAAAATCTGCAGATCTGCAAAAAATCTGACTTATACAATATTGAAGTTAACTTATACACACATAAACAACATATAAGTAAATAATTAGACAGAACTAACTACAATGCAAATTAACAACAGAGAAAAAAATACAAATATGATGACTCCCATACATGCTCCGCAGCCACTCTAATTGCACCCATATATGGTGCATTCTAACGGGTAACGGGTCGGGTCCGGGTCGGGTCCGCTTCGTTTTTTGTTTATTTTTCTATTGCGGGTCCGGGTCCGGGTCCGGGTCGGGTCCAATTTTAGGGGACCCAGACCCGACCCGAAATTTCAACGGGTAGTAATTTAGGACCCATACTCTACCCAAATTAGATCGGGTCGGTTCCGGTCCAACGCCGGGTCCGGGTCGGGTCCGGGTCGGGTTCGGGTATCGGGTTTTAATACCAATGCTATATCCAATAGTTGACTTTATAATAACCTTATTACAGGCAATGTTTGATGGTATATCCAACAGTTGTATTTTTGAAATTTATTTTGGACTAAAGAGTTATATGTGATGTAACACTTTTTGTAACCAGTTGGATTTATATATATATAGAATCCATGTAAGTGTTTTGTTCAATTGTGGTTCATCATATTCTTTTGTCTGAATTATTTTTCAAGAAGTTTAGATGTTTGTGGGAAGCAACTCTAGATGTGGTTTTGTTAATTACACCATCTGGAGCATCAGCTTTAAGCAAATTATAGGAGAGAATCCTGGAAGTCAGAAGTGATGTTCGTAGGCCATGTCCTATTCTAAGAAGGGAGTGGCTACCGAAGTGCAAAAAATCGAGATAGGTGAAGAATTAGCCTCAGCTAAAGACCTTGAAGGAAGTAAGAAGCAAGATGATAAGAATAGGCAAGCCAATATTGGAGTGATTACTGAAGATTAGAGCTCAGTTTTGGCACGATGGAAACTGCAAACCGAGTCTAAGTGAGCAAGTCAGAAGGCTTAGGCAGAAGATGCAAGAATTGAAGCACTGAAGCGGCAAGTTGATCAAGGAAAATTTCGGAATATCAGTATGGACTTCATCACAGGATTATCCAGAAGTTCAAAAATGTATGACTCAATTTGGGTTATTAGGGAACCGGTTGACGAAAGTCTGCACATTTTTCAATAAAGATGACTTATACGCTAAAGAAATTAGCGGAAGTCCACATTAAAGGCATAAGGAAGCAGCATGGAGTGCCAGTGTCAGCGATTCTGACCAAGATTCAAGAGTTACATCTTGATTTTGGTAGAGTTACAAGCAGCTTGGGGATCGAGGTCGGGTTCTTTGGAGAACCAGTTCGTGGATGAGCCACTTTGGAGCTGGAAAGCCATATAAGCTTTCTTTCCCCGAGTTATTTAGTGTATGTGTATTTTTCTGCTCTCCTGATTTAATGTAGTTCTGAGGACAAAACTATTTTAAGGAGGGAGTAATGTAATATCCCAGACGGATATTATATTTATATAATTATTATTTTATTATTATTTTATTTTTATTGAAATATTTTTGGTGGATATCACCCAGTTTTCTTAATAAACATTATCTGTATATATATACCAGTCTGTATACATCTGTATTGTATCAAATTGGTACTATAATCTTCCGAACTGACAATAAAATTTATTTTATTATTATTTTTGGAATTAAATTATTTTTATACGGATTGTGCGGTTTAACAAACGAAAATTATCGATGTATAGATTAAAGTATACTTATGCGTATTTTATCGATTTCGTACATTTGTACAAATCGTGTAGTGTGTATTTTGGACAAAAATATCTCTTTTTGTCATGATAAATCAATTTAGATGGCTAAGTTTTGTTGGAAAGATTAAACCTAGGATTAATTAAGGATACATAGGACATGAGGTATTCTTCTAGAAACCTCTCTCCTCCACCTCACCCCTTCACCTTACCTCCACCTCACCCTCCCCCATCCCTTGAGTATGGCCGGCCCATCCCTACCCCAAGGGGGTTTGTGCAAATGTGTGGGTGTTTCTGCACTCTCCACCTTCTCTTCCACCCTATAAATACCCCCCCCCCCCTCTCCACCTCTTGTCTCATTTTTACAAAGACAAAAAAATAGAGGAAAAGAAAGAGAGAATAAAAATCCTAATTTGAGAGTTCTTCATTGTAGGTTTTCTTAAGAGTTGTAGTAGAAGCTAGGAGGAAGGAGAAGGTTGCTAGCTAGTCCTTCCTACAAGGAACCAAGGTGGGGGTTCTCTACTCTCTTTATGTATTTCTTCCCATTTTTATTTTGTATATGTGAACCCATCTTTAGGGTTATTTATTTTGTGTATGTATAAAAGAACCCATCTTTAGGGTTGGCTATGTGTTGTATGTGAAAAAAGAACCCAACTTGGGATGTTTTGTTGTTATAGGTTAAAAAAAGAACGCATCTTTAAGATGAGGGGTTGTTGTATGTGTGTTTCTAACAACTTGGACTAAAGACTTTAAGCATAAACATAATTGTAGGGATCAAAATGATCCCATGGAGATATGGATGGTAGAACTTAAATAAATGGCATAAAGATTGAGTCTTTAAGAATTGTGATTATTTTGAACTACTTGGACTAATTATTAAGCATAAAATGGTTGTAGGGATCAAAATGATCCCATGGATGGTGGAACTTAAATAAAACACATAAAGGTTGAACCTTTAACTTTGTTATGTTTATTGTTGTTATTATGATTGTTTTGTTAACACAAAACTACAACTTGGACCTAGACTATGTGCATATAAAGAGTAGTGTAGAAGAAATACTTACATACCCATTCTAGGGTTGTAGAACTCAACTAGCTAACAAAAGATAAGTCTTTTGTGTAGGTTGCTCTCTACTTGTTAAAAATCAAGTCCTTGGTAAATCTAGTTCATGAAGGATTAAGCTTCTGTTTTACTCCTAGGTTGTGAAACATTAAGCTTCCATTTTGCTTCTATAATGATAAAATATTAGTCTTTGTAGCATGTCTATTTTGATTTTATAATGGAAATGATTACTTCTTCTCTTATTGTATGAAGGAACGTGTAGAATTGAAGAAAAGTGGATTTTGTTGTATGTAGGACTTGTAATTTATAAAAAGTAGATTTTTGTAATATGTAGAAATTTATAGTTCATAAAGTTAGATTTTTGTAATATTTTAAGACTTGTAATTCATAAAGAGAAGTAGTTTTTGTAATAGCTAGTGAATATTCATGCTTAAGTTGTAGTAAATATTCATGCTTAAGTTGTAGTGAAGTTCATGCTTAAGTTGTAGTAGATATTCATACCTAAGTTATAGTGAAGTTCATACTTAATTTGTAGTAGATATTCATGCCTAATTTGTAGTGAAGTTCATGCTTAAGTTGCAGTAGATATTCATGCTTAAGTTGTAGTGAAGTTCATGCTTAAGTTGTAGTAGATATTCATGCTTAAGTTGTAGTAAAGTTTCATGGCTAAGTTTTAGTAAAAATCATGCTTAAGTTGTAGTAAATATCCATGCTTAAGTTGTTGTAAAGTTCATGCTTAAGTTGTAGTGAAGTTCATGCTTAAGTTGTAGTAGTTATTCATGCTTGAGTTGTAGTAAAAGAATCATGTGGTAGTTTTAGTGTTTAGTAAAGAAACTCATGCTAAGTTGTTGTAGGTTATTGTACTAAAGGAACCCATCATGCTAATGTAGTAAAGAAACCATTCTTAAGTTGTGTAGGAAAGAAACCCATCATGCTTGAGTTGTATATGCTAAAAGAAAACCATGCTTAAGTAGTTGTAGTAAAGAATTCATGCTTGAGCTTATATGTGTAGTTATTCTAGATTCAAAAGAACCCATGCTTAAGGTTGTGTAGTTATTCTAGACTCAAAAAAAACCATTCATGCTTGAGATTACATGTGGTAGTGTTCTAATAAAAAGAACCCATTCATGCTTGTATAAGTGTTCTAGTTTTAAAAAGAACCCATTCATGCTTGTGATGAAGTAAAGAAATCTTGCTTAAGTTGTGTAGTAAAGAAACCCATCATGCTAGATTTTTGTAGTAAGAATCATGTTTAAGTTGTTGTAGGTTGTTGTAGTAAAGAAACCCATTCTTAAGTTGCAACCCATGCTTGAATTGATTGTAGTAAGTAACCCATGCTTGAGTTGATTATAGTAAGAAGCCCTTGCTTGAGTTGTTGTAGTAAAGTACCCATGCTTGAGATGTGTAGTTGTTCTAGATTTAAAAGAATCCATGCTTGAGTTTGTATGGTTGTTTTAGATTCAAAAGAATCCATGCATGTTTAAGTTATATGTTGTAGTGGTTTTTAGTGAAATTCTAAAAGGAACCCATGAGTTTAGCTTGCATGCTAATCCAATTAAATTATTGAAATGAACCCATATTCCATAGTTGTTCCAGTTTGATTTTTAAGAGAAACCTATGAAACTAGGTCCATGATAGTTCTAGCTCGAATTGGCAAGGAAACCATGCATTTAGGTTCTAGGTGGTTCTACCTCAACCTTGAGAAAGAACCCATGAACTTAATCGCATGTTGTCCTAGTTCATATTTGGGAAAAAGAACCCATGAGTTCTAGTTGTACATATATCTAATTGAAATTTGACCATATGATGTGAACATGCTTCATCTTCAATATATGGATAATAATGGTTGGGAAAGTCACTAGGATTGCTACCTCGGTAAAAGCTCGTCTAGGGTCTTATAGTTACCCTAGGGGTCATCGACCATCAAGACTCGCATCTTACCACCTTGGAAACTATGGATAAATCATTCCTCGAGCACTGACGGATCTTAACTGATGTGGGTTGATCGCGGGCCGAGTATGTTGACAAGATCCGAGTTAGGGGTAGTGATGAGTGAGGGAGATCCCTTCACCGGTGTCTTGGATCGATAGGCCACGAGTTGGATCGAGATAATCTTAAGAAAGTTCTTATTGAAAACCCCGTGAGATTGTTTGGGTCTAGTGACATCGTTAGGGTAGTAACTTATGGCTATTACTACTTAACCTTTACTTATTATCATTTTTGCCGAAGGAAAAGAGTTGGTGTTAAGGGTGATACCTTATGATCCGACCTGTCCTATAGGCCGATGCTAGGCGGTGTTATTGGGTTGTACCCTTCTTGTCAAAGGGATACGGTCCGTGCCTTCTCACAAGTTGGGAGCACGGGATTCGTATCTCGTTTGTTAAATTCTAAAGTGCCTTGGTAAGAGGAAGCGATTCCTATCAGAGCTAGGGGGGATGAATCCCCAGGAACTTCGTCTTGTCTTGTATCTAAGGGCGAGGAGCCCTAGACTACGGTCTGGCTAGGAGGCGGCAGGGGATGCTTCGAGCTAACCTGTGGCCGTGGAAACTCCAAAGATTCGTCAGATATTTGAGTGAGGTCCAGTGTGTCTGGTGGGATTAGACCGTTGTAGGGCAACCTCATCAGTCATGTCTAATCTTCAGAAACAAGTCGAGTACAAGAGTAGAATTCATGGCACAGGTTCAAATCCATATATATGAAGAAACGGCTTGATATGGGGCATATGTAGTATGGGCTGCATACTGTCCCAGAGTCTTTCTTGCATTAGAATAAGAGCATCATTGCATTAGTTATTCGGGCATTAGAGTCTAAGGCATAGCATACACTGACACATCAATTATACATACACGTTCTCTTTTCATCAGTCTATTTGCTTTAAGTGGAGAATCACTGCTAGTCATCAGCCTTAAAGCGTCAGTATATGTACTGACGTCCTCATTTCAATAGGTTTTGGATTGCAGAAGTACAGGTATAGGATTCAGGAGGACTCAAGGCAAGAGAAGAAAGAGTCGATTTTATTTCTGCTGTAATATATATTGTTTACTATTGTTCCAATGTAATAATTGTTGTAAATTATTTAATTGTTGGGAAGCATTCAAGTGAGTACCAAGTGTTGTTCTTTATTCATTATACTCTGATGTAAAATTGTTGAAAGTTGTAACACTTGGGCTTTTAAAGATATTATTGTAACACTGATGTAATGTATTGCAGTTTTATAACATCCGGACTTGTAATACATTTGTGTCAAATAAAAAGTTTTAAATTTACCTTTTTTTGTGTATTGTGGTTAATTGAAGGAAAGATTCTGGTTTATGTCACAGTTTTCCAGTATATGGAAATCGGGGCGTTACAAGTATCTAATAACCAAGATGCAGAAGTAGATAAATTGACTTCTCTAACAAAAATACCTATAGTGGAAGTCTCACTTTTTTTCTTCTTCTTAAGCTCCTCCAGATACTTATGGCAGTTCCTCTTCCAATGTCCGGTCTCACCACAGTGGAAATATGTGCCCTCCTTGGCCACCCCACCCTTAGGTTTCAAGGCAGAAGTGCTGAGCTTAAAATTGCCCTTGTCCTTCTCCTTGCCCTTGGGTTTCGTAATCTGCTTTTTGCCCTTGCCCTTACCTTTGGCCAGTTGAACCATCATAATGGTATTTTCCTTACTAGTGTTCTGCTCTTCTCAACATGCTTAGCAGTTTTGGCAGAGGTTTTTTAATTTCATTCATGTTGTAGTTCTTGACGAATTTACAATAACTTTTGGACGACGATTGCAGGACCAAGTCAGGGGCCCACTCTTGACCCAAAGGAAAACCAAGTCTTTCATGGTTCTCTATGTACCCAGTCATCTTGAGCACATGAGTTCTAATATGGCTTCCTTTTGCCGGTTTGCACTGAAATAATGCCTTTGAGACTTCAAACCTCTCATACCTAGCCTGGTTTTGATAGGGCCTCTTGAGGTGTACAATCATATTGTAGGCATCCGTGTTCTCATGTTGCTTCTGAAGCTCAGAGTTCATGGTGACTAGCATGAGACAACCAACATCCAAAGCGTCATCTTGATGCTTCTTATGAGCATCCTTTTTGGTGCGAGGGCACTTGCAACAGGTGGCTCAAGAACAGGTTGCTCTAGAACATACTGTTTTTTGTCATGCCTGAGGACTATCCTTAGATTTCTGTACTAGTGTAGAAAATGTGTCCCAGACAGTTTGTCCTTCTCAAGGACAAATCGCAATGATAGGTTATTTAATGTGTTGGATGTCATGGTAATCTATCAACAGAAATATGCAAAGTATATATAATTTCATTGAAATGTTTAACAACAATATGCAAAGTAAGAAATATTTAACCATCAACAGAAATATGCAGAGCATGTTTCATGACATTGAAATATTTAATGAGGTCTTTTATTAAATATATCTCCTACTATTTTTATTCAAATCGATGACCCTCATCATTGACTCAGAAAATCCCACCATAAGATTTTCTAGTAGGCCAAGATCCATATTTCACCTCGTTCTGAGTAAGTTTTGACCGATCACCCAAAATTCAGTTATTTAGGTAGAGAACACTTCCCAATTGCATTGTATGCAACTCTTGGATAGTTGGTGAATAACACTTATTATAATCTATCTCATAGACTAAAGCCCAACTCTATAATTCCAAACTCTCAAACCTATTGAAATAGCCTAGTTAAGTCAGACTCAATAGTTGGCAGTTGAATATTACTTTTATCCCATCACGTCTCACCAGGATAAATAAAGACACCCTACTTTGGAAGACCTACACTTAAATTGATCCTAGCCTAGACGAGTGTCGTGCATTGGAAGACATCTTATTATGTCTTAATATTTATTTTGAGGGATTTTGTTATTTTACTAATTTATCTCACCAGCCATTATCCACTAGCATGCAACAAAAAGAAAATAATGCATCTCATACAACATAATATATATATATATATGTGTGTGTGTGTGTGTGTGTGTGTGTGTGTGTGTGTGTGTGTGTGTGTGACATGGTTGGCCCCTAACACATTTATACTCCAAAGCCAATGAGATTATCAACAATCAAACATAGGGATTATAGCATCTTCTATAAGCAGTTTCCTAGTAAAGTCCTTGTATGGTTGCCAATTCCTTGCCTGCACAGTCAGATTACATTTACATATAAAGAAAGAATGTACAATTGGAGTGTAGAGAGAATGAATTACATTCATAATGTAGAAAGAAAGTCACGACACATAGGCTATATATAAATTACAATTAGAATGTAGAGAGATGGACGACACACAGGCCATATTAAAATACCAGAATATAAACTATACATCACAGAACATAAATCATGCATCACAGAACCAAGGCCACAACCACGCACCATGCATCACATAACATAATAAATAAATAATATGTTGTGATTTTATTTAGCTTATTTAAAAAGGATTGGTTTTGGGGAAAATCAATGCCCTACGCAGAGTTGGCACGGGGGTCAAAGGGAGGCCTCCCGCCCCTTGCGGGGTGCGGGACAGTGCCCCAAAGAAAAAAATTTGCCTCATCATCCCTTGCCACTGCCAGAGCATGAACTCTTCATATTTTAAGAAACCCTACCGTCACTGCAAACGACGTAGGTGCATGAACTCTTCATGCTTTAAGAAACCCTAACGTCACTGCAAATCCCATCTTACTGCTCCAGGATTTTAATGGTTCCAAACCTAGGGCTACCATGATATGGCATCTTTGTTAACAACCAACATATAGTTGATTCTTTATATTGCAATTGTTGCAAAAATTATATCACATATGAATATTTCTTCCAAAAGTGCGAATATATCATGAATATTCACATATCATACATAACCGAATTATGATTTCGCAAGTGGCTCTGATACCACTATTAGGTTTCTTTGAAGGCAATCATAGATAAATACACAGCGAAAAAATTACAAAAAATATTGAAACATAGCCATGGATGCATGTCAAAACCATAAATCGTGTTTAGGAGTTATACCTTAAAGATGGATCTGTTGTCTCCATAGTATGCTGATCACAGGACTGCAATATTGCGGTGCCTCTACGGTATCCACACAAACGGAATGAAAAATGGCACTTCCTCAGACCACGGTGCTAGCTGCAGGAAGGGAATGTTCCTCCTCATGATCTCTCTCTCTATCTCACTTTCTGTGACGGCTAAGGTTTTTCACGTGTGTCTTTTTCACAGATACATATCATATATATAGGTGCAGAAAACCAACCCTAAGAGAGTAACGAGGTTGTTGGGCTCACAACTTAACCTAGGTCAGATTCGTATGTGGACCTTTAAACTTTAGTCTACCCATTTAATCTAATTAAATGTCCAACCAATGTTAGGAATCCAAGTCTTACTTGGATCTCTAATTAAATTCATCTTATGAATTTAAATCCCAATTTCGAACAATTCTAAGTGTGTGACTCTATAGGTTCCCATTACGTTGACAGTAATACTAAAATCATATTCA
The DNA here is from genome assembly GCA_017893485.1 of Hemerocallis citrina. Lineage (NCBI taxonomy): Eukaryota > Viridiplantae > Streptophyta > Magnoliopsida > Asparagales > Asphodelaceae > Hemerocallis > Hemerocallis citrina. The sequence continues at coordinate 165,329,207 of CM030362.1, read as the reverse complement.
AGTGTTTCAAACAATTAGCAGTATCTAGCAATACATCACTGATAATCAAGTGACGGGAATGTCAGTGATTTGACATAAGCTATCTGTTACCAACGTTACCATGTAGTCTAGTTCCATTGTCCAAATATCCTAATTGACCATAAGGTATAGAGCGTGTCACCCTTGTATAGTTCAATCTTTGATTTCTTGATGTCCGAGTAGACTTACTAAAATTAATGAGATCAATATCTCATATTGACTTATTTGAGTACGGTCATGCATTTTGCAGTCTCACTCAATTAAGGAGACATTAGATATTGCTCCTATTATGTAAGTGGGACAAATCCTATCTAAGTCACTCACATCCCTCCGCATGATTTGTAGTATATCTAATAGTCGACTTTATAATCACCTTATTATAGGCAAAACATTTGACAGAATTCAAACATATAACTTTTCATGTAGGAAACCCTAGTGACTTCAAGTCAAAGGCTTACGTACACCATGGTCACTGTGAGAACCTCTTATGACACTCACGTAACAATACATGCAGCATTCTCATGGTGGGTCAATCCAGTAAATAATTACTCTAATATATACCCATGTGAAGACTTGATATCTCATATCCCGTGAGAATGGTAATCAGTTTATGCACACACTAGTCTCTATATATTATCATTGTCCTAATTCACAATAATACTTGACTAGTGACATTTAAGGACAGTGTTTTAATTTCAGCTAATAGGATCTCCCAATCAAGTCATGCACTTGATATTCCCCATGGCATTGAACTTACTATTCTAAGAACTTCATTACGTTCATTTAATTTCTTAATAAATAACACAATAAATGAAATACTTAAATATGAAATAAATGTCATGATACGAAGTAAACTAGTAAATTCAATACACAACTGGCCTCTAGGGCATACACCAACAGTTTAGTCGTTAGGGAAATGTGTCGAGAGGCTGAAATTTAGTAATGTTTTGCTATTGGCCCAAATTAACATGTCGAAGGACTAGTAAAGCAAAATTGAGGAGAAATTCATGAGTGCCTCGGATTACCACACCGATGGATGAGCCAAGCGAGTTTTAAGAGAACTTAGCAAGTTGCTAGGTTTACCTCCGATGGATGAGTTGTGCAAATTAATTCAAAAGGAAATAAGTAAAGGCTAATTTAGCACTAAATCCCCTGAGGTGTAACATATTTTTATTTAATACCCTAAGTTGCTAATTTAGCACTAAATACCATATAGTTTGGGGTATTTAGTGCTATATACCCTGAGTTGTTACATAGTTGCGGACCCACATGTAACACCTCAGGGTATATAGCACTAAATCCCCCTACCCTATAGGGTATTTAGTGCTAAATTAGCAACTCAAATTATTAAATAAAAAATATGTTACACCTTATGGTATTTGACACTAAATACCCCAAACTACATGATATTTAGTGCTAAATTAGACAAAACTAAAAAAATTTGACATTTTATTCATAGATGATTAAAAAATTACGTGTTTTCCGCTGAGCAAATGTTTATTACATACTGGCCTTCAAGGCTTTATTACAATTTTGCCAAAGTTTGGAGTGTTAGGCAATCTCATAAAACTTCATCATGTGTTCTATATTCTGGGTCCTCGATATTTCCTTTTCCCCCAGGTCTTCAAGTCGGTAAGTCCGGGGACGAACCACTTTGGAGACCTTATAAGGTCCCTCCCAAATTGGTGCCACCTTCCCCCTTTTTCCGGGGGTCAGTGATTTCAAGCTTCCTTAGGACCGGGTGACCCTCTTGGATATTGGCTAGCTAAACCTTCATATTATAGAATGGCTCCACCCTTTGCTGATAGATATTTCTCTTGAGGGTGTATTTTTCACGCACTTTGTTAACTAAGTCGAGGTTTCCCAGAGTCCGTCAGAGTTGGTTCTTTCATCAAAGTTCATGAGACGGGGGAAAGGGAGTCCGACTTCCAGAGGAATCATGGTCTCAGAGCCGTATGTGAGATTGAACAGTGATTCTCCTGTCGGTCCTCGTTTGTTCATTCTATATGACCAGTGCGCGCTCGACAGTTCCTCCACCCATAATCCTTTAGGGAATTCGTCCAACCATTTCTTGAGACCATCAAGGATCTGGCGGTTCGCATTCTAGGCTTGGCCATTCGACTGAGGGTGGGAGATGGTGGATAATTTTTGCTAAATCCTCTAATCTGCGCAGAACTTGTGGAAACCTCTTGCTGCAATTGCACGACATTGTCAGTGACTAATATTTGTGGGATTCTGAACTTATAAATGATTTGCTTCCAAAAGATCTAATGGACTTTGTGTCGATTATGGACATTGGCGGTTTAGTCTCGACCCATTTTGTAAAATAGTCTGTTGTCACCACCAGTAGGTTTCTTTGGTCGGTTGCAGGGGGAAAGGTCCGACTGAATCCATTCTCCACAGGGAGAAGTGGGAAAACCTAGAAATGGACATAAGCTCCGCCTGGGGGTTGTGCTTTATTGAAAAGAACCTCTAGCCGGGGGCACATCGACGAATCTGCTCCTGCACGTCATGGAGCAGGGTTGGCCAGAAGTATCCGTGGTTGATGATTTTTCTGGCGAGTGATCTCTCTCCCATGTGGCAGCCGCCTGCAACCCTCCTCCCCCATTCATTTCATTGAGGGTGTATCATGCTTCCTCGGGGGAGAGGCAGCAGAGGTGGGGTCTTCTGTCAACCAGAGTGTAGGAGTGTTTGAACAGGTTACCTTCTGCAAGTGTGTACCTTTCTGGTCTAGTCTGGATCTTTCTTGCCTCCTATGGTTCCGAAGGGATTATCCTCTTGTCGAGGAGGTTGATTAAAGGCTCCATCCTGTTGCCTGTGGTCATTTGGTCTTCGACACAATAGGTCCTAATAGCTTCCCCGTCAATGCTCATACTGACAAGGATTTCAATGAGTATCGTGTGATCCAGACCTTCGAAGGAAGTGGAAGACAGTTTGGAGAGAGCATATGCTTGAACATTTTCCTCTTCGAGGTGCGAGTGACTGAGGATTCTTGAAAGACAGACAGAAGTTTCATAACATAGGGCATGTACTTGACCATCCGTGAGTCTCGAGCTTCATATTCTCTAGATATTTGGTTCACGACTAGTTGGGAGTCGTTGAATGCCTCCACCAGTTGAGCCCCCGCTTTCCAAGCTAGGAGGAATTTAGCTATCAAGGCTTATACTTGGTCTCATTAATGGAGGCTCAAAAATTCAGACAGAGGGAATATCGAGGACAAACTCGTCAGGTTCTAGTAATATCACCCCAGCCCCGCTTCCTTCTTTGCACAAGGACCCGTCGACATAAAGGGTCCAACGGGAAGAGTCTTTTTGTGCTTCGGATTGATCGGGGATGGTGTTCTCAATGATAAAATCGGCTAAGGTGTGGGCCTTGATTGCAGTCCTCAGCTTATATGTGATATCATCCTGACTCACCTCCCCAACCGCCTAAAATTTTTTGGCTTGTGGAGGACCTGCTTCAGGGACTGATCAGTGAGGACTTGGACGAAATGCGCCTGGAAGTAGGGACGAAGCTTTCGTGCATGATCAACACATATACCATCTTCTCCATTTTCGTGTAACAGAGATCAGCATCGTGGAAGACTTTGCTCACGTAGTAGATAGGCTTCTTAACCTTGTCTTCCTCCTGAACCAGGATGACACTGAGAGTCTGCTCCGAAGTGGCCAAATTAGGTATAGGGTCTCACCCGGCTCTGGTTTACTAAGCGGGGGATCACCAGATATTCCTTTAAATAATTGAAGGCCCATTGTTTTGGTTCCCCCCATTCAAAGTACTGGGACACTGTGGGCCTTAAAGAAGGTGAAACACTTTTCACAGACTTGGATTGAAACCGCCCGATTGCCACGAGGCACCCGGTGAGCATTTGAACCTCTTTAACGTTAACCAGAGGTGCCATGTCGGGGATGGACTGAATTTTCTCTGGGTTGGCCTCTATTCCCTTCTAACTGCCCACGAAGTCGAGGAACTTCCCCAGTGAGACACCAAAGTCACGTTTTCAATGGTTCAACCTCATGTTATGCTTCCTCAGGAAGGCCTTTTCGAGGCCTTTGATGTGGTCCTCTCTTCAAAGGCTCTTGGCGTGCATATCGTCAATGTAGACCTCCATATTTCGGCCTATCTACAATTTGAACACTTTGCTGACCAGACGTTGGTATGTGGCAAAGCATTATTCAAACCGAATGGCATTACCCAGTAGCAACAGAGCCCTTGGTCGATGATAAAGGAGGTCTTTGGGATGTCCAGGGGGAACATCCAAATCTAGTTGTACCCTTAGAACACGTCCATGAAGTTGAGGAGTTCATGCCCGGACGTGGCACCTATCAGGGATTCGATGCTTGAGAGCGGGAAGAGGTCATTCAGACATGCCTTATTAAGATCTGTGAAGTCTATGCATATTATCCACTTACTGCTAGCCTTCTTGACCATCATTATATTAGCTAGCCATTCAAGGTAGCTAACCTCCTGGATGAAATGGGCGACGAGGAGTTTGGACCAATTTTTTCATGAATGTTGTCTGTCCAGGGCAAATTTTTGGCACTTCTGTTGCACCAATTTGGCATCGGGAATGATGCTCATAATGTGCATTACTAGTTCCTCTGAAATGTCCGACATATCAGAGGCTATCCAGGAAAATAGGTCTCGATTCCTTCAAATGCAATCAACGACCTTCCCCTTGAGCTCAGGATGAAGGGCCTGACTCACTTGGAATTTCTTGCTGTATCTTCCTCTGAATATGGGACTTCTTCTAAATCATTGATGGGTTCGAAGCTGTTCGGGCTACTTTTCGAGGGGATTTTCACTGCATCAAGAGGGAGGACCGAGCCCCCCACTGTGGCGGTATAGCACGCCCAAGCTACCTCCTAACTACCCTTGACCATTAATCCCAAAGATGGAATTATAGGAAGCTTTTACATTGACCAACATAAAGTGCATGAGTTCGGTTCAGATTGCAGGGGACACCCCAACGATCACGTCAAAGGTGATGATTCCCTCGATCTGGATCGGGGTTCCAGAAAAACTGCGAAAAGTATAGCCAGCTGGCTTTAGCCTATCCTGGGAGAGTTTTAAACCCTTAAAAGCATTAGGAAGAGGATGTTGACCAAACTGCCGTTATCAACTAGGATCCGACGGACCTTGTGGTTCACCATCCAGAGGTTGATTACTAGTTCATTGCAATGGAGGGAGTGGACACCCTCCAAATCTTCACCCAAAAAATTCAGGCATTCCCGGACTTTTGGGAGGAGGGCAATTGTGCACCGAGTTCACCTCTCATATGAACGCCTTCCTAAAGGAGTTAGACTTCCCTCATGGGTCTTCCACGTATGGAATGGAAGATTGTTATTTGCCCCGACTCCTGGGAATCGGCCTCCTTCTCTGGAAACTTAAGTGGTCCTCGAGCGAGGAGAGGAAAAACCTTATCCTTCATAGTGAATTTGGACAGATAGTCTCATCGGATCAAGGCTTCAATCTCATCTTTGAGCACTACCAAGATGCTAGCAGTGAGGGGGGTGAAATTTTCAAACCGAGGCATAGTTGGAGGATGCCTATGACAAGAAGCATCTTAGATGAGGACATCAGTTCGAGATGATTTGGGAGCTTCTATCATCTAGGATAGCTATTCTATTAGCCTAGTCATTTTCATTTCAGCACTTTTAGTAATTTTGGTATATGTAGTAGTTTTGCTATTTGCACCTTTTACTTTCTGCATATTGGGATATATTTTAAATATTTATTTTGAGATTTATTTTGAGCCAATATATAGGCCTTTAGACTAATGAGAAAGTATGCTTTGATTGATAATAAAAAAATTGTGTGATAGAGTTTTTCCTCTTCATTCCTCTTTTTGTGCGAGACCTTGAGAAAAAATTATGGTTTGTGAGAAATTCTAGACTACACCCCCATCACATTCCTTAATCACTGCAGCCTCCTCTTTTTCTCTTCTTCCTTCCCGAAGCCTCACAATCCCCACCCACTCTTTCCCTTCCATCACCCGACCTCCACTCCCTCTCTCCTCTCCAGTCAACCACCCCCCCCTCCCTCTTTTCCTTACCGTCGTCGACCCTGCCCCTCCCCCGCCAGTGTCGTCGATGTTGCTAGTGCACCGCAAACCACCGGTGCACCCACCCCCTTCTTCTAACCATCGTCGACTCCCTAGCCGTCGTCGACCCTCCTCCTCCCCTGCCAGTGACCCGCAGACCACCGGTGCTCCCACTGTACGCTGATGCCCCAACCCCTGCCTTCTTCTTCTTCTTCCGAGCGCAAACAGATAGTGCAAGCAAGATCAAATTGCAGATTGCTGTTTGGGTTGTGGATCAAATCCAGATCAAGCATTTTCTTCCTCTCCATCCGTGCCGGCAGCGAACCCCGGTAACTTCTTTTCATTCCTCCATTGTTTATGTTACTTCTTATCATCTCTAGAATATTATCTAAATTTATTGTCGTCCACAAATATTGAGTGTGTGCTTCTACTTGCCTAATAGTATACGAATCACTATTGAATATTTTACGTGCTATGAACACTTAAGTATAATCATTGAATCTTAGGCTTGATATTTAATTGGGATTGCTAACATAGTTCATTTCTTGAAAATTCATCAAACCAATCACTAGTTTAAATTTTCAACTTAATCGGCACTACATGTTGGTAAACTTAATCTTTTAATATTCTTCAAAATTCTTTACCTAGGGTTAAGTTGACATCATTTTGGTATCAGAGTGAATGTTTTAAAATCCTAATTCTTGCATCATTTAGTCATAATTTCAGCATTCATTTAGGATCATTTTAGGGTCATTTTAAGATCATTTTAGTTTTTTTAAACATCATTTTAGGTGCATGTAGGTCACGTTGTAATGCCCCGAGTTTCCAATACCCAGAACTAGTGACACAAGCCAGAACCTTTCCTTCAAATGAGTCACAACACAACAAAATCGTAGGAAATTAAAAACTTTTATTGCATCAAAATGTTATTGCAATTTCCAATGATTACAACATTTACAATAAATTAGTACATCATGAATATACAATAATATTGGAAAGAAAACTTTCACTCGAATTCTTCTCACGGCTTCAGTTTTTCCCGCGCTACCCACAATCAGGTAATCCTGCAAACTCACCAAACTATGGGCACGTCAGTTGAATACAACTGAAGCAATACTATAATACAGCGATCCTCGCTATACCATAATATAGCGATTCCAATCCTCAACAACCAAAATTTGATGCAAAATAAAAGTGATGTCAAACAAGTGTCGGTGTATGCCATGGCTTAGATCTAATGCACACACTATGCACACTTGCTCCTAAAGCTATTGCACGCTTGATTGGAGAGATATGCATCCCATACTACACATTCCCAAACCAAACGACGTTCTTCAATTGATGGAGTTCGATCCCCCGCTATGCATCCTACTCTTGTGCTCTCTCCTGTCTCTGATACTCTAGCGATGATGAGGCTACAGTCGTTCGATTCACTCCTGTTGCTACCACACTAGTGGTGTCCATTGCCTCGTGTTTTACCCATTATGCCCAAAATCGCAGTCGCACGGCTCACTTCTGTCGCTGACCAAATAATTAGTAGAGATGCGGTAATTCTGCCTTATGTACCTCACCAAAAACTGATATAGGGACACTAGGGCTCCTTACCGAGGACATTATTTTAAAGCCTCCATAGAGTTCACTCACAGAGCAGTCTCTGAGTCCCTTACCAGCATTGATCAACATAGGACCTGACGGATATTAGGATTTTCCCAACTCTCTACTACCATCGTCCTTGCACTAGACCAGAACTTACTGTCGAGACGATGCCACCACTCCAAACCTTCTCAAAGGTTGTTACGGTCATAAAGGCACTCACACCGAAGATAATAGAGCCCCCACAAGGTTCACTCACAAAGCAACTCTAAGTCCCCTGCCGCATTAAACGAACTTAGGATTCGGCCAAGAGTGAAGATGCCACGCGTCTCCTTGACAGGCAAACACAACACCCACTAGTGTATATCCTTACCTTCAACAATGACTCAAGCTACTCCTACAACAGCACAACCCAAGGTACTAGTGCTAACTCACTCTAGGACCAAGATTAAGAATGAGGTTAGTCATGTGATTACTAGCATTTCATCTAATTATCGGAATTCCAAAACTCTAATCAATCTCTAATCCTTTTTCATTGCCTCATTCTGAATTATTAGGCGGGTCTAGGTCTAATTCATTTTAACCAAAACTATTCTAGTTAGATATGATATCTATCAACTTTCATGTCCTAACTTAATAAACAACTTCTGTTTATTATGAACAACTAGTTAAGTTCTACATTTAGACTTTTTTCTAGTTAATTACCTTTTTCATTATTAGAACCTAACCCATCCCACAATAGGACTCAATCTTGACCTCAAATTCGGCCAAAGGGTTGGCCCGCCTCGGCCCACACTTGGCCCGAACCAATGAAGAACCGACTCCATTGCTCGTCGCAACCGCCATCTACACATGGAGTTCGATCGCAACCTCAGCCCGACCAAACACGTAGCTTCCGCTAACCTTCACGCTCCACGGCCCTCGACAAGTGGTAACACCAAATACAACCATGAAATCCTTCCATGAATGGAGAGTACGTCGGCGCACGAGTCATCTCCTCCAATGCATTTGATATGATACGGATTCCTATTCTACCTGTCTAGATATGCCAACAAGACTTAATCCTAGAGTCTCAAACTCAACCAATATAGCCCATAAGACACTACCCTAGGAATAAATTTTACACCATGAATACTCAAAAAGAGTGCTAAAAAGCTCTAAAAATAGAAAATCACATTGTCAAACAGCAAGCATACAATTGGCATTCATGCCAAAACGGGATCGTTCCCGGTCCCATTTCTTCAAAGAAACGTGATCGGGCGCTCTCCATTCATCTACTCAAAGTAGAAAGCAAGCACAAGCACAAATTGGACATGAATCTCATCCTAAAGTGATCAACAACCATGCATAAACATCCATCACAATTCCTACTTCAAAATAGTGAACAAACATGTCTATATTGTAGAACTATAAGCACACATGAGCTACTCATAACATGAAACTTTAGATAATTTAAATCCTAAATCATTCCCACATCCACAACATAATTTATGACCCACAAATGCAACTTAAAACTCAAATTCTACAAGTTCAAACTCAATCTCATAAGCATAGTTCAAACAGTGAGCTTTAAGAGTCTATGTGTTTCTGTTGTTACTTGAAAATTTTATTATAATTCATGTACTGAACCAAATCATGAATTATTAGACATTCCAAAAAGATCTATGTGTATACTACAACTCTCTAGTTACACACTTCCTTAGATTAAGTGGTTTAAGTGGTCAAATAAGTCATTATTTAACATGCATGCAATAATTTCTAGAACAAAGAAACAACTAACTAGTGCTAACATAAAAATACTTTTAAAATAACAAATGATCTCTAAACTTCATGAAATTTGAAACATAAGACCTTCATACATGGTAACAGAAAATGTTTTAATTTTAAGTGATTCTACCAAGTACTTTTCAAGTTATGACTACTTGAAGATTAACTAAAAAAACAGATTATCTTCACTCTGTATTTTCTTTTCAGAAGAGTCAATAGTTTCGGATTTTATAAAAATAGCAAACGATGTCCAAAAATTTAAAAAAAATTATATTCAAACACTTAACACATATTGGAAGCACATACTAAAATTTCAGCAATAGATCCTAAGTGATTACAAAGTTATGAGCTTTAGAAAATCATAGTCAGAACCTAAGCCATATCTGTTTTCTGCACAGTCAATGTTCAAGTTTGTATTTAATTAAAATAGCAAATTAATTCCAAAAATTATGAAATTTGGAATCATGGTTTATAACATGCATAAGAATATACGTTTAAAATTTTAACTTCAAACTCCAAATAATTTTTGAGTTATAGCATCCATACCTAGCACACTTTTCTGTTATCCGCTTTACTGGATTTTTATCTAGTCTTCCACTAATAAACTAGCATGCAATAAATTTCTACCACTTAATTACACATTTCATGACTTCTCCTGCTTTCAAGACTATATCACAATTTCACCACACAAAATTAAACACTACAAAGGTTTAGAAACACCCACCTTAAAATTGTACACAAGAACACCTTCAAGCTCCACCTACTTTGCTCTTCTCCTCCTTGCTCCTTGATCTTTCCCTTCTTTCTCCTATCCCTTGGCTCTCCTTCTCCTTGAATCCTCCTCCTTCTTAAATCAGTAGCTTAGAGTGCAAATGAAGTGATTGAAGTAGGCTGAGGTGTAGAAAAAATGTTCAAGTGTAGGAGAATAAGGGAAAATGAGCTAGTGCAAAAGAGAGGAGATTAAATAGAGGAGGCTTCATGATGGGGGAGAGGGTTGAGTGTGAGAGGAAACAAAGATGCTTAGGTTTCTACAAGATTCTCTTGAAACTCTCACACCCATCATGATAACCATTCAAAAATCAAAACCCTAGTTCTCTTCCCTCGAAGCCCATGATTTGGCAATATTATATTTATATATATGTACATAGTGTAGTGTGTAGTATAATATATATATATATAGAGTAAGTCTATTAAGAGCTCAGAAGCTGAATGCCTTATCGGGAGCTGGAGCTAATAGCCATCCGATCTGGTTTGATTCAGATCGAATGGCTGAGATCAGATCCCGTTCTCCATGCTTTTTGTTGAGGGTAAAATGGTCGTTTACTCTCTCCTCTCCTTCTATCACCCCGCTCACTCTCCCGTTCTCTGTTCTCTCTCTCCCCACTCCCCAAATCAACACCAAACCCTAGCTCCAAATCCGACGCTCTCTCCTCCCGGCGCTCCTCCTCTCTCGCCCCCTTCGACTTTCGAAACCCATCAACTTTCGTTATCTCTCTACCTCTCTCAATCGTCATCTCTCTCCCTCTCTCAATCTCATCTCTCTCCCTATCTCTCCAGACCCTTGACCGCAAATCCGTCGCCTCTCTCTCGCCCCCTTCGACTTTCGAAACCCTAGACGGGTTCGAAATCCCCTTAAGCCCCCATCGACCTTCGTCAGCCCCATTCCACCGCTTGTTCTCTCGACCACCACTCAGACCTTCGAAAACATGGAGAACTGATCTCCATCTCCATCTCCAACTTGGGTAGAGGTAAAATTTCAACTTGGGTAGAGGTAAAGTTGATATCTTTATTAGAATTACCCCATTAATTTTAATAAAGCTGAAAACCCAAGTTGATACTTGATGTTCTGTTTGTGTTATTTCTGAGCTTACAAATTTTGCATACTTCATGATCTGTCTGTGTTAGTTCTGGACTGTCAAATTTTTTCATACTTCATGATCTGTTTGTATTGGTTCTAAGCTTACAAAATTTTGAAGTATACATGCTGTGTTTGTGTTAGTTGTGAGCACTTGACAAAATTTGATACTTCATGATCAGTTGGTGTTAGTTCTGTGCTGGCAAAATTTGATACTTCATGCTATTTTAGTGTTGGTTCTGAGCGAGGGCAAAATTTAACACTTCATGATCTGTTTGTGTTAAATTTTCATGCTCAGAAGTGTTCTGATGCATTTTTTTCCTGAATCTGGGCTAAGATGACTGCTGATTTGATGCTCATGCTTTGATGTCAATATTTTTGCTATGGCAGTGATGAAATCACACTATTATGCTTCATTATGAGATTACAATGTGGTGATATTACACTAATGCACCTAATTTGGTTATGACTGTGATGATATTACACTGTTATGCTTCATTCATAATTTAGGGATTGAAGATTTTCTAAATTTGGGCAATGATGAACATGCTCATGTAAACGGTATACGATATGTAAAATTGGTTTTGTAGAAATGCTTAAGAAACTAACTCAAAATAAGCTAGTAATAGTATACATGTGTCCTCCTTATGATGTATATGTGTGTGAACATGAAATCGTTTCAACATAGAGGTGTTCATGCTTAATGATGTGGGCTAGATACCATGTAACATTTGGCAAGTGTAATTTAAGAACCATATTATTTGAGATCTTTATCATCTATTCTGTATCTGTGAAAAGTTTGTTTATTAATTTGTGAATTCTTTCACTTGTTAGATAGTTTTGTGAACCATACTGTATTGTTATGCCATGTTGCTATTATTTATGAATACATTGTTATGCCATGTTGCATCTTCTGCTTGCCTGTGCATTGATATAGAACTTTAGGAAATTGTGAGATTTATGACTTAAGTTACTAAGATGTGTTTACTGACTGTAGCTTTAGTCAGTTGTTCTCCTAAATATCTCATTATAAGTAAACTGTTGTCCCAGATTTAATGAATCAGTTAAAAGTGCTTTACTGATTTGCTCCTAATCTTCTCCAAAGTGAAATGTAAAGGGTGTTTGTCGCTAAAACTGTTTTCTTTATAAAACAATCTTTTAACTCAAAAACCTGTTATTTGTTCTTGTCCTTAGCCTTTAAGAAAAATGCAGTCAACATTTCAAGGAATTCTGTTCAAAATCAGACTTATTTTAATCAATGTAGCATATTATTTGTTAGGGATGTGCTAATCACTTAAATGGAAGAGTTTGGGAAGACAAAAAAGAGTATTAGCGGCATAGAAATATCTTATCTTTTATTTTGTCAGTTTGCTTTTGTAACACTGAAATGCTTCTTAGGATATCACAAAATTTGTACATGTACTGATTTTGTTAATTTATAACTTGCATGGTAGGTTGAGCACTTGGAGCAATTGGAAATGCAAAAAATTTGAACAAGGTGTTTGCATCTCAAGAATAGTGTGTGGAACAAGATGATCAGCTACAATATGTCAGGGAAGTATTCGATTCCCCAAACAGTCTGTTACATTCATGTGATTGTGAGTTTGCTTCCTCTTTGGATAACTTGGATTCTAGTTTAACAAGTGATGATGAGATGGATTATGTTTTTGTAGTTGCACACTATGAATCATTTATTTAATGATTTGTAGGAGTGACTAGTGATGAATTAATCCTATCTGAGCTTTATTTTTCCTCGTTGGTTATAAGTGATGATGAGATCGATTATGTTTCTGAAGTTGCACACTATGATTTAATGATTAATAGGAGTGACTAGTGATGAAATAATCCTATCTGAGCTTTACGATTGTCACTTCACTGAATGTTGCCAAATTCCCTGACTCATATATAGCTAGTCTATTAAGAGCTGGGAAGCTGAGATCCTTATTGGGAGCTGGAGTTTTCAGTTATTCGATATTCACACCATTATGGTTGGCATGACATATTTTATTTCTGAGCGATATTTTATTTCTGAGCATTCTAAGTTGGCATTTGGGTGTGTGTGTGTGTGTGTGTGTGTGTGTGTGTGTGTGTGTGTATAGGGGGGGCACGGTTGAAACTAGTTGGCATGACATAATAATGCAGCCCTAGAAAAATAAGTTTGCTTGATTTACAACAAACACTGAAATAGAAGTGTGTTCTGAGCCTACAACAACTTCAAAGACCTGTATTTGTTGCTCGTGTACAATTAAGAAAATAACTTTTTCAGAGTAATGACTGATTAATGATGCGGTAGTTCTCGGCTTATTCATTTTGAGCGTTTATGTGTTTTATGCTTAGTAGCTAATATTAATAGCACTATCTGGCATGTTTGGTTTTTTTTTGAAGATGGAATATGCACTTAGTCATCTCCTATTGAATGCAATAATTTTATGTGTGTACTTTTCCCAGTAAAATAGTTAAAATTTTGAAACTTGTAATTGATATTTGTATATGAAATCTAGATATTTAGAATTTTGTAAATTTTTTATTTCTCATTCATATCCAAAATGTTCTTATATTTTCTGCAGCTACTTGGTTACCCTGGACCTCTTGCTAATTGTAAGCCTAGAAATGCCTTCATTGATGCTGTTGCGTCTACTTAAAGCGGCTTTCCTGTTTTCTTTACTGCTCATTTGACTAAGTGGTCAACAAAATTCTGTAGTTCTGCTGACAGTTTGCTTGTTTTCTTTACTAAATTTTCTGTTCGTTCTGGGCTTACTTCAAGTTGACAAAATTGAATACTTCATGATCTGCACTTGGCATAATTTTGTACTTCAAGTTCTATTTGTCTTTGTTCTGAGATTACAAAAATTGATACTTCATGATCTGTATCTGATTGTTTTGAGCTAACAAAATTTGTACACTTCAAGCTCTGTTTGTGTTAGCTCTGGACTCGCAAAAATTGATACTTTATGTTATGTTTGTGTTATTTATGAGCTTACAAATTTTGCATAATTCATGATCTGTATGTGTTAGTTATGGACTGGCAAATTTTGCCATACTACATGTTCTGTCTGTGTTACTTCTGGAATAGCAAATTTTGCATACTTCATGATATGTGTGTGTTATCTCTGGACTGGCAAATTATTTGATACTTCATGTTCTGTTTGTGTAATTTCTGAGCTTCCAAAATTTGCATACTTCATGCTCTGTTGGTGTTAGCTCTGGACTGTCAAAATTGGATACTTCAGGTTCTGTATGTGTTAGTCCTGAGCTTACAAAAATTGTATACTTCATGCTCTGTTTGTGTTAGATCTGGATATGCAAAATTTGTATACTTCATTTTCTGTTTGTGTTAGTTCTGAGCTTACAAAAATTGTATACTTCATGCTCTGGGCTGTCAAAATTTGATACTTCATGTTCTGTTTGTGTTAGTTCTGAGCTTACAAATTTTGCATACTTCATGATCTGTGTGTGTTATCTCTGGACTGGCAAATTTTTGATACTTCATGTTCTGTTTGTGTTAATTCTGAGCTTACAAATTTTGTATACATCATGATCTGTCTGTGTTAGCTCTGGACTGGCAAAATTTGATACTTCATGTTCTGTTTGTGTTATTTCTGAGTTTTCAAATTTTGTATACTTCATGCTCTGTTTGTGTTAGCTCTGGACCGGCAAATTTTGCATACTTCATGTTATGTTTGTGTTAATTCTGAGTTTACAAATTTTTCATACTTCATCCTCTGTTTGTGTTGGTTCTGAACGGTCAAATTTTGAGGCTTCCATGATCTGTTTGTGTTAGTTCTGAGCTTACAAAATTGGTTACTTCATGCTCTGTCTGTGTTAGTTCAGAGGTTTCATTCATGATATCAAAAAAATAATGAACTGAATATGTGGAAGAAATTCAATCTTCATAGAATTGCAAGATAATACTTTACAAAAACTTTACAGCGTCATAAATGTACTTGACATCTGACATTTTACAAAGAACTGAAACATAACAAACACTTTATAGCATAGTACAATGTTTAATAACGTACAGGTACATGACCAAAATTTACAAATACTGAAAGTGTACAACAACAACCACAACAACAACAACAACAACAACAATTTAAACAACAACAACAACAACAACAACAACAATTTAAACAACCACAATTTAAACAACAACAACAACAACAATTTAAACAACAACAACAACAACAACAACAACAACAACTTAAACAACAACAACAACAACAACAACAACAACAACAACAACAGCAACTTAAACTTAAACAACAACAACAACAACAACAACAACTTAAACAACAACAACAACTTAAACAACAACAACAACAACAACTTAAACAACAACAACAACTTAAACAACAACAACAACAACTTAAAATTTCAACTTGGATAGAGCCTCAGAAACACAACTCGTATTCAAAGAAGCAGCAGAAGTGTAATGCACCATGACAAAACAAAGTGCAAAACTAAAAGAGACCCAAATTAAGTTCATCATTGCCCAAATTCAGAAAATCTTCAATCCCTAAATTATGAATGAAGCATAACAGTGTAATATCATCACAGTCATAACCAAATTAGGTGCATTAGTGTAATATCACCAAATTGTAATCTCATAATGAAGCATAATAGAGTGATTTCATCACTGCCATAGCAAAAATATTGACATCAAAGCATGAGCATCAAATCAGCAGTCATCTTAGCCCAGATTCAGGAAAAAAAATGCATCAGAACACTTCTGAGCATGAAAATTTAACACAAACAGATCATGAAGTGTTAAATTTTGCCCTCGCTCAGAACCAACACTAAAATAGCATGAAGTATCAAATTTTGCCAGCACAGAACTAACACCAACTGATCATGAAGTATCAAATTTTGTCAAGTGCTCACAACTAACACAAACACAGCATGTATACTTCAAAATTTTGTAAGCTTAGAACCAATACAAACAGATCATGAAGTATGCAAAAATTTAACAGTCCAGAACTAACACAGACAGATCATGAAGTATGCAAAATTTGTAAGCTCAGAAATAATACAAACAGAACATCAAGTATCAACTTGGGTTTTCAGCTTTATTAAAATTAATGGGGTAATTCTAATAAAGATATCAACTTTACCTCTACCCAAGTTGAAATTTTACCTCTACCCAAGTTGCAGATGGAGATGGAGATCAGTTCTCCATGTTTTCAAAGGTCTAAGTGGTGGTCGAGAGAACAAGCGGTGGAATGGGGCTAACGAAGGTCGATGGGGGCTTAAGGGGATTTCGAACCCGTCTAGGGTTTCGAAAGTCGAAGGGGGCGAGAGAGAGGCGACGGATTTGGGGTCAAGGGTCTAGAGAGATAGGGAGAGAGATGAGATTGAGAGAGGGAGAGAGATGACGATTGAGAGAGGTGGAGAGATGACGAAAGTTGATGGGTTTCGAAAGTCGAAGGGGGCGAGAGAGGAGGAGCGCCGGGAGGAGAGAGCGTCGGATTTGGAGCTAGGGTTTGGTGTTGATTTGGGGAGTGGGGAGAGAGAGAACAGAGAACGGGAGAGTGAGCGGGGTGATAGAAGGAGAGGAGAGAGTAAACGACCATTTTACCCTCAACAAAAAGCATGGAGAACGGGATCTGATCTCAGCCATTCGATCTGAATCAAACCAGATCGGATGGCTGTTAGCTCCAGCTCCCGATAAGGCATTCAGCTTCCGAGCTCTTAATAGACTTACTATATATATATATATATATATATATAATAAAACACAAAGAAAGCTATCAAGTGGCTCACCTTCAATCCCCCAAAAATCAAAGGCCCAGATCTAACCTCACAAACATTTTTTCCCTCCCAAAATTTCAAACTCCAAACAAATTTTTCCCCGCAAAACTAAAAAACTCATTACTTTTTTACTTTCTCTCTCTTATCTTTTCACTTTTTCATATTTCTTTCTTTCTCTCTCTCCCTATCTCTCTCTCCCATTCTTTCTTTATTTACTTAGAAATTTAGATTTTAAGATTTCATGTTTGTAAATTTTCAGATTTTTTATGTTTTTTATTGCACATATTATATTAAAAAATAACAAATATATCTCTTTAAATATTAAATTTCATCATTTTCCACACTTAAATTTTAAGAAGTTAGATTTACACCCCCATTTATAATTATTTTTCAACATATACTAATAGAAACATGGTCTTTTATTTACAACTAATTATTGTCATACTATTCAAACTTGGGTTACATAATTGTTGTTTGACTGTTTACAGGGCTTTTCGTATTTTGTATCGTTCTGAAGACGTGCCGTAGGCACGTGCCCACGGGCAAATCTAGTATATAAAATAAAACACAAAGAAAGCTATCAAGTGGCTCACCTTCAATCCCCCTAAAATCAAAGGCTCAGATCTAACCTCACAAAACACATTTTTCCTCCCAAAATTTCAAACCCCAAAACCAAAAATTTTCCCCCAAAACTAAAAAACTCATTATTTTATTACTATCTCTCTCCTCTCTCTTCACTTTTTCATATTTCTCTCCCCCCCCCCCCTCTCTCTCTCTCCCATTCTTTCTTTATTTAATTAGAAGTTTAGATTTTAAGATTTTAGGTTTGTAAAATTTTCAGAATTTTTATGTTTTTTTCTTATTGCACATGTTATATTGAAAATAGCAAATATCTTTTCAACAGTTAAATTTCATCATTTTCCATTCCTAAAGTTCTAAGAAGTTGGATTTTACACCCCCATTTATAATTATTTTTCAACATATACTAATAAAAATATGGACTTTTATTTACAACTAATTATTGTTATACTATTCAAACTTGAGCTACATAATTGTTGTTTTACTATTTACAGGGCTTTTAGTTTGTTATATCGTTCCGAAGCCGTGCTGTAGGCACGTGCCCATGGGCAAATCTAGTATATATATATATATATATATATATATATATATATATATATATATATATATATATGATGTGCACATGACATGTTAGGCTCATAGAATCAAATTGATTATGGCTAGAACCCAAATGTCCAACCATGTTTAGTTTGGTTGACTCAAACATACACTCAAGTTGGTGCACAAAAAAATAAATTTGTACAGACAAATTGTAGCACACTCAAAAATTAATTTTAAGACAAAATTTTATAAACACAATCAATCATATTCATATATTATTATACAAATAATAGTCAATTATTTACACATTTCATCTTCAATTATAATTGAGTCAAGTATATCCAACTTTGGTTCTACAATTGCAACTTTGTTGAGTTCGAAACATATCGAATAATAATATATTACAATACTTACTCAATTAAAATTGAGAAAATTACATTAATACGTGCAACTCTCAATCGTGCACGAATTAAAGTAAAAAATAGAATTATACTATTTTGCGGAGTCTTACACACGTTTTCCAAAATTTTAGCAAGCACACGTCCTCACGACCCCTAGTTTTCCTGAAGAGCGTCTTCGCAGCACCATCACAAATCCTGAAGATCCTTTCTTGTCTCTCCCAAACTACCCAATAAGGAATCCTAAGAATCAGCGAGCCCCTCTTCGACCTGAAATGGACAACACTGACATTTTCACTATCCTCGTTGTCATTCAAGCAACTCTCGCTAATATTAATCAAAGGCTTGAGCCAGCGGAATTGAATCAAAATGTTGTCCCTGAGCTTCATCGTCAGATCCCTCAAGGGAACGATCGTGACGACCGACATCAAGATCGTTACCCTGACGAACAATACAAGAAGAACATTAAGGCTGACGTTCCCCACTTTGAAGATCATATGAAACCCCAAGCTTATCTTGATTAGATCCGTGCCATGGACCACTACTTCGTTTGGTTGTACATGAGCGAAGACCTGAAGGTCAAATTTGTAACGATGAAATTGACTGGTAAAGCTCAACAACAATGGATCAATCTTGAATATGTCCGCAGAAACCGAGGCCTAGCACTCATAGTCACTTAGAAGGCCATGAAAGAGAAGCTCACTGAGAGATATATGTCATTGTCGTTCTACACCCGATTGCTAGATTCGTGGAACCAACTCTATTAAGGAAGCAAATTCACCCAAGAGTTTGTGGATAAGTTCGATGACTTCCTCGTTTGGTGCAATGCTTTAGGTAAAGAGAGCGAAGAACAAACCCTCACCAGGTTCACAGTTGGACTACGAGCTGATTTAAGGAACGAGCTAATCCATAGAAATGCGGAGTCCTTAACAGCAGCTTATGCCCTTGTCCTCGATGTGGATTCCCTTAAAGCAAGTTCCACTACAAGTCCAGCAATTCAAGAGATCATTCCTCAATCCCCCTAGATTTAAGTCATCTTCTCAGTACCCCAATAAGTCTTACCTAAGTAAGCCTACTTCAAATCCCTATCCACCTAGAAATGACAACAAGGGTAAGAACACTGAAAGAGATTACTCTAAGATTGATCACCTCACTAAGTGCTATAAATGCAAGGAATACGGCCATGTTGCTAGCAACTAATCCATCCCCAATAGGATCAACATTGTAGAAGGTACCGCTACCATTGTTGATGGTTTCAACAATGACTTTTCTTATTAACCTATTGAAAATGACTACTTCGAAAAAGAAACGGAAGACCAGTATCTCAACTGTATTTGGTCGATCCAATCACCTTTTTTTGAATGTAGTCAGATGTGCATTGTTCCAACCAAAAGAAGAAGATGATTGGAAGCGCATTACTATATTACATACCTTTACGATAATAGGTGACAAAAACTGTAAGGTGATTGTTGACAGTGAAACAACATCAACGATGTCTCTTCAGCAGTCCTAGCCAAGACCAGGCATTAAGCTGAATCACATCCACACCCTTACAAAGTATCTTGGATTGATGTGACAGCCCTCCAAGTAACACAATATTGTTTGGTCCTTGTAGATATCAAAACCGGTAAGGAACAAATGTAGTGTGATGTGCTCAAAATGAATGTGGGTCAAGTAGGGAAACCTTGGTTATATGACCTCGATGTGACAATATATGGTCGATCTAACCAATGTGTGTTCCACCATGACGGAGTAAAGATAACCACAAACTAGTCCGTCTGTGAAAACACCAACTCTCTCGAGAAAGGGCAAGGAAGTAGCTTATATAGGTGAAAAGGAACTCATGGAAGAAATTGACAAAGGGACAACCGTTCTCCGACTCACGGCATGGGAAGCCCCTAAAAAGTTTGAGTCACCCATCCCTCCCCAAGTCACTCTTGTCTTTCAGAAATTTGCATGTGTTTTTTCGCTGACCTCCCTAACTAGTTACCCCCACTACGTGACATCCAACACTCCATTGACCTGGTTTCAGGAGTGAGTTTCCTAACTTGCCACGCTATCGAATGAATCCGAAGGAACATGTTGAGTTGAAAAGGCAAGTTGACGAGTTATTGGCAAATGAATTTATCGGAGAAAGCTTAACTCTTTGCACAGTTCCTGCTTTGTTGACGCCAAAAAAAGATGGAGCCTGGCTATGTGGGTGGACAGTTGTGCCATAAACAAAATTACAGTAAAGTACCGATTTTCAATTTCCCATTTGGATGACATGTTGGACATGATGTCTAGTGCCACATTTTTTTCCAATATTGATCTGAAAGTGGCTACTGCCAAATATGTGTTCATCCTGGTGATAAATGAAAGACCGTCTTCAAGACGAATGATGGCCTATACGAATGGATGGTCATGCCGTTTGGAATGACGAATGCCTCGAGCACATTTATGAGAATCATAACACAAGTACTCCATCCCTTTATAGGCAAGTTTCTTATGGTGTACTTTGATGATATTCTCATTTACAGCCGTTCCGTTAGGCAACATCTTGACCATTTGCGATAGGTCTGCGGTGTTTTGAGAAAGAAACAGTTTTATGCTAATCCTGCTAAATGTACCATCCGCTCTGATCAGACTATCTATCTGGAATTTATTGTCTCCGCCAAAGGACTATCCGCTGACCCAGAAAAGATAAGGACTGCTATTGAGTGGCCTGAGCCCCACAACATACGTGATGTGCGGAATTTTCATGGTCTTGCCACCTTCTTTCGTCGGTTTGCAAGAATTTAGTATAATCATGGCTCCGATAACCGACTGTTTGAAGAAATATAAATTCGTCTGGTCGAAAGCAGTCACGAAAGTCTTCGACAAGATCAAGAAAAGAATGACTCAGATACCTGACATGAGGTTTCCTGATTTTACTAAAGTGATTTGAAGTAATGTGTGATGCTTCTGATATTGGTAGGTGGAGTCATCAGTCAAGAGAGTCACCCTGTTGCCTATTTCAGTGAACAGTTGTATGATGCAAAACAAAAATACTCCACTTATGACAATGAATTCTACACGGTAATTCAGTCACTTTGCTATTGACGAAATTACCTCCTGCCGCAAGAATTCATCATCTTCTCAGACCATGAAGCCTTGCGATTCCTCAATTCCCAACAAAAGCTAAATTCGAGACATGCTCGATGGGTAACGTTTCTACAAGAATATTTGTATACCATTAGGCATAAGAAATGTGTTGATAATAAGGCTACGGATGTGCTAAGTCACTGTCACATGATCTTATCCATACTGCGCAACGAAGTTATGGTATTTGAGAGATTAAAAGATGAGTATGCATCCTGCCCAGATTTTCACGAGATCTACACCTCTTTGAAGGATGTCATCACTCGAGTGATAGATAATTATTTCCTGAAAGATGATTATCTCTTCTATCACTTCAAACTGTACATTCCTAGTACATCATTATGAGAGTATCTTGCTGGAAAATTGCACGTTGGTGGCCTTGCTTGACACTTTGGCATTAACAAGACCATTGATGTTGTGGAACATAGATTTTACTGGCCTAAACTTAAAAGGGACGTTGCGAGACTTGTTAACTGATGTTATACTTGTCAACTCACCAAACAACAAAAATAAAACACATGCCTGTATAATCCCTTACCTATTCCAGTTGTCCTTGAGAAGATGTCAGCATGAATTCCGTGTTAGGCTTACCGAAAACACAAAAAAAACACAATTTCATTCTTGTTATCGTGGACCATTTTTCTAAAATGTCCCACTTTCTCCCATGTTCGAAAAATTTTGATGCATCTCGTGTAGCTCAAATTTCTTCGATAATATTGTGAAGCAACATTGGTTGCCAAAAACAATTGTGTCTGATAGAGATGTGAAATTTACGAGTTACTTTTGGAAGACCCTATAACACAAGATGAGAACAAAAGTGAAATTCTCTTCAGCCTTCCATCTACAGACAGATGGACAGACTGAAGTTGTCAATCGGAGTATTGGAAATCTCTTGCATACTCTTGTGGCAGAAAACTTAGGAACTTCAGACTTAAAGTTAACTGTTGCTGAATTTGCCTACAACATATCAAAGAATAGAACCACCAGCATGAGTCCATATGAAGTTATGCATGGTTATCGTCCTAGGAGGCTCATAGATCTTGTCCCCATGTTAGAACATCATAGAGACTCAGAGTATGCATCCACATTTGCATCTAGCATTCATGACTTGCATAGAGAAATTTTCAAGAAAATTGATGAGAACAATTTTTAACTACAAGTTAAGGGCAGATACTAGAAGAAAATTTGAAACTTTTGATATTGGTGATGATGTGATGGTTCAGATTCGGCCAGAACGGTTCCCACATGGGTCCGTTAAGAAATTGAATGCACGTGTTGCAGGCCCATATGAAATTTTGCATAAAATCAATAATGTTGTCTATGTCGTTGACCTTCCTGAAGGTTTTGTCATAAGTAAGACTTTTAATATTAAGGATCTAGTACCCTATGAAGGCCCAGGATTTAATCATATAAATCCTCTTATAGACGAGCCTACCCTGCAGCCTACTAGTGAGATTTCCACATTTCTCCCTTTAGCTGACACTACTCACCCATCAACAGAAAAATTGGATAATATTTTAGTTAGTTAGATAATATCTACTAGAGATAGTGGTATTCATAGGTATTTGGTGTGATGGAAGAACAAGCCAGAGTCGGAGGACAATTAGATTGATCGTGAAGAACTACAACGCTTGGATCCAGACCTTTTGGAGTGCTATGACAGAAGCACTAGGTTTGACTTGACTGGGTCGAACTCTCTCCCACCCGGAAAGAATGATGAGGACATCAGTTCGAGAAGATTGGGCATTTCTATCAGCGCAGACATCGTCTAAGATGACTATTCTATTAGCATAGTCATTTTTATTTCAGAACTTTTGGTAATTTTGACATATGTAGTAGTTTTGCTATTTGCACCCTTTACTTTCTGCATATTGGGATATATTTTGAAGATTTATTTTAAGATTTTTTTTGAGTCTATATATAGGCCTTTAAACTAATGAGAAAGTATGCTTTGATCGATAAAAAAAATTGTGTGATTGAGTTTTTGCACTTCATTTCTCTTTTTTTGGTGAGATATTGAGAGAAAATTAGGGTTTGTGAGAAACTCTAGACTATACCCCCATCCCTTTCCTTAATCACTGTCGCCTCCCCTTTTTCTCTTCCTCCTTCTTCCCGAAGCCTCACAATCCCCACCCACTCTCTCTCTTCCATCACCCGATCTCCACTCCCTCTCTCTTCTCCAGTCTACCACCCCCCCCCCCCTTCTCCTCACTATCGTCGACCCTCCCTCCTCCCCCTCCAGTGCCGCCGCTGTCGCCAGCATCCCGCAAACCACCAGCACACCCCACCACCTTCTCCTCACCATCGTTGACCCACCCCCTCCCCCGCCAATGTCGCCACTGTCGCCAGCGCCCTGTAGACCACCGGTGCCCCCACTGTACATTGTTGCCCTGACCCCTGCCTCCTTCTCCTTCTTCCAAGCACAAACAGAGAGTGCAAGCAAGATCAAATTGCAGGTTATTGTTGGGTTGTTAGATCAAATCCAAATCCAACATCTTCTTTCTCTCCATCTGTGGCGACATCAAACCCCAGTAACTTCTTTCCATTCCTCTATTCTTTGTGTTATGCCTATCATCTCTAGAATATTATCTGAATTTACTGTCATCCACAAATATTGAGTGTGTTTGCTTTTACTTGCCTAATAGCGTACGAATCACTGTTGAATATTTTATGTGCTAGGAACACTTAAGTATAATCATTGAATCTTAGGCTTGATATTTAATTGGGATTGCTATCTTAGTTCATTTCTTGAAAATCCATCAAACCAATCACTAGTTTTAGTTTTCAACTTAATCGACACTATATGTTGGTAAACTTAATCTTTTAATATTCTTGAAAATTCTCTACATAAGGTTAAGTTTACATCAGTCTTTTGGAGACTTATTTTGTAGTACCCCATATTTTAAAATACTATTTTTGAGATTAGAAAATGAATTAAAATGATTTTTGGTGATTTAATGATATTCATTTAGAAATTTATCTTTTTCACGTGCAAAACACTTGCGAATGTTGTCTTTGAAAGCTTAAAGCCAAAAATTATTTAGGGGAAACTCATTATTTATTATTTGAGATTATTCGTGATTTTTCTAGGTTTTTCTGATAATTATTGGACTTATTTGCAAATATTTCAAAAAGGACTTTTGTGCAAAATTACCAATGGGGTGAAAACTCCAAATTTTTCAGATTTTTAGGCTGGATATAATGCCTAGTCAATTCAGGTATAACGATTTTACCTTTTGTTTCAACATATTCGATTTATTTTATAAGTTTTGATAAAAGAGGATCTTATCGCAAAATTGCTATTTTAAGGGGTGAAAGTGCAAAATTGTTATTCTGGATTTTTCCTACAGTGCCAGCTGATGCTAGAGGGGATCTTTTTAATTTTTGAACTGATTAAATTGGTTTTTACTAGTTTTCTAATAAAGGGATCTATTTATGTAAAGATATATTGTAAAAGGAGTATTTCGCAAATATTTTCTAAAATCCTAGAAACTTAAATCCCAGACTATATAAGGTTTTGTGCAGCCATCTTTTGCTGTACAATATAGGGATTTCTTATTTCTTATTATTTTGGAGTTCTAAGGAGAAGACTTTGGATTTCTTGTAAAGGATGGGCTTTTCTTAATTTCTATTCTTCTTCGTTCGATCTCTTCAACAAGGTGAGTGACATATTTTATTTTATTTTGTTTTGTGTATGTTGTATGTGAGTGATATAATTGTTTTTCTTATTCTTTGAATGTTGTAAGTGGTGTTTCATCTCCTAGAAAGCATGCTAGGGTTAGGGTGTGAATATGTATGTTGGATTGATGATGAAAAATTGAATCTTGTAAAGCCCTAGTTATTTATGAGTAGAAATGTATGTGGGTAATTCGAGATTGATGAATAACCTATTAGTAATCATGGGTGGGCTATTTCTTTTGGATTAATATTGTATTGATTGAATATGGTAATGTTATAATTGATTATGTTTATGAGTTATAATGGTGATTTAGTTTGAGAAATTTGGAGAAAAGATTGATGAATCAAGAGATCATGTCTTGAATTTCGAAATTTGAAATCGAATCGATTTGAGTTTGATGAAATATATCCAAATTGGGGATTTTGAGATTTTGGTGAAAGGTTTGTTGGAGTTTGGATTTCTTAAACCTTGATATTTAATTCTGAATATGTTTTATTTTAATTGATGGATTATGAAGTTCTTTGGTGCATAAATATGCACAATGTTTCTCATGAATACCTTATATTATGAGTTTTGAAGAAAATTGAGTTTTTATGTGTTTTCGAGGAATTTGACTATATCTCGACTTATTTTCGTATTGATATGGTTTGGACTTGAATACGAAGCTATTTCAATGAATAATTCATTCTTAAGAAACTCTATTTTGATTATATGCACAATTTATATTTTAATTGAAAGAAATCAACAAATCGCTATTTTTATAAATTTAAGTAATTTTGATTTAGTTTTTATGGACTGTTATATATCCTATAAGTTGTATTTGATCATATAAGAAATATGCTTTTTGTAGAAATCGTTTTCATAAAGTAAAACTCCGTATCGGTTGAAATGTGCACAACCAAAAATCTGCAGTCTGCAGGTCGACAGTCGACCGATGTAATTTTACAGTCGACCGTCGCGACCTGGCTGCTGTGCTTTCTAGTTTTCTGGAAATTTCGTTCTGGACAGTCGACTGATGACTTTTACAGTCGACTGATATTACTTAGAATTATTTTAATGGAAGTTTTGGATTTTTCGCTCTGGACAGTCGACCGATGACTTTTTATAGTCGACTTCTAATACTTAGAATTATTTTCTCGAAGTTATTGAATTTTTCTCTCTGGACAATCGTCCGACGCTTGTCTGTAGTCACTGATACTGATGTATCTTGATATATTTGAATATTCTTTTAAATGATTTATTCTCTAAATGTTTTAATCTATAACTTACTATTCTATACCTTATCTTCTACTGAACATATGTTTTTAAGCTGTTTTAACTGAGCAATTTATGTTGGAAGATTGGTTTGGATGTTTGGGTGTGAGTCTCTAGAGGGTGTGTGTGACCCTAGTATACCGACAGTTGAGATATTTGTGTTTTGGGCCTGTTGAGGCATTTTAGTTGATCAGTTGTTGAGTTAAGTCCGGTGGGGTGTACCAACTCTAGAAGATTCGTAAAGTAATTAAATAACCTAAATGATAAGGACAGGCACTAGGGTGATATGATGAATGAGAACATGGGTTATGGACCTCAGTATGGCTCGCGGTGTGGGATAATCCACGAAATTATCCAGGTATGAGTGAAATAGTCTCCGGAATTACCTGTAATGTGGGATTGATCTCCGGAATTATCGGGGTCGAGGCGATACTCATGTGGTATTCATGTGATGAGGTGCCATAGCTTGTGGTATGGGGTATTCTCAAAGATTCCTAGATGTGAGTGAAATAGTCTCCAGAATTATCTGTGGATAGTGATTGACCTCCGGAATTATCGGGGCATGGGCTAATACTCACAGGGTATCTATATTTCGTAGTAATCATAGAAGTAGGATTAGTTGCATAGCAGTGGATTAAACCCTATAAAGTGGGGACTTTAAGGGCTTGCACTGGACCTATGTAGAGTGGGATGCATAGACACCGACAAGTACGCATTAGAGAGTCAGCATATAGCATTGATGTTTTCGTGACTTGGTATTATGCATGTGTACTCGGTTTTCTACACTTGATACTTAGTCTAGCTTCACTTGATGTTTTCGTGTTTCATGGTTATTCCCTAATTCACTTACTCTTGTTTATTTTCTGTTGGTGATGAATCTTTGCTCTATTTATGTTGCTTGTTTTTAAGTCACTCACACCGTTATGGTTGACCCCTTTAGTTTTGGGAGTTAGAGTTATCTCTAGCCTCATATTTTACAGGTGATTACCTATAGCTTGGAATTTGGATGCTTGAGTTAAAGTGATGTAATGGATTGTGTGATTTTGTAAAAGAAAGTGTTGTAAAGAAAGAAAGTTGTAATTCAAGGTGTATGTATTCTGGTGTGCTATGTAAATATTATTGTAATAAAATTTTGAGAAAAAATTTACTGGTACTTTGTGTTGTGTTTAATATTACATTTGAAGTTGATGCTGGAAATTGTGCCACGTATTTCTAAGATATCATATTGGAAATTCAGGGCGCTACATATTTGGAGCCTCAACGCTGTCAATTTTCTGCTTTACTCTCGACGGGGATCTTTTGCTGCATCCGGGATGGAAGGCCTCCTCAGCCCAGATGTACTTTTCGCTTTGGGGGAGTAAGTCAGAGAAATTCGATGGTAGCTTATTGGTGAGAAAGGTTTTGAGGAGGCTGTACCGGAGATTGTGCTTGAAGGTGGCTGCCGTGACCCCAGAATCAAGGGAAGGAATGGACTAAGCCTCCGCTGTGAACCTTTAGACAAAGTCTTTGAGCAACTCAACATCCTTCCACTTCAAGTCTAGCAAGGAGGCCCACGTCTTTTCAGCATTGCTGATGGTCACAAAGTGCGTGAGGAAGCCCTCCTTGAGCTGATTGAAGGAATAGATGGAACCGGGAGCGAGCTCAGAGTACCATTCTCTTGCGGAGCCTCGGAGTGTGGCAGGGAATGTTATGCAGATGAGTGCATCGGGGGCATTGTGAATCATCATGAGAGTTTTAAAACCCTCGATGTGATTTGGTGGGTCAGATTCACCATTATTAGTCTTGAAGGACGGGCTTAAAGTCTCTTGGAGCTGGGGCTTCGAGAATAAAGAGAGCGAAAGGAGGTCGAACCAGGAGGTCGAACCGGGAGGTACCCCTTATTTTGTTGCCTCCTCTCTACCCCTATTCGGGCGAGGCAGTCCTCCATCTCCTGAAGGCGCTTTAAGACCGCACCTTCATGTCCCTGGGATCAGGTGGACCCATAGGAATCCTCATGGTTAAATGGACCAATGTGAGGGATGCTCGAATGATGGTCCCTCCAGGGCCCCACACAGAGAGTTGCAGAACCTCATTCCAAAAGTCGTAGAACTCAGCTCTGGTGACGGGACCCTCCTTCTGTCGATTGACCTTTGGGCTTGACGATTCATGGGAGAAAGGCTCTGCTCATTTCTCTTCCCAGGGGAAAGGAGGGTGTGTGTGTGTGTGTGTGGGTGGGTGTGTGGGTGGGTGGGTGGGGGGGGAGGGGTGGTAATGTCTCCTACGGCTCACTTGGTGATCCGAACGGGCAACCCCGCTTAGCGAGCTATTATACTATATGCTTTGACGGATGTCTTCTTCCTGCAGTCGGTTAATGAGGACGTGCCGGAGGTTCTAATCTGCGGAGGGTTCTGCTCTCTTGCAGGCAGAGTGAGAAGTAGCGTTGATAGGATCACAGCCTTTAGATAAAGGGAGACCAGATTTGTGTTCTGGTCTAATGAGAGACTTGTATTTGTGGACAGACCTGGAATGGATGGCTGAGATGTCGCCAAAAACTTGCAAAAAAACCTGAAACATCGGGTGTTTTTCCGGTGACAGGCCCTCCGATGGTGAACTCAGCAACTCAGAAGTATAAAGTAGGTTTTTTTGGACAAAATGTTGATTACTTGATAATAGAGGATGTATGGTTGTATTTATAGGTTTGAGAATGAGCAGTTAGTAGGAAGCTTTCCTAACTGATTTGGAAGATCCCTCAAATCAAGGGATCTAATCATTTATTATCATTCTAATTTCGGGGGATTTGATTGCCAGCCATGATTGACAAGTCAATCTCTCCCAGTTGGACTGTAAATCAGCCCCCTTGTAGGATGAGGCAAAAAAGTGGCCCTGTAGGCGGCCCATGTGTTGATCGTGGGCATGTAGCTGATGTGAAATTAATGTTTTTCCCTTAGGAACCTCGAGATTGGTGCAGAAATCGTACAACGCCGATTAGCTGTAGTTTTTACCCATATCTATTGTCAATACTTGGTTAATTAAAAGGCTTTATGTATTATTATACTGAACACATTCCTTCAAATACTTGTTGTGTCTAATCTTGAATCTCAAATTTCACAACCATGAAGCGTCATGTATAGAAATGTATTACAAAAATTTTGTCTTAAAACAACCGAGACATTCTCTGAAACACTTGGTTGCCTACTCTTAAATATAAATTTTCTCAAACATAAAGCATCATAAAGCATCATGTGTAAAAATATTTTACAAATTTGAAATATTTTTTTAGACAAAATCGTAAACAACTAGTGGGCAATCTTAATTTCTTATTTAGATATTATCCAACTAAATTTTAAAATTAGAGAAGACATTGAAAAAAGAGTGAATAATGGAGAGAAAGGGAGATACCTTAAAGAAGTTGTAAGTTTCACTTGTGAGAATCAAACTACCAAAGAGGGGGTTAATCTTTACCTTTGAAGAACTCAACAACATATTTAGAAGAAAAGATGAATAAGTATATTTTTTTCTTCTTTGAAATGAACGTGAGATATTAGGATTTTTGTTGGGTGGGTACTTTGGTTTGGTGAGCCGATCCTAACTAGTTTTTGATAACGAGGATAGAATTGCGAGATTCCAGCCGAATATATAAATAACAGAACAGGAAATACAGGAGTCACGCTTTTACAAATGGTAAAACTGCTAACAAATAAAAAAGAAATGCAACAAAGCAAGACAGCAATAGAGATAATTGTCCCCCAAAAATTAAAAAAAAACACCGCGACAAACAACAACACAGCATCGCCTAAGGCAACCGAAACAACATCAACGACCAGACCATCGAGATGCACCGACCAGAATGCGAGCGCCGACTGCCGCCCCAGGGCCAACCCATCAAACAAGACTCACGACGAAAGCCACAAGAGCACCCAGCAGGAAAAACAGAGGCCCTCCCACATGGCTACAAGAAGTCTGACCCTAACTAATTGAGAAAAATGTTTTTTTATTATTGTTTTTGTTATTGGGTAATTTGGTTTGGATATTGGGTGTTATTAGATTTGGTTATTGCATTTGTATCCAATTCAGATCGGATGTGTATATAACATAGTTGGGTTTGTAGAATGGGCTTTTAGGCGTTAGATGGTTTTTTTTTGATGAGACGGATAGAGTCCGCGGACTCCAGCCAGACCAAAAATATATTAATTAAAGGAAATGTACAATAAAGGGGTTTTACCAGTAGTAAAACAATAAAAAAATTTACAAGCCTAACTAAACGGGTGACTGATCACCAAAATGAAGAGTACTCAACGCACAGACTAAACTAGGTGGCAACGGCGCTGGGGAGGAGCGACCAGGCCACAGACCACCAGAGGCCTACATCCGTAGGAGGGCAACGTCGGAAGATACCGCCAAGCTGGGGAAGAACGATGCCGACACCAGGAGAAGAAGTGACCTTCGAAGATCGTAGTGCTAGACACAAAGCAGGCATCGAAGAGGCTGAAGCACCACTGCAAACCAACCCTAACCAAAAGGGTCAGGCATACCATAGACTAGGAGAAGCAAACGCTCAGAGCGCGACTCAAGGGGCCCGCGGAGCCCCCCAATCGGCATAAATATCTCCCCACACACAGCCAGGGAAACAACTTCAACCGATTAAGGTGATAAGAACGAATAACGATAAAGCATACATGATTTAGAGAGATAAGAAATTATCAATCAAATAAAAAATGATGAATACTGTCCATTCCAAGCAACACACCCCATGGCCAGACCAATATCCACTTCCACCACTAAAGGCAGGGAAGAGAGAAAAAAAACGCGACAAAATGAACAAAACCAGGGTAACCAGCAACGGCCATAACCGTGTACCCACCATAACAGTCCATTATAGCGATATAGCATTACCAACATAATAAAGCATTTCCATCATAGCGACATAGCATTACCATCATAACCGTGAACAAATCCATAATATAAGGAACAAAGAAAGGTAATAATACAACATAATAAAAGCTGCATCCCATCATTAGAAGCAAAAGAATCCCGAAGGAGTTGCAGGATAGCTGGTCGTGTACACAGCGCTGGGGATAGCACAAAAGGTTAGGCGTTAGATGGTTGAAAAAGGTATTTTGGCGATTCAAGGCGAAGACTGGTGGGGTAACTCTCTACCCTGCTTTCGTTTAGTAAGAAAGAATGTTCTTGGAACTTCATTAGGTAGTGGTGAGTTTAGTGGTAATTTCGTCTGTCACGGTCTAGTCTTGTTTTCCATGTATCTCTAATATTATAATGGGAGAAGGCCTTATTGTCATTTGTAAATCTACCAATGCGTGCACGTGTACAACTAATATGAAGAAGGTCTCAAGTTCGAATCCTCACTATGCCAGATTTTTTACTTTAATATTTTTTAAAATATATTAAGTGTGCATCACACGTGTAAATTACTATCTATCTATATCTATCTATCTATAATATAATATATAATAAGAAAAGGTCACCGACTGCTACTAAGAACTTATCTATAATAATGGAAGAGTTGGAGTTGTAAATCTACCTACTTACATGCAACGCCAACTCTCCTACTATAGTCTTTCACATTTAGTTTGAAAAATATATAATTCTATTTATTAAGACATGCATCGCATATATAAATCAAAGTTTTTACTTTAAATTTTTAAAAAAATTAATACATGCATCGCACATGTATATTACTAGTTATACTAATAGGAGAGAGAGTGTAGCGATCTAACCCGGTTTTGGACACGTCAGCATAAACCGTTATTAGAAATAACGGCATAGGTTATTTATATGACTTTGTTTTCAATAGCGGCATCTGTTTTTAAAAAAAATTGCATGCCGCTATTTGGAGTAACGGCATCAGGTAACTTATTCTCAATCGTGTACTCTCTCTAACTTGAAAAAAAATGTAAGTGTGAAAAAATCCTGTAGCTGATTCCATTGTTTGAAACAGCGGCAACAACATTACAAATGTCCTTGTTTGGAACAGGCAGTTATAATATTTATTGTTAGGGATAACTGATGTCGTTGTTTGGAACAGCGGCAACAGTTCATTTTATTACTTATCCTTGGCTAATCTATTTCTGTGAAATGTTTAATGAGTATTATAACTGATGTCGTTATCTCCAACAGCGGCATCAGAAATTCGAATGTCGTTCTTGAGGATAACAACATTTTTTATAAGTTGTTTCAACACTTGAAATTTTTCCAAGTCAGAAGATTCACACTTGAATAAAAAAATGTACTGATGCCGTTTTTCCAAACAGCGTCATGCTAAAAAAAATCAAATTGATGCCACTTTTTGGAATAACAGCATGATAATCACCTATACCGTTATTTTCAATAACGGTTTATGCTGACGTGTCCAAAACTGGGTTAAATATTTTTGGAAGTGGGCCAGACCGCCAAATATTTTCAAAAAGTGGTTCGGTCAGTACGGCAAAAAATTCCAGAATATAACCATTAATAATCAAACAAACTGTTACAAGCATCTGTTTTAACACACCAACAAAATAATGGTCAAGTTACAGTGTTACACCCATCTGCCAATATTTTCATGACCAACTTAGCTTATATTAGTATAAATCTAGAAGGAACAAGGCCAACCATGACGTTGTCATGGTCTACTACTGAAAATTTTCTTCTCTGTCAATTCGAGAAGAGGAATTGTACACGCCCAATAGACTGAGAACCTTACGACAATGTCTTCCTAATACATCCGAACCAGAGAGCTTCACTCCCAATAATCAGCCAATTTCCCACCTGTCAAGTAGAAAAAGATTGTTTTTGTCTATCTGCGACAGAAAACATGATGCCAATATTATTAACTGCATAGTGGAAAGTGTTGTTCAGGCCACTTGGGGAACAAGCGCTTGAATAAACTCATGCAGACGGTGTCATGCTGTTGAACTGTTCCCTTAAAAACACACTTCATAGCACCTGCAAATATTGAAAAGCAATTCATTTTAAATTCGAGATCAATTTCACTTGGTTAACAATAGAATTCTAGGTTTCCTATTGAAATCAAAGACACTGGAACAAAGCATACCGTGCGTCCCAACAGGTTCCTTTATGCGGCCACGTCGGCCGCATTTTGTGAACACATCCACTAGCTGCACATCAACGTTATATCATACTGTCAGATAGGTTGTTCTTATATATTAAAAAGTTATTTAAGAAGAAAGAAAAAAAAAAACAGATTCAAGTGATGATACAAGATGGAAATTCCATGTTATACCTTGAACATGTTGGATATATAGGTATATTCTCACTATATGAATAATATTATGTGTAATATTATTTTATGGGTAACATGTGTGTTACACGTACTAATTGTATAGATATCAGAACGCGGGTTGAGTGGATTGAGAACCCGGTACCCAAACCAGTATTTATCTGATAAATACTGGCTTGTGACTGTCTAGGTATTCCAATTTTGATACCTAGGGTAAATATCTCAAGCACCTTAGTCTAGGATATTAACCCTAATTTCTATTGTTATAATCTCTCATAATCTCTAATAATCTTGAGATATTTCAATTAATTTTGAGATTAAGAGAGTTACTTGGAATTGGTCGATTGTTGGACTCCAATGCTGTCGCCGACGCCTGCCGTCGCGAGCGCTGCTGTCGCGAGCACAGCCGTCGCGAGCGCCGCCGTCACGAGCGCAGCCATCACGAGCGCCGCCGTCACGAGCGCCGACGCTCACCATGGCCAGCCACTGCCCCAATCGTCCTCCTTCACCTCGAATTGGGGTTCAGGGAATAGAGAAGGAGAAGTGGGAATTTGGACATGAGAGTTTTGAAGGAGAGATCTGTTCATTGGAAAGCAACCGCCGCCGCTGATGGGCGCGCCTCCGCCTCCGTCGCCGTGCATCGACGCCTCATGGCATCACCATCACCGACGGTTGTCCCTGCCGTCGCTAATCACAAACCCAAGCATCTGGGTTTTGAGTCTGCTCCTTCTTCCTCATCGCTTTGATGGGTTCTGTTAGTCAGATCCAATAACAGGGAACCCGAAACAGTGTGACCTCATTGGCTCTTGATTGATGTTCGCTGTTTGGCTCTCTGGTTGGTATTTGGTGTTTGGATTGTTGGAGCAGATCCAGTCCAACAGCTGCTCTATTGATTGGAGATTGTTGTTTGGTGTTTGGACTGTTAGAGCATATCCAGATTCAGATCCAGTCAAAAGGAATCAGACCTGGATCAGATCTAAATTAAATATAAGTTCTTCACCAAATTTAAATTTTTATTTATTTATTTGTTTAAATTTTGTTGCTAAGTGCTAAAGTTCAAAACCGTATTAAGCATTGTTTAATTAAATGCAAATTTGAATAACTGCTTCGGCTACGTGCTAAGGATCAAATATTTATTTTGATAAATTATAGGTTTTGACTAAAAAATTGAATCTCCAATTAAATTTTTGTGAATTAGATAATGCTAATAATTTGTTTAATTTGCCAATCTTTTGTCACGCCCCGCTTCCCAAAACACGGAATACGAGCGCATGACGAAGCTCAACGAATGATTTTCATCAGTCATGAGCTGTACGATCGACTCAACATCATAACAAAAATATAACAAGATATACACAACCACGCATGCATGAATAATTTATTAATCAACAGAAACAATTGAAACAAAATAATAATATCCCAAATAGTTTTCAAATCTGGATCAAAAGATAAAACTCGGGACTATAACCCCGTTACAAGATTCAAGTAGCAACAAATATAAATAACTCAAATACAAAAATAATTAAAGCAATTTTTCCAAACGAAGCCTAGAATGTTTGCTCACCAATTCCAGCAGGCAACTCGTCTCCAAGTCTGTATATACATATATAAAAAGGAAAAATAGAGAAAACAAGACAAACGCCCTTAATGCAAGTTAGGGCCGCAAGTAGTATAAGCAATAGTATGAAAACAAGTGCAAAAAATATGGAACAAGATTTAGAATCAAGAATGTATAACATAATATAATAGGAATGTAACAAGTAGGGGGATTCAAGAAACTAGCTAGCAAGAAAGACACTCAAGTGACAAGATTGGGTAACAAATACTAGTAGTAGAACAAGTGGCTAGTGAACATGTAATGGTATCAAGCATCAAGTAACAAGTATCACGTACAAGTATCAAGTAATAAGTAACAAGTCTCAAGTAACAAGTCTCAAGTAGGGTGTCAAGTGTGTACAAGGAACAAGTTAATCTTAAGTCTAATGTTTAATTCTATCTAGGTAGCACTTCATGCATCCATATTTTTACTGCATGGTTGCTACATACAATCAGTTACGTTTAGGCCTAGTGGTGGAGTTTATAGGGCGGTGTACTCAGGCATCAAGTATCAAGCAAGCATGGTTCATGAATCCAAAAATAAAGTAACAAGTTTACGAAACAAGTTCGTGAATCTACTAATAAGTTCAAGAACCACACAATGAGTTCATGAATCCAACAAGTTCATGAGCCAAGTAATGGCCTAATGAATCCATTAAGAGACAACAAGTTCATGAACCAAATACTGGGAAACACGGACCCCTTCCAAGTACACTTACCTATATCGTCCATTACTATGGTCTTTTCCTTAAACCCATGCTTATTATTTATTATTATCATCAAATAAGCATTAAAGTGTGCGAAATAGGTCAAGTAAACATGATAAAGAACATGGGACAAGTTTAAGATGATTATAAAGCATATTCGAAGGTCAACACAAATTAATATTATCACGAACTACGAGAATTGCAGTTCTGGGCAGCATGACATTGCTGCACCAAAACTGCGATTACCGTTGCTACAAGATAGCAAATGTGGATCCGTTAGAAGTTCTAGAAACTAGACTCCTGCCCGGTTCCAACACATATAATTAAGACACATAAAAGTTGTAGCAATTGATGTCAAAACAGCAAACTATACAGCATTTGTGTTCAGCCAGAATTTGTAAAACTGAGTTTATACATATGAAATAGGTTTGAAACTTCATTAATTAATTTTAAGAAAATTAGGTAATGTTCTCTAGTGTGTCCAGTATCAGCACGTAAAATTTCAAGTCATTTACTTACTGGTAGCATAGTTAAAATAATTGTAAACCAAAGTGGTGCAATAGTTTTATGAATCTGTGATTACCGACGCAGCAGCAGTAAAACTGTGATATCTCTCAAACCGTAACTTGGAATTAAAAAATTATGGATGTTATTGAAAACTAGACACTTGCGGCTACATTTCATATTCAGGACTCATGTTCAGATTCTAGTGTTATCGTGGTCGAAACAGCAAGCCAAGACAGGACAAAAACCACATAAGACTCTTTTTGCATGAAATGTATCATAATTGTACTAGTTGTGAACAAGTGTATCAACGAAGGGTTGTGACTCTTAGATCATGTAATAGATAAGGCGAAATATGAGATCATCAACGATAAACAAAGAGGAGTCACTTTTACAATCTACTTGCAGTATTTTCAAGAAAAAGCTTGTACTAGAAAACGAAATGTACAAGAAGATACTTGCCTTCGGGTGTAGACGATGAATCCGACGGAGGAATAACAGGAACACATCCCGACACAAACACAAAATCAATGGACGGTTCATGAACCAAACACGAACACACGAACAGCGAATCTGGATGAGATGATCATGATCGGATCGGACGACCAAGATCAAGAGATCAAGATCGAGATGTGATGAAGATGATCGGATCAGATCAGATCAGATCGGATGGCTGAGATCGAAGATCAAGATCAACAAGATCAGACGGTACAGATCAGATGATGGAGATCATGATAATCATGATGATCAATCGATCGGATGGCTCACAATGCACTTGATCAAAACTCAATATCAATAGCATGGCTTGGCTCTGGGTTGATGGCGGACGACGATGGGATGGCACAGCGACGGCGCACAGGGACAGCGCCGGTGAGGGTGGCACGAGGGCGGCTGGCGGGATGCTGCTAGCTGACGGGAGGAACAGCACCGGGGTGTGCTGTCGACGAAAGGCACAGTGCGGCTGTGCTGAGGTGGCTGCGGAGCACAGTGCCAGGAACGTCAGGATGCCGCTACGAAGGTGCGGCAGGGACTAGGGTGCATAGGGAGTGCGACACAGCGATGTTGCTGCTGTCGCTGGCTTTGGCTGAGAGTAGGAGGGAGGTCGCGGCACAGGGGAGGGTCTCCGAGGTGGGCGTCGCAATGGCTGAGTCGCTGGGGGAGGCGCTGAAGGGTCACGCTACCGAGGGGGGGGTTGTAATGTCATTGCTGATAAGGAGAGAGCAGGGGGAGAGGAGACCAGGGGACGTCGGGCGGTGCAGTGGCGAGGGTGTCGGCTTGCTTGCTGTCAGTGCGACGGAGGAGCGGGAGAGGGAGGGACTAGTTGTGGTCGGGGAAGGGAGATGGGAAGTAGAAGATGAATAGGTTGAACAGGGTTGGCGGCTGAGTGGTGTTTGCACTGTAGATAGGGTAGGGCAAGGTAGGGTTAGGTTTTAGGGTATAGGGTATTTATAGTATAGGGTTTGGGTATTTGGATAGAAAATCCAATAGGAAAATGGGTTTGGGTTTTGGGTTATAAAAACCAATGTAAAAAATAGAATAATTAATAAAAATATAAGTTATAATAAAATGTAATGTGCATTATAACATAGAATTTATTTTGGAATGACTACAATTGCGATTAACAAATAGAAATGAGTTTTTAACAAGCACCGAAAGTAATAATAGTAATAACAATACTAATAATGATAATAAAAATAATAGTAAAATGGATATAATAATAATAATAATATAGGCCAAAATGCAAATTCGGTTTTAATAGATTATTAAAATAACCCAAACAATATATAGTATAAGGAGTAGATCAAATTGAAATAGAAAATTGGGGTTAAAATATACCATTATTCGAAATAAATAAAATTTCGATTAGAAAATATTTTAATATAAAATCCAAAATGAATTTAACACAAGTTAAATTATAATTAATCGAAATACAGAAAATATTCAGAAAATATTTATTTACGGAAACAGAGGTTACACTTTAACAATTTGATGAATGTAGGAACATTAAAGTTACTTACAAATTATGTGTATTGGAGACGATGGGTATGCATCACGGTTGAATAAGTCTGTACTACGCAGGCTTCTCCATCGAATTTGAAAAACACTTCTAACTTGAAGTGTCGGTATGATCTACTCTAATCTTTCTTAGTATTTTCATGTGATGAATATGTTAACGTTTTGTGCGTCTGATCACATGATTAAGAGTTTTAGATCATAGTTATTCTCGTTTTGAAAACTAGCATGTTTAGGATTGTTAAGTGCTTTATCATACTATGTGTATAGATATTTTGACAAATCCATTGTTTACAGTTTGTGTGAAATCATATATTTGCTTCTCTAATAAAATAAAATAAATTTTTTTGATGTATAAGATGTATAACAAATGTCTGTAACTTAGGAGAGAGCATCTCTTAATGTAGGATATGACTCTATTAGTTACGTTTTGTTCTTTCTTGTTCATTGTACTGTGTGTGCAAAGTTGAATTATAATATGTTAGTCATTATCTCATTTAGCGTTATGAAGATGATGAAGAACGAATAAAGGAAAGAACTCTTCTCTCAATGTGTTTGAGCAAGTGGACATTGTTAGAATCACTAGAGAAAGCAAATAGTTTTATGAAATGTGGTAGAGTAATTTTGTATTAACTCGTATAATGTGCATATATTGTCAGTCGCATGTATAAGTTGAGTTTAACAAATCAGACAATTAATAATAATAGTTCTAATTGTGTATAGTTCCTGAACATAGCATAATTGGCTAGGATTTGAGAACTATATATTAAATTGTTTGTTCTTGTTAAAACTTATAATTTTACTAAACGACACTTCATTAAATATGACAAATATGAAGTTTGAATTCAGATTTTGATCACTAGAAAATCATTTTGTCTGGTCTCTAGGAGTTCATAACTTTTTGAATCAATACATTCTGATATTTGTGATCTCAGTAGCTTTGTGACTATGTGAGATAATTGTTGGTCAGAAGTATTTAATCGCTTTTGTAGATGATTAATATAAGTCTGTCATATATATGAAGAATGAAGCACTTGTTATTCTTAATGAATTAAAAATTATAGTTAAATGCCAAAAAATCAAGGGTTCAGATTTGATAGAGGTGGTGAATATGTTTTAACAATTTAAGAGAAGTTTGCATATGGCATAATCTCTACTGCACTCTATTTACAACAGTCAAACAGTATTGATAAAAGTTAGAATCAAACACTTAGTGAAATGTTGAATTCTATATTATTCACGGTTGTTTGTCTTGTGTAATTATGAGTGATGTTGTATTCTTAATCATATCTCTAATGTGTTACTACACTCTAAATTGAATACACCTTATAGATCATAGCATGAACACACAAATAATTTTGTTAAAGTGAAAATTTGTGTTGTGATACATTTGTTAGAGTACATGACCCTAGAAGGCTTAAAGTAGGACCTACAACAAATATTTGTGTGTGTTTAGAAAGTACAGAATGTAGTTCTGTGGACAGATGTTGGATCTATCTAATTTTCTGTTAGAAGAATCTAGACTTGCAGAGTTCTTTGAGGATGTGTTCATCAAAGATAAATGTATGAAATTATCTAGTCCTACTAACATAGTCAATGATTCACTGTTGGAATCAAGAACCAGTCATACTGACACTTAAACTTGAATGACAAATGAGCTAAGAAGAGTCTTTAGTAGACAATGAGATGATTTTGTGTCATACAACAATACTTTAATTTAGTTGATCTGCCAAAAGGAGTTAAAACTATACTAAGTTAGTGGGGTTTTATAGAAGAAACTTAATTTTGATTGTTTAGTAGCAAATTTAATACATTTTAATAACTAACGGATTGACTGAGATAAATGAGGTAGATTTGTTTGATGTCTACTCACATGTTTTTCATATTGCTACAATAAGTATTCTTCTTACCCTTACAACTATTGAAAATTTTGCTATTCATAAAAGATATTTAAATAGTTTTGTACTAAAAGTGTTATACTTGATGTTTTGTACTAAATAGTTTTGTACTGGAAAGTTTTGAACTAATGTGTTTAGTGAACAAGATTTACAATTTAGTAAAATTATTATATGACGAATAAATAATTTGATAAATTTCTTAAAGAGCCCAGTATATGAATCAAGTAAATCAGATCGGTGCCTTTAACTTTGTGGTGTGTCAAATATAGTGGCTATTATTTACTTGTTCTGTTGACATGCTTGTTCTTGGAAGTGACCTCTATATTACAAATGAAGTTAAAATTGTGCTATCCAAAGAATTCAACATGAAAAACCTAGATATTGTGGACACCATAGGTATAAGGGTGAGTTTTGGTTGGTAAGGGATAACATTTAGTCAAACTCATCAAATCAATAATGTGTTTCAAAAGTGGGGATATAGTGATTGAAAGTGTGTTTTGAAATACCTTATGATTATGATCAAAGGTTGACACCTAATGATGGTGCAACTATAAGACAGGTAGATCATTCTAAAGGAATTGAAAGTCTCATATATACAAAGATCTGCACTAGAATAGACATAGCCTTTGAGGTAGGTATGATCTGCAGATTCACTAATAATCTCATACACATTTGAATGCCCTTAAGAGGCTAATGAGATACCTGAGTGGTACTCAATAGTTTGCTTTGTGCTACTCTAGTCATTCTTTGAATGAATGGCTGATCTGATGCATTATGATGCTCAGAATTTAGTAAAAGTTGATAACTAATGGATATGTGTTTACACTAGGAGGAACAGAAATATTATAGAAATTAAAAGGCAAATATGCAATGTGCTATCATCCATGAAATCAGACCTCTATGTGTTATCCTCTGCAGGAAAAAAGGCTGAGTGGATTGAAGAAATTATTGCTAGTTATCCATTAAGAAGTTTAAGTAACTCTCTAATTCTGTTATGCGACTATCAAGCTATAATGCATTGTAGCTTATAACTCACTCTATAATAGTAAGAGAAGTATATTAAGGCTGAAAGAAACCTTGTTGAACTTTCTCATAAATAAAGTGCAATTGAAATAAAATATGGTTAATGCTCTTTCTAAGAGACTTGAAAGTGATCTAATTATCAAAACTATGGGGAAAATGGAGTTAAAAGGTATTGAGTCAAAGCATTAACATCCTAATTGTTTTGAAATTTTAGAATCCAATTGGAGCCATAGAGAAGCTCAAACTTAAGCATCAATTTTAGGCAGTTGACATGTTTTAGATAATTTTGATGATTCCACATAAATTCTATAAATATATAATGTCATTCCAATTTTGATAGTATTATATATATAAAGAATTTACTTAGAATAATCATATTATTCCAATACGAAACATGAAAACTTCTCGATGTGTTTTCGATGTTTAGAATGTCATTATATCATTCCAATTTTGATGATATATCTCTTTTATGAACTCTTGTTTCATTCCAATTTTGATGATTCAGAATTAACCATAATTGATTTGACAAATCTATCATTTCAATAAAAAACATAGTAAAGTTCTTGTGTAGAAACTATAATAGTTCTTGTTCTTTATTTAGTTAAAGAAACTTGATTGTGATGCTTGCGTTATATTGTTGCTAAGCTAATTATGAATTGTACTAAATTCTTATGCGGAACTAGATAATTTGTGAAATTCGTTGGAATTTTTAGAGATATGTCTCTTAATATTTTTGTTTTCAATAAGCTAGCAAAGATGGAGGAGTTGAATCTGTCAACATAGATTTCAAAATAATGATTTGCTCAAAATGGAGGAGTAAACATAAAGCAGTGTGCAAGGATAGAGTTTCAGTTTATTTCTTTCGAGAATAAATTAGTTACTTAGTAAAACTTCTGTTAAGTTTAAGACTCTTGTGTTCATTGGGCTTAAAACTCTTATGTTGTTCTTGAATTTTATTTGCTTTGTTTAATTTTGAAACTATGACAGATTACTCCAGTTGGTTTAGTCATTGTGAATTATTATGTTGTGATATGGTTTAGGAACTATTTAATTATTTTGGTTTAGTCTTTTTAAACTATTCGGATTTATAATTGATTTAGTCTTTATGAACTGTACATTGAGTGATGCATTTCTTCTATTTAAAGACTGCTATCAGCTAGTCAGCTTTATATTGAACTGATGAGATAATCCAGTACGTTTATATATTGAGAATATAGGAGGAGATTGTTGGATATATATTCTCACTATATGAATAATATTATGTATAATATTATTCTATGGGTAACACATGTGTTACACGTACTAATTGAATGGATATCGGAACTCGGGATGAGTGGGTTGAGAACCCAGTTGCCAAACTAGTATTTATCTTATAAATACTGGCTAGTCTAGGTGTTCCAATTTTGATACCTAGGGTAAATATCTCAAGCACCTTAGTCTAGGATATTAACCCTAATTTCTATTGTTATAATCTCTCATAATCTCTAACAAAACCATCTAACATCATCAGGGTGATGAAACCACCTAACATCATCAGGGTGATGAAACATAAACTGCACACTCGCTTTCAGTTTTGACACTCTTTGTGGATAACTGCATCAGCAATATATTTTTAACCTAAGATTACCATATATATAATTTTTCTGATACCAAATTAGCAGCTATGATTCAAAACATCCGATATTGCATAACAAAAACAGCTAGCCAATGACAAATACCGATATTTTGAACCTTGACGATAACAACCCCTCAATCGTGCACTAAAAGAATTCTCTTTTTTAAAGGGAAGATGTTATAGTTCCGAGAATAATTTACCAGTCCAACTTGCTCATTGACCCAAGTAGGGATCATGTATAAAACTTTAAACAATA
The DNA here is from genome assembly GCA_017893485.1 of Hemerocallis citrina. Lineage (NCBI taxonomy): Eukaryota > Viridiplantae > Streptophyta > Magnoliopsida > Asparagales > Asphodelaceae > Hemerocallis > Hemerocallis citrina. Next base: position 165,285,788 of record CM030362.1, on the reverse strand, counting down.
GCTCAATTGTAGAATTGGTTCGCACTCATATAACTACCATATGGGTGCAATTAACTTAAAAATGGAATTTTTTCGAATTGGCACTTTCTGAAAAATTATTTGCTTGAATCGACCTCCCAAAACTTACTGAACTAAATCAGCCCTGACACAACGTGCAGGAGAGTCAGATGATTCAACACCAGCTTGGAGAGCCAAAGGCGAATCTGGGGTTGGCAACCCCTGATACCTCAGAAATTTTTGTTGTTCAAATAATTTTCAAGTATGAACCTAGGCTGGCAACCCCAAATTCTTCATTGAATTATTGCTCAACTGGAATTGGTGTTCAAAGTTTCTCTATGGATGAATTGGTTTCTGAATATATTTTTTAAAAAGATGAACCCGCAGTTGCCAGCCCTGTCTTTGTTCATTAACTTTTTTACTTTTCCAACAGTGAATGGTGTTATAAAATTCTTGTAAGGATGAATTAGTATCTGAATTTCTTTTATAGTTGAATCTGATTCTTCGTTAAAATCTTTTACACACTGAATTGGTGTTTGGATTAAAAATGAATTGGCATTGGATATTTTTCAAAAATGGATCAACCCCGAATTCTTTTGGGGCTATCCAAGCTGGTGCTGAATCACATCTGATATGCCAATATGGCATACCAGAGGTCGCTTCGCTTCAGGTTAATACTTTTTCTAAAGGGCCATTTTGAAACATTGCCCAGCTAAAGCAGAAAGAAATAACTTGTTCACAGAAAAACAAGCTTAAAGTAGTAAAACAAAGAGCAATTAAGGAAAACTGTTAAAATTACCTAGTTAAAATGATCTTCTTAAGAACTATCTTGTCTGGATCCACACTTCTTAATGAACCAACAGCAGCAATAGCAGGTGTTTCCTCGTGCGCACTTTTCAGAACTATTACATGTAGGGGAGGAAAACAAGTAGGTGCATAAACAGAAGCTATTGAGAAGTGCCCTGGATGTAAAAATCTTTCCATCTTATGCTTGTTTGTTATAGTTGTAGTTGTTGTACTGTCCTTCTGTACTCTGTTTCTTTTAAAAATAAATTAATAATAAAAAACTCCCATTGTAATACTATTGTTGTTTCACGTTCAGACAATCACATTATACTAGTGCTCTAGACAACCTTGCTTCCTCAACAATTAGTACACATAACCTTCATCAACAGCAATCCTCCCTTACGAGATATGACTTGCTCTTCCTTTCTTAGCTATAGTTTTATTCGGCAGCTATAATCCTGAATCTGTGATCTTTTTTTGAAAGCGAAATGTAATTGTCTGTATTATTTTTTTCAAAATTAACCATATAAACTTGTTAGTGAGCTTTCTCAAAGATGGAAAGAAAGAGAAAAAAAAGGTCAGCAGTTTGAATCTTCAAGTTGATCCTAGAATATAATAGTGTATATTCATGTATATATATTTTTTATCCTAAAAGATTATAGGATTTGACTGGTTGCCTACCCTAAATACAGAACAACCCGTGTCGCTTTTTCTATGGTGATAGATCCTTAATTCTTGGCAGTTTCTCTGATCGTAGTGCATAAAGGATAGTTGTCATACATTACTTTTATGGTCTACGCTTTTCATTAATGAAAAAAATAAAATGTTATTTAGCACCAAAGTAATTCTCAATATCTCGGACAGCAAATACCGGACTTTTAACTTTTGGACAAGCATATTTCAAGCAATCTTGATAAAAAAGTAATGACAGCGTATTCAATCCTCAAAACTCTATATATGGAGCGAAGAGTAGATCCCGAGCTTTTCACATAGAAAGGAAGCCCAAATGTTCTGGTTCTTCTGATGTCTAAAGCCCCCTTATGTTCAGGTCAGTTTTCAGAGAGTTTGGAAACGAAGATGTGATCACAAATTATTCACAAACATTTTCCTGCGAGGGATCTTTTGATTGTAAGAACACTGAAATGTTGTTTTCTGCAGGAATTACACTCTCCAAATAAGAGGACAGTGTATTATCACTGGAGGAATTTGGAATAGGTCCTATCTTCAAATGAGGTGTTTATTTGCCATAAAATGCTGAATATTAGAGATTTCCTGCTTGTACCAAACCCTGATATTAGAATTACATGAATATGATTATGACGGCCTAAATACTGGTTATCAATTAGGCAAGAAACAAGTAGCAAAATTTACAGTCAATCACACAAAATTTCTGGAAATTCTACTTCATAGTTTGTCCAATGTTCTAACAGACAAAGCAAGACTAACATAAAATTTTCCTTTTCAAAGTCATGAATGCATCCACTTTTACACATTAATGATAGCTCAACTCAGTTATATAGCCTTTTCCCAGCATACAACATGAACAGATTTATTATAGTTTGTAAAACATTCAGTCACCAACAGTACATAAATCCAAAAACCCCTGAACAGAACTGATGAATCGCTCACTTGACAACGCAGATCTTGATCACAGATGCAGCACCTATCCGGTGGAGCACCACAACTGCATCCCCGGCCTTGCACAGCTTCTTATCCACCGCTGTCCTCAGTGCTGCCTGCAGTATATCTTCTGTCGACTCTGAATCTGTCGCCTTCGCCGATCCCTCTGCCAACATCGGCACCAAGCCCCTGTAAACTAAACTAAGCCTAGCTGGCGTCTCGTCACTCACCTGCCAATCAAATGAATCAGTTGTCAACACGGGCACCACTACGGACAAAATCGGCACAGCTGGTCTGTACTTGGCCACGAGCTTCGCTGTAGTCCCACCACGTGTCAGCACCACAATCAATGTCGCCTTCGCCTTGTTGGCTGTACGGACAGCTGAAGAAGCTAAGCTCTCCAAGGGGCTCATAGGGAGAGGAGTGGTTCGTATGCGGTCTTTGAAAATCGCGGCATAGTCCAGGGAGGATTCAGCTTCAATGCAGATACGGGCCATGATTTTTACAGCGAGCTCAGGGTAAGCGCCGGCAGCGCTTTCTCCACTGAGCATGACACAGTCTGTGCCGTCGAGAACAGCATTGGCAACGTCGGTGGCCTCAGCACGAGTAGGCCGGGGGGATTTGATCATCGATTCAAGCATTTGGGTGGCAGTTACAACAGGTTTGCCTGCGAGGTTGCATTTGTAGATCATCATTTTTTGGGCAAGGAAGATCTTTTCAACAGGGATTTCCATGCCGAGATCGCCACGGGCTACCATGAATGAGTCTGTTTCTTTGAGGATTTCGTCGAAATTTATGACACCTTCCTGATTCTCAACCTTCAACCATAGGAATTCATCATTATTTAGGAAACTAATGTATCTTAAACAGTACTATGTATAGGGAGGGGGATGTAGTGTAGTGCACTCTAGATAAAACTAATTGTTCGGGAATAAACTGTACAGGTTTCTTAAAAAAGTGAAGGCTATGTCACAGATAAGTGCTATTATTGAACTTTGAAGCATTTTCAGAAGAATAAAAAACAGAAGATGAATTTCCTTTGTCATCAACAATTTTGAAGAACTTGAACTAAAACCCACATTCAGCAAGGACAATAACAGAGTTATTTAAATTTGTGCTTTTAGTTAATGTTCTTCCAATTTGTGCATGAAAGAGTTATTTAAGTGGCCACTTGCCTTGTACAGGACTTTGTAGGATGAAATCCCCTCAAGCTCTAATGCTTATGAGAGTATAGATGAACGAGCACAGTAATCATTTTACATCTATTGTCAATGTCATACAAGAGTAATTTCAAAACAGAATAATTCATAAGAAACGTCATGCGAAAACATGTTCAAGGTAGTTTTCTTGAAAATGTCTTAAAATTTCATTGCCACTATATAAATTTCAGGTTAACTTTTTTTTTTTTTTTTGGATAATTGAACTTTGGCCTAAAATAAAGATGAGAAACGATAGGCTATAGGTGAAGGACTTGCACGTAATAGATAATAAGAGGAGGAATATAGTCAGAAAATTATCATTACAATTATTATTGTTATATTTACCCATGCATTGCTCTTATAAATATATCTAGTAAGTGTATGCTAATATCTGTCAAATGAACAATATACCTTTGACATTAGCTGTATATGCTTGGCATGATCTCCAAGAACCTTGCGAACATTAACAAGATCAGACCCTTTGCGAACAAACGAGAGGGCAATCATATCAATGTTGTTAGGCACTCCCCATTGCAAGATATCCTCCTTGTCCTTCTCCGTAAGTGTTGGAAGATCCACCACAACTCCAGGAAGATTCACATTCTTCCTCTCACCCAGCATAGCAGTGTTCTCACATCGGCACCTCACAGTTCCAGCACCCGGGTCACAAGACAGAACCGTGAAAGTTATGGTTCCATCAGCACACAAGATTGTGTTTTGAGGCTTCAGATCGACAGGGAGCTTCTTGTAGCTCATGGTGATTGTGTTCCCATCGCCTTTAAGGCTGTAATCAGTGCTGATTGTAATTTCTTGGCCTTCTTTGAGTTGGACAGGTTTTGCATCCTTAAGGAACCCTGTGCGAATCTCAGGTCCCTGAGGAAATGAAAGAAACCAGATGATTGAAACATATGAATGATTATAGTTGATTACTGAATATTTTAGCAATAAAAATCACAAAAAGCATTCTTTCTTTACATGTTATGTGCACATAGCTATAAAAACAACAAAGCATCCTTAATCCTATAACTAACATTGTCTTAAGTTGATCCTCAATACATCTAGCATTCGCTCGATCATCAATCTCTCTATGACATTTCACCCCCAAATCAGTTTGTAGATCCCATATGTTATACGACCCCAAAAGCCGATTCAAACTAATTAACACCATCCATCTCCATCTATCTTAAATACATACATACATCTCCCTATCTCATTACTATATATATAATTTTTTTATATATATTTTTTTTTTAAAGAAAAAAAAGTAAATAACCTAACAGACAGAATTAACACGCCAATTAATAAGAAGATGAAACAAACCTTGGTGTCAAGCATGACTGCACAGAGAATTCCAGTATTATGCATTGCGGTTTGCAGATTATCGAGAGTCTCCTGGTGGTACTCATGAGTCCCATGAGAGAAGTTGAACCTTGCCACGTTCATCCCAGCCCTAAGCAGCTTCTCCACCATCTCCACCGACCGCGAAGCCGGCCCCAAAGTGCACACAATCTTTGTCTTCGGTATCCTACCATCGCTTGGCAGCTCCTTCAGCAACCCCTCTATGTCTATATTCGCCATTTCTTCTTCTTCTTCTTCTTCTTCTTCTGGTCTATTATTATTATACTGGTTATATGTAAGAGATGTGACAGAGATTCGTGTGCGTGTGCGTGTGAGTGTGACCGAAACCAACCCCACCCGCGGAGCAGAATGCTACTACTAATTAAACAATCTGCCACGCCAGGCACATGGTTTTCTTGAGACCGCTGGGTGGGGTCCCACTGGTTTTAAGATTTTTTAAGATGTTAAAGAAAAGAGAAAGGGAAAATTAATCCTATGAGGAAGAAAGAGTTTACGCACCTCGCTCAAACTGCAAATTGGAATACATACACACATGATCATTATTAGCAGTTTATAAGAATTTGTTGTATACTGTATTTGAAAAGTTTTTACTACATATTGAGCTACTAATAAGTGATGCATATGTTGTCGTTGTTTCGGTGGTTATATATTGTAAATGAGTGATAACCAGACTGGCATAAATTTGAATTTTTTTACCAAACTATCCCATTTTTTGTAAGTATGTACAAAACTATCCCTATTTGAAAATTTAATATCAAAATATTCCTCTCGCTAACGGGGTTAACGAGTCTAGTAGTTTTCCTAGCGTTAATCCCGTTAGCAAGCTGATGGGGATACAACTTTTCCCCTTAAATGGGGATTTGCAGAAAAACTCATCCAATATAGACTCGTTAATCCCGTTAGAGGTAGTATTTAAACCACTTTACGTTAACGGGATTAACGTTTGTAGTTGGGACAATATGGGGCAATACCTCAAAGAGGGGTGTGGGTAAAAAATCACTAAGTATAGACACGTTAACTCAGTTAACGTGCCTATTATTACCAAGGCCGTTAACGGAGTTAACGACTGTGAAGATTTCAAGTTTCCAGAAAGTTGAAACTTTCTGGAAATTGGAGATACTCACACACGTTAACTCATCCTATTCTTACCGAGGTCGTTAACTGAGTTAACGAATGTAAAGATTTTAAGTTTTCAGAAAGTTGAAACTTTCCGAAAATTGGAGATATTCACACACGTTAACAAGGCCGTTAGGCCGTTAGGCCTTGTTTTACCAAGGTCGTTAGGCCGTTAACTGAGTTAACGTGTATGCAAATCTTTACATAAAAAATTACTAAGTATAGACACGTTAACTCAGTTAACGTGCCTGTTATTACCAAGGTCGTTAACTAAGTTAACGTGTATGCCTATCTTTACAAACAAACAGACATGGATGTTTTGTACATAAAAAATTACTAAGTATAGATACGTTAACTCAGTTAACGTTCCTATTATTACCAAGGCCGTTAACTCAGTTAGAGACAGAAATATTTTGGTATTAAATTTTTAAATAGGGATATCCTATTTTGGTATCAATGGCTACTCCTGGTCCAATTTAGAGGGCATATCCTGGCGCTGGACAGCGTCTGGAGTTTTCACGGTTAATTCTTTCTATCGTTTCCTCAATTCTAGAGGCTTGCGTTCCTCTTCGGCGCATTTCATTTGGGAGTCCTGTGTTCCCATCAAAGTTAAAATCAACTCTTGGTTAGCTATCAATAATAAACTGCTTACTGTTGAGATCCTTAACAGGAGGAACTTAGCTTGGGGGCAACTTTGTCCCTTGTGTGATCAACTCACAGAAAATGTCAACCACCTCTTCGTTCAATGCCCGTTCATTATCCCCCTTTGGAAGATTAATTCTTTAGCTTGGAACACGGGAGCGATTCCCCTCCATTTGTCATCTGTTTGGTCTGCCCTGCCGTCGGACAATTCGTTCCGTAGTGCATGGATTTTAGCGACTCATACCATCATTTGGTGTATTTGGAAGGAAAGAAATGGTAGATTATTCCGTCATCGATGCAAATCGATTGCGGCTATTATCGACGATTTTTTATTTCTTTTCAAGTCCTGGGCATCTAGCCCGGCTTTCAAAGAGGATTTCACTTTGGCTTCTCATAAATTACTTCTATCTATTAGTTGCCTCAATAATCTCCAAGCTATTTAATTTTCTACTAATCTTACTTCTTCCATGCTTACTATTGACTCTCTTACTCCCTATCTATCTCTTCCTCTTTGTGGTTGCAGGACTAATAGTGGACTGTGATTGGAGCTTAGCTATTATTTCTAATGCTTTGGTGGGTTGGTATGCTGCTATTTTCTCTCTCGTTTTAGCCCTACGGGCTGTGGAGCTGTTTGTTATGCTGACTTGATTATGGCTACTTTTTGAGATCTCAGCAGGCTATTTTGGGTGTTTTTTTGGCCCTGCTGTTATGTGTATTAATCACTCTACCCTGTAAGCTTCTACTCTGATGTTATCTTTATCTATATCTTTATCTTACCTTAATTGTCTCTGCTGTAATGGTTCCTTTCATCAGTGTTGGTGGTTTTTACTGCTTTGCAGTTAGTGTCTTATGGCGGTTAGTATGTTGTCTGTGGTTGAGATGTGATTTCTGGGACTATTCTGTTTTGTTAACCTCATCTTGTCATGAGAATTGTGGGATTATTTTGTTTGGCTCTTCTTATTTCGAATCTAACTGGCTTTATCCTGCTTATTTTATTCTTAACAATGTGCTGAATAGTATGGGGGGATTTCTTCTCACCGGTTGCATGAGGCCTTGTTGCCTGGAGTAGGAACGCTCATGTTGTGGTTCCTTTGCGCAGGGGTTTGGCTTATTATTTTTGGGGTATATTAGCTATTCTTTTCTCTCCTCAGGTGGCCTCTGTGCTATATTCCCCTTCTCCGTCCTATTTTTTTAGGTTGGTGTGCTGCTCTTTGGGTTGGATCGTTGTGTTGTCGTCTTCTTTGCTTGCTTCCTTGGCGAGGGGCTTAGCATTGCCTTGGAATGCTGCTCTCCCGCCTCCATGGCGCTCTCCGAGGGTTCGCGAAGGTCCTGGTTCCGATCGTCATCGATCCCCTGGTGCCAGAGTAGCTCTTCTCTGGTCTTTCTAATTGGTTGTAATAGTTCCTTCCTCCGCTATTCTGTATATAAGTGTCGATCGGATTGTTTCTTGTTTTACCTCTGGTAAAGCCTCCTTGTAATATACTGTTTATTTAATTGAATGTGTGGCTGGAGTCTTCGGGCTCTATCCGTTTCATCAAAAAAAAATTTAAATAGGGATAGTTTTGTACATACTTAATTACAAAAAGTGGGATAGTTTGGTAAAAAAATTCCATAAATATCCACCAACAATATCATCAATTTATTGCTTTCTACATTTCTTAGCTGTAAGCCACTCCGACAGCTGTAATCTCAGATCTTTTACTTTCTAACAATTAAAGAAAAGAGCATAGATAATAGAGTGCACACTTATTCAAGATCTCTTCAATGTGGTTCTATAGCGAATCATATAGATATGGGTCGACAGTAATAGTTTTAGTATGGAAGTTTTAAGTGTAAATAAATTCTCGAGAGTTACAGAGACTGGAGGGGAGGCACAGTGACTGCACTGGCGGAGATCGCATAAAGGAGAAAAAAATATCTAGACTTGTAGTTGGAATATCCTATTATAGATGCCATTTTTATTTCTTTTGGGCAGACAAGATAATTAAAAATGACCACAAAACATAAGCATCCATCGATCGAGTGATCTCTCTAGCACCTTACTCAGTCAAAACAATAAAATTAGGGTCGATGTTAATCTACATTAAGCCTTTACTACTACTATATTTCATTCTCGATAAATATGTTGTATCCCACAATATACTTACCATTAATCATGTAATACTCTGAAATTTCAGGTGATTATTGAAAACTCAATATTATGATTGTTCTAACAATAATTTTGGGTTTATGTGTAAATATTATAAATATGAGGATTTAAGTGTAAAAGTGGGTTTATAGGGTTTTGGGAAAAAAAAGAAATAGGTTTTTTTTCCTTGCATTATTTTCCTTTTGTTCAAGCCACCAGAAAGAATGAAAATAAAGCACGCAATAGAGAGAGAAAGAAAGAGAGAGAGAGACACACAGACGGAAGATTATGAGAAAGATGATGGTCAACCATGGTGAAGCATTGAAAAAAAATATTGGTGATGATGTCGTCAATATCGACAACTTAGATTTAATCTTAGATTTCTTGGTTTAGGTTAATGGAGATTCATATGCCTTACTTTAGATTTAGTTTCTTTAATGAAAGTGTTTGTTGAGAATGTCATCAATATTTTATGATTCATTCTAAAGTATTGTGATTATTTAATTTGAGTTTAAATTCAAACTCTAACCCTGATTAATTATAATCATAACTCCCTAACCCTAATCACTCATCAGCCATAACCCACAACAACCATCTGCCCAATTTCTTTTTACAGCCAACCTAATCCACATTCAGCACTCCGTTACTCACCTCCATCTACTATATATATATATATATATATATATATATATATATATATATATATATATATATATATATATATATATAACCACCCAAACTTCATCACTTTCAAACAAAATAACCAACTCCTTCTCACCACCATACTGCCTATATATTAATAACCCCATTATATTAATCCCTAATCAACTCTCCCTACTGCCTATATCCCTATGTATATAAATTTATATACATACACCATCACTTCACCACTGCCTCCATCTTCTCTATCAACCCCCGAAGCTCCATTCACCTCAAACCCAAACTCCTCCATACCCGACTAGCCTCTCACCTCCAAATAAACCCGACCATCTCCTCTTGCAGCCATATTCCCAAGCCTCCCTTCTCAAATCCCGACCTCCTTCAAACTCCATCAACCTGCCACTAAAATCCAACACCAAACCCATCACCTCCAAAAAACTCCATCTTGCTGCCCCCTATAGTATCCAATCCTCCATCATCTTCTTCAACCCACTGCTCATCAAACCCAACTCCATCATCTCCTTGCCATCATCTCGAGCCACCACCCCGCAGCCCATAAAACTCGAACAACCCTAACATCAGCCTGACCTTGTTGCCTTCACCTGAACCACCTCCATATATCCCGAACTCCTCCAAACAGCCACCGAACAACACTCCTTGCTGCCCTTGCCTCACCTCACCCTATAGTTGTTGAGCTGTCGTTGCTCCTTGCTGTCGTCGCTCGCTATCGCATGTTGTCGAATTACCATTAGTTGCTACCTAGTTGCTGTCGTAGTCGTCTCGTTGCTGCTCTTGTGACCGCCGTAGCCGTCGTTGATTCTTCTTCTTTCTGTTGTTCTCGTCACTTATGTAATCGTCGAAAAAGGTAAGCGTCCCTCGAACTCTTAGCAAGTAGTCATCGTTATCATCGAATTTTATCATCAAACTCTAGTGTAGTGCTATATTATTGATTCAAATCTTGAACCGTTAATCCTCTTTGTATCAATTCATCGTGTTATCGAATATTCAGATATTTTGCCCTGTCGAATACCTGACTTTGTAACGAGATTAGACCCAATTTTCAGTAACCAAAGTTAGAGTTTTGTATATGCATGTTGTAGCCCTTCAAGTGTAGAATCCATAACATCTTACATTTTCGCAAACCAGTTTATAGATTATGAATTATCAATGTTTTAGTATTGTAACATCTAAATTTGCAGAGTTCTGCCTGTGCACGAGACCCACAAAGAATAGATTGATAGGAATAGCTACTGGACTTAGAATTTGTCGAGTGAGTAGGCGTTGGATTAGAAAAAGAGTCTACTTTCTAGAACCTCCAATAAAACTGGATTTGCATTTCCGTAAAGTGGGAATGTAAGTTTTAGTGCATACAAGAGTTGTTGTCCAAATTGTAGTTAGTATGCTTTAACTATATATATTGGTATTCGTGTGTTAATAACTTATACTGATATAGTAGGTTGATTGATTTTCTTTATATCATGCATTTGCATCTACCATTTAATACTTTCTTGAATACCATATCATGTATTGCAGCATCTATTGATACCTTCCCAATTGCCATCTTGATACTATTGTAACATGCATCATTATCGTTATAGTCATTGCTATTCTTTTGGATTGGAAAATTAAGTGCCACATAAAACTAAGTACCATATAGAACTAAGTGTCACGTCGAAAAATTGACGGGGGCCACCTTTAGAATCTGCGAAGACCACCTCTATAATCGGTAGGGGCCACCTCTGGAATCCAATACCATAAGAAGTGATATGACTGTCTTGAAACTACTGTCCCCCTCACTGATTGCATCGTCTGCATGTTCATGATTGATTGTGATAAAAGAATACCAAGTTGGGGTTATAAAGGTACGAGTTAGTAGTGGACAATATAGGAGAGTACTCGGAAGGAGGCTCGTGTTTCCCGTAATAATGATTCCTGATTCTTGATTCTTGATTACAGGGTTCTTGATTACACAAGTATATGATTCTTGATTACATGATTCCCGAGTACATAACCCTGAAGACTTCACTATTTTGAGTACAAACGTTACTTGATTGATATGCACCCGAACTTGTGGTATGAGATACAAGATTACGTGCATTAGATAAGTTAATAAAATTAATAGACTTAAGATTGACACTGAACATTGATACTAGTATTAATACATGATTCTTGATCATAAGATTACATGATTCCCGATTCTCGATTACATGATTCCTCCCACGGGTTGAAGAACAGTAAAACGTGTTGTGTTGTGAGGATGACGTCATGCTGACGTCACCCTGGGGGTCCCACCCGGTATTTGAAGAAAGACAGTGGCAAACTGTCTTGACAGTGGTGACGTGGCAAATAAATCACCAAATTAAAATGTTTTAAACCCAAAAATAAAACAATCATACCTCTCTAAACTCGCATCTCATGCACACAAAAAATTCGAGTCAGCAAAAAACTAAGTAATCACCTGCACACACAAAATAAAAAATTAGAATGAGAATTCGGTTAACGAGATGAAATTAGAGTCGTCGCATCGCATATAGAGGCTCTCGATTCAGTAGAGGGGAGTCGCTGATACGAAGTCGCTTGATATTTTCGCTGGATTTGGTGGAGGGGAGTCACCGATACGGAATCAGTAGCGGATCAAACGGATCAGATATCGGCGATGACCTCTTGATTGGGGTTCGACATTGGATTTGAATTTACTTTGATATTTTTAAATTTTCAAAATTTCAAAATTTCAAAATTTCAAAAAAAAATTAATTTTTTTTTTATTTCAAATATTTTAATATTTTTAAATTTTAATTTTTTAAAAAAATTTGTTATTTTTTAAAAAAAATTGTTATTTTTTAAAAAAATTTAAGATTTTTGATTTTTTTGAATTTTTTTTTATTGTTTTGAATTATTTTGAAAGTTTTTTTAAATTTTTATTTTTATTTTAGTTCTTAAGTTTTTAATTTTTTTAATTTTTTTAAAAACATTAAAATTTTTATTTTCTTAATTTTTTGAATAGGTGAGAAAGAGAGAGAGAAAGAGAAATAATTAAATAAATAAAGGAGTTGTTTTGGGGGAAATTTGAATTTTGGGGAAAAACTTTTGGAAGGAAAAATGTGTTTTGTGATTTTAGATCTGGACCTTTAATTTTGGGGTGAATTGAAGGAGAGCCACTTGAAAGCTTTCTTTGTGTTTTATTTTATATATATAGCTTTCTTTGTGTTTTATTTTATATCTATATAATAAAACACAAAGAAAGCTATCAAGTGGCTCTCCTTCAATCCCCCAAAAATTAAAGGCCCAGATCTAACCTCACAAAACATATTTTCCCTCCAAAAGTTTCCCCCCAAAACTCAAATTCAAATTCCCCACCCAAAACAACTCCTATATTTATTTATTTATTTTCTCTCTCTCTCTCCTTCCCTCCTCTATTCAAAAATTAAGAAAATAAAAAAAAATTAAAAAATTAAAAATTAAAAAACTAAAAAATTTAAAAATTTAAAAACTTTAAAAACAAATCAAAAAATCATATAATATATTTTTTGCTATATGTTTGCAACTTCAATTAATTTGCTGGACCTCAAGAACTATTTTATATGATCAAACAAGGTGCACCGTGTTGAAGACGTGCCGTAGGCACGTGTCAACGGGCAAACCTAGTCAAGTGGCTCTCCTTCAATCCCCAAAAATCAAAGGCCCAGATCTAACATCACAAAACACATTTTTCTTCCCAAAAGTTTTCCACCAAAACTCAAATTCAAATCCTCCACCCAAAACAACTCTTTTATTTATTTAATTTTTTTTTCTCTCTCTCCTATTCAAAAAATTAAGAAAATAAAAAATTTAAAAAATAAAAAAACTTAAAAAAATAAAAATTTAAGAACATTAAAAATAATTCAAAAAATTCAAAAAAATAATAAAAATTACAAAAAAACCTAAAAAAATTAATAATTTTTATTTTTTTTTTAAATTTAATAAATTGTTTTTAAAAAAATTTAAAAATTTAAAAAAGTTAAAAGAATTCCGAAAAAAATTTAAAAATTTAAAAATTTTAAAATTCAAATATTTGATAATTTTGATAAATTTGAAAATCTCAAAGCAAATCCAGATCCAATATCGAACTCAAATCAAGAGGTCATCGTCGATATCTGATCCGCTGCTAATTTCGTATCGGTGACTCCCCTCCACCAAATCGTGCGCGAATATCAATCGACTCAGTATCGGTGACTCCCCTCTAACGAATCGAGAGCCTCTATATGCAATGCGACGACTCTAATTTCATCTCATTAACCGAATTCTCATTCTAATTTTTAATTTTGTATGTGCAGGGGATTACTCACTTTTTTGCTGACTCAAATTTTGTGTGTGCATGGGATCTAAGTTCAGAGATGTATGATTGTTTTATTTTTGGGTTTAAAATTTTTTAATTTGGTTATTTATTTGATGAGTTTTTTATTGTTTTTGATTTAAGGTGTACGCAAGTGAGAGATGGATTATTTTGTGACCTCAATTTGGGCTTTCAAACCATAGCAGGACAGGTAAGCTGACCAGCAACCTAAGATAACTTGGAAAATATGCAACATTAATTTCTTTACTATAAGAGAAAATACTATATAAAGTGTTGTTCCCTTTACTGGTTATTAGAAACCATGGATAACATAACATATAAGAACTTTTAGTGTATGTTTGGATATATAGGATTGGGATGACTGGAGTTTACCAGTGAAGGGTGCAAACTCTCCGCTCAAGAAAGACAGCTGAAGTAAATTTGTTATTTATCCATTTTGTTTTTTTTAATAAAGGTGCAATGTGGAGACAAAGTGGAGATAAAAGAAATGATTTGCTTGGTTTAAAGTTTTAAAAACTTCATGTATTTCATTTTGGTTGAAATAATAATAAGAGGTATTTCAATTGAAAACTGAGTCTCAAACAAACAAATGTTTAGATTATTGGTATTGTAGATACCTTCATACCTGCACCTGTATTACCATTGTATTTAGACATGCTCTAGTGGTTATAAGATTAGAGTAAGATTTATAAAACCTATATAATAATGTCCTTGCATAACTATTACAAGCATCTAAAAGTGATGCTGAAGTTAAAAAAAACTTTATGCAATGTTTCTCACAAACTATATGCATTCCAGGTAAGTTCAAGCTAATAATCAAAAAAGGCGATGGTTGAGCTTAAGGTAGATATACTACTTCCTCATATAATAAGTTTGCTACTTCAATTAATTTGCTCGACCTCCAAAACTATTTTATATAATCAAACCAGGTCCACCGTTCCGAAGACGTGTCGCAGGCACGTGTCAATGAGCAAACCTTATATATATATATATATATATATAAAGGGTAATGTCAGTTTGGTAATAAAGTGAATGGGGGGGGCACGGGTTGAAGAACAGCAAAACGTGTTGTGTTGTGAGGATGACGTCATGCTGACGTCACCCTGGGGGTCCCACCTGGTACTTGAAGAAAGACAGCAGCAAACTGTCTTTTACAGTGGTGACGTGGCACAGGGGCCCACTTACGGGAGCTGTGTGTCACGAGATTCATGGAAATAAGAGTAGTTTAAATAGTCCCATATCCGGAATAAAATAGATTAAAATAAGAATAACTAATATAGTCTATAATCAAGAGTCACCAATCCGGTTAACCACCTTTTGAGAGGCAGCCTGTGGTGAGCAGTTATACTATACTATAAATAATTTGTCTAATAAATTGTATAAATTGTTTGAATTGTGGCATGGGCATTACACCCCCTCCCCCCTCCCCCCGCCCCAACTACTTCAGATAATGTTTATTCAGGTACCGATGGCGAGATACCAGATAAATTTGGCAAACATACTTTGTAAACGGTCGTGATGGAATTGCTAGTGCTATTTCTCTACATTCAAGTTGCTACTTTATCTAGCTAGTCACAGCAATTGTTTATTGCATTACATTTTTTTTAGCACATTATATGCTAGGGCATTTTGACCCGAAGTTCTTGTATCTCATTAATTGGTTATTTTATTATATTCTTGCTCATGTGATCATTATTGTTACATATGTCGATGTGTTTTCCTATCTTGTTGAGCTTATAATTTTACAGCTTATGAATGATGTGAGTTCGAATACTTGTTTCGCTTCGCCTTAGTTGCATGTCTGTGTTTCCGTATATTCGAAAGCGGGGGTGAGAGCTCCTGCACACGGCGAGGAGCGGAGATCATTTGGAGACCCATCCATTGAACCTCATTGTAAGAACCCACTGAAGCAAAAAAAAATCACCAAGAATATCTCATCTTTCAACGTCTGAAATCGCATTGAAAACCACAACATGTGGAAGGGGGCACACTCCTTTAAAACAGACACTGCATCAAGCTTCCCAAACATACCACAAGGTGTTAATAATTAAGCATAGCAATAATTATTTTTTAGCACCTGAACCAATCAAATTCCGCTATAAATATAACCATAAATCTTGGAAGGATGCCATGTTGACACTAATATCCATACGTTACATCAGAATGCTCAAACTTGATGAACAAGAATACAATCAAAGAGGAAATGTTCAATTTTTTCATCCCCAACCTCACAAACTGGATAAGTAGGCACCACCTGCCTCCCACAATGAACCGGCTTTGTCTTAATAGGAATCCACCACATGCAACTCTCCACAACCAGGCAATAACTTTTGGTGCAACTTTTATTTTGTGGATCAAACTATTTGAAAAACTTGGGACCTCGCAATCCCTTTTATTAGAAGCTAAATACAGAATCTTCAGGGTGACTGTTGACATAGAGAAATCATAGCAAATGAGGCGATCAGTGACTTGATTCACCGTAATTAGCATTTGTAGCACAATATTAGTGATTGAACGTGGTAGGCTAGACTCCAACACAACCAAAATCCATTCCTTATAAAGGGAGATAAAATTGGCAACTCTCATTGAAGAACTC
Source organism: Hemerocallis citrina (assembly GCA_017893485.1). Classification (NCBI taxonomy): domain Eukaryota; kingdom Viridiplantae; phylum Streptophyta; class Magnoliopsida; order Asparagales; family Asphodelaceae; genus Hemerocallis; species Hemerocallis citrina. The sequence goes on along the minus strand of CM030362.1, from coordinate 165,269,352 downwards.
AACAACTCAATAGAGGCAGTGATGCCCATGCTATTCAGGGGAGCACAAAATATCCAAGGATCAGAGAAGACATCTATCTCCATTCTACTACCTACTTCCCAACGAAGACCATTGCAAATTAGGTCATTACCAGTGCAGAAAGTGCTACAAAGTCACGAACATCGTTTTAGACATTGTATATCCCACACTGATGAAGGGAGCTTATACTTTGCTGATAACCATTTAAATAATAGTGACGGAGATTTACTAAAACTTGAGCTAAATTTTTAGCCATAAGGCTCCTGTAGAGTTTCCGATAGTCCAAAACCAATACCACCAAACTCAATGTGCCTAGAAGCTATATTCTATGCAATCATATGCAAAACTTTATCACTATTACCTTTAGCTCAAAGGAAAGCACAAAAATCTTACTCAAGTTTATCAACAATATATTTCGGGACCCAGCTGTGAGTTAATGTATATATTGGGAGAGTTTGAGCAACTGATTTCAAAACAACCAACCTATCCGTAAAGCTAAGAGTCTTAGCTTTTCAACTAGATAGACGTTTACGAACTATCTCCGCCACATCACTGTAATCTAGATGCTAGTTTTGACTACAATAATCATATGAAAAGCAACTTTTAAGTGGGCTTATTCATCCCCCAACTCTATTTCAAGTAATGGGCCGTATCTGGCCTAAGCCCATTGGATCTTCTACAAATTCAGCTTCTAAGCATAGCAATTTTAGAATAGTTGACCAGCCTTGAAATTTATTTGAAGCTCAAATCTGTTTTTAAGACAAAGCTCAAATCTGTTTTCTTTCTTGGTAACAGAAGCTCAAAACTGTGGAGAGAGGTTTTTAACTTTGATCTCAGGATCAACTTCGGCCATTATTATTTACAGGCCAAACTTAACCAAACTGCATACAAGTCCAAAACTTTCGGTCATTTGGGTAAGGTCACGGGCTGAGCAGCCGAAAAAACAGTGCACGAGCCCAAAAGTTTAGGCTCAACCGAATTCGAAATCCTCTGTTTTAAGATATTTCCAACCGCGCTTAAAATTCAAGACGGATTTGTACGATATTTCCGTAATAGCACCTTCAATGTATGATTTTCAACAATATCAATTATGCATGTTAAAGTTAGTTGCAAAATGAAATAGGATGTTAGTTTTTTTTTTCCCTTTTGTGCTAGACTGGAAAATTAGCTTTTAACATATTTTTAAAATTTCAAAAATTTTCTTTTTTTCCACAGTGAATGGTGTTAGGGCAATGTTACACCCTAATATGGCTTCGCCCCTGCTTTCTAACATTTAGAGCATATGTAGTCGTTGGCTTTTTAGCTAAAATATGCAAAATTTGGCTCGAAGGGGTGATGCAGTTGTTGTGTAGAACCCCATATTTTCAAATATTATTTTAATTATTTGAAAATGAATTTAAATGATTTTTTTGGAGATTTAATTAATATTTTCTAAGAAATCTATCTTTTGTACACGTGCAAAACACGTGCAAATTACTTTTTAGAAGTTTGAAAAATTAAGATTTCTTTATGAAAAATCATTATTTATTATTTAGGATTTATGTAGTATTTTTCCAGATTTTTCTGAAATTAATTAGTACTATTTGCAATTTTTGAGAAAAGAAGGACTTATTTGCAAAATTGATATTTTCAAGGGTTGAAATGCAAAATGGGCATTCTGAACGTTTTGAGCAGTATTGACTGAGTTTTTAAAAGTATATTTTCTATTAGATCCTAATTTAAAGGAGTTTTATAGAATTTACAAGACTAATGTATATATATATGCAAGTTGTATTTTTGGGAAGGATGGTTTTGCAAAGTGTGAGTAAAACCCTAATATTTTATCCGGCATATATAAGGGATTTCTTTCCTCCAGCCGTCATTTACAATATTCAGATTTTTGAGAATTGTTTTGAGGAGCAAGAAGAGGATTTTGGATCTAGCAAGAAGGAGAGCACTTTTGTGGATTTTCTTCAAAACAAGGTGAGTGGTTTGTTTTTGTTTTGCTTGTTTGTTTTGTTGTTTGATTGATGAATGACTTAAGATCTTTGTTACACTTTGTTTGGGCATCGGTATGATACTATTTGTTGTCTCATTGTATGTATGTTATGGATCTTTTAATTTGGATATGGATGATGAGCATACTTGTTGATATTTGGACCATGTATGAGAAACTATCAAATTTGTTGAGGAAATATTGATCTATGGAATCGTAATATTGGAAGTCATGATTAAGAATTGATTATATTGTGATCGAATGATAAACATCTAGATCCTATGAATTTTAGATCAGATTTGATTAAGAGTTGAGGAAGAAGTTTTGTTGTGAAACCCTAATGGAAGATTTGTGGTTTAGATCTTGAGAAGTTGAGATTTGAGGAATTGATTGATGAGTAATGTATTTGTATTGGTGAGAGTCATCTTTGGCTTGTGTATGAACTATTGTTCGATAAATAATGAACCATGATTCTTTAGAAATCTTCAGATTGATTTTGTATCCAGACTTATTTTTGAAAACTGTAGGCCGACAGTCGACTGGCCAACTGTTCAGTCGACTGGTACGACGCTACTGATTATTTTCAGTCATTTGAGAATTGTTCGGGACAGTCGACCTAGGCTATTGTCAGTCGACTGGTCTGCTGATTGAATATTTGTTTAGTCCTTTCTGGACAGTCGACCTATGAACCTTTCAGTCGACTTATATACTTAGACTATGTTCTTGAGAATTATTGTGATTTGTCTCAGGGCAGTCGACTGATGACTTTCTCTAGTCGACTGACATTGCCTTAGATTACTTTGTGAAATTCCGAAGAATTGTCCTCTGGACAGTCGACTTATCTCAGCATGAGTCGACTGGCACTGAGGGATCTGTGTGTTTGATTTAAGACATTTTGTTCAGTATTTGATTTTGAGATCTTTGTTCAGTTTTTTGATATTTGTTCAGTATTTGACCTTGAGATATTTGTTCAGTATTTGATTTTGAGATGTTCAGTTAAGAACATGATCTTGAGATATTTAGTTGAGTCACTTGTTTAGTGGGATTTTGTTCAGATATTTGTTTTTGAGTCTCTAGAGGTACGTGACCCTAGTATACCGGTGTTGAGATATTTGTTGAGTTATTTGTTGAGGCCCATTGAGGCGAATTTTCAGTTAATCATATTTTTAGTCCGATAGGGTACACTACTCTAGGAGATTTTGTTCAGTAACCCAAATTAATAAGGACAGGCATTAGTAAAGTCATGACGAATGGGAACATGAGTTATGCACCTCAGTAAGGCTTTAGATGTGAGACTCAATCTTCTGAATTATCCAAGTAGTTAACTTGAGATGTGAGATTTATCTCCTGAATTATCCAGGTAGTTAACCTGAGATGTGAGGTATATCTCCTGAATTATCCAAGTAATTATCTTGAGATGTGGGATTGAACTCCTGAATTATCAAGGTTGAGGCGACGCTTTTGTGGTATTCTTGTGATGATGAGACTGTGTTTAGATGTGGGAAGATCTCCTGAATTATCCAGGGAAATACCTGAGATGTGGGATCTATCTCCTGAATGATCAAGCATGGGCAAACTATCATAGTTTATCTTCATCTCTTAGTAGTCATCGTTGTCAGCATTTGGTCATCATGTTTTCTTGACTCACTTTTCTGCATTTGGATTTCCCGCTTTCCCACACTTGACTTTTGGGTTTTGGATATCACTCGTTGTTTACATTTCTTGCTATTTCACACTTTACATCTTTGGTTACTTTTTAGTTGGATACTATGTTATAAGTTCATTTATATTTGCTATTTGATTTTTATGCCACTCACACCATTTATGGCTGACCCCTTTAGTTTGGGGGTTAGGGTTCAACTCTAGCCTCACTTGTTGCAGGTTATTGCCTAGAGTTGGAGAATGGATGCTTGAGTTAGTAGCTTTTGGATAAATGGACTATTTAGTGTTCAGTGTTGAGTTGTAAAGTCATGTTGAGCAAATTTTGAGTTGTTTAGTCTTCCGCTGTGATATGTAAAAGTTTGGTTGTAATAAATGTTGAAAATTTTAGTGGTGTTTGGTTGTGTTTATTGTTATATTGAAGTGGATCACTGGGAATGTGCCACGTATTTTCTATGCTATTCATCTAGAAATTCGGGGCGCTACAGAGATTGGTATCAGAGCTCTGCTTCAATGGTAATAATAGACATAGTAAGAAAACCAACCTAGGTGTGGACACTAGAGAGTGAGTACCTAGGTGTGGACATCAGAGTGTGAGTATCACATAGAGTTAAAATATGATGTTTGGTTTGAAGTTATGGTTTGAGGTATGGTTATGGTTTTGCCATAGGGCATTGATATGAGTTTGAATTGTGTGTGTTACTCTAACTTTACCCTCGTTTTGCAGTATTCAAAATGGTTGCACCCAGAGGTAGAAATGGTGGCAACAATGAGGATGGATCAGGTAGTTCTCGAGGAACGGGGATCGACCTAGAGGCTGAATTCGCCAAGGTGTATCAAACACTGAATACGTTGATGGCATTCAACGTGGCGCAACAGCAGCAAGCTCAGCAGCAGCAGAATCCGCTGCCAAATCATGGAGCTGGACATGGATTGGTGAATGCCGACCCCATCAAACAGATCGAATCCTTTAAGAGGATGAGGCCGCCAGTCTTTGAGGGGCAAGCTGATCCAACAACAGCAGATGATTGGATTAGGAAGATGGAGACGATCTTCGAGGTGTCAGAGACTCCGGCAGCTAGCAAGGTGAAGTTAGCTTCGATGCAGCTCGAGAAAGATGCTGGTGTTTGGTGGGAATCACTGAAGAGGAATTTGGGAGATCAGCAGCTGACATGGGAAGCTTTTCTGGAGGAGTTCAGAGATCGCTTCTTTCCTCTGGATGTTCAAGAGAAGAAGGCGACCGAGTTCATGAACCTTCAGCAAGGCAGCATGACTGTTCGGGAGTATGAGACGAAATTTGCTCAACTTTCGAGGTATACACCAGAGTTGGTCATGGACGAAGCGAAGAAGGCCAAAAAGTTTGAGCAGGGCTTGAGGCCAAACTTGAGGTCAAGGATGGTTCCGTTGGGTATCAGAAGATTTGACAAGCTGGTCAGGAGGGCCGCGATGACTGAAGAGGATATGGACTTGTTTCAGAAGAAGCAGGATACTTGGAACCGGAACAAGAGGCCAGCATCAGGCCAGAGTGGGAAGGGATTCCCCGCGAAGCAGGCAAAGTTTAGTGGATCGGTGCAGAAGGCGCCTGCAGCTCAGGGGGTGACCTGTTACTACTGCAAGGAGGTAGGACATTACAGGTCATCGTGTTCGAAGTTGGCAAAGCATATCTGTTCTCAGTGTGGACAGACTGGACATTCCAAGCTCCGTTGTCCAAAATTGAAGGAAGATGGTTCGGGTGGAAGCAAAGTCCCGAAGCGGCAAGGGCGAGTATTTGCATTGACCGAGGAGGATGGGAGAAACTCGAAAGATGTAATACAGGGTATGCAGGAATTTTGATTTCTTTCATTTTTGAATCAGTGTAATCAATAAAGCTTTTATTTCAGAACAATTTAAGATTGAGTATCATTCTTATTGTAACAGGAGTTGTTTTAATAAATGGAACTAAAGCAAAGGTTTTGTTTGACACTGGTTCATCGCATACATTTGTATCGCCAAGTTTTGCAAAGATCTTAGGTTTGGAACCTAAGTTATTTCCAGGCAGGGTTTTGTCGGTGGCAACGCCGTCAGGTGAAGAGCTGGTAGCGGATCGATATTACGAGGGCTGTGATATCGAGATTGGTGGAAGGATGTTCGGCATCGACTTGATCGAACAACAAGTGTTGGGAGTGGATGTCATTGTAGGCATTGATTGGATGGCTATATATGATGCCACGATTGATTGCAAGCAGAAGGAGGTGTTGGTGAAAGCACCAGGTGGACCTGCAGTAACTTTCCAAGGGAAGAAGAAGATTCCGAAGGTGGCTGCAATGGTATCTAAGATGGCAATTTCGGATGAAGTCAAGGGCATTCCGGTTGTTCGAAATTTTCCTCAGGTGTTCATGGATGATTTTCCAGGATTACCGCCGCAGAGAGATGTAGAGTTTTGTATCAACGTTCAGCCGGGGAGTGCGCCGATTTCCAAGGCTCCGTACAGGATGGCACCTGTAGAGCAGGATGAAGTGAAGAAGCATATTGAAGAGCTTTTGAGCAAAGGGCTTGTCAGACCGAGTTCTTCTCCGTGGGGAGCGCCAGTACTGTTAGTCAAAAAGAAAGATGGGTCAATAAGGATGTGCATTGACTATCGGGAGTTGAATAGGGTGACTATTCAGAACAAGTACCCACTGCCACGGATTGACGATTTGTTCGACAGGCTTCGAGGAGCAGCGGTGTTTTCGAAGATTGATTTGAGATCGGGATATCATCAGGTGCGAGTCAAGGAAGAAGATGTGAGTAAGACAGCGTTCAGGACTCGTCATGGGCTGTATGAATTTTTGGTGATGCCATTCGGGTTGACGAATGCGCCAGCAGTGTTCATGGATATGATGAATCGGGTGTTGAGACCGTTCATTGATTCCTTCGTAGTGGTCTTCATCGATGATATCTTGGTATATTCGAAGTCGGAAGAGGACCATTCGACGCACTTGACAGCAGTGTTACAGACGTTGCAGGAGCACAGTTTGTATGCCAAATTGTCGAAGTGTGAATTCTGGAAGTCTGAGGTAGCTTTCCTTGACCATATTCTTTCTAAGGAGGGAGTGGCTACTGATCCTCAGAAAGTGAAAGCAGTGAAGAATTGGCCCAGGCCGACGTCAGTGAAGGAAGTCAGAAGCTTCTTGGGATTAGCTGGGTACTACAGGAGATTTATTCAGGGGTATTCTCAGATTGCAGTTCCGATGACAGGTTTGACCCGGAAGAATGTGGCATTTGTATGGACAGATAAGTGCGAAGAGAGTTTCCTTGAGTTAAAGGAAAGGCTGACTACCGCACCTATATTGGCATTGCCGCAAGCTGGGAAGGATTATGATATCTACAGTGATGCGTCTCTCAGAGGTTTGGGTTGTGTCTTGATGCAGGAAGGCAAGGTCATTGCTTATGGTTCGAGGCAATTGCGTCCGCATGAGAAGAATTATCCGACGCATGATCTGGAGCTAGCAGCTATCATATATGCCTTGAAGCTATGGAGGCATTATGTCTATGGTGAGAAGGTCAATATGTACACTGACCACAAGAGCCTGAAGTATATTTATCAGCAGAGGGATTTGAATCTTCAGCAGAGAAGGTGGTTGGAGGTATTGGAAGACATTCGTCCTGAGATCAAGTATCATCCGGGCAAGGCGAACGTAGTGGCTGATGGACTTAGCAGGAAGAGTAGTTTATCGAGATTGATCACTACTCGAAAGGAGTTGACAGCAGAGATCGACCAGGCAGGTATCGAGGTGGTACTGCGAGGTTTAGGGGCATCTTTGGCTCAGTTGAGGCTGCAGCCGTCTTTGAGGGAGAAGATTGTGGAAGGTCAGAAATCGGATTCAGAGATCCAGAAGATGATGCAGCAGGTTTCAGAAGGCAAGTTATCAGAATTTCGTGTCCAAGATGGAGTTCTTTGGTTGGGTGAGAGGTTGTGTGTTCCAGATAATGCAGAGTTGAGAGAGAGTATCTTGCAGGAGGCACACAGTACATTGTTATTAGTTCATCCAGGAGGCACGAAGATGTACAGGGACATCAAACCACATTTTTGGTGGTCTGGTATGAAGCGGGATGTAGCAGATTTTGTGGCAAGGTGTTTGACTTGTCAGCAGATCAAGGCAGAGAATCAGAGACCTGGAGGTTTGTTACAGCCATTACCCATTCCGGAGTGGAAGTGGGAGAATATCAGCATGGACTTTATCACGGGTTTGCCAAGGAGTTTGAAGGGCAATGACTCGATTTGGGTTGTTGTGGACCGATTGACTAAGTCGGCACATTTTCTAGCCATGAAGATTACTTGGTCGATGGAGAAGTTGGCTGAGTTGTACATTGGGGAGATTGTGAGACTTCATGGAGTTCCTGTGTCGATTGTTTCGGACAGAGATCCAAGGTTTACTTCGAGGTTTTGGAAGAGCCTACAAGCAGCTTTGGGCACCAGAACTGATTTCAGTACAGCATTTCATCCGCAGACAGATGGTCAGACGGAGAGGGTGAACCGAGTGCTGGAAGATATGTTGAGAGCTTGTGTTATGGACTTCGGTGGTAGTTGGGAGAGATACTTGGCATTGGTTGAGTTCGCTTATAACAACAGTTACCATGCAAGTATAGGGATGGCACCGTATGAGGCTTTGTATGGGCGGAGGTGCAGGACACCTGTATGTTGGTATGAGGTTGGCGAGAGGCAGATGTATGGTCCTGAGATCGTGCAGTAGACGTCAGAGCAGATTGAGCTGATTCGCCAGAGGTTAGTTGAAGCTCAGAGTCGGCAAAAGAGTTATGCTGACACTCGACGAAGAGATTTGGAGTTTGAGGTTGGGGATGCAGTTTTCCTCAAGGTTTCTCCGACCAAAGGAGTGATCAGATTTGGTAAGGGAGGCAAGTTGGCGCCGAGGTATATTGGACCGTACAGGATCATGGAGAGGATTGGCAAGACAGCATACAGATTGAAACTTCCTGAGGAGTTAGCGCAAGTACATGATGTGTTTCATGTGTCGCTATTAAGGAAGTACGTGGCCGATCAGAATCATCAGTTGGTAGAGGTTCCTGAAGACCTACAGGTGAACTTGAGCTACAAAGAACGACCTGTTGAGATCGTTGATCGTAGGGAGAAAGTCCTTAGGAGCAAGGTAATACCTATGGTCAAGGTATTGTGGAGAAATCAACAGGTCGAGGAGGCTACTTGGGAGCCCGAGGATCGCATGCTGAAGGAATTTCCTGAATTGTTTGTATAAGTGTATTTCTTGTATGTGATTGGAATTCTTTGGATGATTGTACTATTGATTGGTATATGATGTATTCCTCTGTTTTGATTGTGATGTTATAGGAAATTGTTTGGATTATGTTCTATATATATGTGAAACACTATTTTCCTTTGTTTGGTATGTGTTTTGAACTCATTAGTCGTAGTTCTGAGGACAGAACTCTTCTAAGGAGGGAGTGATGTAGAACCCCATATTTTCAAATATTATTTTAATTATTTGAAAATGAATTTAAATGATTTTTTGGAGATTTAATTAATATTTTCTAAGAAATCTATCTTTTGTACACGTGCAAAACACGTGCAAATTACTTTTTAGAAGTTTGAAAAATTAAGATTTCTTTATGAAAAATCATTATTTATTATTTAGGATTTATGTAGTATTTTTCCAGATTTTTCTGAAATTAATTAGTACTATTTGCAATTTTTGAGAAAAGAAGGACTTATTTGCAAAATTGACATTTTCAAGGGTTGAAATGCAAAATGGGCATTCTGAACGTTTTGAGCAGTATTGACTGAGTTTTTAAAAGTATATTTTCTATTAGATCCTAATTTAAAGGAGTTTTATAGAATTTACAAGACTAATGTATATATATATGCAAGTTGTATTTTTGGGAAGGATGGTTTTGCAAAGTGTGAGTAAAACCCTAATATTTTATCCGGCATATATAAGGGATTTCTTTCCTCCAGCCGTCATTTACAATATTCAGATTTTTGAGAATTGTTTTGAGGAGCAAGAAGAGGATTTTGGATCTAGCAAGAAGGAGAGCACTTTTGTGGATTTTCTTCAAAACAAGGTGAGTGGTTTGTTTTTGTTTTGCTTGTTTGTTTTGTTGTTTGATTGATGAATGACTTAAGATCTTTGTTACACTTTGTTTGGGCATCGGTATGATACTATTTGTTGTCTCATTGTATGTATGTTATGGATCTTTTAATTTGGATATGGATGATGAGCATACTTGTTGATATTTGGACCATGTATGAGAAACTATCAAATTTGTTGAGGAAATATTGATCTATGGAATCGTAATATTGGAAGTCATGATTAAGAATTGATTATATTGTGATCGAATGATAAACATCTAGATCCTATGAATTTTAGATCAGATTTGATTAAGAGTTGAGGAAGAAGTTTTGTTGTGAAACCCTAATGGAAGATTTGTGGTTTAGATCTTGAGAAGTTGAGATTTGAGGAATTGATTGATGAGTAATGTATTTGTATTGGTGAGAGTCATCTTTGGCTTGTGTATGAACTATTGTTCGATAAATAATGAACCATGATTCTTTAGAAATCTTCAGATTGATTTTGTATCCAGACTTATTTTTGAAAACTGTAGGCCGACAGTCGACTGGCCAACTGTTCAGTCGACTGGTACGACGCTACTGATTATTTTCAGTCCTTTGAGAATTGTTCAGGACAGTCGACCTAGGCTATTGTCAGTCGACTGGTCTGCTGATTGAATATTTGTTTAGTCCTTTCTGGACAGTCGACCTATGAACCTTTCAGTCGACTTATATACTTAGACTATGTTCTTGAGAATTATTGTGATTTGTCTCAGGGCAGTCGACTGATGACTTTCTCTAGTCGACTGACATTGCCTTAGATTACTTTGTGAAATTCCGAAGAATTGTCCTCTGGACAGTCGACTTATCTCAGCATGAGTCGACTGGCACTGAGGGATCTGTGTGTTTGATTTAAGACATTTTGTTCAGTATTTGATTTTGAGATCTTTGTTCAGTTTTTGATATTTGTTCAGTATTTGACCTTGAGATATTTGTTCAGTATTTGATTTTGAGATGTTCAGTTAAGAACATGATCTTGAGATATTTAGTTGAGTCACTTGTTTAGTGGGATTTTGTTCAGATATTTGTTTTTGAGTCTCTAGAGGTACGTGACCCTAGTATACCGGTGTTGAGATATTTGTTGAGTTATTTGTTGAGGCCCATTGAGGCGAATTTTCAGTTAATCATATTTTTAGTCCGATAGGGTACACTACTCTAGGAGATTTTGTTCAGTAACCCAAATTAATAAGGACAGGCATTAGTAAAGTCATGACGAATGGGAACATGAGTTATGCACCTCAGTAAGGCTTTAGATGTGAGACTCAATCTTCTGAATTATCCAAGTAGTTAACTTGAGATGTGAGATTTATCTCCTGAATTATCTAGGTAGTTAACCTGAGATGTGAGGTATATCTCCTGAATTATCCAAGTAATTATCTTGAGATGTGGGATTGAACTCCTGAATTATCAAGGTTGAGGCGACGCTTTTGTGGTATTCTTGTGATGATGAGACTGTGTTTAGATGTGGGAAGATCTCCTGAATTATCCAGGGAAATACCTGAGATGTGGGATCTATCTCCTGAATGATCAAGCATGGGCAAACTATCATAGTTTATCTTCATCTCTTAGTAGTCATCGTTGTCAGCATTTGGTCATCATGTTTTCTTGACTCACTTTTCTGCATTTGGATTTCCTGCTTTCCCACACTTGACTTTTGGGTTTTGGATATCACTCGTTGTTTACATTTCTTGCTATTTCACACTTTACATCTTTGGTTACTTTTTAGTTGGATACTATGTTATAAGTTCATTTATATTTGCTATTTGATTTTTATGCCACTCACACCATTTATGGCTGACCCCTTTAGTTTGGGGGTTAGGGTTCAACTCTAGCCTCACTTGTTGCAGGTTATTGCCTAGAGTTGGAGAATGGATGCTTGAGTTAGTAGCTTTTGGATAAATGGACTATTTAGTGTTCAGTGTTGAGTTGTAAAGTCATGTTGAGCAAATTTTGAGTTGTTTAGTCTTCCGCTGTGATATGTAAAAGTTTGGTTGTAATAAATGTTGAAAATTCTAGTGGTGTTTGGTTGTGTTTATTGTTATATTGAAGTGGATCACTGGGAATGTGCCACGTATTTTCTATGCTATTCATCTAGAAATTCGGGGCGCTACATGTTGGCTATTTAGCAAAAATTTGGCTTTTGGGGAACAATAACGAGCTATATTTGACAGACGAATTGGCTGAATGGAAAAAAAATAGCCCGATGATACATTATATTTCGTCTGAAGATCGGAAGAAGTATAATTTACCGTCTGAAAAAAAAAATTAATAAAAATAAACGGACGGTAAATTATACACCGTTGCACAACATTTTCTAAAAAAATTTTACGGGACGGAACATTATACACCATCCGAACATTTTAAGATTTTTTTTAGGAACTGTAGATAATCAACCGTCCCATAATCAAAAAGTTATAAAAAAAAATCACAGCTGATGTATTATACCCCGTCCTAGGCTGGTGGAGATTTTTTTTTTTTGGATTTTCTGATTTTTTTTAATGTCACTATTGATATGGCTAAAAATGGGGTTAAATCGGAACCGTCCAAATCGGGCACGAATCTTGAAGCCTAGGGGTAAAACGGTAATTTCACCTACCTTGAAGCGGGTACGGGTTCTTCTCTCTGAAGACCCACTAATCCGCGAACGGATCCACCTCAACTGGGTGCGGGTTTTAACCCGCAGCAAACCCGGTCCAGAAAGGGTAGAATTAGGGTTTCTGATTGATCCTAATCAACGGCCCTGATTTATATCTATCCTTTCACTGGGAATTAGGGATTACATTCCTTATCTAACCACAGGGATTACATTCCTAATCTAATCCCAGCGGCGCCTATAAATACCCCCCGTCCATCTCAATTAAGAGGTAATCAATCTTTTGCCAGTTTTACGCTCTTTCATAATTACTTCTGATTACTGACTTGAGCGTCGGAGGGTGCGTTGCCGGGAACAACCCCGGTGTCTCGTACTTTTTGCAGGTGAACAGCAGGAGCAACGGTCGAACTCCGGCGGAACAGGTAACAGGTTTGCTATTCAAAGTTTTCTAAGAATCCACAAATACTATCTGTTTGCCCCCACACCAGATTTAGCGGCAACAGATTGGCGCCGTCTGTGGGAATCGAACGAATAGCAGCCTCCCCTCTTCCCGTTGGTCAGATCTTCTCCAGCCATGCCTCCTAGGAAAGCCAGATCCAGAGGGTCCAACCAAGGACCTAACCCCGATCAGCAACAAGAAGTTCCCATCCAGCCCGCTCCGCAACAGGGGCAACTTCCTCCTCAAGCGGAAGACCCACTCCAACAGGACCTGCCTCCTCCTCAGAATCAACAACCTCCTAAGAGTCTCAACCCGCAGAAACAACCTCTCCATCCGGACCACGTCTCCATCCACAACGCCTTTTCGGATTCTATGGCCTCCTATAATCCCCGAGCTTCCGACCTCCGCAACACCGTCCTCAATCGGCAGAAGGATGAGGATCTTCGCCACCGTCTGGATGAAAAGCAGGCCCGAGAGGGAGCCTCCCGCCAACAACGTCCGGATGAGCGATCTCCTCACCGCCGAGAATACAGGAGGTCCCCTATCCGAAGAGGGCGGAGAGAGTCCCCTGAGCATCACAGGAGAAGACCCCGTTCCCGTGCCGGTCCGCAACATCCTAGGAACGATGAGGCACCCATCACTCGTGCCGAGTTCTAGCAGTTGCAAGCAACCGTCCTACAGGCTCTCAATCTCCATCCTAACACCAATGCTTCAAGGATTCCCTCTCCTCCTCCGGTCCGAAGTCCTCGCCGACGGTCCCTAACTCCTCCTCAAGCTCCTAGCAACCCCCGGCACATGCCAAGTCCTCGCCGCTCCAGGAGTTACCGTCGTCGTAGCCCCCGCTCTCCCTCGTACGAAGACGAGTCTAGAGGCTCAGCTGATTACCGTCGAAGGGACGACACTGTCTACCGCTGTCTCCACGAAATGGAGAGACGCTTGGGTCAGTTAGACCGAGAAAAAGAGCTTAGAGGAAGGACCCTTCGTCCTAGTAAACCTCCTTTTTCCCGAACCATAATGGATGCACCGGTGCCAATCGGCTTTAAGCCTCCTCAATTTGAGACTTATTCCGGGGAGACTGACCCCGTCGATCACATCGAAAGCTTTAAGACCCTCATGCTCATCCATCAAGCTTCCGATGCTCTGCTCTGCAAAACCTTCCCCGCAACTCTCAAGGGTCCAGCTCGAGAATGGTACTCTCGCCTTGCCCCCTCCTCAATATTCTCCTTCGAGCAATTTGAGACCCTCTTCGTCACCCACTTCGTGAGTAGCTGCAGAACTGAGAAGACCAGCATCTCGCTACTCTACCTCCACCAGAAGAAGGGTGAGAAGCTGAGAGACTATGTGAAATGGTTCACAGCTGAAGCCAGGTCCATAGCATCCCTTGACCAGTCGGTCGCTGCAGCAGCATTTCAATCCAATGTCCTCAACTCTAGCCTCCGCTCCTCCCTCGCCAAGAAGCCCCCGCAGAACTTCTCTGACCTCCTCCTCCAGAGCGAAAAGTATATTCGGGCCGAAGAAGCTGAGCACCGCCCTAACTTGGAGAGGTCTTCCTCCGGGTCTAAGAGAAAGGGAACAAAAGAAGAAGGGGCCAAAAAGCTCCAGAAGGATAATGGCGGCCAGTGCCGACCTCCCCCCAGATTTGAAAAATTTACTCCCCTTAATGCCAACATCTCCACAATTCTCATGGAAGTTGAGAAGGAGGGGGTGATACCTCCTGCACCAAAAATGAACACCCCCGACAAAAAGAGGGATAAAGAGAAGTGGTGCTGTTATCACCGGGACCATGGCCACGACACCAATGATTGTCGGACCTTGAAGAATGAGATAGAAGCCCTCATCCAGAGGGAGCAGCTGACCAGGTTTGTGAGAAAGGACCGAGCCGACCTTCCTCCCCCGTCTTGGGGGGCTAATAAGCATCCTGAACGCGATGAAACGCTCGACTTCGAAGAGGAGCGTGTCCTAAACCTCATTCATGGTGGCCCGATAGGGGGCTCCTCAAACTCCTCTCGAAAGACGTTCATTAGGGAAGTCAATTCGGTCCGCGCCACCCCTCCTCCTAAAGGCCTCGGAGTGCCCATCACATTCTCAGACGAAGACCTTGAAGGTATCCGTACCCCCCATTGTGACGCACTCGTCATCAATCTGCACATGGCGAACTTCAAAGTGGAGAGGATCCTAGTGGACAATGGCAGCTCCGTTAACATCCTCTTCCTCGCCGCTTTCAAAGGCCTCAAACTGTCCCGAGACAGACTCAAGCCCGCCGCCGGCTACATGCTCCATGGGTTCACGGGAGTGCCAGTGACTATTGAAGGGGTGATCACCCTGGATGTAACCGCTGGCGAAACTCCTACCACCCGAACGGAGTCGATGGACTTTATGGTTGTGGACGTCCCTGCAGCTTACAATGTCATTTTGGGTCGGCCCGGCCTTGCTGCCCTTGAAGCCGTCCCCTCCGCCTATCACCTCAATATGAAGTTTCCCACTCGGGTCGGAGTAGGGGAAGTAAAAGGCAATCAGGAAATGGCCCGCAAGTGCTACATGACCTCTACCCTCGCTCCAGTCCTCTCCCTAGAAACTCTGGAAATCCCCCAAGATGTCGCCTGACCAACGTCCGAGCCAGTGGATGCGTTGGAGAAAGTGCTCTTCTCTGAGCAGGATCCAAGCCGAAAGTTCTTTGTTAGCAAGACCCTTCCATCCGCCCTATGCTCTGACATAGTCCAGTGCATCCGAAGGAACCGATACCTCTTTGCCTGGTCAGCTGCAGACATGCCCGGAATTTCCGAAGAACTCCTGGTCCACCACCTCAGCATTGCTCCGGGGTCCAAATCAGTCCAACAGAAGAGGCGCAAGTTCGCCCCCGAGCGCCAGCTAGCTATAAAAGAGGAGGTGGACAAGCTCTTGAAGGCCCGGTTCATACAAAAGGTAAACTACCCCGAATGGTTGTCGAATGTAGTAATGGTGAAGAAGTCCAATGGGACCTGGAGGATTTGTATCGATTTTACCGATCTCAACAAGGCTTGCCCGAAGGACCCCTTCCCTTTCCAAGTATTGACACTTTGATTGACGCCACTTCGGGTCATGAACTCCTCAGCTTCATGGACGCCTTCTCAGGCTACAACTAGATCCGGATGTTTCCCTCAGATATCCCGAAGACCTCATTCGTGACCGACCAGGGCCTCTACTGCTACAGGGTTATACCCTTCGGTTTAAAGAATGCAGGCGCCACATATCAACGCCTCGTCAACAAGGTTTTTCAGGCTCAAATCAGCCTGAATATGGAAGTATATGTTGACGACATGCTTGTAAAAAGCATCCGAGGAGCCGATCATGTGACCGACCTACAGGAGGCGTTCGATGTTCTGAGAAAGCACAGCATGAGACTCAATCCGAACAAGTGTGTGTTCGGAGTCTCGTCAGGGAAGTTCCTCAGCTTCATGGTCAGCCAACGAGGAATCAAAGCTAACCCTAAGAAAATCAAGGCCATATTAGACATGGCCCCTCCCAAGAACGTTAAGGAAGTTCAGAGGCTAACAGGCCGCCTAGCCGCTATATGGCATTTTCTCTCGAAGTCCGGGGAGAAATGCCTCCCCTTCTTCAAGGCCCTCAGGGGGGCTAAAGGTTTCGAATGGGATCAACAGCAACAGGAGTCGTTCGACCAGCTCAAAGCTTGCCTCGTCAATCCTCCTCTCCTCAGCAAACCAATCCCTAGTGAACCCCTCTACCTCTACCTGGCAGCCTCTGAGCAGACCCTCAGCGCCGTTTTAGTAAGGGAAGAAGACCGGGCTCAAAAGCCCATCTACTATGTGAGCAAGGTACTTCGGGATGCCGAGCTCCGCTACCCGAGGATAGAAAAGATGTCTTATGCACTAGTGATGGCCGCAAGGAAGCTACGCCCGTATTTTCAGTCCCATTCGGTGGTCGTTCTTACCAACCAACCGCTGAAGGAGGTGCTCCACAAGCCGGAGACCTCCGGTCGCCTTATGAAGTGGTCAATCGAGCTGAGCCAGCATGATATAACGTATCAGCCTCGGACCGTGATCAAGGCTCAGGCCTTAGCAGAATTTATAGTTGAAAGTACCATCCCCGAGCTCAGCCAAGCAATGAAGGGACTGCCTGTCTGGTCGGTTTATGTGGATGGATCCTCCTGTAACGAGGGAAGCGGAGCCGGGGTCATTCTGGCAGGCCCAGATGACTTCATCCTCCAATACTCCCTCCGTATCAACTTCACGGCCTCTAACAACGAAGCAGAATAAGAGGCACTCATAGTCGGCCTTGGAATGGCTCGCAATGCAGGGGCGCAACACCTCCGGATCTTTAGCGACTCTCAGCTGGTCGTAAATCAGGTCCTAGGCGAGTATGAAGCACGTGATGACCGAATGGTTAAGTACTTAGCCAAGGTCAGGAGTCTCATGGCCTTATTTGAAGAAGCCTTCATCCAACGAATCTCCCGAGAAGAAAATGCCCAGGCCGATGCCCTCTCCAAGCTAGCCTCTTCCTCCCTCCAAGGTCTCGAGCAGACCGTCTTAATAGAGGTCCTCCTGAAGCCAAGTATAGAGGACGAAACTTCCGATTCTATGGAGTCTCTACCTGTTTTGCTTCAAGATGAATGGATGAAATCCCTCGTTGAGTTCCTGAGGGATGGGTTTCTCCCTGAGGACCCAAGGTAAGCTCGCCGAGTAAGAACCCGAGCAGAGCGATACACACTGATCGGAGGCATCCTATATAAGCGCTCCTTCACACAGGTCGACGGCAGGCCTTATTTGAGATGCCTCTCCCCCGAACAGGCCGACTACGCACTGCAAGAACTTCACGAGGGCATCGGCGGGGCACATTCTGGGTCCAGATCCTTAGCCCGCAAAGTGCTGAATTATGGATATTTCTGGCCCACTCTCCTACAGGACGCCGAACAGCACGTTCGGCAATGCAGCTCATGTCAGAAGTACTCCAACATCCGATGCCTCCCACAAGCTCCACTCACTTCCCTATCAAGTCCAATCCCTTTCGCAATGTGAGGGATGGATTTACTAGGGCCATTCCCACCAGCTCCCGGCCAGTTCAAATTCTTAGTCGTGGCCATCGACTACTTCTCGAAGTGGATAGAGGCCGAGCCCTTAGCCACGATCACAGAAAACAAGGTACTTCAGTTCTTTTGGAAGAACGTAATCTGCCGGTTCGGTGTCCCTCGGGTCCTCATAATAGACAACGGGACCCAGTTCACCGGGGCTGCCTTCCGAGCTCTCTGTGAAGACCTCGCCATCCAACACCGATTCTCCTCCGTTTCCCATCCCCAGTCGAATGGTTAAGTGGAGAATGCTAACAGACAGATCCTCTCCGGTATTAAGAAGAGGTTGGATAAATGCTCTAAAGGCTTATGGGTCGATCAACTCCCGAACGTGCTGTGGAACTACCGCACCACAAAACAGACCCCCAGAGGCGAGAGTCCATTCAATCTCACCTATGGGTCCGAGGCTATGATCCCCCTAGAAGTTGGTATACCCTCTCCTCATCTAATGCCATATGAAGAAGAACAAAATGCCAGAGAGCTCCGAGCAAATCTAGACCTGATTGATGAGATCCGAGAAAGAGCTGTCATTCATCAACAAAGCTACCGAAGAAGGATCGAGTTGGCATACAATAAGAGAGTCCGTCCTACCGACCTCAAAGAAGGGGACTTGGTCCTCAGAAAGTTAGCCATCTCTTTTCCCGGACAAAAGAGCAAACTGGCTCCAAATTGGGAAGGACCCTATAAGATCGCCAAAGTGGTTCGGCCCGAGACATACAAACTAGAAGACCTCAAAGGCGGAGAGATCCTAGGACTTGGAATGCCGACCATCTCTTGAAATACCAAGAGAGAGCACTAACGCCTCTCTAAGTGTTCTAGGATGTCGAACCGTTCCTCTCCTTTTACTTGTATTTTTTCCTTTATTTCTCTCTAGTAATAACGGCTCGCAACTTTAGAAGCAGCTGACCATTAGTCATAAATAAAGAAAGCTTTTTCATATTTTACTTGTAAAAGTTGCTTGCATCTCTCTGCTTTTACTCTTCACTCTAACGATGGTTCGGAGTCCAACACTTGGCTCGATTGTACTTCGCAAGCTCGCTCTTAAGCGAGCTAGAAGTAGGTCGCCATTCGGAACTGCTCCCACAACGGTTGAACAACTCTAACGATGGTTTGGAGTCCAACACTTGGCTAGATTCTACTTCGCAAGCTCGCTCTTAAGCGAGCTAGAAGTAGGTTGCCATTCGGAACTGCTCCTACAACCGTTGAACAACTCTAACGATGGTTCGGAGTCCAAAACTTGGCTTGTGTTGGATTTGCGTATTGGATCTGCGTATTGATTGTTACATCCATGTTGTCCAATAAAACTTGTGTTGTATGATAGTCGGTAGATGTAGATCTGTTCTAACTCGGTTTTGCAGGCATCTTAGATCCAACTATTATGGTCCAATGCATGTTTTGTTTGTGTTGTTGTTGTTTTGTGGATGTAATTATTGTGTTGTTGTTGTTTTGTGGATGTAATTAATATCACGAGGGTTGATCGTGCTTATAATTTTAATTTTTCAATCTAGATTATGTGTGAACTCCTTCGGGAGGCATAGGATTGATGTAATTTTAATTTTTCAATCTAGATTATGTATGAACTCCTTCGGGAGGCATAGGATTTATGTAATTTTAATTTTTTTTTGATCGATCGTGATGGCGGTGGTGGCTGTTTCTGACGCCGGAGGAGATGCTGTTTTTAGGCAGTCTAGAGATCGACAGATGGTTTTCGATGAAGAAATCGGCAGCCAAACCTAAAAAAAAAAAAAAAAATAGGATCAGATTTGGGCTTCGCACAGTCGGGGAAGAATCAGGAAAGATGGCCATAATAGTTGGATATTTATTTTCAAATTTATTGCCATTATTGCTTGTTCTGATTATGCATGTTTATTATTTTGTGATGTTTTTTTTGAAAAACTAGGATCACATTAATAATGGACAACATGGACATAAATTAACTAGTAGAAAAACCCTCATTGTTAAATAACTAAGTGGGAGAGGGAATTCATTTAACATGAATCCCACGGTCTCCATTGCTGGTTTGTAGGTGATATAATTATACTTGCGTGTTGGCTTTAGTGCTTTCCTCCATATCGGATGAGTATAATTATGGATGACCAGTACAGACTTCCTTAGGGATAATTGTAGAAAGTTACCTAGTATGTGTTCACTTCTCCATCTGAAGGAACTCAATACAAGATAATGGACTTAGTATTAAGCAATGGTATACACTTAGATACAAATAATGGTATCCTCCCCATCGGAGTCACTGCTATTATTTGTAGGACCAGAGCAAGACCAACAGATTAATTTTATTTTTCATAAAGTTGTGTTGACATGATAGTAAAATTAATAGGAAAAACCTACTTGAACAAATATTGAATTTGTATACGTCCACACTATCGTGGCATGCTAAATTCATGGTGTTTAAGGTGTTGGTGAATTTTTTTTATTATTGTTTTGAGGGAATCAATATTTAATTAATTCAAAAAGTTTTGCCCTACATAATTTTTTTTATGTGATTCTCAGGATTTCAAAAATGGGTTCTTTCAGTCCACTTATGGTGATTCTTAAAGAAAACAAACTTACTGGCCCTAATTATATTGACTGGAAACGTAACTTGGATATTGTCTTAACTGCTGAAGAGTACAAATTTGTACTCAATGAAGTATGCCCACCTAAGCCTGATGCTAACTCTGATGAAGAGGTCAAAGAGGCTTATAAGAAGTGGAATAAGGCAGATGAGATGGCACGATGTTACATTTTGGCATCTATGTCAAATGTACTGCAGCATCAGCATCAGGCCATGCCCACAGCTTATGATATGATGTACAACCTTAAGGAACTCTTCGGACATCAGAGTAGAGCAGCTAGGCAATTTGCTATGAAGAGTTTGATGAATGCATCTATGGCTGAGGGGACACCAGTAAGGGATCATGTTCTCAAGATGATGGGTCATCTAAATGAGATGGAGATCCTTGGTGCTGAAATCGATGGGGAAACCCAGGTCGATATCATTCTCGGGACTCTGCCTAAAAGTTTTGACTCGTTTTGCCTTAATTACAACATGAACAAAAGGTTGTATACTTTGTCAAAACTTGCAAAAGAACTACAGGATGCTGATGCTCTCTTCAAGCAGAATGCCCATGTTTATGTGACTGAAAAGGTCTCTACTTCTAAGCCGAAAGGTGGTAAGAAAAAGAAAGTTCAGAAACAAGTAAACTCAGCAAAGAAGGGCATAGGACCTCAAGGCGCTGTGAAAAAGCCGAAAGGCAAGTGTTTCAAGTGCAAAGGGTCAGGACATTGGAAGACTGACTGTCCACTTCTCAAACAAAAGAACAAAGAAGGTATATCTCATTTACTAGTTGTTGAAACATGTTTAGCGGTGCTATCTACCGGCACCTGGTGTGTAGATACAGGAGCCACTAATCATGTCTGCAATACATTGCAGGGGTTCCAGGAAACCAGACGGCTCAGTGATGGAGAGATATGCTTGTTTATGGGTGACGCTACAAGAGTAGCGGCTGTTGCAATAGGAGATGTTATTTTATCTTTTGGTAGAAATAAGTCTTTGACATTGAAAGATTGTCTTTATGCACCTTCACTTAGAAGGAATTTAATTTCTGTTTCTATGCTAGTTAAGGATGGATATTCAGTTTATTTTAATGACAATATTGTTATTAGAAAAAATAAGCATTTTATCTGTTCTGGTGCATTGGTTGATAATCTATATGTCATTAATCCTATTTCGCCCACAATGCAACTTATGGAAATGAATAATATGTCTTCTAACATAAATAAGAGAAAAGAACCTTCTTGTATGAACCAAACATATCTTTGGCACTTGCGATTGGGGCATGTTAACCTAAGAAGGATTCAAAGACTGGTTAAAGATGGACCTTTGAGTTCATTGGAAGTGGAGACACTACCAGTCTGTGAATCCTGCTTGGAAGGTAAAATGACCAAAAGGCCTTTCAAGGCAAAGGGGTATAGTGCCAAAGATGTGTTGGAATTGGTTCATTCTGATTTGTGTGGGCCCATGACTGTCCAGGCTAGAAGTGGCTTTGAATATTTTGTCACATTTACTGACGATTATTCAAGGTATGGATATATTTATTTGATGCGCCGTAAGTCTGAGTGCTTTGAGAAATTCAAAGAGTACAAGGCAGAAATGGAGAAGCGTCATGGAAAATGTATCAAGTCATTACGTTCAGATCGTGGTGGCGAGTATCTCTTTGGGGAGTTTAGGGACTATTTGTCAGAGGCTGGGATTACATCCCAATTATCAGCACCTGGAACACCCCAACAGAATGGTGTAGCAGAAAGAAGGAATAGGACTCTTATGGAGATGGTTAGATCAATGATGAGTTATTCAGATTTACCAGATTCGTTTTGGGGATATGCCTTAGAAACTGCAGCTTATATTCTGAACTTGGTTCCTTCTAAGTCAGTACCAATTACTCCCACAGAACTGTGGACTGGGCGTAAGCCTAGTCTGAAACATGTTCGGATTTGGGGTAGTCCAGCACACGTGCTGAATGGGAAAGCCAATAAGTTGGAATCTCGTACAGAAGTACGCTTGTTTGTAGGCTATCCAAGAGGAACGAAAGGAGGTTTATTTTATAGTCCTAAGGATCAGAAGGTCATTGTTAGCACCAATGCTCGATTCTTAGAGGAAGACTATGTGATGAACCATAAACCCATAAGTAGAGCAGTTCTAGAAGAACTGAGAGGTGAGACACCAAATACTTCAGTACCAACAGTACAGCAGGATGTACCACCAGTAACTGCACAACGTGTCACAAATGTTGCACCACAACCGATAGTGCCTCGTCGTAGTGGGAGGGTTGTGATACAACCTGATAGATATATGTTCTTGGGAGAGTCGTCAGACTTTGTCCCTGAGGAACAAGATTATGATCCCTGTACCTACAATGAAGCACTCCAAGATAAAGATGCAGAGTCTTGGCAAAAGGCAATGATATCTGAAATAGAATCTATGGATTCTAATCAAGTCTGGGAGCTTGTAGAACCACCTATTGGTGTAAAAGCCATTGGATGCAAGTGGGTCTATAAGAGAAAAAGAGGATCAGATGGTAAGGTTGAAACCTTTAAAGCTCGGCTTGTTGCAAAAGGTTTTACTCAAAGAGAGGGTATTGATTATGAGGAAACCTTTTCGCCAGTAGCCATGCTTAAGTCTATCCGGATTCTTTTATCTATTGCAGCTCATCTTGATTATGAGATTTGGCAAATGGATGTCAAGACAGCTTTCCTTAATGGAAGTCTTGAGGAAGACATCTATATGAAGCAACCAGACAGGTTCATTGAAAAGGGCCAAGAGCATCTTATTTGTAAGCTCAAGAAGTCCATTTATGGACTTAAGCAAGCTTCTAGATCTTGGAACATATGTTTTGATCAGGTTATAAAATCCTATGGATTTGATCAATGTCAAGATGAATCGTGTGTATACAAAAAGTGTGACGGAAACGTAGTGGTATTCCTAGTACTTTACGTGGATGACATCTTGCTCATTGGAAACAATGTGAAGGTATTATCTAACGTAAGGGTATGGTTATCCAAACAGTTTGATATGAAGGACTTGGGAGAAGTAGGTCACATCCTTGGGATCAAAGTTCTACGAGATCGCAAGAAAAGGATGTTGGGCTTGTCCCAAGCTTCCTATATCGATACTATACTAACTCGTTTTAGCATGCAAAATTCTAAGAAAGGTTTCTTACCTTTTAGGCATGGAATTGCTCTATCAAAGGAGCAGTGTCCGAGGACACCTAAAGAGATAGAGAACATGAAAGCAGTTCCTTATGCTTCAGCAGTAGGAAGCTTAATGTATGCAATGCTATGTACGAGACCAGATATCTGCTTTGCCGTTGGCATGGTTAGCAGATATCAGTCTAACCCAGGACAAGAGCACTGGACTGCCGTAAAGCATATTTTGAAGTACCTGAAAAGGACTAAAGATTACATGCTAGTTTACCAGGCAGATAGTTTAGTTGCCTTGGGGTATAAAGACTCAGATTTTCAGTCAGATAGGGATTCCAGGAAATCGCCCTCAGGTTATGTATTTACTTTGGGAGGTGGAGCCACTATATGGAGGAGTATCAAGCAAAAATGTATTGCTGATTCTACCATGGAAGCCGTGTATGTGGCAGCCTCTGAGGCAGCCAAAGAAGCGGTTTGGCTCAGAAACTTCCTATTGGACTTGGATGTGGTACCTAATTTGCCTAAGGCTATTACACTTTATTGTGATAATAGCGGTGCAGTTGCAAATTCGAAGGAACCATGAGCCCATAAGGCAAGTAAACACATTGATGGGGAATCATTTTCTGATCCGGAGCAGGTCCCTCTCGGATAACACCGATGCAATCTCGTCCACCTCGGTGGTCAGAACCAGGTTGTTCTCCTCGTAGACTTCCGACCGACCTATGATCGCCTTCTTCATAAGGTCGCCCCCGTATTGCCTGACCCCGGCATGGCTGGACAGCACACAAGGGTACCGACCCGACTTAGGGGCTTGCCTCGGGGTCTCCACAATCTCCTCGACTACAGGAGATTGGGCCACTACCTTCTTCTTCTTCTTCTTCGCCTCAGCCACGGACGGCTCGGCCACCTGCTTCCCCTTTCTTTGGATCTCCATTCGCCTCCTCTCCTCGGTGCCACTATCGCCTGAGGACGAGGCCTCACTCCCCGAGTCTACCCTTGACATCTCTAAAAAAAAGCTAAGGCAAATGAACTGACCTTGATGTGACGTGTCCTTGAAGTGACGTTCACGGTCGGAATTAGTTCGCCGGAAATTGCCTGGCTCACGCGACAGCTAACGCAACCGCCTTGGAGCAAAAATCGCCGCTAGCACAGCACGCGAAGAGTAAAAGTGAAAACTTTGAGGAAAAAGTGAGAAATGAACTCTGGGGTGGGGGAGTGAGAACTTATAACCACAATGCGATGTTTGGACTTCCTTGGGCTTTTAAAAGCCCACTAAGACAAGCCAAAGCGCCTAAACGGAAAGCTACGACGTTTCAAAACATAAACTCCTCAAATCGCTTAAGTCCATGACTCGGCCACTGGTGTGCCTAGCTGAGCTACCGAACAGCTTGGCTAAGCAACCGAGCTACTGGGTCGGAGGGTGCCGATGGTTCAAAGCCTGAACTCTTCAAAATGCCTAACTCCATCCCTTGGCTAACAACACCGAGCTGCCGAGCCGAGGGGACGAGGAACCGACCCTCACATATGGTGAAAAATCCTGCTGAGGCTGAATCACCGTCGGATCGTTCCAAATTTCGTGTCAAAACCCGATGGATGGTTCAGATATCGCCACGCCCACAAAATGACAAAATAACATTTTCTCGTGATCTGAACCCTATCCACGTGATTCACGCCATGATGGACGCTCCAGATTTGGCCACATGTACCTTCCGAGCTTCCGACCACCGGTGTGCCTAGCTGAGCTACCGAACAGCTTGGCTAAGCAATCGAGCTACTGGGTCAGAGGGTGCCGATGGTTCAAAGCCTGAACTCTTCAAAACGCCTAACTCCATCCCTCGGCTAATAACACCGAGCTGCCGAGCTGAGGGGACGAGGAACCGACCCTCACATATGGAGAAAAATCCTGCCGAGGCTGAATCACCGTCGGATCGTTCCAAATTTTGTGTCAAAACTCGATGGATGGTTCAGATATCGCCACGCCCACAAAATGAAAAAATAATGTTTTCTCGTGATCTGAACCCTATCCTCGTGATTCACGCTATGATGGATGCTCCAGATTTGGTCACGTGTACCTTTCGAGCTTCCGGCCACCAGTGTGCCTAGCTGAGCTACCGAACAGCTTGGCTAAGCAACCGAGCTACTGGGTCGGAGGGTGCCGATGGTTCAAAGCCTGAACTCTCCGAAACGTCTAACTCTATACCTCGGCTAACAACACCGAGCTTCCGAACCGAGGGGACGAGGAACCGACCCTCGTATATGGAGAAAAATCCTGCCTAGGCTGAATCACCGTCGGATTGTTCCAAATTTCGTGTCAAAACTCGATGGACGGTTCAGATATCGCCACGCCCACAAAATGACAAAATAACGTTTTTTCGTGATCTGAACCCTATCCTCGTGATTCACGCCATGATGGACGCTCCAGATTTGGCCATGTGTACCTTCCGAGCTTCCGGCCACCAGTGTGCCTAGCCGAGCTATCGAACAGCTTGGCTAGGCAATCGAGCTACTGATTCGGAGGGTGGCGACGATGGAATTCTTCAAAACGCCTAACTCCATACCTCGGCTGAACAACACCGAGCTTCCGAACCGAGGGGACGAGGAACCGACCCTCACATATGGAGAAAAAACTTGCCGACCCTCCTCAGTCGTTGGATCTTGTCAAAAAACGTGCTCGACGTGATGGACGGCTCAGATCTTGCCACGTTCACTAAACGACAAGATAGCATTTTTTGGGGATCCACGCTGAGATGGACGCTCAGGATCTTGCCACGCAGTTCGGCAGATTTCGAGCTAAGTGCCGAGCTTCCAAACCAAGGGGACGAGGAACCGACCCTCACATATGGAGAAAAAACTCGCCGACCCTCCTCACCCGTTGGATCTTGTCAAAAAATTTGCTCGACGTGATGGACGGCTCAGATCTTGCCACGTTCACTAAACGACAAGATAGCATTTTTTGGGGATCCACGCTGAGATGGACGCTCAGGATCTTGCCACGTAGTTCGGCAGATTCCAAGCTAAGTGCCGAGCTGCCGAGCCGAAGGGACGAGGAGCCGACCCTCACATAAGAAGAAACTATCTGCCGAACAACATGGAAGTCCGATCACCCAGAAAAATACGCTCGACGCTGATGGAGGGCTCAGATCGCGCCACGCCATAAATCGGTATTAAAAATTAGTTTTTATTTATTTTAATCGTTTTATTTATTTAAAAATTGCAAAAAAATTACTAAAAATTCGGGGAAATTAACTAAAAATTCTAGGGAATAATTAGAAATTGGGGGGGTATATTTTTGAGCCCCTGAACGAACAATTATTGCCTAGAACGTGTTGTTAAGACCCCGAACGACCGGGTAACACTTCGCAAAATTAAATAAATAATCCGAAAAAATAGATAAAAATCACCAAATATCCAGAAAAGCTCAAGAACAACTCAGAGTACAAACAACTTGAAAAATCACCACACTACCTCCTTCTGAGATTCAAAACCTTCCATTTGGACTCCGATACAACTCCACGAGCCATTAAAACAGTAAAACTACTTCTCAAAGGCTGATCAAACTCAGTCTTCGGGAGTGGAGGTCTCGTGAGATGGCTAAAAATAGGGTTAAATCGGAACCGTCCAAATCGGGCACGAATCTTGAAGCCTAGGGGTAAAATGGTAATTTCACCTACCCTGAAGCGGGTACGGGTTCTTCTCCCCGAAAACCCACTAATCCGCGAACGAATCCACCTCAACTGGGTGCGGGTTTTAACCCGCAGCAAACCCGGTCCAGAAAGGGTAGAATTAGGGTTTCTGATTGATCCTAATCAATGGCCCTGATTCATATCTATCCTTTCACTGGGGATTAGGGATTACATTCCTTATCTAACCACAGGAATTACATTCCTAATCTGATCCCAGCGACGCCTATAAATACCCCCCATCCATCTTCATTAAGAGGCAATCAATCTTTTGCCAGTTTTACGCTCTTTCATAATCACTTCTGATTACTGACTTGAGCATCGGAGGGTGCGTCGCCGGGAACAACCCCGGTGTCTTGCACTTTTTGCAGGAGAACAGCAGGAGCAAAGGTCGAACTCTGGCGGAATAGGTAACAGGTTTGCTATTCAAAGTTTTCCAAGAATCCACAAATACTATCTGTTTGCCCCCACACCAGATTTAGCGGCAACAACTATCATTGTTATTTAATTTTTTCTTTAACAATTTTTTTTTGTTTCATAACGTTGGACGGAAAGAACTAAGAGGAAAGCTCTTCTTGCTAAACAAACAAAGAGCGATGAGAGACCATAGCAAAACTGCAGAGCGAGAGGGGAGAAGCTATCGCAGGGAGCAAGATATGGCCAAACGTGATAGGGAAGAGGATCTTCATCGCCGCCGCTCCTAGCAGACCAGAGACGATCACCGCTCCGGCATCCACGACGAAAGGTTCGAAAGGCCAGAGCATAGAATCCCTAGAACGGTCCATAGAAAACCTTCAAGGGAGAGATATAGATCGGAAGAACACAGAGCTAGAGACGAAGGAGAAAGGAGAGCATCACCGATAGGGGTGACTGATAGAGAGCATAGTTCGAAGATTCTCAAGAAGTCCTACGCCGACGTCACAAGGAAATGACCAGCATCCAATAGATGGATCACCAAGTCGCCAAAGATTACTTCGCCAGAGGAGGAGATCAAGAAGAATAAGGAGGATGAGGAAGGCGAATGGGTTCTTGTGAAGCCCAAAAAGAAGAGAACACCCATTCGGCAAAACACTATAATCAAGAGTTATCCATTGGAGACATCCAGATCAGCTAACACCACTCAGTGTCACAAGTGCGCACAACGTGGGCACACCATTCATGAGTGCAAAAACCAATGGTTTTGTTATGCTTGCAAATCATATGGACACATCTCAACTGAGTGCCACAAGGGGATTGTTTCCAAGCAACCGACGGTGCTCAAGAGGCCGTCTACTCTTGTTAACAAGGAAGTATCGAAGAACAACGGCACGGAGGAAAGCTCTGCAGGGAGGAGGAAAGTGATCAAAGCCATTATCGCCCCTACCCCTATCATGGCGGAATTTGAAAGGAGATATACGAATTGTGTTTTGATCAAGGCACAATTTGGCTACCCCTCAATTCCAGAGATAGAACGCTTGATTACAGAGAACACTTCGAAGTCGGTGGAGGGGGCTTGGAATATCCAACAGCTAAAACAGAATGTTTACTTCACTCACTCCAAAAACACTGAGAATGTGAAGGAATTGCTTAGTTTGAAAGGTTTAAAGGATCATGGTCGACAAGAATTCTGCGTCACATTCTCCCATTGGTCGAGGAAATTCGGTGCCATGAACCCGGAGTCGAAACCTTCGTTATTGATTAGATTATACAATCTTCCTTTCCATATATGGGTAAAATCAGCATTCCAGAACATCATTAGGGACTTCGGATTCCTTATCAAGATATACAAGAGTATACTGCTACACTACCGTAGAGATTTCGCACGTATTAGGATCGACATCGACGCGAAAGAGGACATCCCATCCACTATTCAAGCAGAGTTTGATGGAGAAGTTTACGAGGTTAAAGTGATCTCCGAGGTGAGGAAATCAATATCATTCGCGGGTCCCATAGACGCTGCTTCTCCCTCAGAGGCAGAAGATTCTCGTAGACGAGAGGTTGAAGACGAACAGGGTTCGTTGGATCGAGGGGGAATTGATCACAGCGGTCCATCAAATCAGATTAATTCAGATAATCCTCAACCGTTAGATTATGTGGGGGATAATCTCAGCCACAGGATTCTAAAGATTAATCACAAACAGCTGGCTCTGGTTTTCGTGGAGAAAAGTGGGGCTGCACATGGTGGGGACCACTCACTGCAGGAGTCACAGTGCAATGGTCTTGTCGACAAAGACCCCTCCACTGTGCTGAGTCGGCCGAAAAGACCCTTCCACTGTGCCGACTATGAAAACTCTACTCATTCGAAGAACTGTCACCTCCTTCCTTCACTTACGCCGATCGAAAATTCACTTCATCGACAGAGGAAGTCTGCTGTCACACCGTTTGATGGTCAAATCGAGCCACTTCAGCCAGGGAGGATTCTCAAAAAGGGAAAGAGATTACTTTGGAGCCTACTGCTACTATTATTTTGACACAACAAGGAAGTTTTAATCTTTTGAATAGGGGGAATTTCGATGAAGCCATTAAGAGAGCTATGCAAGAAGCTATTAGAGGACTAGCAGAAGGTGGGCACGAAGACATTCTCGTTCACAAACAGATAGACTGCAGAGAGCCCACAGAAGATAGGAACGCTGCTCTTAAGCAAAAATCGGTGGAGATTACAGAGGAAACTAATCCCGATGCAGACTTGGGTATGGTAACTGATGCCGAAGGGGCCAACAAGGTGGACTGGGAGAATCTAGAAGAACAGGAGGCAGAAATCAGGGAAGTGGTACAGAGAATTCTTTTGCTAGACGACATCCAAGATGACGTATCCAAGGATGGAGTCAACAGTAATGCAACAGTGGTGAGAATTGAAGCTCTAGATGGAATGAACGATGATTTAAATTTTTCAGAGTCAGATACTGACAAATCGAAGAAACAAGTGTAGGAGTGTAACCCATGTTTCCGATTATACGGATTTTTCTTGTATTTTTTATGGTATTTTTCTTTTCTAATTTATTGTATTTTGAGTCTTTGTCCTATTGTGGGCTTTCTATTTCAATTTATTTTCTTGTATTATTGTTGTTAGCCCAATCCATATGCAAGCCCAAATCCATCTCCTTAGTTGATCTTGAACCCGAAACCCTAGTCTACCCAAACCCACAAACCCAGATTCTCCCTAACTAACAACCCAGATCTCCTCCCATCAATCCCCCATATCCCTAACTCCCCATGATTCCCTACATTATTTTATTATATTAATTCTCCCCCACTCTCCCAAAAACCAGAACTACCAAACCCAACTCCTCATCTCTTAAACTCCCCACTACTGCACAACCCTAACCCTACCCTTGACCTACTGTTCTACCCCCACTCACTGTACACCCCCTTCCTTCCATCTCCCGCTCTCACCTTCCCCCTCCATTTCATTTTCACCCACCGAACCAAAACCACCATCTCATTGCCCCATCCGATCGCCCTCTCTTCATCACCGTCCGCTCCTCGTCACCACCATTGCATCGCCCCTCCGATCATCCCAACCTTGTCGCCATCATCCCGTCCTCGTCTTCAACCTCCCCCATTGCTGCTAAACCCAACTCAACTGAACCCACTACCCATTACCTTCGCCGCCACTGCTCGCCACTCCGTGCACCCCCGTTGCCCTCGCCGACCCTCTCTGCTCACCCCCTACATCCACCGTAGAACCCTAGCGCTTTCGTCATCGCCGTCCAAGCCAAGAACAGCCGTCATCGTCTTCCCCTATTTTCAAGAGCAAAAACAGAGTTTGCTTTGCCATCGAGGCCATCGCCACGGTGTCGTCCTTGTCGCAGTTATCGCCACCATCGCTTCCCGACCATGGTGCCGATGTCACTTTGTCCCATTGCAGTTGCCAGAGAGAGTCACCGTGTTCTCTTTTTCTCTCTCTCCTTGCCGAAGTTGAAGAAGGTTGTCCATTGGTTGGATTCGGTGTCCCGTGTTTTGGCGCAACAAATCCTGTGGTTGTTGTCCTGTGTTCCATCCAGAACCGGTGTGGGAAATTCTTTTGGTTGCTGTTGCTATGGATTCATTGCTGTTGATTCTTCACACGTGACTCGCACATCTCTTAGTTTGCCTTCCCGAGATTCTGATCCCATTATTCCTTTTACGTATTCGAATCATCGACAAAAAAGCAAGTCCACTTGAACTCATTAAATTTTTCTAGTTCAAGTTCATTGACCTCCCGCAAGTAGTTCCTTTCAATTATCTTAACTCTGCTTTGTGTACTTCCGTTGGGAGTATCGAGGGTTTACACGAGCTAACCCAACGTACTCTTGACATCGTATTATTATCTGTTGACTCAAACCCAAGCCTATATACACACATGACATGAATAAAATGACTAGAAATTGCATATGAAGAAAATATATTGTGATCGAATACAAAAAATATTGTGATCGAATACATTGATTGATTGAGATCTTGTGACTTGAACTATGACATGATAAATTGACTTGTACACTGTAAAATCCATTCTAATTTCTGTACATTAGTGTTAATACATTTCACGATGCAATAACATGTTAATTAACCACTTTGATGAACATATATATGATGACACTTTATGAATTCTTGCTGCCTGTACTGTTTTGCACAGATGTTTCGACCATATTACCATAAGAATTAACACAAACAATACAAAAGAGAGTTTTAGCTTAATGAACCTGTTTCAAGTCCAATTGACAGATCCTAATTCCGAGTTGCGAGCTGTGAGATTTCACAGTTTTAGTCCCTGCTGGTCTGCACTTTTCAGATCGCAGAATTAATGTAACACCAACACAATTATCAGTGAAACACCATGTTAATAGTATTATAATGCCATGAAAATCTCCAGGAACTTTATAGACATGCTTAGGGTTTATCTGTAATTTTTGTAGATTTTTATAGTGATTTTTATACCATGTTTCCACCCATTAAATGTTGACATTAAGTTGTTGCATGAACAGCTAAACTGCAAAGAATAGGGTGCCACCCATTAAATGTTGACATTAAGTTGTTGCATGAACAGCTAAACTGCAAAGAATAAGGTGTTTGACCTAGCTACGGTCAGAATTAACCAAACCTTACTGAATATAAATTATAGCCCTAAGTGTTTAGTTGTCAATAACATCCTCACTTTTCAAATTCCGAACTGTAGCCTATGAGTTATCACTGTTTTAGTGTTACTTTGTCGGCTGTTTTCAGATTCACTACTTCATATATGTTATTATGCGTTGTTTCATGTTGCTGCATTCTTATCATCACCTTGACATCCTTACACATACTTGCATGAACATGAATGACTTAATAAAATACTAAAACAAGCCGGGGTTATTAAGGGTTGACTTAGTAGTGGATAGTCTCAGAAAATGTACTCAGTATGGCCCTTCTTGTTTAGATGGAATCTTGACATGGAAGGTGGAGAATTACTTGTAAAGTCGTGACTTGTTATCTTGTTATCTTGTTATCATGTTACACCGAGTACTCGCTCTGTAGATCCCACCACTATGTCTAAAACATACACTGTCTTGCATGCACGGAACCTGTGGTATGGGACACAGTAGTACGTGCACTAGATATGAAAAACAACATGCTAATAGATCTAAGTTGACACGTAAATACTTGATTATGACCATAGTTTTTTAATACCGTTGTTGCTTTTGTAAATTGATCTTGATTCATATTCCTTCATGTACCTTGTTCCTTACTCTCTGCTTTTCACTACTTACTGTCCATACTTGCTCTAAGGACATTTCTTTTTCCACTCTAGTTGATCCAGCTACAGGTGAACCAAGAGAATTTCTAGGAGGTATTGGCGAGCAGTTTTTCTAGGTGGGAGCAGGAGCTGCCATAGAATAAATTATCTCTTTCTATGTTTTCTTTATCGCATTGTTATCCATTTGATTAAACTTTTTATTCCGGGTTTTTTGACCTGTAACCGTTGTTGTTTTCTCAGTTATTGGTTATTATGTTGAACTATTGAATGCCTAATTTTAGTTGGAGTTTATGTGATGATAATTATCTGCGTGGTTGTGATTATTAATTTTGCATATTATTGAGTTGAGATGGGTACAACTTATGGGTGATGTTAATATCATTCACTGGGCGGGCTTGTATTCCCGTATTTTGGGAAGCAGGGAGTGACAGATTTTTAGTGGTATCAGAGCCAAGTTTTGGCTAATGTGTTAGTCATGATTGACTAATGTGTTAGTCAAGTTTGGTTCTAGCCAGGTTTAACTCAACAATATGTACACCATGCTAATCACATGAACATGTAATAACCAACATAATCGGGATACTCCTTTTACTTAATTCCTATATGATTCCTTCATATTCAGTTCCTTAATTTCCTAGTTGTTTTTTCCTTTCCATTTATTCATATTCATGCAATCTGGATACTAATCATATTCTTCTATGTTGCAGACCATGGTTAGGAAGGATATTTCATCTTCCCATTCTTGAGATGATCTGCCGGAAGAGCCCACTATTGCGCAGATAATACAAATGCTTAGGGAAAGCTCTTCTACTTCTCGGTAGAGGGATCATCGGTTCAAGAACTTAGCTGTGCTTCAAGCGCTGCAGCAGATGATGGCACTGCAGTAGGAGCACAACGAATTGATGAGGGCCAGTTTGGAGGCCGTGAATCGGATTGCTGCGGGACCCGCTCCCGGACAACTGCCACCCTAGCCTGGTACGGTAGTTGATTTTATGAGATTGCACCTGGACAAGTTCTCGGGTACAGAGATGCCGCTGGAGGCCGAACAGTGGCAGATTCGCATAGAGCAATTACTGCAAACAGCGCGAGTCTCTGACGTGGACCGTGTGGATGTGGTAAGCATCCAGCTGACCGACCTTGCCCGCATCTGGTGGCAAGCAGAAACTGAGAGGTTGGAGATACCCATCGCGTGGACCACCTTTACTGGGAGCTTCATGGTCAAATTCTTCCCCAGTGTCACCAGGGTCGAGATAGCAATTCGTTTCATTGACTTAGGTTCGATAATGTTATTTAATGTCATTTATTGTTACCTACTACATATGTGACAATATTAATTCAACATTATCTTGGATCAGGGGAATCGATCAGTGGACGAGTACGCCACCGAGTTTGCTCGGCTCAGCCGCTTGTGCCTGCCATGGTTGCAAATAAGGAAGACCGAGCTCGCAGGTTCTTGTTGGAGCTGCGTTCGGATATTTAGAACCAGTTGGTGGCCCACCGCCATCGCACTTATGCCGATGTCCTTAAAGCTGTAAGGGTTCAAGAGCAGGCTCACAGGAGGACCAATGCCACTCAGCGGGCGGGACAGTACCCCACCGTCGCTCGATCAGCTGTGGGGCCTACTTGGAGGCCAGTTCTGACCCCACCTGTGAGAGCACTGCCATATCCGCCCGTTGCTCCAACATGTATCTTCTGTAATAAGGTTGAACTGCCACCGAGCCAACCGTTTGTGCCTTGCATGTGGGAGTGTTGACCATATTATGCGGGACTGTCCCAGGAACAGGTCCGTTACACCAGCTGGAGGCCCAGCTCAGTTTGGAGCACCACTCCGAGTTCAGGGGAGACCACCTCTTCCACCTTAGAGGCATGCCTTCGATTTGCGGAGGATGGCCCCTAGGGGAGGTCAGATGGGAGGCCATGGTCAGGCCTTTAATCTGACTGCAGCGGAAGCTGAAACAGCTACTGGAGTGGTTGCAGGTATGTTGTTGTAATTGTGTTATTTTATTCATGCATATTTCTTTCTCTCTTCTGCTTAATCTTTTGTGCACTCTGTATGCATCTTTCATTCTTATTTATTGGATCTCTCTGTTAGGCATCATTCTTGTGTATTCTCTCCCTGCCCATGTGTTGTTCGATTCCGGTGCAACCCACTAGCAAGCGATGACATGCCAGCAGCCTGGGATATCACCACAGGTAGAGGCACTATTGTTCGTTCTAAGGTGTGCATGTAATACCCTGATTTTTCAAATATATGAAAAATTATTTTATTTTGCACGTAGTGTGCACGTGCAATATTTTGGTTGAAATTAATCTTATAATTATTTCTAGTGTGACGTGTATAAATATTTAAATATATGTTTTCAAATTATTTTTATACAAAGTTTTTTTTTAAAATGGATAAAAAGCCTTATTTTAAAGCCTTTTCTGAAAGCCCAAAATGTATTTTTTATTTTTTTATTTCAAAATAACTATTTTGGCCCATAAAATTAAAGCCCATGGATTAATTTAATTAAAAAGTCTATTTTATTTTTATGTAAAATCAAATGCACAATTTTGGGCCCAATTGCATGCACGTGCACTACACGTACACGTGCAATATGCACTTTTCTTCATGGCCGGATTGTATTCTTTTGGAGGGAGATTCAAAAGTTTAGTGGTGGTCATGTGTGGTAGTTATTTGAATATGGGTAGTTGTGGTAACTCCTACTCTCATCCTAGCCCTCCATCCTACAACCAACCAACTAATCCTAGCCCTCCATCCTAGTTGATTTCTAGTATAAATACCCCCCCCTTCCCCCATGGCTAATTCTTTTGTGCTTAATATCCCTTCCAAATCTATAGTCTAATTTGTAGAAATTGTGAGTTAAAAAGATTGAGTGGTGAGTGGTTTGTACTTGCGTTCTACCAAGGAGGAGAAGGGCCGGCTATTCAAGGAGGAAAGCTTTCGGTGGTGTTTGTGGAGCTTTTGCGCGCATCGTCTAGGAGGAGGTGCATCTCGTCGCAAGGATTTTTATTGCTATTGTGCTTGTTTCTCTCCGTACAAGGTGGGTTTGATTTTCCCTATTTCTAATTAGAAATGATGCTAATATGATATTGAAAAATGATTAATAAGAGTACGCACTTAATTGGAAAATGATCTATTGATTGATAATGTATGGATGAGAAATTGTATGCAACTTTACGGGTAAATGACATTGTAAAAAGAACTGAAAAATGGTCTGTGTAGTCGACTGTCAAGGGGACAAGTCGACTGATACGAGGCGAATATTTTTCATGATTTCTAAATTAGAATCCTTATTAAGACTAAAGAATTATTTGTGTATACGTATGCCAACCACAACGGTAGAACAGTTGCTAAATCAATATTCTCCATGTGGTGTACAATCTAGAAAATATGAATGATTGAAAAAGAACGAGTGATAATTGGGGAACTGGAAATGACACATACAGTCGACTGGGAATGTGAACAGTCGACTGGCTCATTGAAATGAAACATGTACAGTTCGGAATTCTATGGCACAACGTATTTTTAATGTGATGTTATTGTATGCAAGTAAATGATGAGTAAATGAAGTGCATGCTCAGTATTCTTCTTTGGAGAAAAGAAACATTAGTTATGCGAACTTTACTCTCAATTGAAACTACATTATGATGTTAATAAACAGATAAGAGAATTACATGTCATGTTGGCACGAATATAATGTGATATGTGTAAATGAAGTTTTAACCTGTTCAGTCGACCAAATGCTTGAAGCAGTCGATTGTACCGAGCATGATAAGTATATGATTGAACTAGCCAGTACAAACGACTGATTTGAGGAACAGTCGACTGATAACTGTATGATATTTTTAGAAAGAAAACTGCGGAACAGCCGAATGGCCATGTGCAGCAGTCGACTCTTCCGAGCATTATTGATGAACTATTTTGACTGGATGGGTCGACTGGTAGAGTTCCAAGTCGACTGTCCAGAGTGCTCTTGTGAGATTTCAGAAATCTTATAATTTGTGTTGTGGTAAAGACTGTGAATATGGATATTGGTAAACTCTATTGCTATTGTATGAATGTACATGAAGTGAATCATTTATTGTGAATTATGAGAATTAAATGAATATGGAAGCTATGACATGAAAAGAAAATCTATTAAGATTATGAATTGAACTTATGAGTTGGAAATGCTCAGACTTTAGTAATTATGAATTTGAATTGAAATGAAAGAGTAGCTAAGTCTCCCCCGGTAGTTGAAAGAAATGAAATGAGAAATTGGAATGAAAGACCAAGGTTGGTCCTATTGAATAAATGAATAATTCCGGTTGAGTGGAGAGGCTAATTCTAGAGCTTTGATTTTATTCATGATTCTAATAGAAAAACTAAGGATTTAGCACTTAGTGGAGATGTGATGAAAGTAGGAGAAAAACATGAGTGAGAGCCATTGGATAGCGGCGAGAGCGTGTCCCAGGAATTTCCATGATGAGTCTGGGTGAGGATGCTGCTCCAGAGTACCGTCCCGGTGGTGACGCTCGTGGGATGTTTGAAGACTACGGGTGGTGTCATGTCTACGGTGAGAGATGAATTACCACAGGATGTCTGCATGATGAGTCATGTCAGCAATGGAATTCCCTCCAGAGTGCCTAGACATGAGTTCGTAGGTCAGAAGACATCTAGGATACTTACCGTAGTTACAGTAGT
Source organism: Hemerocallis citrina (assembly GCA_017893485.1). Classification (NCBI taxonomy): domain Eukaryota; kingdom Viridiplantae; phylum Streptophyta; class Magnoliopsida; order Asparagales; family Asphodelaceae; genus Hemerocallis; species Hemerocallis citrina. The sequence continues at coordinate 165,231,750 of CM030362.1, read as the reverse complement.
AGAGTAAGTCATAACGAGGGATTGAACCCTATAAAGTTGAAGAACGATTAAGGGCTTGCCCTCGGACCTATGTAGTATGGGATGCATAGAATTCGAACAAGTGTGCATTAGTGTCATGTAACATAAATAAATACATTAAGGATTAAGTGCACCATCACAACACGACATCATTAGGGTATTCCCTTTATTTGGAATGTGACAAGTTTGTGTTTGTTAAATATGGAAAATTGAGTTATACTATTTTCGGCATAGAGAGGATGGCCGTGTAGAATGATCGTCGGTTGAATAAACTGACGTACCCACAGTCTTATATGCAGGTAACTGGCATGTTAAAAGATTAAAGAGGAAAGGATGCTTAAAGATTGTACCATGTTGTTGTACATTTATTTAATTGTTGTAAAATTTTACTTCCGCTGTGCAAAATGTAAAGTGTAATATTGATGTAAACTCTGATGTATAGTGAAAAGTTTAAATTCCTTGTAAAATTGTACTAAGAGAAGCGAAAAGATCCTGTAGAACATCTCGAATTCAGTGTATTTGGGATTCGGGGCGTTACAGTGCAAGCAGAGTCCTCTACTGATTTGTGGCAAGGAGTTCAAAGCTAATCTGATTGTGATTAACAACTCTGGCTTCAACGTTATTCTGGGAATGGATTGGTTGGGAGTCACCCATGCAGTGATTGACTGTCGGAAGAAGAAGGTGACTTTCAAGCTTCTTGGGCAACCAGAGTTCGAATTCCATGCGGGTGAGACACCGTCTGGGTGTGTCGAGAGCCCGATATCTCCGAAGGTTGGTGCACTTGAGTCATTGTTTACTGATGGTGAAGTTACACCCATAGTCGTACGGGACTTTCTTGATGTCTTCTCTGATGAGTTTCCCGGGATACCACCAGATCGAGACATGGAGTTCAGCATTGAGGTTCATCCGGGTACGACACCAATCTCGAAGAGCCCGTACCACATAGCGCCAACTGAATTGGCCGACCTGAAAGTACAAATCCAGGAATTGTTTGACAAGGACTTTATCAGACCAAGTATTTCACCTTGGGGAGATCTAGTGTTGTTCACCAACAAGAAGGACGATAGTCGCAGGCTCTGCATCGACTACCAGGAGCTGAACAAAGTCACGGTGAAGAACAGGTACCCACTACGAATAATTGATGATCTGTTCGATCAGCTGGGAGGTGCATCTGTGTTCTCGAAGTTGGACCTTCGCTCTGGTTATCATCAAGTCAAGGTAAAGACTGAGGATATTTCGAAGACGGCGTTCCGCACAAGATATGTGCACTACGAATTTTTGGCGATGCCCTTCGGCGTTACCAATGCACTGATAGTGTTCATGAGCCTGATGAACAGGGTATTCTCGTTATTCTTGGATCAGTTTGTCTTTGTGTTCATAGACGACATCTTGGTGTATTCACGGAACAAGGAAGATCATGCCCAGCACTTGAGAATTTTCTTACAAACTTTGAGAGAGGATCAGTTGTACGGGAAGCTCAGCAAGTACAAATTTTGGCTTGAACCGTGTTGCCTTATTGGGCCACGTTATCTCAGGTGAGGGTGTATTAGTAGACCCGTCGAAGATTTCTGCTGTCAAGGATTGGTTAGTGCTGAAGTCAGTCCCAGAAGTGCGGAGTTTCCTTAGATTGGCAGGATATTATAGAAATTTCGTTCAAGACTTCTCAAAGATTGCAGGACCCTTGACTAACTTGACGAAGAAGGAGCAGAAACTCATATGGGATAGTGCCTATGAGGAAGCCTTTGTGGAATTGAAGAACTGGTTGACATTAGCACCTGTGCTGATGATACTAAACAGTTCTGGAGGATTTGTGATTCACTACGATGCTTCAGGTAGAGGCTTGGGCACAGTTTTGATGCAGAAAGTTAAAGTTGTGGCTTATGCTTCAAGGCAACTGAGGCCGTATGAAAAAGAACTACCGTACCCACGATCTAGAACTTGCAGTCGTGATCTTTGCCCTAAAATTATGGAGGCACTATGTGCTTGGGGATAAAGTGGAAATCTTTACAGACCACAAGAGTCTCAAATATGTGTTCACACAAAAGGAGTTGAACATGAGACAGAGAAGATGGTTAGAACTGATGGTGGATTTCGACATCGATGTGCAGTACCACCCGGGCAAGGTAAATCTGGTACCTGATGCTCTGAGCAGGAGACCTCCTGCAATGTTTCTGACCAAGCAGAAGGAAGTGTTAGAAGATATGAGGAGGCTGGAATTGGAAGTGATTCTTTCGGGTGCAGCGTCGCAGTGTATGATGTTACAGTTGCAGTCTTCATTAGTAGAGTAGATCAAGGCAGCTCAGGCAGATGATCGGTAATTGCAGGAATTCTGCAGTGAAGTAGAAGCAGGTTTGAGGTCCGATTTGGTCATTCATTTAGACGGGTCACTTCGTTTTGGCTCCAGGTTGTGTGTTCCCAGAGGTGAAGTCAGACAGAGACTACTTGAGGAAGCCCATCGGCCTCCATACTCTATTCACCCAGGAGGTACCAAGATCTACAGGGATTTGAAGCAGCATTTTTGGTGGCATGGCATGGAAAGGGCTGTGGCAAGGTTTGTGTCACAGTGTCTGATTTGCAGCAAGTGAAGGCGGAACATCAGAGAACCGCTGGACTGTTGCAACCTCTTCTGATTCCGGAATGGAAATGGGAGAATATCACTATGGATTTCGTGACAGCATTGCCTAGGAGTCCCAAAGGTCATAATGCTATCTGGGTGATAGTTGACCGATTGACGAAGAGTGCCCACTTCATTCCATTTAGAGTGGGTCAGTCTACTGAGAGTCTGGCGGAATGGTATATTCAGGAGGTAGTGAGATTGCATGGTGTTCCCGTCAGCATCGTATCCTTTTGGGATACGAGATTCAGCTCCCAGTTCTGGAAGAGCCTTCAGAAGAGTTTGGGGAGCAAGTTGAACTATAGCACAACAATTCACCCATAGACGAATGGACAGTTCGAAAGGACAATTCAGACACTGGAGGACATGTTGCGATCCTGTGTTCTTCAATTTGGTAGTTCTTGGGAGGATCATCTGCACCTGACTGAGTTCTTGTACAATAACAGTTATCAGGAAAGTCTCAATGCAGCTCCGTTCGAAGCACTCTATGTCGCAAATGTAGGTCCCTAATCTGTTGGGACGACATTGGTAAGAAGAAACTCTTGGGACCCGAGTTGATTACGAAGACAGTTGATGTGGTAGCTCAGATGAGGAAGCACTTGCAAGCTGCTCAGGACCGGCAGAGAAAATGGGCTGAATGTCGCCGACGACCTTTAGAGTTTGAGGCAGGTGATCATGTATTTATGAAGGTATCACCATGGAAGGGCGTCATCCGGTTTGGTGGTGGGGGTAAACTGAGTCCTCGATTCATTGGTCCCTTTGATATCGTGGAGCGTGTGGGCAAAGTAGCCGACAGACTTGCATTACCGCCAGCCTTGTCTGGAGTCCATGACGTATTCCATGTCTCTCAGCTCAGGAAGTATGACAGGGATGACAGTCATGTGATTGACTACTCAGAGTTGTCCATGAGACCAGACTTATCATGCGAAGTCCAACCAGTTGCTATTCTGGACAGACGTGAGAAAGTGTTAAAGAATAAAGTTATCAAACTTGTTCGTGTCTCCTGAAATTCTCACTTGCCTGGTGAGTCAACTTGGGAATTGGAGGAGGAAGTCCTGAAGAAATTCCCTCACCTCTTTGAGTAGTTGTATGTTGTTTTGTTTGTTTTTCTTTTCTCGGGGTGCCTACGATCCACCGATGTGAATTTCGAGGACGAAATTATTCTTGTAAGGTGGGTAGGATTTGTAACCCATGTTTCCGATTATACGAATTTTTCTTGTATTTTTGATGGTATTTTTCTTTTCTAATTTATTGTATTTTGGGTCTTTGTCCTAATGTGGGCTTTCTATTCCAATTTATTTTCTTGTATTATTGTTGTTAGCCAAATCCATGTGCCAGCCCAAACCCATCTCGTTCGTGGATCTTAAACCCGAAACCCTAGTCTACCCAAACCTACAAACCCAGATTCTCCCTAACTAATAACCCAGATCTCTCCCATCAATCCCCCGTATCCCTAACTCCCAATGATTCCCTCTATTATTTTATTATATTAATTCTCCCCCACTCTTCCAAAAATCAGAACTACCAAAACCAACTCCTCATTTCCTAAACTCCCCACTACTGCACAACCCTAACCCTACCCTCGACCTACTATTCTACCCCCGCTCACTGTACACCCCCTTCCTTCCATCTCCCGCTCTCACCTTCCTCCCCCGTTTTGTTTTCACCCACCGAACCAAAACCACCATCTCATTGCCCCATCCGATCGCCCTCTCCTCATCACCGTCCGCTCCTCATCACCACCATCGCATCGCCCCTCCGATCATCCCAACATCGTCGCCATCAACCGAACCCACTACCCATTGCCTTCACCACCACCGCTCGCCACTCTGTGCACACCCGTTGCCCTCGCCGACCCTCTCCACTCACCCCCTACATCCACCGCAGACCCCTAACACTCTCGTAATTGCCATCCAAGCCAAGAACAGTCGTCATCGTCTTCCCCTGTTTTCAGGAGCGAAAACAGAGTTCGCTTTGCCATCGAGGCCATCGTCGCTGCGTCTTCCTTATTACAGTCGTCACCGTCGTTGCTTCCCGACCATGGCGTCGACGTCGCTCTGCCCCGTCGCAGTCACTAGAGAGAATCACCGTGTTCTCTTTCTCTTTCTCTCTCCTTTCCGAAGTTGAAGAAGGTCATCCATTGGTTGGATTCGGTGTCCAATGTTTTGGCGCAACAGATCCTGTGGTTGCTGTCCCGTGTTTCTTCTAGAACCGGTGTGGGGAATTCTTTTGGTTGTTGTTGTTGTGGATTCATTGCTGTTGATTCTTCACACGTGACTCGCACGTGTCTCGGTTTGCCTTCCCAGAATTCTGATCCCGTTATTCCATTCATGTATTCGAATCATCGACAAAAAGGCAAGTTTACTTGAACTCATTTAACTTTTCTAGTTCAAGTTTATTGACCTCCCGCAAGTAGTTCCTTTCAATTATCTTAACTCTGCTTTGTGTACTTCCGTTGGGAGTATCGAGGGTTTACACGAGCTAATCCGACGTACTCTTGACATCATATTTTTATCTATTGACTCAAACCCAAGCCTATATACATACATAACATGAATAAAATGACTAGAAATTGCAAATGAAGAAATATATTGTGATCGAATACATTGACTGATTGAGATCTTATGACTTGAACTATAACATGATAAATTGACTTGTACACTGTAAAATCCATTCTAATTGCTTTACATTAGTGTTAATACATTTCATGATGCAATAACATGTTAATTAACCACTTCGATGAACATATATATGTCATTTTATGAATTCTTGCTGCCTATACTGTTTTGCACAGAGGTTTTGACCCTGTTACCATAAGAATTAACAAAAACTATACAAAAGAGAGTTTTAGCTTGATGAACCTAGTTTCCAGTCCAATTGACGGATCCTGATTCCGAGTTGCGAGCTGTAAGATATCGCACTTTTCAGATCGCAGAATTAATGTAACACCGACACAATTATCAGTGAAACACCATGTTAATAGTATTATAATGCTATGAAAATCTCCAGGAACTTTACAGACATGCTTAGGGTTCATCTTTAATTTTTGTGAATTTTTATAGTAATTTTATACCATGTTTGTACCCATTAAATGTTGATATTAAGTTGCTTCCAGAACAGCTAAATTGCAAAGAATAGGGTACTTGACCTAGTTACAGTCATAATTAACCAAACCTTACTGAATATAAATTGTATCCCTAAGTGTCTAGTTGTCAATAACATCATGAATGGTCAAATTCCGAACGGTAGCCTATGAGTTATCGTTATTTTAGTGTTACTGTATCAGCTATTTTCAGATTCACTACTTCATGTATGTTATTATGCATTGTATCATGTTGCTGCATTCTTATCATCGCCTTGACATCCTTACACATACTTGCATGGACATGAATGACTTAATAAAATACTAAAACAAGCCGGGGTTATTAAGGGTTGACTTAGTAGTGGATAGTCTCAGAAAATGTACTCGGTAGGGCCCTTCTTGTTTATATGGAATCGTGACATGGAAGATGGAGAGTTACTTGTGAAGTCGTGACTTGTTATCTTGTTATCGTGTTACACTGAGTACACGCTCTATAGATCCCACCACTATGTCTAAAACATACACTGTCTTGCGTGCACCGAACCTGTGGTATAGGACGCAGTAGTACGTGCGCTAGATGGGAAAAACAACATGCTAATAGACCTAAGTTGACACGTAAATGCTTGATTATGACCATTGTTTATTAATACCATTGTTGCTTTTGTTAATTGATCTTGATTCATATTCCTTCATATACCTTATTCTTTACTCTCTGCTTTTCACTACTTGCTGTCCATACTTGCTCTAAGGATATTTCTTTTTCCACTCTAGTTGATCCAGCTACAGGTGAACCAGGAGAATTGCCAGGAGGTATTGGCGAGCAGTTTTTCTAGGTTGGAGCAGGAGCTGCCATAGAATAAATTATCTCTTTCTATGTTTTCTTTATCGTATTGTTATCCATTTGATTAAACTTTGTATTCTGGGCTTTTTGACCCGTAACCGCTGTTGTTTTCTCAGTTATTGGTTATTAGTTGAACTATTGAATGCTTAATTTCAGTTGTTGTTTATGTGATGATAATTATCTGCGTGGCTGTGATTATTAATTTTGCTTATTGTTGAGTTGAGACTAGTACAGCTTATGGGTGATGTTAATATCATTCGCTGGGCCTTCGTCACGGGCTCGTATTCCCCTATTTTGAAAAGCGGGGCGTGACAGGGAGCGTGCAGAAGGAGAGACCGCAAGCAAGGGTACCATAGAATATAAGAGGAAAAGCAAGAGGCAATTAGATAAGAGGGGTGAACAGGGTCCAAGCGAGGACGATCTGATAAGGGTAGCAGCAAGGGCAAAAGACCCAGTCTCCACGATCGGAGGTAACTCTAATTGTATTTCAATTTTAAATTTCATTCTAGATTATTCTTTACTATACTATGCTAGTCTTTTCGGTCTAGCCACAGACTCTAACGAAGCCGAACAGCTTCAGACGCTAAGATCCCTTAGAGGAAATAATAGTGCGGTCGTCTCCTAGAGTAGGGGTAGGGTTCAACAGGGTAGACAATAGGGGATAGGGCATATAATAAGTTTATTAATGTCATACATCTTCTGGAATGTTAGGGGAATGAGACAGGGGTCCAAGGTTAGGCTCATTAATAACCCGGTTTCTAAATTCAAACCTTCTATCTGCGCTTTACAAGAAACCAGAATAGAGAATCCTAGAAGTGAAGACTTTGAGCGAATTAGATCTCTAATAGGTTTTCACTGGAGATTTAAATCGATAATGGGCTTTTCGGGAGGAATTGCTATTGGGATTGACTCGTCAGTGTTCAAAATCACTGACGAGTGGATTGGCACGTACACGGTCTCCGTTACGATTAGGAGGAGGAGCGATAATTGGGTCCATTTAGTGACATCGGTGTATGGTCCATACGACTCAAGAAATCGATGGGCCTTTTGGAAGGAAATCAAAGCTATGAGAGAGGGATGGTTGGGCCCATGGGTTATCGGAGGTGACTTCAACATTACTAGATTCCAGTATGAACACAGGGGAAGAGGGGCCAGTAGCACAGACATAAATAATTTCAACTGCACCATAGACGAACTTGAACTCCTGGAGCTCAATCCAACCAATAGAAGATATACCTGGTCCAACATGCAGCCTATCTGGATCCTAGCTAGACTTGATAAGATATTTGTGTTCATGGACTGGGAGGAGATTTTCCCTTTCGCATCGGTCAAAGCCATATCGAGATATACCTCGGATCACACTCTGTTAGCTCTTCAATGCGGAGATAGGCAAAGGGTTCCAACTCACCAATTTCGCTTTGAGAAGGCTTGGACTTTGCACGACAATGCCCGAAAAATTATTTCGGAATCTTGGGGCGAGGAGATAGAGGCAAACAATGCAATAGGGAGATGGATATTGAAGACGAGGAGATTAAGAAAAAGGCTAAAAGAGTGGGCTAGACATGAGTTTGGGAACATCAAAAGGAAGAGGGATGAGATAGGGGAAAGAATTAAGGGACTGGAAGAGACGGAAGAAGTTAGAGATTTGTAAACGGACGAAATAGATGAATTAGCAACGTGCAGATTCAAAGCACATCAGTTGGCTGAGATGGAGGAGCAGTATTGGAAACAACGATCCAGAATTCAATGGCTTAAAGAGGGGGATGCAAATACAAAGTTCTTCCATAAGGTTGCTAATAAAAGAAAGAGACAGAATCACATCACGGGGATGGAGGTGGAATTAAATTGGACTGAAGACGAGGAGGAGATTAGAAGACACTTAGATGGAAAATTCAAAGAGCTGCTGGGGTGGAATTGCAGACATAGACTAGCGCTAGGCCTAAATTTTTGGGAGGAAACAGGTCTTGATGGAAGCGAGGGAATTGAGGGTCCATTCTCTGAGGAAGAAGTGTTACAAGCGATCAAAAATCTGGGACAAGAAAAAGCTCCTGGACCAGACGACTTCCCGATCTTCTTCTACAATCTGTATTGGAACATTATCAAAGGCGATCTGATCAATATCTTTCAAGAATTCCATAACCTCTCGACGGATTTAGAAAGATTAAACTACGCAAATGTTGTATTGATTCCTAAGAAGAAAGAAGCCAAGAAGTATGGAGACTACAGACCGATTAGACTAATCAACGGCTCCTTTAAGATTATCACAAAAGTTTTAGCGTCAAGACTGGCACCTTATTTAAATGATGTAGTAGCCCCTTCACAGAGTGATTTCATAAAAGGAAGAGACATCATGGACAGCATCGCCTCTGCGCATGAGATTGTTTACAAGGGTAACCAATACAACACAGATGGATTTATTCTGAATTAGATTTTGAAAAGGCATACGATTCGGTGGAGTGGGATTGCATGGATGAGGTTATAAAACTAAAAGGCTTCGGAGAAAGATGGAGAACGTGGATCACGAAATGTGTTAGAGGTGGGAAATCGTTCATTCAATATAACGGGAGAATAGGAAAGAAAATTAGATGTCGAAGGGGGTTGCGACAGGAGACCCCTTATCATCATTATTATTCGCTTTGGTTGCCGATGGAATAGCCGAAATGATCAGAAGGAGAACAGAGGAACAGATCATCACAGGCGTTCGAGTTAAAGGAATCAAAGAAGCCGTAGCAATAATTCAGTATGCGAACGATACTTTAATCCTAGGGGAGGCAAAGGATGAAGAGATCATGGCTATTAGCGTTGTTTTGAAGTGCATCAAAGCCTGGGCAGGTCTGAGGGTAAACTTCAAAAAGACAAGCATCACTCCATTGAGCAGTAATCTCACCACTGAAATTAACACAATCAAGTCTTTGCTGGGATGCAAGGTGAATGACTATCCAATCAAGTATTTGGGCACGCCAATTAGGTCGGGACCACTTAGGAAAGACGATTGGATGCCACTGATAGAGAGGGTAGAAAAGAAGTTGGCTAGTTGGAAGGGACGCTTTCCGACTTTTGGAGGGAGGTTAACTTTGATCAACTCAGTACTTAGTAGTATGCCTACGTATCTTATGTCCATTTACAAACTGCTAAAGTGGGTGATAAATAGGATCGATAAAAGTTGGAGAAGATTCCTCTGGAAAGGAGCTGACGAAATAAGTGATGGATTCAATCTAGTTAATTGGGGCAGGGTTTGCAAAAGAAAAGAGTTCGGAGGCTTGGGAATTATAATATGAGGGATATGAACCAGGCACTAATGACCAAGTGGTGGTGGAAGATGAACATTCGTAGAAAATGTTGGTGGTACAAGTCGTTTCAAACATATCAGAACAGGAAAATTGCGAGATTTGGGGGAAGATCCAAATTCGGTAGAACATCTTTCCTCTGGAAAGGGATAACAAAGGTGGGGGACATATTCCATTCTAACACCTATTGCAGAATTGGGAATGGCAAAAATACAAGTTTTAGGAAGGATAAATGGTGCGGAGATAATACCTTAATTAGCCTGTTCCCAGAGGCAGCAATGTAGCGCCCCGATTTCCAATACTGGGAAAACCGAGACACGAGCCAAGATCTTTTCTTCAATTAGTCACAATACACAGAAAAACAGGAGAATTTAAAACTTTTTATTCAACACCCAATGTATTACAAGTCTGAATATTATACAACTGCAATACCTTACAATAGAGTTACAATATTACCTTTACATTCCCGAGTATTACAACCTTCAACATCTTACATCAGAGTACAAGGAATGAAGAATAACACTTGGTAACTCTCACTTGAGATAACAACACACATATTACAGCGGAACTAAATAAGACATTGATTCCTTGCTTTCCTCGCCTTGAGTCCTCCTGAATCTCGCCCTTGTACTTCGGCGATCCAGTACCTATGGAAGTGGGGACGTCAGTATTCACTGACGCTTAAAGGCTGATATCAAAGCAGCGAATCTCCCAAACAGCATACAAAATATGGCAATGGTGTTGGTGTAGTTTAATTGTCCGTGAGTGCTATGACTAGACTCTAATGCGATATTTAAATAGAACTAGGATGCTCCTATTCTAATGTCAGCGAGTCTCCGAAGCAATATGCAGCCCATACTATATGCGACCTTTCTCAAGCCGTTTTTCCATATATAGGGATTTGAACCCGCGTTATGAATTCTAATTGTACACAACCTGTTCCTGACAGATACAACGTGACTGATGAGGTTGCAGACGTGGTCAAGTCCCACTAATGCAGTTCGCCAGTGGTGTCCATGTTGCCACTGCTATCCGGCTTACCGGACCTCACTCAAAAACCTGACGAACCGTCGGGGATACTGCTAACAGGGGAGCCCCCTGCCGCCCCCTGGTCGGACCGTAGTCCATGGCCTGTTCGGCCTCTTGGCATAGGACCTGACGGAGTTCCGGGGGTCCATCCCCCCTAGCTCCGCCCGCCTTATCATGGCACTTCAGGAATTAACAATCAGGATACGCAACCCATGTCCCCAACTTGTGAGAAGGCATCGTACGTATCCCTTTTGACAGAAAGGTGCAATCCAATAACACCACCTAAGGCCTGCCTCAAGGGACAAGTTGGTCGCAAGGCACCCCCTACAACCAACTCCTCTCTTTTCGACAAGGGTCTATGTAAAATGATCTTTATAAGTCACTACCTTAATGATGTCCCTGACTCGAACAATCCTAGGGATGACAATATTATAAACACAACATGCTAGGCCTTAAATTAGACTTCGCAAGACAACTCTACTAGGCTGCTCAACCTAGACTTACCAGAACCCTTCAGGATCCGGTTCGTGGCTTATCGATCCAAGACCTCGGCAATGCGAATATATATGCATGCCACTACCCTGAACTTGGATTCCGTCTATACTCCGGTCCTCGATCAACCTACACAGGTTAAGATCCGATGGTACCCGAGGAGTGACTCCTCCACAGTTCCTTTGGGTAAGAAAACACGTGTCTTGATGGTCGATATCCCCTAGGGTAGTAATATCACCCTAGACGAGCACAACGAACTGTGTACTAGCTAACAAGCTATATACGAGTAACAACCACATATGAGCTAATAAGCTACGTATGAAACAATAGCTACCTACGAGCCAGGCGGGCCTCGTAGGAGATAACAACGTACATACCAGCCAAATAAGCCGCGTATGAGACCAACAGCTACGCACGGGCTGGTCAAGCCGCGTACGAGACAACAACCTACATACGAGCCAAATAAACTACGTATGAGACCCACAGCTACATACGGGCCAGTCGAGCCACGTACGAGCACAACCATATGCAAACAACCATACAGGTAATCAATCCTAGAAGCAACCAAACGTGCTTACTAGCAACTTGATCTTCTATTATTAGAAGCAACAGAAGAATCTACTAACAGTCTATGGTCGGTATTCTACCAATGAAAAACCGAAGGCGACATAATAACCTTTATCAACTAATTATTACTAGTGGTCTTCCCAATCCATATTACTTCAACCTATAGCGCTTTAAGCATGGCATCCAATTGCAAGCGTCTATCCACGACAATCTAATTATGGTACATAACATAACCACCTACCATAATGCTCCTAAGTACGAATATGATTTAAGCATGTGCTTATATCAAGCTTAAGCATGAAAATCACTATGATCTAGACATGAAGTCTACTATAGTCAAGCATAAGCTACAACTTGAGTGTGAATACTTACTACTTAGGGTATATATCTCTACTACCACCTTAAGCACGGATCTTCATTTCTTAACATGATTAATCATCACAACCCAAGCATGAATTGTAACTCCTACAATATTCAAGCATGAATTATAACTCCTACACATTCTAAGCATGGTAGATTAATCCCTACCTTAATCTAACATGGCATTTGTTAAACATGAGTATGTTCTAGCTTGATCTTGAACAATATTTAGGCATGAACATACACTATTTAAGCATAGATATCGTCTAAGCATGATCGTCTACTAACTTAGCATGAACAACAATTAAGTTTGACATCTACTAACTTAGCATGAGCAATAATTAGCATGACATCTACTAACTTAACATAAACAATCATTAGCATGGTCATCTACTAACTTAACATAAACAATCATTAGTATGGTCATCTACTAACTTAACATAGACAATAATTAGCATGACATCTACTAACTTAACATAAACAATCGTTAGCATGGTCATCTACTAACTTAACATAGATAATAATTAGCATGACATCTACTAACTTAACATAAACAATCGTTAGCATGGTCATCTACTAACTTAACATAGACAATAATTAACATGACATCTACTAACTTAACATGAATAATGATTAAGCATGATCATCTACTAACATAGCATGGACATATACTTATCTAAGCATGGATATCATGTAAGCATGAATATTTATTTGATCTAGCATGGTATATAACTTTCCTATAATTAAACTAACATGGTATACAATTAATCTAGCATGGTATACAACTTTCCTACAATTAAATTAGCATGGTATACAACTTTCCTATAATTAAACTAACATGGTATACAACTTTCCTACCATTAATCTAGCATGGTATACAACTTACCTACAATTAGACTAACATGGTATACAATTAATCTAGCATGGTATACAACTTTCCTACAATTAAATTAGCATGGTATATAACTTTTCTATAATTAAACTAACATGGTATACAACTTTCCTACCATTAATCTAGCATGGTATACAACTTTCCTACAATTAAACTAACTTGGTATACAATTAATCTAGCATGGTATACAACTTTCCTACAATTAAATTAGCATGGTATACAACTTTCCTATAATTAAACTAACATGGTATACAACTTTCCTACCATTAATCTAGCATGGTATACAACTTTCCTACAATTAAATTAGCATGGTATACAACTTCCTTATAATTAAACTAACATGGTATACAACTTTCCTACCATTAATCTAGCATGGTATAATAATTTCTACAACATGATACCTACTTCAAGAATGTATTTCCTATAATAAGATACACATCTTGGCATGGTTTATAATTTTAACATTAATCCTACACATTCCTAAGCATGAATGTCTACTAACCAAGCATGAACAACAATCTAACATGGTGCATGATTTTTCCTACAACTATCTAGGCATGATACTTACTTCAATATAAGCATAAACATCCATTTAATGCTCATATGCATCTACTACAATTTAATAAAACACAACATCTACTACAACATAACATCTACTACCAAAACTTCTACCAAAATCTGTATCTAGACATAAACATCTACTACTAAACTACTTTATTTTAACACATAAGCATCTACTACCACTTCCATAAAACATACACCTTTTCTATAATTTTGTGTAGACATTTACTACAACCATTTTATTTGGAACATACGCATCTACTACTACTACTTCATTTTAACCATAAGTGTCTACCAAAATTTACATAACATCTATAACTACTTCATTTTAATATCTACTACTACTACTTTATTTAAACATACTACTACTACTTTATTTAAACATACTACTACTTAAATATCTACTAAATCTTTATTAGCATCGATTTCTTATCATTACTAGTGATCATAAAAAGAGATCTTTTTAACCATTCTACAACTAGTGATCTTAGATTAGTTTCTTTTTCATATCTACAATGAGTTCTTTCTTACTTAAGATTATAAAAGAAAATAACAATAATAAAAATAAAGTAAGAACCTTCATTTGGTTCAACCAACCATATGCATTCTTTGTAGTCCAAGTTCAAGTTTATGTTCTCCAACCACAAAGTGGTGTATGCACTATGCCATATGATTATGTATGAGTCCTCATTCAAGTCCTACAACCAAAAATGGTTGTATATGCCAAGTTCATGTGTATGTGTTCATTTTAGTCCAATCCATAACACTAAAACAACAATTACAACTATAAAGATTTAATCTTTATGTCTATTTAGCACTCCCATTTGTTTCCATTTCATTTTATGTGATTATTACCTTTAACATTTACAAACATACAAAACAAGAACCACATACAACAATACTATCACAACAACCATCCCCAAAAGAACCAAAGAAAACAAAACAAGGAAGACAAGAAGAAGAAGAAGCCAAAAAAATCAACAACTCAACAAAGAAAGTGGAGAACCCCCACCTAGTTTCCTTTGTTGGAAGAACTTGCTAGCTTAAACTTCTCCTTCCCCTAAGCTCTTAGAAATCCTAGGAAAAACCTACAAGAAAAACTCTCAAGTTAGAATGAGGTTCTCTCTTTCTTTTCCTTTCCTTTCTTTTGTTTTGTAAAAATGAGACAAGTGGAGAAGGAGGGGGTATTTATAGGTGGAGAGAATGGTGGAGAGTGCAAAAGTGCACTCAACATTATGCACAAAACCCCCCAAGAAGAAGCAACCGGCCATGCTTGTAGGAGGGTAGGGGTGAGGTGTAGGGCATGGCCTAGAAATGAGGTGGAAGCATGGTAAAGGGATAAGGTTTCTAGAAGGGATTTTTTTACTTAATCTCCTCATGCATACAAAAACCGTAGATTAAGCCTCCTAATCAAATCCTAACCATCTAATTAAGTTGTCATGACAAGGATGAGTACATTGTCCAAGAGTACATACTACATATTTTGTATAATGTACTAAGCACCATATAATTGTATGTATATGTATGTGTATACCAAAATTCCTTATATAATTCTCATAAAATAGTTTAATTTCAAAATAATAATAAAATAAGTTTTTATTATCAATTCGGAGGATCGCACTACCAATTTGATGTACTTCGGATGTACACCGACCGATATATGCGCGTAGACAATGTTTGTGGACAAACCGGCGAAAAATCACCAAAATAATTTGATTTTTGAATTAAAACAAAATAATAATAAAATAATAATAAAAGATATTACAAGCAAGATGTATGGTTTCAACAGAGTCGTTAGTCGCCGATGTCTGGAGGAACGGAAGGCTTCAGCTGCAGACAGGAGACGAGGTATCTCAAGAAGGCATCGCACAATTACACAGTCTAAACATGTTCATTCGAACAGAAGGAAAGATGTCGGTAGGGGATGAAGACGTCAGAAATTGGAACCTGGAAACAAACGAAAACTTTACAGTTGCATCCATCTACAGTAGACTGAACGACGGAGGTGCAAGAAGTAGACACTACGAGATGACCTGGGGTACGTTCGCACCAATGAAGGTGAAGGCATTCCTTTGTCTAGTGACGAATGACGCGATCTTATCTAAAGTTAACCTGCTAAAGAGGGGTATGCAAATCGAGGCTATGTGTCTCAGATGCAACAACGCCGACGAAGACACAGAGCACATTTTTTTCAAATGTTATAGGCCAATCTCAACATTGGAGGTCGTTAGTAGGGGTTTGGATCACCGAATTCCCCAACTCTATTTTAGAGGCTTGGGAAATGGGAAGGGGAGAAAACATTAGAAAACAGGATAGAGAGGCTTGGGATTTATCTATCGCGGCTAGTATCTGGGGACTGTGGCTAGACCGAAACAACTTTTGTTTTCGAAATTGCAATAGTAGATTTCCTGTTTTTATGCATCAAATTTACCATTTTATTTATGCATGGGCAGGTCAATCGGCAAACAGGAAAAGGCTCCGATTGTAGAGAAACCTGTTCTGCATAGTATTAGTTTGATGTATCTTTAGTTCATGTATTTTTCTTTTGTATTGGTTGGTGATGCATTATACTGATGAGATGCTAGTTGACCTTTTTTTACTTTTCTTTAGCTAGTTATTTTGTAATCCTGGTTTCGTTAATTCATCATTAATGAAACGATGACAACGTCATCTTTATTCTAAAAAAAACGTCGGACGAAAGATAATTTACCGTCCGGCCAAATTTTGGCTAAAAATGATTATGACAAAAGCTATTTTTGCTATTTGCTATAAGCCAAATTTGGAAAATTTGGCAATAACGACTACAAATGCTCTTAGGAGATACCAATTTAAGAGAAAGGTAATAAGAAAGGAAAATAAAGATGATGAAGGACTATGTGAAGTAGGTTAGGATTTAAAATTGAGAATAAAAATCAGATAAGATTGGTGATTTAAGTACAACTTTAATCAACAAATTAAAGTAAACGAGTAAATATAATATGAAAAAAGAGGAAAAAAAGAAGAATCAAGGGAAAACGAAGAGAGTAGGTCTTTAGTTACTAAAATGTTCTCTCATTTAACAGAAAAACAAGGATATGCAAGTGTAGTGTGGTCCACTGGTAAGCCTTTTCGCTGGTGAGTAAGAAGTCAGGAGTTTAAATCCCACTTGCACAAAAAATCCCTAGTTAATATATATATATATATATATATATATATATATATATATATATATATATATATATATATATATATATATCGGTTTTTTTTGTGTGGGAGAAATAGATAGTGAGTTCTTTTGTTGGAGAGGGAAAGCAGATCTCAGTTGCAATCTGGTCCTGGTGAGAGGCTAATATGTGGTTGGATGTTGTGGATCTGGTGGTGGTTGATTGTCGCTGAACACTTGCAAAAAGCATGAAACCCCGGGAGTATTCCCGGCGACAGGCGATCCAACGATCAAGTTAGTAAAGCAGAGTTTAGAGTGAGATTATGTGGTAAAATTGTGATTACATGGTAACAGTGGATGTAGGCCTGTATTTATAGGCAAGTGGAAACTTTATAGGGAAATATTCCCAGTCGCCTAATTAGATTCCACAGATTAGAGATTTGATGGGGCAATTAATCCCTTGATTTTAGGGGATTTGATTACTGGCCATAGTTGACTGGTCAACTGCCCCCTGATGGGCGGAGCTGAAATGGCAGGCCTGTGGAAGGCCCACGAACTGTCCTCCGGCTTGAGGCAGTTCATTAAAACGTTCTCCTGTCTATGTCTGCCACGTGATCCGTGCTGGGATCCAATGATGGGGATCAGCCACGATTTTTACCTGTATCACAATCCCCTCACTCCCAGAGGTGAGTTCTCGGTCATCTTTGAGGAGTAGGTAACTCGTAGGGAAAAATACAGTGGCATAAGGACTTCTTTGATGCGACAGTATCGGGCTCCCTCCGAGAGCCCAAAATCCGAGCTTGCTGAGGCCGAGGCTCGAGCTGCGAAGGCTTTAGCATCGGGTGCGGTCCTCGGGGTCGGAGTACCCAGCTGAGGGGTTAGGCCTAATGGGGAGTCAAGGAGAGATGAGCAATAGGCTCGAAATCAGAGTGCCATTTCAAGGTGTTAAGACGAGGGCCATATTTGCGGAGAAATTCGTGATGGCCTCAGAGTCAGAGAGCCATTTCGAGGCGCTAAGATAAGGGCCATGTTTGATGAGAAATCCACGATGGCCTCGAAGTTGGAGCTCCATTTTGAGGTGCTAAGATTGTAATATCCCGGTTGGATATTATATTTGTATTATAATTATTTTTAAAATTAAAATATTTTTATGAAAATTACTTAGTTTTACTAATAAAAAGTTATCTGTATATATATACTAGTAAATATATATATGCATTATATCGGTTTTGTGCACTTGTACAAAATCCTGTAAAATGTGTTTTTGAGAAAATGTCTGAAATATCCAGATCTGATATTAAAAATTATTATTTTATTATTATTTTATTTTTTTTCAGAATTGAAATATTTTTGGTGGATATTATCCGGTTTTTTTAATAAACCTTATCTCTATATATATACGAGTCTGTATACATCTGTATTGTATCAAATTGGTACTGAAATTTTTCGAGCTAGTAATAAAATTATTTTTGTTATTATTTCTGAATTAAAATATTTTTGGTAGAGATTATTCATTTTAACCAATAAAAATTATCTGTATATATAGATGTATGTACGTATATGTACTGTATCGATTTCGCACGTTTGTACGAAATCATGTAGTATGTGATTTTGGGAAAATACCTCTTGTTCTTGATCAATCACGATCAAATGGAGGGTAGGGATTGGATTAGGGTGTGATTGCAATATTTATTTGCAAATTGAATTCCAATTGTTTGAGCCACAAATGAGAAAAACAAGGGGCTTCTTCTCACTCCAAAAACTCAACCCCTCTCCTCCTATAGAAGCCCTTTTCATTTTTTGTTTTCTCCATCTCATTTTCATCTCATCCTCTCTTTAGATTTCTACTTCTTCTTCTACTTGTTTTATACTTAGAAAAATTGAGAAGAAAAGAAAAGAAAGAGAGATCAGAATCCAAAAGAAAGAGTGGGTTCATTAGGGATTGTTCCTGAGAGGAGGTGCAAGATCAAGGAGGAGAAGAAAGCAAGCAAGTTCTTCCAAATCGATTTTGGGTGGGGGTTTCTCTACTTTTGTGTTTTGATTATTTATTTTTATTGTTGTATGTTAAAGAACTTGGACTAGAACCATGTGCATATGAGAATGGATGGACTAGAATAATTAGCATACAAGGATTGAAGTGTTAGAACACAAAATAAAACACTAAAGATTCAAACTTGTAGTTTTTATGGTTAGAATTAATTACTTGTGCTAAAGTTAGAATTTTGTCTCCAAATTAATTTGAGAGGTTGTTGTATGAGTTATTACCATGCTCTAATTTTTATAGAATTTTTTGGGTTAGTTTGATAAGCTAAATAGATCGTTTTCCCAAAACAGCGAGCATCAAAGCAAAATTGTTGTTCTGTGGATTCCGACATGTGTTCTAAGGGCTGAATTTTGAGTTCTAAAAGAATCTGAAAAAGTTGTTAACTAAGAAGTTTTAGCAGATATTCTGAGCTTTCCAAAAAGTCCAATTTTATTAGATTCCGATAAGTATAGCATAAGTTATGAGCTTTGTAAGTTTCAGCTTTTTACTGTCTTTTGTTCTTCTTGAATTGTGTTCAAAGAGCAGGGATTTAAATTCTGTAAGGAATCTGAGAAAGTTGTTAACTAGAAAGTTTTAGTAGATGTTCTCCCCTTTCAAAAATGTCCAATTTTGTTAGATTCCTATAAGTATAGCAAAAATTATGAGCTTTACAAGTTTCAGCTATTATTGTTCTTTTTGTTATTCTTGAATTTTGTACAAAGAGCTGAATTTTGAGCTCTATAAGGAATCTGAAAAAGTGGTCAACTAGAAAGTTGTAGTAGATGTTCTCTCATTTCCAGAAATCCCATATTTGTTAGATATCGATAAGTATAGCAAAAGTTGTGAGCTTTACAAGTTTCAGGTTTTGCTGTTATTTTTGTTGTTCTTGAATTTTGTTCAAAGAGCAGGAATTTGAATTCCATAAGGAATCTGAGAAAGTTGTTAACTAGAAAGTTGTATTAGATTTTCTTAACTTTCCAAAATATCCAATTTTGTTAGATTCTGACAAGTATAACAAAAGTTGTGAGCTTTACAAGTTTTATCTTTGTACTGTCTTTTGTTGTTCTTAAATTTTGTTCAAAGAGCAGTGATTTGAATTCCATAAGGAATCTGTGAAAGTTTTAGTAGATGTGCTGAGCTTTCTAAAAAGTCCAATTTTGTTAGATTCCGATAAGTATAGCAAAAGTTGTGAGCTTTACAAGTTTTAGCTTTTGTTTTCCTTTTTGTTGTTTTTGAATTGTGTTCAAAGAGCTGGATTTTGAGTTCTATAAGAAATCTGAAAAAGTGTTCAACTAGAGAGTTGTAGTAGAGGTTCTCACCTTTCCAAAATTTCCTATTTGGTTAGATTCTGATAAGCGGAATACGAGTTATGACCTTTACAAGTCACAGCAGCTAGCCTTTTGCCTGAAGCTTCGCTATTTAGATTGTTCGAAGTTTTTCTATCTCTTATTGACTGAATCTGAGAAGGTTGTCAACTAGAGAGTTGTATTAGAGGTTCTCACCTTTCCAAAATGTCCTATTTTGTTAGATTCCGATAAGCGGAGTAGGAGTTATGACCTTTACAAGTCACAGCAGCTGGCCTTTATTGGCTGAAGCTCGCTGTTTAGGTTGTTCGAGGTTTTTCTACTTCTTATTGATTGAATCTGAGAAGGTTGTCAACTAGAAAGTTGTATTAGATGTTCTCACTTTTCAAAAAAAGGCTAATTTTGTTGAATTCCGATAAGAGTAGCATGTTTAATTGCTTCTAGGGTGTTAGAAGATGTTTTATGTTGCTTTTATGAATAAAGGATCAAGTTTTGTTAGTAGTTTGAATCATGCACTTGATTATGAGTAATAAGTATTCCTTGTGTTCATAAGTAGCATGTTTAATTGCTTTTAGGGTGTTAGAAGACTTTTATGTTACTTTTATGAATAAAAGATCAAGTTTTGCTAGTAACATGTTATTTTGCTTCTAGGTTGTTAGAAGACTTTTATGGTTGCTTCTATATGATTCATTTGTCACATACATAGCCAGTTGGTTCGTATGTAATTCGTTTGGCTCATACGTAGCTAGTCGGCTCGTATGTAATTTGCTTTTCTCGTATGTAGCTTATTAGCTAGTACGCAGTTATTATGCTCGTCTAGGGTGATATCATTGCCCTAGGAGCCATCGACCATCAAGATATGTATTTATTTTACTCCTCGTGGACTGTGGACGAGTCACCTCTCGTGCACCCTCAGATCTTAAACAATGTAGGTTGATCGCGGGCTGGGAGTGTAGACGAAATCCAAGTTCACGGTAGTAGCATGCGAATACGTTCGTATTGCCAGGGTCTTAAATCGATAGGCTATGAAAATGATCCGTAGGGATTCTGGTAAGTGTAGGCTGAGCACCTAGTAGAGTTATCTTGCGAAGTCTAACTTAAGACCTAGCATGTTGTGCTAGTACTGTTGTCATCCCTCGGATTGTTTAGGGTTAGTGACATCGTTAGGGTAGTAACTTATGGCTATTACTACTTAATCTTTATTTATTATCATTTTGTCGAAGGGAAAGAGTTGGTATTAAGGGTGATACCTTATAATCTGACTTATTCTATAGGCCAACACTAGGTGGTGTTATTGGTTGTATCCTTTCTGTCAAAGGGATACGGTCTGTGCCTTCTCACGAGTTAGGAGCATGAGATGCATATCTCGTCTGTTAATTCTGAAGTGCCATGATAAGGGCGGAAAATTTTCTGTCAGAGCTAGGGGATAGACCCCCGGAACTCCATCAAGTTCTATATCAGGAATGGCGAACAAGCCGTAGACTATGGTCTTTAAGCTAGGGGGACCACAAGGGATACTTTGAGCTAACCTGTGTTGTAGTAAACTCCAGGAGTTTGTCAGATTCTTAAGTGAGGTCCAGTATGCCGGGCAATAGTGGCAAACGGAGACACCACTATACGACTGCGAATGACGAGATCAGACCGTTTCAGAGCAACCTCATCAGTCACGCTGTATCTTCAGAAACAGGTTGAGTACAAGAATAGAATTCATGGCGTGGGTTCAAATTCCTATATATGAAGAAACGACTTGTTATGGGCATATGTAGTATGAGCTGCATACTGTTCCGGAGACTTGCTTGCATTAGAATAAGTGCATCATTGCATTGGTTAATCCTGCATTAGAGACTAAGTCATAGCATACACTGACACATCAATCATATATACACATTTCACTTTTTATCAATCTGGTTGTTTTAAGTTGAGATCTGCTGCTAGTCATCAAACTTAAAGCGTCAGTATATGTACTGACGTCCCCACTTCAATTGGTACTGGATTGCAAAACTACAGGTACAGGATTCAGAAGGACTCAAGGCAAGAGAAGCAAAGTGTTGATTTTGTTTCAATTGTAATATATGTTGGTTACCATTGTAGCATCTGCTGTAATTTATTTTATGTCGAGAAGCATCCAAGGGAAGTACCAAGTGTTATATATTATTCATTGTACTCTGATGTAATTTTTATTGAAAGTTTGTAACACTTGGGATTGTATGACATTATTGTAACACTGATGTAATGTACTGTAGTTTTATAACATTCAGACTTGTAATACATTTGTCTTGAATAAAAAGTTTTAAATTTTCCTATTTTTCTGTGTATTGTGGCTAATTGAAGGAAAAGATTCTAGCTTATGTCACGGTTTCCCAGTGTATGGAAATCGGGGCGTTACAAAGATGAGGGCTATGTTTGCGGAGAAGTCCGCAATGGCCATGGGATCAGAGTGTCATTTCGAGGTGCTAAGACGAGGTCCATGTTTGCGGAGAAAACCGCGATGGCCTCGGATTCGGAGCACCATTTCGAAATGCCAAGACGAAAGACATGTTTGCGAAGAAATCTAGGATGGCCTCAGAGTCGGAGTGCCATTTTGAGATGCTAAGCTGAGGGCCATGTTGGTAGAAAAATTCCACGATGACCTCAGAGTCAGAGCGCCAATTCGAGGCACTAAGACGAGGGCCATGTTTATAGAGAAATCTGCAATGGCCTTGGAGTCGGAGCGTCATTTCGATATGCTAAGATGAGAACCATGTTTGCGAAGAAATTCGTGATGGCTTCTGAACCTCGAAGTTGGAGCGCCATTTCGAGATGCTAAGGCGAGGGTCATATTTATGTAGAAATTTGGGATGGTCTCGGAGTCGAAGGGCCATTTCGAGGCGCTAAGATGAGAGCCATGTATGTGGAGAAATTCGCGATGACCTCGGAGTCGGAGCATAATTTGAAACTCTAAGACGAGGGCCATGTTTGCGGGGAAATCAGCGATGGCCTCGGAGTCGGAGCGCCATTTTGAGATGCTAAGATGAGATCCATGTTTGCGAAGAAATATGCGATGGCCTCGGAGTTGGAGCTCCATTTCGAGGCACTAAGATGAGAGCCCTATTTGCAGAGAAGTTTGTAATGGCATCGGGGTCAGAGCACCATTTCGAGGTGCTAAGTAGCACTGTCACATTTACTCGATATCCAGACCCAACCCGGACTCGACATTGGACCGAAACTGACCCGATCTTTATGGGTTCGGGTTCGGGTTCTAAAATAAGATCTGATACACTTTTGGGTCCGGGTCCAGGTCCTAAAATATGATCCAATGCACTTTCGGGTTCGGGTTCGGGTCCGCTCAAAATAGAACCGACCCGGACCCCGACCTGTTAAAAAATACCCCAAAAAATATGAAATTTGAATAATAGAGTTATAGGGATATACATATAAATAGTAATTGTAAGATATATGTGTAAATATAATATTTATTCATGTACTTAAGTGCAAAAATTATTGAAACTGTAGGGTATCCGGTGCAAAAATGCTTAAGTGCAAATATTTATTCTCCGCTACCGGACTCGACAGTTAAATTTTTTTAATTAGGACCCAGACCCGGACTCGGACCCGGATCCGGACTCAATTCTCGCATGTCCGGGTCCGGGTCTAATTTTTAGACTCGTGAGTTACCGGGTCTGGGTATTGGAGGACCCAACCCGATAGGACCCGATAGCATCTCTAGTGCTAAGACGAGGGCAATGTTTGAAGAGAAATCCGTGATGGCCTCAGAGTCTGAGCGCCATTTCGAGATGCTAAGACGAGAAACATGTTTGCAGAGAAATCCACGATGACCTCGGAGTCGGAGCGCCATTTCGAGGCGCTAAGATGAGAGCTATGTTTGTGGATAAATCCGCGATGGCCTCGGGGTTGGAATGCCATTTTGAGATGCTAAGATGAGGATATATACTTGTTTAGAATTCTTTGTAAACGGGTTGAGTGACGATGAACTGTTGTACACGTGACTTCATGTGACCTTTGAATAACCATTTCATAGTTTTGCAGTCATTGAGGAGGCGACACGTGATCAGGATCGTTTGAGAAGTTGTGTTCCCTTCAATAATTTCACTCCCTCTTCTCATTTTCTAGGGTTGCACTCTCTCCTCACCCAGAGTTTCTCTTTCTAGAATGGCCTTCACTCCCAACATGTCTGCCATTCAATTTCGTGGCTCGGCTTTGTCCATTGTCTAAGGCGATTCGTCTTCGGGGTCTTTTGGCCAGTCAACCTAGTTGGAGGACGAAATCCCTCGGTCGAGGTTGGTGCATGTTCCTTCTCCGGAAGAGGACGTTGTGATTGTGTCGAGTTCGGGTCCCGAAGGCGAAGAGCTCGATCGTATTGAGGAGACGGTCGAGACCGGAGAAGCTCGGGGGAGTCCCGAGTGGGAGGAACGCGAACCCTCCATCGCACAGAGACCATAAACAACTGGGAGAGTCGTATGCAGGCGACGGATGATAATAATAAGGACGAGGAGGAGGAAACTGGGAGGAGTCGCCAGGAGGCGACGGAGGAGGTTGGATAAGAGGGAAATCCTCGTGTTTGGGAGGTATGGACCACATCGCTGGGCGACATTCTAATTGTCCCTCCTCGTGAGCTTCGGGTGGCGAAGAAGAAGTCTAATCTTTCCCCTCACAAGGCGTATGTGCCAATGGAATCTGAGCATGAAGGAAGCTTAGCCGGGTCGTCCATGAACACAAAACCCATTCCGATGTATCCGAATGATTTGCAGAGCGAAGTTCGCTTCGGAGTTCTGTCGTCATCACCTAACAAGCTGAAGATGGACGCTTAAAGATGAAGAACATCATGGTGGGTGGCGACCTCGACCTCCTCCGGTCGGTATATCGGATTCCCCAATAGTTAGAGCTATTTCTTCTAAATGATGGTGTTCGGCCAATAGACAACCTCCCGGGGTGGTTCTATTTGTAGCTACCCGGATCCCCGTTACCGGACATCCGTGACACTCACCAGAATCTTTGCCTTCAAATGCATCTCAACACAGTAATAACACAGAAATTTAAAAACTTTTTTTAATGCCAAATAAAGTCATTACATCATTGATTACAACTGATACCTTGTTCTTGGACAAGGGGTACAAATCACATCAACTCATTACAACTTATTACAAATATTACAGACTCCACTTGTAAAGCTATGAGCTGCCTCCTGGAAGGGTAATCGACTGATTACTTGCTGAACTTTGCTGAGTGGTCCATCGGCTCCCCTGGGACCTGCTCCTCGGCTTCAGGCTTCTGCTGCGCGACTCTGATATCTCTGCACCTACTCGAAAGGTAGCAGTCGATACCTAAAAGGTGGGGAACGTTAGTACTTCGATTGACGCAAAGCTGATGATAAAAGCGATCCTCTAAAGTTCAATCACAACCAATAATTTATGCAAAAGAGAAAAGTGATGTGCCAAAACAAGGATTTAATGGATTCGGGTTCTAGTGCAGCGGAATGACATGACCCTCTGACTAGATGCAGCAAACTCACATGCCTGACTCTAATGCAAGTAAGACTTTGGAGCACGAATGCATCCCATACTACATACACCCCCAAATCTAGCCGTCTTTCTCCACAATTTAGGGATTCGAACCCTCGCCATGCATCCTACTCTTGTACTCAACCCGTTCCCAATAGATTATCTGTCGCCCAAGGAGGTTGCAGTCGGTCGGTCTAGTTCTGCCACTGCAGTGCCTAAGTGGTGGTTGTAGCTGCCACTTGGTACCCGTGTATGGTCCTCTTCAGAAAACCGCATTGAATCCGATCGCAAGACCGTATGATTCCCATGTCCACCCCTTACCCGGGCTATGGACTGACGCATGCGTGTTCACCCCTGATCAGGTTATGAACTTATATATATACAAAGGGACGTGAGCGCCTCGGGAGGTTAAATCCTCCTAGCCTCTGTACCTTAACAGGGACGTGTGCACCTCGGGAGGTCAAATCCTCCTAGCCTCAGTACCTTAACAGGGACATGAGCACCTCGGGAAGTCAGATCCTCCTAGCCTCCGTACCTTAACAGGGACGTGAGTGCCTCGAGAGGTCAGATCCTCCTAGCTTTTGTACCTTAACAGGGACGTAAGCACCTCGGGAGGTCAGATCCTCCTAGCCTCCGTACCTTAACAGTAAAACCCATGTGCATAGGGACGTAAGCACCTCGGGAGGTCAAATCCTCCCAGCCTCCCGTTCCTTACTCCGACAAACTTTGGGAATTAACAGATCGAGATACGAGCCGAGGACTCATTCATGAGTGCCGAAAACGTATCCCTACGACTGGAAGGTACAACACCGACTATAGTTTACTAGGACCAATGCAATTTCCCAGACCCCTTATTATGTCATTCTAATCCCAGTCTTACTCTATCACTTTGGGTAAAGATAAAATTTGCTTCCACACTTGCCTATCAATCTCTGGTCCTGGCAATACCGGTCCGGTTTGCCACTTCCCCGACTTAGAATTGTCCAGCATTACAGCCTACATTCACCGCTACCCCGGCTGTGAATGTAAGCTCACCCCTGATCGGGTTATGAACTTATCTCAATGGCACGGCTCGGAAGTCCTACGCTTCGGCGGAAGTTTATAATGTAGGGTTGATAGATGCAGGGTATCCCTTACCCTAGTGACTAGCTCGAGTCACACACCTATGATGGGAGTCAACAACACCAACAACAGATATCAACCATCCCTAGACAAGAGTTATCAACTCTAATGATACACAAGGGAAAAGTCCTCACAATACCTAGTCAAAACCAAGGACTAGGCAATCTATGAGTTTCTGTCCGAATCTTAAAAAGGGTCATAACTCTCTCGATACAACTCCGACTGGGGTGTACGAGCCCAATCTGAAAAGGTAAGATCCTAGGCTACAACTTTCTAGTTGATTATAAACTCAAATTCAATCATCTTGATCCCAAAAATAGTCTCTCAAGCCTCAGTCAGCGTACTTCCTGTACATGGGCTGCACCTTACCGGTAGCACAAAATACTGCTGACCTATCCGAACGCTACAAATCCAAGTTCTATGGAAAGGTGTGGATGTCCTCAACAACTCTCTAATTGGTCATGAGTCCAAATTATACCCATAGATCACACTAACACACACATCTCACAATTGTACCAAGTCACACACTTGGTCTTTCTAAATCAGAGTACTCAGATCCATTCTTGGTCTCTGTCCAGTATTACAAAAATCACAGTAAATCAACCCCTTACTGGAATCACCTCAAATTGGTCTTGTTGGAAAGATCTAGATGTCTACTACAAACCTATAATGAATAAGTTTCTCAAATTGTGCTCTTAATGATCCTCAAATGTCCAATCTCTACAGGGTATCCAAATTGACTGAAACCAGCATGGTGCATGCTAATAAAATCATATTAAATTCCATACTCATTCAAATGACACAAAATTTACAATGATGAAACTAGAGATCATAGTGAACAATATGCAAAATGTTTTATGTCAAACTCCAAGTATACACTGAGTTCTCCCTATTTCAGTTTAGCACAGAAAGTCATCATGTTCTTCAGTTCAGCTTCAGCTACTGATTAAAGGTCAATTTTTATCGAGCCTATAAATTCATCCAATCATTTTCCTGATTTTTGTATAGAATCTAGATGTATGTAGAAATACAGGATAAAAATTTCAGATCAATAACATGCTCCAATAAATTAGGAAAATTCCAACAATATCAGTCATCCTGTTAACCAATTGCTGATTCTGCCTTACTACACAGTTCTACCATTTGATTTTATTAAAATATGAAACCTCCTCAGAAAAATCCGAAATAAATCATGAAATATCTAAACATATATATGAACAATCCCTGAAAGTTTTATGGCCTAATTCCTTGTGGTTTTCTCTCGGAAAAATCTACAAAATGGCATTCTGAACAAGCTTCTAGTTTCAGTTTCTGATTCCATCTTTCAACTTATTAGATAATCATCCTAGCACTTCCTATTATACATGCATGCAAGAAAATCAATTAAAATACATAAAATAAGGTTTAGAGTAACTCCCCACCCTTGGTTGCTGTAGAGGAATTGATCTCCTTGAGCTTCCTTGCTTTGAGAATCCCTTCTAAGGCTTCTTCTTCACTCTCTCTTCTTTCTCTCTTTTTATACTTTTTTCTCTTGGTGGAGTTTTTAAATTTCATAACAAAGGAGGTGGGAAAGAGTTGTTTTCATTGGAGAAATGAAGAAGAAGAGAGGGGGAGAAGTAGGCCAGATTTCAAGGGGGGTATAGGATAGGGTGGTAGGGTGGTTTTGAGCCAAAACCACGGCTTTAGCCCGTGGTTTGTGGTGGGATGTGTTGGCTGTCCAATTTAATCTTAAATGGGTTCTTTTTGCATACACAATGCGATACGAGAGATTTATCGAGCGTACACAATATATATCCACCGTAGTATCATACAGTGTTATATTTGCATATGCATCGTACCGAAAACTAGTATTTATACTAGTATTGGTCCTCCTCATTCTCGTGCATCTCTTAGAACGCAATCCTCCCATGAACCGTCCCGCAACCCTAACCACATACCATGATAGCAAAAATCAAACAAAACACTGCAATCATGTGCACGCATACAGACAATATACATACATACATATATATACATGCATCATACAATCCGGGGTGTTACATCACTCCCTCCTTAGATTCGTTCTGTCCCCAGAACATTCCTAGTGGGAGAAAAGAACAACAAATAAAAATAGGAAACACTTAAAACAAATCCGAATATAAAACCTTTATGCGGCTCTCCGGTTCCCACGTGGCTTTTTCCACGAATTAGTTCTTCCAGAGAACTTTGACCATCGGGATGACCTTATTTCTCAGTACCTTGTCCTGATGATCAAGTATACACAAGGGGACGTGAGCGCCTCGGGAGGTTAAATCCTCCTAGCCTCCGTACGATCCTCCTAGCCTCCGTACCTTAACAGGGACGTGAGTGCCTCGGGAGGTCAGATCCTCCTAGCCTTCGTACCTTAACAGGGACGTGAGTGCCTCGGGAGGTCAAATCCTCCTAACCTCCATACCTTAACAGCAAAACCCACGTGCATAGGGACGTGAGCGGCTCGGGAGGTCAAATCCTCCTAGCCTTCCATTCCTTACTCTGGCAAACTTTGGGAATTAACAGATCGAGATACGAGCCGATGACTCATTCATGAGTGCCGAAAACATATTCCTACGACTGGAAGGTACAACACCGACAATGGTTTACTAGGACTAATGCAATTTTCCAGACCCCTTAATATGTCAGTCTAATCTCAGCCTTACTCTATCACTTTGGGTAAAGATAAAATTTGCTTCCACACTTGCCTATCAACCTCTGGCCCTGGCGATACCGGTCCGGTTTGCCACTCCCCCAGCTTGGAATTGTCTAGCATTACGGCCTACATTCACCGCTACCCGGCTGTGAATGTATGTTCACCCCTGATCGGGTTATGAACTTATCTCATTGGCACGGCTCGGAAGTCCTACGCTTTGGTGGAAGTTTATAATGTAGGGTTGACAGGTGCAGGGTATCCCTTACCCTAGTGACTAGCTCGAGTCACACACCCATAATAGGAGTCAACAACACCAACAACAAATATCAACAATCCCTAGACAAGATTTATCAACTCTAATGATACACAAGGGAAAAGTCCTCACAATACCTAGTCAAAACCAAGGACTAGGCAATCTACGGGTTTCTGTCCGAATCTTAAAAAGGTCATAACTCTCTCGATACAACTCCGATTAGGGTGTACGAGCCCAATCCGGAAAGGTAAGATCCTAGGATACAAATTCCTAGTTGATCATAAACTCAAATTCAATCATCTTGATCCCAAAAATAGTCTCTCAAGCCTCAGTCAGCGTACTTCCTGTACATGGGCTGCACCTTACCGGTAGCACAAAATACTGCTCACCTATCCGAACGCTACAAATCCAAGTTCTATGGAAAGGTGTGGATGTCCTCAACAACTCTCTAATTGGTCATGAGTCCAAATTATACCCATAGATCACACTAACACACACATCTCACAATTGTACCAAGTCACACACTTGGTCTTTCTAAATCAGAGCACTCAGATCCATTCTTGGTCTCTGTCCAGTATTACAAAAATCACAGTAAATCAACCCCTTATTGGAATCACCTCAAATTGGTCTTGTTGGAAAGATCTAGATGTCTACTACAAACCTATAATGAATAAGTTTCTCAAATTGTGCTCTTAATGATCCTCAAATGTCCAATCTCTACAGGGTATCCAAATTGGCTAAAACCAACATGGTGCATGCTAATAAAATCATATTAAATTCCATACTCATTAAAAAGACACAAAATTTACAATGATGAAACTAGAGATCATATTGAACAATATGCAAAACTTTCATGTCAAAAATCCAAGTATACACTGAGTTCTCCCTATTTCAATTTAGCACAGAAAGTCATCATGTTCTTCAGTTCAGCTTCAGCTATTGATTAAAGGTCAATTTTTATCGAGCCTATAAATTCATCCAAAAATTTTTCTGATTTTTGTTTAGAATCTAGATGCCTGTAGAAATACAGGGTAAAAATTTCAGATCAAGAACATGCTTCAATAAATTAGGAAATTTCCAACAACATCAGTCATCCTGTTAACCAATTGCTGATTCTGCCTTACGACACATTTCTACCATTTTATTTTATTAAAATATCAAACCTCCTCAGAAAAATCCAAACTAAATCATGAACTATCTACACATATATATGAACATTCCCTGAAAATGTTAGGGCCTAATTTCTTGTGGTTTGCTCTCGGAAAAATCTACAAAATAGCATTATGAACAAGCTTCTAGTTTCAGTTTCTGATTCCATCTTTCAACTTCTTAGATAATCATCCTAGCACTTCCTATCATACATGCATGTAAGAAAATCAATTAAAAGGCATAAAGGAAGGTTTAGAGTGACTCCCCACCCTTGGTTGCTGTAGAGGAATTGATCTCCTTGAGCTTCCTTCCTTTGAGAATCCCTCCTAAGGCTTCTTCTTCACTCTCTCTTCTTTCTCTCTTTTTATACTTTTTTCTCTTGGTGGAGTTTTGAAATTTCATAACAAAGGAGGTGGGAAAGAGTGGTTTTCGATGGATAAATGAAGAAGAAGAGAGGGGGAGAAGTAGGCCAGATTTCAAGGGGGTATAGGATAGGGTGGTAGGGTGGTTTTGAGCCAAAACCACGGCTTTAGCCCGTGGTTTGTGGTGGGATGTGTTGGCTACCCAATTTAATCTTAAATGGGTTCTTTTGAATGCGATACGAGAGGTTTATTGAGCGTACGCAATATATATCCACCGTAGTATCATACAGTGTTATATTTGCATATGCATTGTACCGAAAACTAGTGTTTATACTAGTATCGGTCCTCCTCATTCTCGTGCATCTCTTAGAACGCAATCCTCCCATGAACCGTCCCGCAACCCTAACTACACACCATGATAGCAAAAATCAAACAAAATAATGCAATCATGTGCACGCATACAGACAATATACATACATACATATTTATACAAGCATCATACAATCCGGGGTGTTACACTATTTGTTTAACCCCGATGCATTTGCTTCGGGCCTACATCTCCCCTTCCATCCATTTATCAAGGAGGTTTTGAATTGGGTGGGGATGAGCCCTACGCAATATGGGTTGAGCTCTTGGAAGCATCTAACTAGCTTCATCGTGCTTTGCACGGAGAAAAACATTCCTTTGAAGCTCAAATACTTTTGTACGTGACTGGGGTTGAGCGCCTTCTTAGCGTATCAGCATCGGTGGTATATCTCTCACCGCCACAAATATCAGGTGGTGTATAATCACCCCAACTTCATCAAGGAATGGAAGTTCAAATACTTTATTGTCTATAGTCCTGAGCCTTAGGATATACCAACTAGATAGTCATATGGGTACCCGCAGAAGAAGAACCCGAAGCCTAAGGACTTGACTTCGGAGGAGTATACCGAGTTTTCAAGGTTGTTCGAAGGTGGCAACTGTATAGACTAGAAAAAAGTGACGAAAGAATGTTATCCAAGTGTGGCCTGATACCCTTCGTTCCTCATAAGTCTTTTCTTCATGTCCCTGTGTATTTTTTCTTATTTGATGTTAGCACATTCGTTCTCTTGCAGCTGTGGTTGGCAACAATGCTACCTTGATCCTGGAGTCATCGGGAATGAGGGTCAAGGACCTCAAAAGTAAGAGGAACACCAAAGTGCCCCCGGATGGACGACCAGTTAGAGTGAAGAGATCAAGGGCCCCATAAATTCACGACCCGGAGGATTCGCCGAGAGACCAACCGAGTGAGAGGTTACTGAGGGCCACTGAATTAGTGGAGTCTCCCTTCCACTATTCCACCCGGTGATGCAATTCCTTATTCCTGGTCAGATCGAGGAGACTTTCGGCCTGATTGGTCCGTGAAGGTGATAGATTTTTTAATGGAGTCTCGAGGGGCTCTCGAAGTGGTGGACAACATTGCCCCGCCGAGAGACAGGAAGGCTCTCAATCAGGAGACCACTGCCTCAATCTATTTGAGGTTCACCCAAGGTTCCATCGTGGTAGGTGTTTAACATAAGTGGTGTGTTTCCATTTTTGCATTTGGGATCTTTTATGAATACTTTGTCTTCTCGCATGCCATGCTCCATGGCGCTGAGATGAAGAGGCAGTACGAGCACCAACTGAAGTACACTGTTCAGATGTCTCAACGGTTCAAAGCGAAGTGACAAGATGAGAAGCTCCATGCCGACACGCTCGAAAAAAGAGTAGAGGAGTTGGAGGGCGATGTCACAGTCAGTTCTGTTGACCAGGAGATTTTGATGGACGAGAAAAAGGCTTGTGAGGTGGAGCTTGCGAAGCTAAGGGCGCAGCTAATAGGTTTCGTGGACCAGATAATTGCTGGGGAGGACCGGGGCTATAAGTAGGCTATCGAACACGTCAGTCAGAGGTATCCCGTCCTGGATCTTAGTGGCCTATCTTTCGATCCGGGGCCCGGTAGCACTCCTTCGACCCCTGTGGAGCTGTCTTAGAAGAAAGAGATGTCTGACTGTCTTTAGGTACTGCGTTCGTTACCGACAAGCGTGAGGCGGTCAGGGACAAGGATCATCACTTGTCTTCCCGGGAGGTGTCTCCTTCACCTTAGAAAGTCTATTTTCCCTTGTTTTTTGTACTAATGCTGATCGTGGACTGACCACCGTCCCTTGTAATTACTTCATTTAATGAGAACCTATCTGATTTTTTAACAATCTTGTGTTTTGCACATTCGCCCGAGTCTTAAGTTGGCTACTTTTATTGATTCAGGTAATTAGGTACAAGCCTCGGGAAAGTAGGTATGAGGAAGACGTTCGAGCCCTCCGTGGTAGGTTGCGCGAGATCGAGGGAACCATCATCCGTCTTTGGAAGGAAGCGAGCAACAGGGATGGGGCATTCGGGTACCATATGTAATACCCCGAATTTCAAATAAGGATAAATTCAAGATTTCACAGGATCTTTACTTCACTTCGTACAATTTTACAAGAAAATTTTCAAACTTTTTCAATAGTATATCAGAGTTCCTTTACACTTGGTTTTTACACAGCGGAAGAAATAAAGCTTACAACATTTGAAAACAAAAAAAAAATATAACTTGTACAATTTTAACATCATTTGCAACATCTTTAACTTTCAAATAGCAACGACATATCCACTTTATAACTCCTTGAATAGTCCCTTACCTGCATGTTAATCTGTGGGTTCGTCAGTTACTTGCAACTGACGAAATGTCATACTCAGCCATTCTTTCTATGCCGGGAATAGTATAACGATCTTATTACTTTAATAAAAACACAATGAAAAATTGAATGAATAAATACAGTGTCAAAGGTGTTTATTCTAAACATAAGTGTATGTCATGCCTTAATGCCTAATGCACACAATTCTACACTAGGATGACACTAATGCACACTTGTTCGGATTCTAGGCATCCCATACTATATAGGTCCGAGGGCAAACGCCTACGTTCTTCATAATACAGGGCTCGATCCCTCGCCATGGAAACTACCCGGTAGCAAAACAAAGTTCAGACTATTCCACGAATTTGAATCCCAGCCTTGGAGTCCACCGCCGGCTGTTATAACAGATTCCACATCGTGCTAACCG
The DNA here is from genome assembly GCA_017893485.1 of Hemerocallis citrina. NCBI lineage: Eukaryota > Viridiplantae > Streptophyta > Magnoliopsida > Asparagales > Asphodelaceae > Hemerocallis > Hemerocallis citrina. The sequence continues at coordinate 165,197,390 of CM030362.1, read as the reverse complement.
TCCCGTATGTGACCCTCTAGCCCAGTATATATATATACATTGGAGACGGTAAACACAAAAACCCATCCGTCCGACTACTCAAGATCCTGGAGTCCACCGCTGACCCGTCCTCATAGTCCTGAATTAAAATACAATAATCCGTCTCCCACGGGGCAACCTCAGTCCACCAACTGGGTCTATAGTCTTGGAGTCCACCGCCGACTATATAGAGCACCCCACTTACGTTTTCCTAAGTTTACTACATCTTCACTTATGTGCCTAATTTTTCTTAAGTTCAAGACATGAGTAATCTTTCAAGCCTAGAATTAGTTTTACCTCCTACCGGACTTAATCAACAAATATGAGATAGCTCCATAGCCATATCTCCAAATCATATCTCAAATCCTTTCTTTCAATAATGCCAGTTCCGAGGTCTTACTAACTCTAAATCATAAACTTCATGTACAAGAAACATTGGTGATCACACCCTTCATCAAGCATGTCTTAACTTATTATATTCATGTCTCTAACTTATCCATAATTTGTTCTACGTCTCATTTAGCATCAACACGTGAATCTCTTATCAAAACATAATTTCGTTCATGAATTAACAACAATAATGAATTCATCACTTGCAAATTCGAAATTTAAACTCATGAAAAATACTCCAAATAATTATTCATCAAATTGAGCGCATATATACTCAACATTCATGCATAATCCCATCAGAAGAAATAAATTCTCACATCGAAATTCTACTTTTCTTTTAAGGAAAGAAAAATCAATCATGCTACTAAAATAGTTAATTTTGAAGACAATATCTCGATCTATCTTTCATTCCACAACATATGCATATAAATCTTCAATCTTATTATTTTTATAGATTCTCCATCACTTTATATGAACGCTATACTATTCTCCAAATTTTTGATTGCATTGTCTCATTAAAATCATTTGTTGAAAATAACCCAAAATAAAGAAAAAGGGCTGTAGGGTTTTGATCCCGTGACCCATCAGCCAAGACCCAAACCACAGACCGAAAGCCAAGAGTCCAAATGGACTCTAATGTCCAAAGTACTCTCTAATTCCCTTTTATTCTATTTTCAGATTTAATTTGTTAGCAACCCAAAAGAAAAGTTTCTGAGGTCCATATGGTTCGAACCCGAGCCAACAGACCACCCCGACCGCTAGACCAAGAGCGCTGGACGTTACAAAGGCCAGTTACACTCTTTTAATTCGCTCTCTATTAATACTTTGTTCTTCAATAAAAGCTCATTTTCTTTATGAAACCATGAATTGAGTTTGCTTTTTCAACAGTATAAATTCATAAATTGCATTATTAAAGAATACAACATCTTTCAAAATCGTTCCTTTTTATTAATGGACACAACTTTGCAAATATTCTTTTTAATTTAAAGATAGCATATTATCTTTTAGCAAGAATAAAAATAAATTAAACATTCAAGTTGTTCCTTCTTATTAACAAATCACAATTTGTATGCATTCTCTCTAGTCAAAGATTATATTTTCATAATAATCTAATGAGTTCCATAACATCAAAAAAAAAATAAATAATACTTTATTTACTTATTTAAGAAGCATTTCCAACATTTTTATATAATCTACGGTTTCTTCATGCATATCAATTCACGACAAAAACTATTTGATCATTTCCTTTCTCATTGCTAATTAGCATAAGTGGATGTGTTTACTTAATCAAGCAATATTTCATTACAATCAATCATTCATTCATGTAAACTAGTGCATGATGGAAATATTAATTATTTCTTTTTCTCATCAACCCCTAACATGGTGTAATTTAATATATTAATCGTATATGAGTTACTACCATTCTTATATCATACAATAGCACAAATCTCATAAGAATTTCCATACTACTTCATTATTCATTATTTAGCATGCATTATTCTAACATTAGAAACAAGAGAACACCCATATCATATCAATTTGGACCATAATAATAAGGAAAAAAGGGGTATGAGCAACTTGCTCATTTAGTAAATAAGCAATTGATGATGTGGCATACATGTGATTGGAAAATCCTTAAAAGGGTTAGTGGTCCAATGTATCACATGTATGCCACATAATCAATTGCTCATTTACTAAATGAGCAAGTTGCTCATATCCCTTTTACCCTAATAATAATACCATATTCTAAGCATTAGAAAGTGCAAAGACCACCCACCTCTAGTGAAGGGTTGAACAAATACGATAGAAGTATTCCTAGCTCTAAGCAAAACCTCCTCCTCCTAGTAAGAATTCTCCAAGCAAGATTTCCACCACCAAGGATGATAACACTCTTTCTTTTCTCTCTTTCTTTTTTCTTTTTTCTTTTTTCTTTTTTTTCTCTTATTTTCTTTTGTGTGTGGGAATGAGAAGAGATTGGGTGGTATTTATAGGACTACATTGCAAAAACTACACACCCTAATAAATCTTCCCATTTAACACAAATTAAACCTCATTTCTATAACCTCCAAATTAAATCTCACAAATCATAACTTCCCTTAATTAAACCTCCCAATTCATAACCCCCCAATTTCAAATCCCTTTCTCTTCTCTCATTACTCTCTCTCCTACCATGCCAAAACCGGTCACATATAGTGTACAAATGTACACACAACCAGACCTTGTTATTTTGGTCCGTACCGTGTGGGCCCTCTCACTTCAAAACCGAACACACACTTACCACACTATACACACATTCATTTTTTATACATTCATCATATCAGCACACATATTTATATATATTTACTATATATACAATAATATACATACGCTGTATAATATGTATACATTATTACTAGTTTGCTATTGATATAAGTCAACTATATATACACTAATTTTTTTCATTAATAACACTAGTAGTTACAAATTGAACGTATGATAAAAAATATTGTTAGATCCTCTCCAAAGGCGATTTTTTCTCCCCCATTTCCCCTCCTTTTCCCCTCAGATCCAGTTCAAATACTCGTCTTTTTCCTCTTACCCTTTCATTAATCTTGTTCCCCTCTTCCTCATCTCCAGACCCTTTTCGTTGTGCGTCCCCCTTCGAGGATTTTAGATCCTCATCTTTTTCTTCCATTCTCCGGCGCGCTTTCTTCCTCTTGGAGGTCTCGTCATTTGGTAGCAGCGTCTTTTCCTCTTCCGTTGCCGGTGGTGCCCCTCGGAGCGGCGGCAGTTTCTTCTCTTTTCCTTCCCAGCCGTTGCTTGGAGTTTAGCGCCGGTAGGTTCCCCGGTGAAGCAGCATTTCCGTTCGACAGTATCGTCGCCATAGGTAAGTTCGTTCAGAGGCAGATCGCTGTAAGTATTGATCCTCTCCGGTTTATTCTTGGGTGTTCTATTGATTGTGGTGTTAATTTCTTTAGTCTTTAGACTGCGCTTGTCGGTGCTCGGTGCCTTTTTTCACCGATTGGTCTCTCCCTGAGCAATCGTGTTGTTCTATTGAGACTGTTCGATTGATAGAACCTTGGGACGTTATTTGAGCTTCTCTTCTTAAGGTTCACAGGATCGTTTCTATCAATCTATGCTGCGTTCTGGATTTACCTGATTGTTGTTCTATTTCTGATTGACAAGCTTTTCCTATACTAAGGACCTCTCTCTTCTTCCCTTTTCTGCGTTCTGTGTTCGCAGCCTTTGCTCCCTCTCAGGGGAGTCTCTACGCAGTTCTTTGGCCTGCGGTGTGGTTTCAGTAGTGTCCACATCTATTTTCCTTCGAATTTTTGCCTAGTTATTGGGCCTTTTTCTCCTCAGTTGGTGGCCCATGGATCAATCATGGGTTCAAGTTGTAAAAAAAAATACAAAAAAAAGGCTTAATAATCAGCTGAGTAGTTTATATGGGCTGAGCTCAACTGGGCCTTCTCGACCTGGGATCACGAAGCTTCCTAGAAGCTTCCTTCCCCTTTCTTCCCGCCAAATTCCCTCTAAGCTTTCTTCAGCTTCTCTTTTCCCAAATCTCTATCCTCATCGTTCCCCTATCGTTTGCTTCCATTGCTTGCAACCCGGCCACATTAAAAAATACTGCTTGGCATCAATGAAGTGCCTCTTTTGTCTTAAATACGGTCATTCGTGACCCAAGTGCTTCGCTCTTCAAAGGCTGCTAGGGATGTCGATCGGTGTCCCAATTTCGGAACAAATTCTCGCTGCGATTGACTTTCCAGCTTTACAACGCAAGCTCTCTGCGGGATCCTCTCACATTCCCAAAATCAAAAAAAATTCTTCCAAGTTGCCGCTTCTCCCCACACCTCCTCTGATCAATCGTTTAGACGAGCCAATTGTTCCTCCAGCCGAAACCAAGGCGCCTCCCCCTGCTATCTCCGCCAAGCCTAATGTCTTACAAGTCTTCATTCCCACCTCCGACCTCTCGGAGCGATTGAAATATTTTGACACTTATGGTGCCATATCGTTCAATGGAGGTTCGATCCCTATTTTCACTCTTAACTCGTTTCTCAGTATTTCGTGTAATGTGAAGGACTGGGACTGGTTTCTTTGTTCTTGCTCTAACGGAGACGTCGTTATCCGCTGTCCGTCCCCTAAGTTGTTTCAAGATCTGATTGAGAATGCTTCCTTATCGATCGGTTCGATTTCTCTTTCTATTCGGAAATGGGTTCAAGTGGTCCCCCCTAAGTCTGGCCCCAAACTAATTTCTACTATTGTTACTTTGCTGGGACTGACTCCGTTTTGCGACTCATTGCAACGGGTGGGGGGATATGGCAATATGTGTGGGCAAAATAGCTAGCATCTCTTCAGCGTCTAAACTTGCATTGGGTTGTATGCAAGTGGAAGCGATCTTTGATATTCCTGAGAGTCAAGAGCGCATTGAGGCTTTTGTACTGAAGGATGGTATCGTGTCCTTCCCTGCATCAGTTCAATACCACATTCCCTCTTCCTCTGGGGGATCTGGTCAAGTTATTTCATCTCTCCCTTCGCTAACAGATGCCATTGCCTCTCCCGCTCCGTCGTCTTTCCACCCCGGATCTGTTTTTTCTTCTAAATCCCAGTGGAAGGCACCTCTTAAAGCCTCTGTTAAGAAAAAATTCCAAGCTCCTAACAAATCTTTTGTTCCTTCCGGCAAGGCGAAGAGCTCGCCTGCCAAACTGCCAAACCTGGTATGGATCAATCCGGATCTCCCTTCTCAACATTGGTCTAAGGCTGCATCCAAATCTTCCGGTCGTCCGAATGTTCCTCCTCTAGCTTCTGCCACATTAACTGAGACTCATGATGTTAAGCATCCGCCACCTCCTACTCAATTTGCTTCTGTGAAGTCTCCCTCTACCACCAAGCATTCAGTCTCTGATTCTCTTTGGCCCAAGTGGGAAGTTAACCCGCATTACGAATCCGATTGGCAGCTTTTTCAAAAGCAAGCTCACATTTCCTCCATCACGGCTGCTGACCCTGCTTTACCCCATATCAAGGTCAAAAACGATAAGGCTTCGCAAGCCCCTTGTTGGACTGACCTCGACAATTTGTTGGAGGATGAAGAAGAGGATCGTAAGCGGGATATAGCCAATAGTAAGGTTAGTTTATACTTTTATTTGTGTGGTTATTCCTTTTTTGTTACTGTATGTTTGCAATCTATTGCTTTGCGGTTGGTGTTTCCTAGTTTCTTCTTCTGCCGGGTGCCACGACACCCGTGCCTCTTCTTTTCTTTCGTTCTTGTATCGGGAGAGAGCTGCTTCATATCTTCTGACATTAAGATTGCGATGCACGCTACGTTAGGTGCTTTTTTACCCAAATTCAGTGCTAATTTCTATACTGGATTGTTTCCTTCCTCAGATCAAATAATTGGTTCTTGCTCTAATAAATTTCCCACGTCCTTATCTCACACAAATTGCCATTCTTCCTTGGCCGATGCTGCTGTCTTACCCTCGACAGTCATAGTTTCGATCAATGCTCTGTCCAAGGAACTCTATTCATCGGTTTCTAAATCCAACCCCCGTCTGATACGATCGAGTGCTCGATTACGGGCTAAATCAGCAGCATCTGCCCTTCGGCCTCCATCGGTGTCAAGCCCGTTTGCCTCTAATTCTGAATCTATGAGATCGCCCTTAGGTTCTGTCTTTCATCTTCAATTTGATCAGTGCTCGGATAGTGAGCTCATTTCCATTTCTTCGGAATTATGTTTTTTGACTGTAGCATCCCCTTCGTCCGTGGCTTTCGCCATCAGAAAAAAGTACGATCAAGAGTTAAGGAGCTCAAAGGTGTTTTATGATTACATTATCTTGGAACATTAGGGGACTGAAATGTCCTGATTAGCAAAGATCGGTCTTTCATATGATATCTTCTTCGCACTGCGATCTCATTTTCATTCAAGAATCTAAACTTGAGTCTCCCTCTCCTACGGTTCTTAGGTCGATCGGAGGAACCATCATATCGAAATGGATTTCTCTAGATGCGATAGGCTCAAGGGGAGGTATCCTCTTTGGATATAAAGAGGCTATATTCTCTATAGTCTCGATTAAACGTCTCAACTTCTTCCTCATTGTTCAACTTCATTGGATGCCTCTTAACACCAATCTCACGATTAGCTCCGTTTACGGCCCATCTTCCTCCGAAGGTCGGCCGTTGTTTTGGAGTGAATTCCATTCGCTTCTACCCTACTCTAATGAGTTGTGCATCTTTTGTGTCGACTTTAATGTCACGAGATTTGCCGCCGAAAGATCTAATCATTCGTCGCTTGGCAATCATTGGTTCAATGAGTGCATCCGATCCTTACAACTGTCCGATAATCCCTTGTCGGGTAGATCCTTTACTTGGTCGAACCTCCGCCATCAACCATCGATGGCGAAGCTCGATCGCTTCTTGGTGTCCAATGAATGGATTAACTGTTTTCACAACTCTTTTGCTCTAGCTTTGCCTAATCCCTCCTCTGACCACGTGCCAATTGCGTTGCACTCCGACTTTCAATTCCCTCGTCATCATCAATTCAGATTCGAAAAATTTTGGTTGCATGACCAAGTTTTTGTTAACCTCATTACTGAATGCCTATCGGCGATCTCAGGCTCTTCGGGATTAGGGTCCATTCTTCTCAAACTCCATGCGATTAAATTCGGGTGTAAAATTTGGCACAATGAAAGGCAATTTAACACCAACTTCCTTAAAAAGTTTTACCTCTCCTCCATTGAATAAATAGATAAAATGGAGGAGCAAGGCCCAATATCGATTGAAATGTTCAACGAGCGGAGATCGCGCAAACAAGAATTTTCGGATATTCTTCATCAAGAACATGTGAAATGGGCCCAAAGAGCCAAATTTCGGTGGCTCAAAGAGGGTGATTGCAATACAGCTTTTTTTCATAACTTTGCTTCCCATAGACAAAGATGTAATCACATTTCTTCTATCATTCACGAGGGGATTGAACATTCTTCGAACGAAGATATTCACCAATCTTTCCTCCTTTTCTATAAAAATCTCCTTGGGTCTTCCAAACCGAGGGCTCTGAGCCTGGATTGGACTCATCTGTACGGCGAGGTTCATAACGATCTATCTGCTCTTGAAGCACCGTTCTCCATGGAAGAAATCAAAGCGGCGGTATTTGCCTTAAAAAGCGATGCGGCACCGAGTCCGGACGGTTTCCCCACCTTCTTTTTTCAAAAGTTCTGGAATTGGTTGAAAGATGACCTTTACCGGATGTTCGCCGACCTTCATCTAGGTTCTTTTTCCTTCGACCGCATCAACTACGCACATATTGTTCTTATCCCTAAGATGTTAGGAGCGAATACCGTAGCGAATTTTAGGCCGATTAGTCTTATCAATTCCACCTTCAAAATTATCATGAAGGTACTGTCGGCTAGACTTGGAGAGGTGATATCTCCTCTTATCGATCCGGCTCAATCGGGTTTCATTAAGGATCGATTTATTCTTGATAGCGTGGCTTCGGCCCAGGAAATTATTTCCTCTTGTCACAATTCCAAATCTGAGGGGATTCTCCTCAAACTTGATTTTCAAAAAGCATACGATAACGTTTCTTGGGAGTTCCTCTTCGACATCTTAATCAATAGGGGATTTGGCTCCAAATGGATCGCTTGGATTAAATCCAGCCTATATGCGGGTACCTCCTCCATCCTCATTAATGGTTCAGAGGGTCACAAATTTAAAATCAAACGCGGTCTCAGGCAAGGTGACCCGCTTTCTTCCCTGTTATTTTTGCTAGTAGCAGACGTGTTCAGTAAACTTCTCCGCAATGCTTGGGATGCCCAGGTCATCGAAGGACTGGGGGAGTCTCGTTCCTTCAATGGCGTACTAAACCTTCAGTACGCCGATGACACCATCATCCTGGCCAAACCTAATTCTCATACTCTCAGAAATCTAAAACTGCTTCTCTATTGCTTTGAGCTAGCTTCTGGGCTTACTATCAACTTTCAGAAATCCTCTGTCGTTTGGCTGGGAGGATCGCCTAATAGGCAGGATGAAATCTCCGCTTTCTTTAACTGTCCGGTCGCCTCTTTTCCTATTACGTACTTAGAAATTCCTCTGAGGTGGGGTAAACTTCATAGATCGGATTGGTCTCCGATGATTGATAAGGTAGAATCCAGACTTTCGGTGTGGTCTGGGAGACAGTTGTCTCGGGGCGGTAGATTAATTCTGCTCAACTCAGTTCTTTCCTCGATTCCCCTATACATGATGTCCTTCTACTTCATCCCTTCTTGGGTAATCAAAAGAATCGACCAGATCAGAAGTAATTTTCTCTGGTCTGGTTCTTCTAATTACAATCCCGGATCGCATCTTTGTAACTGGAAACTCATCTGCACATCGAAAATGGCTGGTGGTTTAGGGGTTTTAGACCTTAGACACCAAAACCTTGTCTTGCTAGGCAAATGGATTTGGAGATTCCTCAAAATGGAGGATCTTCCCTGGATCAAATGCATCAAAGCCAATTACTATGTGGCCAATGAATGGTGGAGTTTCCCAGAACATCCTCATAGGCTGACCTCACCTTTTTGGAAAGGTATTTGGAAAGCGGCAGTGGCTTTTCATTGTGGTTTAAGCCACGGTTGTGCCGATGGATCCATGACCAGATTCTGGACTGATATCTGGATCGGTAATTCCTCATTAGCTTCCGCTTTTCCAGCAATTTTCCGACTTGCTGCCAATCCTCTGGCTTTGGTGTCAGATCACAATTGCATCAATGAAGGTCAAAGGGAATGGTTCATTCCTCTATCGTCCAATCTTCCATCCCACTTAACTCCCGTTTTTGATAACTTGATTGAAGTTATTAACAACGCGGACTGACATGATAAAGAGGAATTCTTTTGGCGATGGAATTCGCCAAAGAACTTCTCAGTCCGTTCTTTCTACCTCTTCCTCAATTTTAGAGGGATTAGATCGCCATTCTACGACTTGGTTTGGCTATCTTGTGCACCGTTGAAGGTGAAGATCCTTGTGTGGTTAGCACTCAACAATAAACTCCTAACCGTTGAATTGCTCAATAAGAGAAATCTAGCATGGGGACAATTGTATCCCCTGTGCGACTCTGTTTCTGAGGATGTAAACCTCTTGTTCGTAGAATGCGATTACACACTTTCTCTCTTGAAAATTACCGTTCTGGCTTGGGAAGCGTCAGACATTCCGGTCAGTCTGGTCGACTGCTGGACGAAGCGTCCTCCTAACCGTGCTTTCCACAAATCGTGGATCCTGTCCTTCCAGATTATTTTATGGTTAATTTGGAGAGAAAGGAATCACAGAATTTTTCGGCAAATTTATTCTTCCCCTCGCTCATTATCTAACGAGTTGTTATTTTTATTCAATTTTTGGTCTTCTTCTTTAAAAACGAAAGCTAGAGATAACATGAAGTTTGAAAGGATTGAGAAAGCTTACCGTTGTCTTATTAATCTCAATGCTATTTAATGTACTGCATCTGTAGCTCAATGTTTATATTTTTGCAGCTCTCTCTATCTACATTATTGGTTCTATTTTGTGTTTAGCGGTGTGGCTTTACGTTTTCCCCTTGGATGATTTGTTTGCAGGATTAAAGGGTAGTGTTGCCTACCCTTATTATGCTTTTGGCAACTATTTTGACTCTTTTTGGGCAGTTCTGGCTTTTGGATGTGTGTTTATTGAAGCCCAGATCATCTACGGACTGGAATCTTTCTTCCCTATATCCCGGTGGTTAACTGGCACTGGCGTTTATGTTCTGCTCTTGCGTTGGATCAGCTCGGTCTGATGTTTCTCTTACTGAGCTCATGTGTTTAGAGCTCTGTGTTTTGTTAAGTCTCGATGCTATTCTCCTCCTGTTGGGTATACTTGATGTATTAACTGACGATTGACAGTCTGGCCTGGTAGCAGTTATATTAATGTTCTTTTTTGGTTTGGGGGAGCGATGTGAACCGTGTTCTGTGGTATTCAGACTGATATGTTCATATGTTTCGTTCTCTTACTTTGTTGCGTTTTTCTCAGTCTGAATTTTAAACTGATAGTGTCAGTTTACTCTTGCCTATTATCTTGGTGATGTTTACTCAGCCTGGTTGTAACTTATGATCTTGTTAATTCTTATCTTATGTCCTTTCATGTTCTGCTGAGTTGCCTTACTCTAGCGGTAGCAGCAGGTATTTAGCTACTTTGTTGGCGGAGTATCCTGCTTTCTGCTCTCTTATTTAGCTTTTTGCATCTATCGGATTCATCTTGATCTGCCGGTGTTAGAGTGCTCCCCTTCATGGCGTTGGAGCAGGGTTTCGGAATCACTCTGTATCCTTGTGATCGAAGGTATGACGCTGTATCTTCGTTGTCAGAGAGATGGGAGCGGTGGATCCGTCGTCTTCCCTGATCCTCTTGACGTGATCCGTCTCGTGAGCTGCTCTTTATTCTGGCGTTGTTTGCTGGTTTTGTCAGCAATTGATTAGTTTGTTGTTGTTGCACTTGGGATATTGTTTAGGTATTTTTTGAGTCCGTATAGACTCGATGGATCTGTATTTAGGTATTATGTATCTGTGTTACTTGTTTTACGCCTTGTAAGACCTCGCTATTGTTATTATTGTGTTTATTAATATATGGCTGGAGTCTTTTGACTCTATCCGTTTCATCAAAAAAAAACTATATATACACTATACACTATATAATATATACATACTACTACCATTATATTAGTCCTTTAAATTACGGGGTGTTACACGCACTCCGAAATTTATTTTGAAAATAAATATACCAAAATATGTTCGCCGAAAACACGTATATCGCACGTGAAATATCAAAATGCGAAAATTGACTTTATCAATAAAAAATTATTAAATATAATCGTAAATAATATAAGAAAAATATATTTACAAATTTTATGTATTTCATGATGAAATCACTGCACGTAGAAGACACGTGCATTGTATGTACAAAATTATCTTACTCAAAATAGGGAAATGAATTTCCGTTTTATAAAAAAAAAATAGATTTAAAAACATAAAATAAATAATTGGAATCCATAAATTATCATCCCGTAGCGGCAGAAAAATATGAAATTAGTAAGTGCATTGAAAACATGTAAAAAGCACGTAAAATACAAAGATTGAAATATTATATTTTTGTTAACTCAAAATAGGAAAAATTCAATACGGAAAATGTACAAATAGTTGGTAATTAAAATACGTAGTAGTGTAACACACGAGGGCAAAATTGAAATTTCCAATTTTACGGGGTGTTACACCATATCCGAAGGTCACAGGAGGTGGTAGGAGAGTTGGCTTAGTTGAAAGCATCTATCCTTGATATCCATTTGGCTCTCGCTCGAGCCGAGGGGAGCGTGCTTCCCGGCCTCATCGGAGGGTAGTCTTCGGATAGTGTTTAGGCAGTTGCTCATGAAGAAGGACTTGGAGATAAATCGGTTGAGGATTAAGCTCGAGGAGGTAAGTGCAACTTTTAGCTTTTGGAGTCCATTTTCGATACTAGATGAATATCCAAGGACCCATTCCCGACTGGGAGTGTCTGGGGATAGTGAAAGTGGAGTAGTCGGAGCTTCCAGTGCTGCAAGCGTCCGAGGAAGTCTCGAGTTATCAGGGTTAAGGGGGCCATCCCTCAGAGAGAGATGTGCGGAACTGGGATCGGGGTCTGCCGAAGGGGGCCTCGATTAGGGCCTTGTGCTTTGAGTATGTAAAAGGCTTATGTAACCCCGATATTGTAACATGTTTTCCCAAAACAAAGAATGTTTTGTTCATATCTTAATTTTCATCGATGTGTGCTGGTAACCGAGGCACTAGGCGTAAGGCGTGAGCTACGTTGTGGGAAATCCCACAATGTCCTCAGGGTCAGAGTGCCATTTTGAGGCCTCAAGACGAGAGCCATGTTTGCTGAGAAATCCACGATGTCATCTGAGTTAGAGCGCTATTCCGAGGCATCAAGATGAGAGCCTCATTTACGGAGAAATTCGCGATGGGCTCAGAGTCAGAGCGCAATTTTGAGGTGTCAAGACGAAAGCCATATTTGTGGAGAAATCCGTGATGTGCTCGAAGTCGGAGCCCTATTTTCAGGCGTCATGATGAGAGCCATGTTTGTGGAGAAATCCACGATGGTCTCAGAGTCAGGGCGTCATTTAGAGGCTCAAAGATGAGAGCCCTGTTTGCGCTTGCGTACTTCACGTGCGTGCTCATGTGACATCACGTGCCCGCGCAGTGTTCAATGTCCCCTTTCTGCTATATATAGTTTTCCTTGTCCTTCATTTCTTATTGACTTGATTCTCTTCTCTATTATCTTCAGCAAAGTTGCTTCCTCTTATTCATTTCCCTCTGATGGAAAACCATGGTTTCTGACAAATTTTTTGGGGCTTAGCGTGTGGCTCTTAAGGCTAAGGAGAAGGAGAAGGCAGAGGCAGAGGTGGAGGCCAAGGAGGTGTCGGCGGCTAAAGCGCCGGGGTAGAAACTTCCTCCTTTCCCAGGGTCGGAGGAACCTTCGAGGAAAAGGAGAACCAAAGGCTCTGACCTCCCAAGGAACAAAGCAGTCGAGGATGTTAAGAAAGAGGCCCCGAAGCCTAAGACCGCATTCTTAAAGGAGGCCATGGCGACTCCGAAGCCTCCCCCACTGGCGAAGGTGTGGGCGCCTTTCTGGTTTGTCATGGAGGCAGACATGTCGACCGACTACCCTAATGCACTCCAGGTGGTCAACCACTTTGCCTCTCCCCACGATTGGAAGGCTCTAAGGAAAGAGTGAGAGGATGAGGTTTACACTAATTGGGCTTAGGCTTCCATTCTGGTGAGGGACCTAGTCGTCGTTAGCTTCTTAACCCACATCTTTCTTACTTTGCTAAAAGTGTTCCTTATAGGGGGCCATCAGTGGGGCAAACTAAGGCGAAGGCTCGATGCGCTTCTCAGGAGCACTCAAGTGGCTGAGGCAGGCGAGAAGGAGTTGTTGGGCCAGAACACTAACCTCTGGCAATCAATAAAGTGGTTGAATGAGAACCTGGCGAGCGAGAAGAAGGCTCGAGGGGAGTTATTGGAGGAGAAAGAGAAGTTGGTTAAGGAAAGATTGGCGTGGCAGGCAAGGGAGAAAGAGATGACGAAGGAGTATGACAAGACTTTGCTACGTGTGATCCAAGCCCAGGACAAAGGTTATGACCATGCCCTTGAGCATGTCAAAGTTAGGTACCCGGACCTTAACCTTGGGGGACTTGTCTTTTGATGCAAAGATAGAGGAGCTAGCCTAATCTACCGGGAGAGAGGCCTTGGCTAACAACGAGTCAGCCAGCATTGCTCCTAGGGTCGGAAAAGCTCCCTCCGCTTCTGCTTTGAAGAAGGGGTCCTCCTTCAAGTAGTAGACCTAGGTTTCTTCTATTTTTCGCCTTCTTGCGGATTTGTCACTGCTATTGCACTAGATTTTTGTTAAGGAATAAATTGTGTTTGAACTCCTTTGCAATCTGTCTTCTGACTTGGGATCGTACACCTCACCCCGAGCTTCCGAGCCGAGGTGGCAAATACCTCGAACCTCCCTTTTGGTGATGTTGGTCCAAGGTATTAGTTTTGTTCTTGTTTTCGAACAGGCATTTGAGTCATCACGTGGGCTTGCTTATGTCACTCTTCACAGGAATCGATGTAACTACAAATCTTGGAAGTTGGCACGTTGACTGCAATAAATGAGGAAGTTTGAAACGATCGAGGAGTATTCCTAAAAGATGCCTATAAGTTCCCCCATTCTCAAGTAATTGTCTTGCAAATCTCATTGCTTTACTCTTCTGATGACTGAGGTCCTAGGGGGAAATCCGAGGGTCGATGCAGATGAGGGCAAGTCGTTCAGAGCATGGTCGGAGCATGCTCACCCTGCTGTCTGAGCATTCGACCCGAAGGGGATCGGCGTCCGGTCGCACCGCTCTGGGTTGCTTATCCTGGGTTCGAAGATCTGAAGTTTTACAACCCCCCCTGCGGAGTCCCAGAGATGTGGTCTTATTTGATTGTGTTGATTGTGTCTTTACGACTCGGGGACCTTCTGCCCGGCTAGTGCTTCTCGTGCTGGCAACACTAATCCGAAGGGACCCGAAGAGGACCGGGGTATCCGAGATGAACATCTTCAAATTTGTCCCAGGTTCCAAGATCTGATGCTTCTCCTCTAGTTCCGAGAGCCGAGGCCGAAGAGTTTACCTTTTGTGAGATCGTGGTCTGCTCAAGCATGCTCAAGCAGGCTGATACTCTTCATGCTTGGGTTAGCTGACCCTTTGTCACCGAAGCTCACCTATGATGTCTCTTCTACACGTGAGTTGTTTGGGATGACTTGTCACTCCCCGCTTCCCAAAACTAAGGAATACGAGCACGTGACATTGGTCCAGTGAATGACTAACATCATCCATAAGCTGTTTATAACTCAACAATATAATCAATACAGAACAATTGCGCAAGCAATAATAATAATCTCATGAACAATAATACTTGGAATGAAGCAATATGAAATACCTAAATACAATAAACCAACATCTGGAAACAATAATAAAATCCGGATTATAAGCCCAGTACAATAATAAATCCAATCGCAAATAGATAATAAGTCTCAATACATTAAGTTCGATAAAACGATAAGCAATTAAAAACATTAAAATCTTCAAAATCTTTGTTCTCCAATCACAGTAGGCAATTCTCCTTCATTACCTGTGAACACTTCATCTAAAAAGAGGAGAAAAATAGTCCTTAGAGCAAGCCATGGACAGCAAGTAGAGAAAGCAAGGAATAATGAAATAACGATATAACAATGAATTCAATGGGTCAATAGGAGTCAATAACATGGGACAATAGCAATAATCAATATCATGGTAAACGATGCAATGGTATAATAAATGATTCAATATTCAATAACAATATTCAATGGTGTCAATAACACAAACAATGTTTAGTACCAATAGGAACAATGATGTACAATATGTAATGTCGATGTTGTGTCAATCCTTATGTTTATTAATCACTGTAATCCTAACTAATGCACGTACTACTGCATCCCATATTACAGGTTCGATGCATACAATCAATTTCGTTTAGACTGAGTGGTGAATTCTATAGATCATGTGTCGGTACGATAATCACTGAAACGATACAATATTGTTGCACGATACATTATGATGATTTACTGATTTACTGATGTGATACATTGATACGATTTATTGATACGATTCATTGATGCAATACACGAGAGATTGGGGTGTCGTAGTCGGCGCTCCACAATCAATCGATAAATACTGGCTGACACAGTCACTATATTATTCACTCCTCAAGTCATTCCCTTAAATCCCGGCTTGTTAATTATTTTATTAACGCAACAATACATTATGCAATTCGAGATATTGAATGAACAATAATGACAATAGTGGAACAATAAGATGGTAACATGAAATAAGACAATTAGAATGACAACATTAGGACATTAGGATCATGCAATGCAACATACACACTTCGATTCATGCAATACAATGATATATGATTAATTAAACTATCAAAACTGGAATATAAAATTTGGGACAACAAGAGTCGTCTGTACAAAAATATATTTTTCCGCTGTTTCAGAACTCGAAAACTGAATCCATCAGAAATTCTAATAACTAGACTCCCACAAGGTTCCAACGCATATTTAAAGTTCAAAATCCGACACCAGTAGCTAGGTCAATCATACCATTCTTTACAGATTTCATGTTCAGGTAGAATTTCGACATCATGTTATTAAAATTTTAGAATCAGCAAAAAATCGATATTAAATTCATTAAAAATATTTATTAGACTCCTAAACATGATCACTAATAATGTGGAAATAATCAGAGAAATTTTTTATTATTTGATCAGCATTTTTACTGTTTAAACATGAAACGTATAAGAATCTGAAAATATGAAATTAAAAAAACACATCTGTAGTAAAACGGGCATAACTTTTGCTACAGCACTTGGAATTTATAAATTCAAGATTTTCTGGAAACTAGAAAGATAAGGCTACAATTCATATTTAGAAAGTTATTTATTTTAAGATCATTTACTGGGTCGAAAATAGCAGTCAACTTAGCAAGCAAGCAATATACAGGGTTTTGGGTATTTTCATGAAACAATTTAATTAGATATGATGGGTATCAATTCTATTAGTCGATAAATTCATAATCAGCATAATGAGTGTCAAAACATGGTAAATAAAACTAGAACACACACATACATCAATTTACCATCAACAAACGCCAATCAATCACCCAAACATACAACCTAACAATTATTTCTACAATAGATTAATTGTGGCACAATTATATGAACAATCTTATTCTCAATTCTATATGAATGCATAAAAGATTCATTCTATAGAGTCAAAAGTGGCACAATGTTAAGAATATTGGGGTTAGCTCGTGTAAACCCTCAATAGACCCAACCAAAGAGTCAATACAATGATACGATAATGAATAGGATATACTTACAAGAATTTCAATAAAACTTGAATTTGATACGATGTACAATTCAAGAGGAAAGTGACTAACCTTTTAGACGATGAAATTGAATACCAAGAATAACGGGATAAGAATCTCGAAGCAACAAACCCACGAACTAACACAATTAGCACATGTATAATACGTGCAAACGAAACCCAAAAAAATCAACAGCACAAAGAGACAGCAACGGCATCAGCAACAGTAACCTACAGAAAGAGGGAAAAGGGGAAGGATGGATGGCGGCGACATCAACTGGCATGACGGCGACGGTGGTCAGCATTGCAGGTGGTGGCGCAACGGAGACAGGAACAAGGGGGCAACGGGGGGTGTGCCGTTGTCATCGAGGAATAGGAAAGAGAGGTCCGGGTTGGGGTTTTGGGTGTATGAGCGTCGAGGGAAGGTGGGGCGGCGCTCAGGAGGCGTATACGGGGGTTATCGACAAGGGGGGTGGCCGGAGTTGGTTGGAGGAGATGGGGAAGGAGGATGAACATTAATGGGCGGGAAGTTAGTGGTTGGGGAGAGAGAAAACAGAGAGGAAAGAGAATAGGAGAGATAATAGACGGCTCCAGGGTTTCAATTTGTGCAATTTTTAGGGTTTGTACTAGGATTGTATTCATATATTGTAATAAGGATAATGGGTTAGTGGTTTAGGATCCAATAATATCTGTTTTGGGTCAAGAACAATTTGTCATTGGGTTTTAGGGTTCAATAAGAGATGGGTTTAAAGACAATAGGGTTCAAATAAAATATCCACGATAAATAAATAAAATAGGATCAACAAGAAAACCACCCAACAAGAAGAATGAGAGTAGTTCATAAACAAAAATTTAAATCTAATTAATTAAATAAATAAATAATACAAATGAACAGAGTATCAATTGAGCTTGAAAGTAAATTGGAATTCTCCAAGAAAATCAGATCCGGTATAATAATAAAATATTTCGATAGATGAATTTTAATTAAATAATCAAGAAATAACAATTAATAATTGTAATCATAACAATAATAAAATCACACAACAAAATAGTATCCGGGTTTAACAATTTTATTAAAATAATCCAATAATAATAATATATTCGATTTTGGACTCAAATAAAAATAGTCGATCAATAAGATATAGAAAATAAGATCAAAATATACCACTATTCGAAATGAATAAGATTTTCGATTAGAAAATACTTTAATAAAAGATCCGAAATGAATTTAGGACAAAATAAATTTATAAAAATTAAATTATAGAAACACGGAAAATACTTATTAGCGGAAATGGGGGTTACATGACTGGTGTTCTGAGATACGAGGTGACCATAAAAGTGTTTTAGGTGTAGCTATCTTTATTTTGTATTTGATTTGCCAACTACGGACATGCCACCGCTCCTCTTGTAATTATCTTTCATTTAATAAAAAGTATCTTTCTTTGATAGTCTGTTTACTAAATTAATAGTCTTATCATGGGGCGAGTTGATCAGATCTATCGTGAATAGAATGTATCCTGAGAGCCTGCGGCATGATCAGGGGCGGAGAGCCTTGTCAAAAGGCGGGGCCCGAGGTGTTGTCCTTGATGGGAATATCCGCAATCGATTTGGGGTCGGAACGGCACTTCGAGGCGTGAAGGCAAGAGTCATTGTAACCCCTAATTTTCTGTTTTGGATTTTATTGTATTTTATTTCCTTTTTCCCTATTATTGTATCTAAATTTCCTTTGAATAATAAATCTTGCTTTTCCTTGGGCTTATTTATTCTCTTTTGATCATTTTGTACTCTTTTGGCTTGAATTTTGCTATTTTCGGCTCACTACAAAACTTTGCACTTTGTGTTTTGAGTTTGAATTGACCTGCTATATGTTTATCTCGTCGCCTTCCATTTATTCGTCACTTTTTGGAGCCTAAATCTATACCCTAAACCCATTAACCCACAACCCAAAACCCTACATCTTAATCTCCTATAAATACTCCTTTAACACTAAACATTAATATTAACCCTATTTTCTAATCTCTCTCTCTCCCATATCCCACCGCTCTATCTAACCCATCCCCAACCTCTGTTTTCAACCTAACCCTTCATCGTCACCATCTCCCGTCGCTCCGACCGCCTCCAATCTCCCTCATCATTACCCCGTTATCACCCCCATCATCCTCGACTTCGTCGTCCTATCCCTCGCCGTCCAAACCCATCTCCAACAGAATTCTGCCTCCCGCTCAAACCCATCCATCTCGTCGCTATCCCGCCTCGTTAACCTCGCTGATCCCCTCTGCTGTCCCCCGCAACCACCGGTGACCCCTCATCCTCGTCTTCAACCTCCAAAACCCCGCCTTCCCGTCCCTCCTCTATTTTGGTATGAAACAGAGCATCAAGCCTCCGTCCTCATTGCTGCATCGATCCTCGACCACAAGCGACGCCAGCGCCGCCGCCAGTCACCCCGAGCACTCCTCACCATCAGTGTTGCCCGTCCTCGTTGCCGTTTGTTGCTACTCTCTCCCTTCCTTTCTTCGTTGTTTGGTGTTCGGTAGGGGGAGTTGTTGTTGGTGTTTGCTGTTGTGGAGTAGGGGATCCGGGATTGGAGTTTGTTGTTTGCGAGATCCTAGTTGCTGTGGTTGTTGTTTTGTGGACTTGATTCGCTGTTTTGCCATTTGCACGTAACTCACACGTAGTTCCGTGTTCCATGTCCGTGGATTCGTCGCCTGGGATTCTCATCCCGTTATTCTATATATTCAAAATTATCATCTAAAATGCAAGTCTCTTCTTGAACTAGTTTATTGTTTTGTTCAAGATTCTGTGATCTCCACAAGTAGATCCCAATCTATTGATCATATTGCTATTAAATTCTGTTAAGTATATTGAGGGTTTACACGAGCTAACCCAATATATGCTTAATATCGTGCCTACATCTTTGATCTAAAACCTAGTCCCTCTTGCACATTGCATATGCACGTTTACATGAAAAATAACTACATCCATGTTATAGAATTGTTTAATGAATTGAATATGTTAGATTGAATTTGATTTAATGAATTGATTACCATGCCTGTAAAATTGCATCTTAAATTTAGAAATCTGCATGTTAAACATCTAGCATCACTTTGATTATTAATTAACATGAACTATATGGTTGTATGATAAAGTTGTTGCCTATTCATATCAAACTATTTTCTGGACTGCTGTTTGTATCTTTTTGTATCAGATTTTCGACCATGTTACTGTTGTAATTTGAAATAACTTTCTGAATATAAATTATAGCCCCAGGAGTCTATTTTCCAGAACTTTCGATGTAATTGAATTCCGATATATAATCTGTGAGATAACTTATTTTTAGTACAAATGTGTCTGAATTTCCAGATGCACAAATTCAATCGTATCTTTCTGTTCCATAAATAAATAGAACATGATAACAGTAAAATAAAAATATGAAATTAATTTGGCTGAAACTAGACATATGTAGGAACTACACTGAATTTTTGTAGATTTAATTGAAGATTTTTCTGACCTAAAACATATAGGTGAACACAATTTATAATCTGCTGCCTGAACATAAAATCTAAAAAGAATAGGAATTTCGACCTCTTTTCTGTAACTTTTATATATCGTATATATATTCGCTGGAACCGGTAGAGAGTCTATTTTCTAGAATTTCTAACGAATCCAGATTTGCCTTTCTGTAGTAGTGGTAATCTGTGTTTTTGTACAGCAACGTCATGATGTCCAGTTGTGTGATTTGTGTTTAATTAATATGTTTGCTTCTTGCTTTGTCTTTAACAAGTAAAATTAGTCACACCTAGCACAATACAAGCTTTAAACCTTCTTGCATGCTCACATTGGATGAAATAAAATATTAACAAGCCGGGGTATTATGGGTGGACTTGGCAGTGAACGATCAGAAAATTTACTTGGTAAAGGTCTTCTTGCTCACATGAACATTTGACATGGAAGAAGGAGAAATATTGATTGGATGGATAAGAACTGATTGCAAATGATTGATTGTTAATTATTGATTGTAAATTATCGTTATTGACGCAGAGTATACGATCCGTGAATTCACCATCAGTCTAAAATGTTCACTGTGTGCTTGCACCGAACCTGTGGTATGGAACATATTGGACGCAGTAGTACGTGCACTAGATAAATTAATAAAATGATTAATAAACTACATTTTATATTCCATGCTTGATCCTATATATCGTCATCAAGATATAATTTAAATTGACATCATTCATTACATGCATGACTAAATATAGACCTTTGATATTATTGCCAATCTTTGATTTTGTTATTGACTTTGATCCCGTCCCTTTTCTTTGATATACATGCTTCATATTATTCTCTGTTTTCCTCTAATTGCTGTCCATGACTTGCTCTAAGGACATTATTTTTTCTCTTTTTAGATAAAGAATTTACATGTACTGAAGGATCAATACTAGCAGGAATTGGTGAGTAATGATTCTAGAAGATGGAACTAAAGATTGTGCTGCTTAATTTACTTTATTGCTAGATTTATTTCTTTTGAACATTGTCATGACATTATACTTTGTTTTGGACTTTTATGACCCGGAGTTTGTTTTATTTCCCAGATATTGGACATTATGTTGGATATTATTTTGGATTATTTCATTATTATTGAAGTTTATCTTTGATTCATGTGATTATATCTTTCTTGTGTGACTGTGTTTATTGTTCATATTGCTGAGTTAGTCTAGTACAGCTTATGGATGGTGTTTACATCATTCGCTGGGCCTACCTTATGTACTCATATTCTGTATTTTAGGATGCGGGGCGTGATAGTCATGTTTGCGGAGAAAATTTGTGATGGCCTGGAGTCGGAGCACCATTTCGAGGCACGAAGATGAGAACCATGTTTGCAGAGAAATCCGTGATGGTCTCGGAGTCGGAGCACCATTCCGAG
The DNA here is from genome assembly GCA_017893485.1 of Hemerocallis citrina. Taxonomy (NCBI): domain Eukaryota; kingdom Viridiplantae; phylum Streptophyta; class Magnoliopsida; order Asparagales; family Asphodelaceae; genus Hemerocallis; species Hemerocallis citrina. The sequence goes on along the minus strand of CM030362.1, from coordinate 165,175,648 downwards.
GTGCGAAGGCGAGAACCATGTTTGTAGAGAAATCCACGATGGTTTCGGAGTCGGAGAGCCATTTTGAGTTGCAAAGGCGAGAGCCATGTTTTCCGGGAAATCTGCGATGGCCTCAGAGTCAGAGTGCCATTTCAAGGTGCTAAGACAAAAGCCTTGTTTGCGAAGAAATTTGTGATGGCCTCAGAGTCGGAGCATCATTTCGAGGTGCTAATACGAGAGCCATGATTGCAGAGAAATATGTGATTGTATTGGAGTCGGAGCGCCATTCCGAGAGGAAAGGCACAAGCCAATTTGGTAGAAAAATCTGCGATGGTCTTGGAGTCGGAGCGTCATTCCGAGAGGAAAGGCAAGAGGCATTAACCTTACAAACTTTTTTGAATTTGAAAAAGAAATTTAAGTTTATTCGTTGGTCAGCGAGAGGTGAGCGCTTATTACATTTGCCGGCTTCTAGTATCTTATTACAAGTATAGACCGCTAAGGGCTTTCATGGAACTTCATCAAGTGTTTCACATTCCTGGTCTTCTTGACTACCCTGCCCCCCAGGTCTTCAAGTCGGTACGTGTCAGGGAGCACCACTTTAGAAACCTTATATGGGCTTTCCCAATTAGGAGCTAGCTTTCCCCTTTTGCTATGTTCGGAGATATCGAGCCTGCATAGCACTTGGTCCCCCTCTTTGATGTTGGTTGGTCAGACATTTCTGTTGTAGAACCGTTCTACCTGTTGTTGGTAGACATTCCTTCTGATAGATGACCTTTTGTAAACTTTGTTAAGGAGGTCCAGGTTAACCCTGAGTCCGTTCGAGTTCAACTCCTCGTTGAAGCTCATAATCCGTGAAGAGGGTAGTATAACTTCTACAGGAATTACAGCTTCAGTTCCGAAGGTCAGGTTGAAGGGTGACTCGCCCTTCGGAATCCTCATGGTCGTTCGGTAGGACCAAAACACACTGGGTAGCTCATCGACCTACAACCCCTTGGGGAACTTGTCCAATCGCTTCTTGAGACCATCCAGGATCTTATGGTTGGCGTTCTCGGCTTGGCAATTATATTGGGGGTATGAGATTGAGGAGAACCTCTATTGAATTCCCAGGTCTTCATAGAACTTGCAGAAGTTTTTGCCAGTGAACTCGGTGCCATTGTCGGTGATAAGGATCTGATTGATCCCAAACCGGCAGAGATGTGTTTCCAAAAAATTTTTTGGGCCTGATGCTTAGTGATAGTAGCCAAGGATCCTGCTTCGACCCACTTCGTAAAGTAGTCGATGGCCATAATTAGGAAACACCTTTGACCTGTCGCTTTGGGCAACAGACCAACCAGATCCATCCCCCACCTGGCAAAAGGGGTTGAACTAGCCAGTGATTTAAGCGCAGCTTGGGGAATGTGCTTGACTGAGGAGAACCTTTAGCATGGACCGCATTTCTTGATGAGATCCTGAGCATCCTGTAAGAGGGTTGGCCAATAGTAACCGTGGTTGAGTACTTTTGGTGGTAACTTTTGATCCCCTTATGCATTTCTTCGAGGGCGTACTTGGCTACCTCCGGGGTCAGGCATCGAAGGTTGGGTCTCTCATCAACTTTCATGTATGAGCTTGAAGAGCACATCATTGACTAGTACAAACCTCTCGGCCCTTATCCGGACCTTTCTTGCTTCGGATGGATTCTGCAGTAATTCGACATTTCTCAAGAAGTCGATGATCTGATCCATCCATGTTGTGCCGCGTTGGATGCTTAAACAAAGGACTTTGGGGTCATCTTTATGGATGCTCGGTCGAATAAGGATATCCACCAAGACCATGTGGTCAAGATCATCTAGGGAGGAGGATGCCAGCTTGGATAATGTGTCTTCCCGGCTATTTTTTCGTGCGGAATCCTGATACCAAAGTTTCTTCAAAATCTGCCAAAAGGAGCCGGACGTGTGCCAAGTATTGGATCATTCGGGTGTTACGAGCTTGTAGTCCCCTAAGACTTGATTGACCACAAGTTGGAAGTCCCCGAAGTGGTTGATCCATTTGGCCCCAGCTTTGCGGGCCAGGAGGAGTTCGGCGATTAGTGCCTCGTACTCTGCTTCGTTGTTGGATGCTGGAAAGTTGGCATGCATGGAATATTCAAGGATGAAGTTATCCGGGCCATTCAATATGGCGTTGGCTCGGTTCTCTTCTTCACACGATGAAATATCTACATAAAGTTCCCATATCGTCTCTTCCCCTTGAACATCAGATCCCTCAGGGATGGTGCACTCAACTGTGAACTCAGCAAGGGCTTACCCCTTGATAGCGGTTCTGGGCTTATAGCTAATGTCGTGTTGACTAAGCTCAGTGGACTATTTGATCAGGCGGCTGGAGTTCAACGGCTTGTCAAGGAATTGCTTAAGAGGTTGTTCTGTGAGGACCCGAATAGAATGGGCTTAAAAATAGGGGCATAGTTTCCTCGTGGCCATGACGAGGGCATAGGCCACCTTCTCCATGTTAGTATAGCACAGTTCGCCATCGCGGGGGACTTTATTGACATAGCAGATAGGTCTCTACCCCATCGACTTCTCTAATAAGGATGGCGCTAAAGGCACGCTCAGACGCTGTCAGGTAGAGATACATGACCTCGCCTGACTCGAGATTGCTGAGGAGATGTGGGTTGGCGAGGTATTGCTTCAGCTGGTCAAAGTCCAGCAGCTTGGGCTCTCCCCACTCAAAGTTCTTTGTCCCCCAGAGGGCCTTGAAGAAGCGGAGGGATTTTTCACCCAACCTTGAGAAGAAATGCTCGATGGCCATGAGCCGACTGGTGAATCTCTGAACCTCCTTTACATTATTTAGAAAGGCCATGTCCAGCATGGCCCGAATTTTTTTGGGGTTCGCCTCTGTTCCTCATTGGCTTACCATGAAGATGAGGAAATTCCCTAATGTTATGCCGAAGGCGCACTTAGATGGATTGAGCCTCAAGTTATGCGCTCTGAGAACTCCGAAGGCCTCCTCAAGATCTTTGACATGGTCCTCTCCCCTGAGGGTTTTGACGAGCATGTCATCCACGTATACCTCCATGTTCCGGCCAATTTACTCCTTAAAGACCCGGCTAATGAATCTCTGATATGTGGCGCAGGGATTCTTCAGGACAAAAGGCATTACACGATAGCAGTAGAGCCCCTGTTCTGTCACAAAGGTCGTATTCAGAATGTTCGGAGGGAACATCCGAATTTGATTGTACCACGAAAATGCATCCATGATGCTGCGGAGCTCGTGCCTGGACGTCGCATCGATAAGGGCATCGATGCTCGGGAAGGAAAAGGATCCTTTGGGCCTGCCTTGTTGAGGTCCGTGAAATCAATACAAATCCTCCACTTGCTCCTGGATTTCTCCACCATTACGATGTTGGCCAATCACTCTGGGTAGCTGACCTTTTGAATGAAGCCGGTGGAGAGGAGTTTCTCCATTTCTTCATGTACCACTTGTTGCCTTTCAGGAGCAAATTTCCATTGCATCTACTGTACAGACTTGGAGTCCGGATGAATGCTTAACTTGTGCACAATCCTTCGAGATCTCGGGCATATCTAAGGGTTCAGGCGAACATGTCTCGGTTTCCCCGGACACAGTTGATGACCTCCTTTTTAAGGCCAGGGGGAGGGAGTTGCTCCCTTGGAATCATTTAGCTGGGTCTGCTTCGAGAAGGGGACCTCCTCCAACTCATCCACTAGCTTGGAGACAATGGAACTCCTATCAGAAAAGAGGTCGACTATGTAGCACCCCAAGCCCTGTTCAGCTGCGCAAACGACTACGTGTGCACGCACACGCAAACAAAACAGATCCTAATAACTGCCTACCACAGGCTTGCCAAATAAAATATGCTAAAGCTTTTAGGTACCAATTGATCATAGGCCTAATCTATTTAAACTTCTTAATCACTCAATCAACCACCTATGTGGGATTTAAGAAATCCCAATACCACACCATCACTCCTCTGCCCCTCCTTCCATGTCAAGAAGAAACCGGGCCCCACATCCAAGTGCAGCCAACTTCTTCATCTCAACACGGCCATATACCCATGCAACCAAGCCGACTATAATCCTATAGGCCCAACTACCTTCTTTCACCTATTATTATTATTATTATTATTATTATTATTATTATATATATATATATATATATATATATATATATATATATATATATATATATATATATATATATATATATATATATATATGAGTTCCCTTCGGTTGCACACTACTTTTGGTGAGCACTCACGAACTAGAGACCCTATGTAAAATCCGAACCGCTCATATTGTTCTATATGCCTTAGATAGCCTAACAATAAAAAAACAAGTAATTTGAAGTTCATTTGCCCATCCATCAAGCTGTTAGAATTTTCAGCCATACAATTTTGTAATGATGTAAATCATGGGCAAATGAACTTCAAATTACTTGATTTTTTATTGTTAGGCTATCTAAGGCATATAGAATGATATGAGCGGTTCAGATTTTTCATAGGGTCTCTAGTTCGTGAGTGCTCACGGAGTGCTCACCAAAGTAGTGTGCAACCGAAGATTTCTATATATATATATATATATATATATATATATATATATATATATATATATTATATCTTTTCAATATAATACTATATATATACTCTTAAGTACGGGGTATTACATACATCCCCCCCTTAAGAACTCAGCGTCCTCACTGAGCCCTAGACATGCAACCTGATCCAGGATTCCATTTCTAGTCGATGTGATCCACACATGGATGCTGGTTCTATGTCATCCGTACCGGTCCTACACCATCTATACCTGGCATTGCAACCATTGTTGCATTACGATTGGTATCGAAAGTCGGCTCTGATACCATTTTGTATCGCCCCGAACCCAACTCAGCTGTGCACGCGGCTACGCACGCGCGCATACGCAAACAAAACAAATCCTAAGAACTTCCCACCACAGGCTTGCCTCACAAAATGTGCTATAGCTTTCAGGTACCAATTGATCATAGGCATAATCTATTTAAACTTCTTAATCACTCAATCAACCAGTGATGTGGGATTTAAGAAATCGAATACCATACAACACCATACACCAAAAAACACAACACCTACAACACACACACCAGCACACCCCTTCCCCTTCTTCCATGTCAGGAAGAAATTTGGCCCTACATCCAAGTGCAGCCAACTTCTTCATCTCATCTTAACACGGCCATATACCCATGCACCCAAGCCCACAATAATCCAATAGGCCCAACTACCACCTCTCACCTATTATTATTATTATTATTATTATTATTATTATTATATATATATATATATATACTAGATTTGCCTGTGGTCACGTGCCTACGGCACGTTTTCAGAACGATACGGCATATAAATGGTCTTGTAAACAGTAAATCAACAATTATGTAGCTAAAGTTTGAATAGTATGACAATAATTAGTTGTAAATTATAGTCCATGTTTCCATTAGTATATGGTGAAAATTCGATGTTTCCATATATATATATATATATATATATATATATATATATAGAGGAAGGAGGGAGAGAGAGAGAGATAGAAATAATTAAATAAATAAATGAGCTGTTTTGAGGGGGGATTTGAATTTTAGTTTTGGGGGGAAAATATGTTTTGTGAGATTAGATCTGAGCCCTTGATTTTGGGGGGACTGAAGGAGAGCTACTTGATAGCTTTCTTTGTATTTTATTATATATATATATATATATATATATATATATATATATATATATATATATATATATATATATATATATATAGATATACTCTTAAGTACAGGGTATTACATGCTCAGCTGTGCAGACTGTATCAGGAGGGAGGATTGAGCTCCCCACTGTGGCCGTTTAGTAAGCCCGGGTAGCCTCTCGATTGCCCTTGATAACCCTGACCCTAGACTTAGTGGGGAACTTCATGCTCATGTGGTAGGTGGAGGGCACTGCCTTGAGATAAGCAAAGCAGTGACGTTCGATGATGGCATTATAAGCAACTTTGACATTGACTATCATGAAATCTATCGCCTCAGTTTGGGAGGTCAGGGATTTGCCGACAGTGACATCCAGGGTGATGATCCCCTCGATCTGAACTAGGGCACCCGAGAAGCCGTGAAGGGTGTAGCTCATAGGCTTTAACTTCTCTCGAGAGACTTTCAACCCCTCGAAGACAGCAAGAAACATGATATTAACCGAATTTCCATTATACACAAGAATACAGAGGATCTCATGGTTTTCCAGGTCGAGGCTAATGACCAAGGCATCACAGTGAGGATCCCTGATGTAATGCCCCAGAATAAAGTGAAATATTTTATATATATTATTTATTCTAAACTAAGTTAAGATTTGAATGGATTGGTGCATGATTATTGAATTAAATAACCATGCATCTTTATACACTAGGGTTAGGTTTAGGGTTAGGGTATGGTAACCTAGGGTTAAGGCTAACCCTCATCCTAATCAAACTCTAGCACAAATCTTGATGAAGATCCAATGGTTGGAATTTCACATGAAGATTTGTTCATGAAGACTTCAAGTTGACTTGGGAAACTTCTAGTCTTGGTGTGTTGGCATTTGATCTCACCCATCACCTCCACTCACTCCCACACTACCCCATCTCCATCCTACACCTATTTCCGGCCCATTCTCCAACCCTAGCTCCCTCCCTCTTTTATAAATGCCCCCCTTCACTCACCTTCTCATCCTCTTCTCATTTTTACCTTGTTTTGTTTCAAAAAAAAAAAAGAAAGAAGGATTGGAAGGAAAAGGTGAAGTTCTCTTGTTGTAGTAGAAGAGTAGTAGAGAAGGAGACGAGTAAGGAGTAATGAGCATATCAAGGAGCAAGGAGCAAAAGATCAAGGAGTTCTTCAGAACAACAAAAAAAAGTGGGTAATACTCTAAAACTTTAAAAAGATTAGTCTTTTATTTTGTATGTTTTGTTAGCTTGTAAAAGTAGCAATGAAAATATTGATTGCCATATATGAAGATGGACATGCTAAGAAAAGAAAAAAAGTTGAATGGAAGAATAATTCCTTTTCAAGACTTTTTCAAAGAACCATGTTCTTAGCGTATAGTTTGGGAATTTCTAACTTATAAACAGTTTGGAATTTTGAGCTCAAATTTTGGGAGCTTGCTTTGCTATGTATTTAGAGCTTACATGATTTTCTTTATAATATTTAGAAGTCATTTAATAACCCAAACACCAGCTCAAATTTTGGACAGCAAGTTATTGCAGAAACTGCCTTTTGAGAATTTTGTCGTACCTTCCAAAAATCACAACTAATTATTGGTTGAGTATTTTTAGCTAAACATTTTCGTGAATGTTCTTGTATATATCTACAACCATAATCCCAAAATTTGCATTTTTCTGAAGGGGTTTGATGCCTCAAAAAATTTACCAAGTCCCACTGGTCTGAGAAGACCGAGCTGAAGATTTCTGTTTAGGGACCGAAGTTCTTATATGCATAACTACTTGTGTATCTATGATATTGCTATGAAATTTTGCAAGAAACTTTTTGTATGAGTCTATTTTATGATTCCAAAATGTTAGAATATTTAGATGACTTTCTAATAAGGTTTCAAAAATAAATTGTAAGTAGAAGTATAAACCTTGTCAAAAAGGCAATGAAGATTTTGTGTTGTATTTGAAGAGCTATAACTCTCTGCGTAGTACGCGTTTGGATGCAAACTTTGTATACAATGTAGTGGTATATGTCTAGTTGTAGATTCTTGAATTTCATGAGCTTTGGATAAGGTGTTGATTTTATATGGAATTTAGACTAGACTGTGTTCAATAACTGGGGCTGATTGTATAGTCTGTATGTTTGTGGTTTTCTGGAAAAATGGGTCTGGAATTTGCCAAAGTGATGAACGAGGAACTTGTAGTAGAGACTCTAAGCTTTCCAAAAAGCCCAGGAACTTACAATTCTGAGTTGTGTAGTAATTGATATGATTTTTTGAAGGCGCTGGACTGATCTAGCCACCCTTAGAAGTTGTCACTTTGCATACGTGGGACTTGTTCTCAATTCTCAAGTGTTAAATTGAGAAGTTGGGGGTATTTTTCTACCCCAATGCTTGGAAAATTTTGTGTCTTAGGTTGATTAAGATACGGGTAGAGGCTTGAACGATATTTGAGTCGTCGACCTTGTCTAAGTTAGTTGCCTACACTTATCAACCATTAGGCCAACTTGGGGACTCCCGCCCTAACGTTTGAAAGTGACTAACTCGAGCGCCGAAGAATTCATGGGAGATGATCATGGGCCGAGTTGAGGAATAAAATCACTGGGGGAGCGGCGAGCAAGTGATTGCGTCACTGGAGCCGCAGGTTGATATATAGGAATGTGGGTTTCTAGTAAGGAAACCGTTTGAGACTAGGCATAACTTAGACTAGGAACTAGTTGGTGACCATGCCCTTGTAACGTATCTAGGTAGACTTGATGTCAATTAGATTTTGCCGTCACCTATAACTGCAGTAGTTTCTAGCGACTAGTAGTCAGGTGTTGTACTCTCCTGTCATTAGCAATACATGCTGCGGTGCGTATCTTGCAATGTGGATTCCTGAAGTACTGTGGTAAGAACGTGATGGGATTTCCTGGCGGATAGGAGGAATTAGACCTTTGAGGGCATCAAGTTCTATGCTGGTGGACACGAACTGTAGTGCCCCAAATTTTCAATATAATATCTCAGAAATATGTGGCACAATTCCAGAATCAACTTCAATGTAATCATAAACATAGCAACCAAATACAAGAAAAATTTAAAACTTTTTATTACATCATTTTTACAAAGCACAACAGAAAATAATATACCTTGAATTACAATTTCTTTCTTTTACAACACATTCTTTTACAATTTGTCTAAGCTATCATTCTACCAGATGCATCCAAATCCCAATGCTATAGGTACCTACCTGTAAAATATAAGGCTAGAGACAATCCTAACCCTGAAAACTGCAGGGGTCAGCAATAACGGTGTGAGTGACATCAAAAGAAAAGCAACATAAATAAAGCAGAGGATAAAGTCATAAACAACATGTATCAACAGTAAGAATAAATGAAAAGAATATGAAATAACAATAAATAAAACATGAAAACATCAGGTGAAACTAGACTAAGTGTCAAGTGTAGAAAAACAGGAAACAACATGTATAAAACTAAGTCAAGAAAACACTAATGCTATATGCTCTCTCTAATGCACACTTGTCGGATTCTATGCATCCCACTCTACATAGGTCCGGTGCAAGCCCTTAACGTTCTCCACTTGATAAGGTTTAATTGTTTACTATGAAACTAATCCTACTACGATGAATACTATGAGATTTAGACATACTGCAAGTATCGGTTCTCGCCCTTGGAATACTGGAGGCTAGTCCTACTCCGCAGATCATTTGGTGGCCCTTACGTCCATCGTCCCGAAAAACTGGACATTGCCTCACTCTGCAGGTCATCCTGGAACCCTTATTGCACAAACATCCCATGAGCGCCGCTCTCATCCTCGGAATACTGGAGATCAATCCCACTCCGCGGATCACTTTGTGGCCCATACATCCATCATCTCGGAATACTAGGGAATATCTCACTCCTTGGATCATCCTGGAGTCCATAACTCACGTTTGCACTCATTTCATCATATCACCATCTAGTGTCTGTCCTTATCTTGTTAAGTTAATTAATTAATTACGAATTTTCTAGAGTTGGTGTACCCTACCGGACTGAACTAAACTGATCAACAACACAGCCACAACTGGCCAAACCACAAAACCTCAACTGCCGGTGTCTAGGATCCTACACAATCTCTAAAGACTCACAACTCAACCATCACACCAAAACTTTTCAGTAAAACTCATAAATCCATCATCAAAATATTTATAACAAGAAAACGACAAAATCCATATCCATTTGATGTACTCATTAAATTCCAGAATTTTTAACTAAAAATATTAAATTCATTAAATAGCAGAAATCATATTTTTTAAGTCGTAGAATATCACGAAACATCAATTCCTTTAAAAATCACACATATCTCTCTTTATAAAGTCATAGGAATGTAATTTAAATTCTATTAGAAACAAAATATAACTTTCTGTAAAATACGGTAATCTATAGTAAAACGTCAGTTAAAAACAATAGATTAATAACCCACAATATCAAAGAACCATTCGTTTAAGGAAAACATCAGAAAACTCAAGAAATCCATCAGCCAGAGCAATGACAGTCGACTGTTGAAGAAAGGCCAGTTGACTGTCCTGCAAAAAAGTCCAAAAACTCAAGAAAACCATCAGTCGGGACAGTGGCAGTCGACTATTGAACATTGCCAGTCGACTGCCCTGTGAAAACTTAAAATTCAAGAACCGACAGTCGACTGTCGACTTCAGTTCAAAGAAAAAACAGTTGACTGTCTAAACAAATCCAAAATTCAATAATTGGCCAGTCGACTGTCGACTTTAGATTGGTTGACTATCAACTATAGCAGGTTGCAGGTTTGAAGGTCTGTACATGTTTTAAACTGATACATTGATTTACTTTATAAAAACGCAAGTTTGTAAAAACTAAATTCCAGAGATAGTTGGATATAACTTGTACAACATATAGGATTTATAAAAACAATCAAAATCTCATCAAATCCATAAAAAAGTAGTTTTTCACGAAAAATCCCTTCAAAATCAGCAAAGTAGCATATAGGGTAATTAAGCATCAGTTTAAACAATAAAAAATACATCAATTAGGAGTAGAAAATGTTTGGATTCAATACCAGCAGTAAAACAAATCAAATCTCAACCAAAACCTGATAAAAATCATCAAACCCATTTCGACAGACTTCGAAACAGAAGTATTTAGATCTTTGTATATATGTATGTGTATATTATCTATATATATAAGTGTTTAAGCATTTGGAATAAGTATGTAGGAGTAGTGTAGGTTTAAATAAAATCTCATCATCGAAACCATCAAGAATCAATTTGAAAACTTTACAAAAATCACCAAACCCAAACTTCAGCCTGCACACAGACAGACCCGAAAACACCCCCTTCTCTTTTGCTTCAAAACTTGATCTTTTTAACCCTTTAAACCTTTTCACAACTAGTTATGCGCAAACCCAAATACTTACATCAGTTACCCAAGAGATATATGCATTCACTACATGTTTCTAGTCAAGTTCTTTATTCATCAAAACCAAACAGAGCATATATATATATGTATACACACAGTAAGCATAGCTTTTGTTCACTCTTGCAATAACATCATGTAATCTCATAGTATCTAGTTCAAATTAGCAAGATTATGCAAGAAACAACCTACTCATGATTTCTATTAGGTCCTTTAACAATCTCAAATCATCAAATTAGGGTTTTAAATCATTAATGGCATAATTTCATGAAAAAATTCATCTATTTAATTCATCTACTCATCAAACTTCATTATATCTTCACACCATTATCTAACAGGCTTTCTAATAGATAAATCATCACATAAAACATGCTTAGAATAATAAGAAAACAAACACATCTCACTCACCTCAATGAAGAAATCAATCTAATTAATAAAGAATGAGAAAAAGCCCTTCTTTTGCAAAAATCCAAGATCATCGCTTTGAAATCTAAGAAATTAATAGTAAAAATATATTTTATTTTCTTGCAGAGGAGAGGGACGGCTGTAGTGGCCATAAAATAGACCAAAATCTGGAGGTTTTAGGGTTTTACAAGTTTATGGAAACATCCGTTAACAAATTAATACTTTACATATATAAATCTTTCTTTAACAAAGTAGTTAAATAAGTTAAATAAAAAAATTAAACCAAATCATTTTACTAATGAGTTATCCAACCATCAAGCATATCCCAGAATTTAAAAAATTCGGATTTGTACTCAAAGTGGTAATTTTGCACAAAAGCCCATCTTTTTGTAATATTTGCAAATATGTCATTAAATATTCGTAAAAATCCAAAAAATTTAAAAATAATATCTACTATAGATTTTATAATTAGAATTTCTTACTTTTACTTTCCAAGAAAATATTTACAAGATCCACTTAAATTCCATATTTGCAAAAACACTATATTTGTTTAAATCTTTACCAAATCAACTCTAAATAAAATTTAAATAGATTTTATTTTCAAAGATGATCATAGAAAGCCCAAAAATCAGTAAAAACGAATTTTTATTATTTTTTTGAGATCCAAACGGCTTTTTACATAAAAGCCCATCTCTTTCAAAGTATTTATAAAAATTGTTTCTTTACTCAGAAAAATTCCAAAATTTATGATATACTTAATTATAAATAGGAGAATGTATCCAGAAATTTAAAATTAAAGATCTGTACCCAAATAATATTTGCACGTGTTTTGCACGTGAAAAATTGAGAAATTCATAAAATAGTCAAATAAATTCAAATAAATATGGAAATTAAAATATCATAAATAAATGAGGAAAATTAATCATCAACGATAAAATTTTAAGAATTCAAAATTTCCTAACTATGCACGTGCAAATTTACAATTTCAAGAAAATAGTCAAAATAGTCAACTTTACCAATATAATATTATTTAGTAATGCAAAAAAATCATTATATTTTGCGGGGTGTTACACGAACGGGTCATATGGGTTGCGGTCCTATGAATTTTCGGCACCATAGGTATGTTGCAGTGTAGTCACGGTGTTTGAGTGGGGTCCGAGCGTCGGGTACTAGTGGCAAACTGAGACACCACTAAGTGACTGCAGAATGGATGTGGCTGATTAATCTGCAACCTCATCAACCACGATCTATCTATCGGGAACAGGTCGAGTATAAGAGTAGGTTGCATGGCGAGGGTTCAAAATCTTGAGTTTGGAGACAATGGCTTGATTTGGAAAGTATGTAGTATGGGATGCATACATTTTCAAAGTCTCGCTTGCATTAGATTAAGTACATTTTGGCTTGTGCATTAGAGAACTAGGGCATTGTCATACACGAACACCTTGGACCCATCTCCACCTTCCTTCTTTGTCACATTTCTGTTGAATCTTGATTTTTCTAGTTTGGAGATCGCTGCTTTTATCAGTCTCGCGTCAGTAGAATTACTGATGTGCCCACTCTTTTAGGTGTTAGATTGCCAACCTAGGGAGCCCGGGAAGCCCAAGACAGATGGTGTGCCCAAGTGACAGTATTGAGTGTTCATTATTTACATTTTTTGTTATTTTTGTAAAACTCTAACTTGTAAATTCTGAGACAGTGTAAAATTGTAACACTCGAACTTGTACATCATGGAATGAAATTGTTTAAATTTTTTTTTCTGCATTTTGCTGTATTGTGACTGTCTTGAAGGAAAGATTCTAATTTTTGTCACGAATTGCCAGCAAGGGGATTCGGGGCGCTATAAATGCCTTCGAGATCCTCATCCGAGAATGAGACCAGACAGTGACCTCGAGGGTGAAGATAGTTGTGGACCGAATTGACTTCCCGGACGAAGGCCTTGCGGGAGGAGTTTGATTCTCCCCCCATGGGTCCCATGAACATAGTGGAGGATGAGCATCCTTTCAGAGCCCTGGGTTCGGATTCCACTCCTGGCCGCTTATTCGCACCTTGGGGAGGAGGAGTTGTTCTTGGACCGTTTCCGAGTGAACTTGGACAAGTAACCTCTCCAGATGAAGGCCTCAATATTATCTTTTAGAGCCCGACAATTATTGGTCTCGTGGTCGTGATCTCGATGGAAATGGCATTAGAACCTCCTATCCCTTTTCTTGTTGTTATTGGATCGAGGGGGAAGTTGGATCAACCCCTCTTGCTCCACCTCCATCAGGATGGTGGACACACTCGCATTAAGCAGAGTGAACTTCTCAAATCGAGAGACCGGAGGGGGGCACCTCTGCCTAGAGGCGTCCCTCTGGGCCTTCGTCGGGGACTCCGAACTGTCCATCTTCCACTTCCCCTTGGCGGGGGATTCTTTCCGACCTCCTAGATACAAGGCATCTTCAGCCCAGATGCACTTCTTGCTCCGGAGAAGGAGGTCGGGGAAATCAATGGGTTGCTTCTTAGCCCAGGAGGCCTTCAACAGGTCATGTCAGACTTTCAACCCCAGCATCGAGGGAAGAGATAGATCGTAAGGCAATCATAGATTAAATACAAAGCAGAAAATTACAAAAAAGAAATACATATTCAAACCTATCCATGGATCCATGCGAAAACCATAAATCATGTTTAGCAATTATACCTTGAAGATGGATCTGCTGTCTCCACAGCATGCCAATCACAACACTATAATATAGAGATGCCTTTATGGTATCCACACGAACGAATCAAATCAAGCTTTCCCTCATGCCGCGGTGCTAGCTATGGTAAGGAGATGTTCCTCACGATCTCTCTATCTCACAATTTATGTGACGGTTATGGTTTTCTCAAGTGTGTCTTTTTCACAGATACGTATCATATATATAGGTGCAGAAAATCAACTCTAAGAGAGTAATGAGGCTGTTGGGTTCGCAATCTGACCTGGGTCAGATTCGTGTGTGGGTCTTTAAACTTTAGTTAGCCCATTTAATCTAATTAAATGTCCAATCAATGTCAAGAGTCAAAGCCTCACTTGGATCCCCAATTAAATTCATCTTATAAATTTAAATCTCAATTTCGATTCATTCTAAGTGTGTGACCCTGTAGGTTCTCATTACATTGACAGTAATACTAAAATCATATTCGAGTATTACAAACAGTGAGCGGTAGCAATACATCACTGCTACTCAAGTAATGAGAATGTCAGTGATTTGACATAACCTATCCGTGAGCAATGTTATCATGTAGTCATTTCCTTTTATCCAGATATCTTAATTTATCACACGGCATAGAGCGTATCACCCTTCTATAGTTCAATCTTTGGTTTCTTGATGTCTTAGTAGACTTACTAAAACAAATGAACTCAATATCTAAGTCACTCACATCCTTCCACATGATTTGTAGTACATCTAATAGTTGACTTTATAATCACCTTATTATAGGCAACGTTTGATGACATTAAAACATACAACTTCTTATGTAGGGAACTGTAGTGCTTCAAGTCAAATGACTACGTACACTATGGTCACTGTGAGAACCGCTTATGACACTCATGTAATGATCCATGCATCGTTCTCATAGTGGGTCAGTCCAGTACATTATTACTCTAATATGTACCCATATGAAGACTTCATATCTCATATCCATGACCCATAAGATATGGTCATCAGTCTATGCACATACTAGTCTCTATGTATTATTGTTGTCCTAATTCAAAATAATACTTGACTATGAACATTTAAGAATAGTGTTCTGATTACAACCAATAAGATCTCACAATCAAGTCATGCATTTGATATCCTATGGTATTGAACCTACTATTCTAAGGAATTTATTATGTTCATTTAATCACAATAAATAAATAAAAACACAATAAATAAAATGCCTCATATATGAAATAAATGTCATGATGCAATGTAAACTAGTAATGTCAATACAGAACTGACCTCTAGGGCATACACCAACAATCTCTCACTTGCACTAGAGCAAATCAGACATACATATAATGCCTATAGACCTAGTGTGACTCTCATGCTTTCGCTGTGCAAGAGGCTTGTTAGTGGTTCAGCGATGTTATCATCTGTTGGGACTTTACATATCTTCACATCTCCTCTATCAATGATCTCTCGAATGAGATGGAAGCGCCTCAGTATATGTTTGGATCGTTGGTGAGATCTAGGCTCCTTAGCTTGTGCAATGGCCCCATTGTTATCACAATAGATGTCCACCGGGTCCACATGCTAGGAGCTATGCCAAGTTCAGTGATGAATTTTCTGATCCAAACAGCCTCATTTGTTGCGTTAGAGGCAGCAATATACTCAGTATCTATGGTGGAATCGCTACTATCTCTTGCTTCGAACACTTCCAGCTCACAGCTCCACCATTTAGGCAAAACACAAAACCTGACTGCGATTTGGAGCCATCCTTATCGGACTGGATGCTAGCATCAGTGTAACCCTTTAAAACAAGCATTTCCTCGACTCCATATACCAAAAACGAATCCTTAGTCATTCTTAAGTACTTAAGGATGTTTTTGACAGCATTCCATTGACTCTCATTGTGATTTGACTGGTATCTGCTCGTCATGATCAAGGCATATGAGACATCTGGACGAGTACATAACATGGCGTACATGACAGATCCAAATGCAGATGCATATAGAATCTTAGTCATGTGGTCCCTCTCATCTTGGGTTGTAGGACATTGATCCTTTGACAGACTTACACCATGCGACATAGGCAGAAATCCCTTTTTGGACTCTAGCATATTAAAATATTTTAATACTTTGTCTATGTATGTACTCTTACTCAAGCCAATCAATCTTCTTGATCTATCTCTATAGATCTTGTTGCCTAATACATAGGTAGCTTTACCCAAGTCCTTCACGAAAAATCATTTCCCTAACCAAGTATTTACAGAATGTAAGGTAGAGATGTCATTCCCGATGAGTAGTATGTCATCTATATACAACACCAGAAAGACAATTGTGCTCTCATTAACCTTCTTGTAGACACAAGGTTCATCTTCATTCTTGATGAAACCAAACTATTTGATTGCATCATCGAAGCAAAGATTTTAGCTTCTAGAAGCTTACTTTAACCCATAAATGGATCGTTGCAGCTTACACACCTTTCCAGCATCCTTTGGAGTGACAAAATCCTTAGGCTGTGTCATGTACACATCCTCGATAAGATTTATATTTAGGAAAGCAATTTTGACATCCATCTGCCACATTTCATAATCGTGATATGCTGCAATAGCAAGCAAGATCCGAATGGATTTAAGCATGATAACTGGGAAAAAAGTCTCACCATAGTCTACACCATGAACTTGCTTGAAATCTTTAGCCACCAACCGCCCCTTAAAGGTTTGCACGTTATCATCCATGTCAGTTTTATTTTTGAAACCCATTTGCACCCAACAGGTTTTACCCCTTCAGGTGAGTCTACCAAGATCCATACTTGGTTGGCATACATGGATTCCAGCTCAGATCTCATGGCTTCAAGCAATTTCTCAGAGTCTGGGATTTTTATAGCTTCCTCATAAGTCGTAGGCTCTTCTTGATCCATGAGCAATACATCACCATGTTGAGTCACGAGAAATCCTTATCTCTCAGGTTGATGAGGTATCCTACTAGACTTACGTAGGCCTTGTGCTACTTGAACAGGATGTTGTTCCACAACAATTTGTGGATCCTGCTCCATTTCCACCATTGGTTCGCTGCTACTTTGCAAAGCTTGAATTTCTTCAAGTTCTATCGTTCTCCCACTGGTTCTCTTGGTGACGAATTCTCTCTCTAGGAATATAGCAGTCTGTGCGACAAACACTTCACCTTCAATAGGATTATAAAAATAGTATCCCTTGGTTTCCTTAGGATATCCTACAAAGAAATACTTATCAGATTTGGGATCAAGTTTATCAGATACTTGGCACCTTACATAGGCTTCACAACCCCAAATCTTTATAAAAGACACACTAGGATGCCTCCCAGTCTATATCTCATATGGTATCTCTTGAACCATTTTAGATGGAATACGGTTAAGTGTGAAAGAAACTATAAATAGAGCATGTCCCCAGAAGGAGCTTAGAAGATCTGCATAACTCATCATGGATCAGACCATATCTAATAATGTCTGATTCCTCCTCTCAGTAACACCATTCCATGGCGGTGTTCTAGGGGAAGTGAGTTGAGATATTATCCCGCACTCTTTTAGATGGTCATCAAAATCTTGGCTTAAGTACTCACCACCTCGATCTGATCGAAGAGCTTTAATACTTTTACCAAGTTGGTTTTGTACCTCATTCTTGAATTCTTTGAACTTTCCAAATGACTCTGATTTGTGTTTCATCATATACACAAACTCATATCTACTAAAATCATTAGTAAATGTAATGAAGTACTGAAAACCTTCTCTAGCCAATGTGTTAAAAGGTTCGCGGACATTGCTATGTGTGAGACCTAAAAGATCACTAGCCCTTTTACCTTTTTCAGTGAATGGAGCTTTTGTCATCTTGCCCAACAAACAAAGTTCACATACCTCATATGATTCAAAATTGAATGAGTCCAAGAATCCATTATTATGGAGTTTGGATATGTGGTTCTAATTTATGTGGCCCAAATGACAATGCCAGAGGTAAGTTGGGTTCATATCATTTGATTTGAACCTTTTAGTATTTATATTATAAATGGGCATTTCAAATGAGGATATCAAGTCCATTACTCAATGTGCACTAACATAACATATATCATTCAAATAAATAAAACAACTTTTTTCATTTATTATAAATGTAAAACCCTTCTTGTCCAAACAAGAAATAGAAATAATATTCCTGTTAATAGCAGGCACAAAATAACAGTTCTCTAACTCAATGATAATGTAACCTCTGTTCCCGTATATATGTATTTTCCGTATATTTTCTGTATTTAAAATTTTATAACTTTCTTCTCGCTTTTAAATTCTTTTTCCAACAATTACATTTTCGATTGATTAAATTTTAAAAAAAATATTATTCTGGTTTCTAAGAAATTTTTTATTTCATTTTATTATTCGAAAATTATACTTATTTCGAATAATGGTGTATTTTAATTTATTGATCGACTATTTATATTATATATTGTTTGGTTTATTTTAATAAATCTTGTTAAACTCGAATTTGCATTTTGATATACTATTATCAGTATTATTTTTGTTAGTGTTGTTATTTTGCAGTATCATTGTTTTTATTGTTAATATTATTATTATTATTATTATTATTTTATTTTAAACCGATCATACTCTATTTTATACGTATTCATTTTTTGGTTTAATGTACATGTATATATGTATGTTTTATAAACCCTATAATCCTACTTGTTTTCTTATTGGATTTTCAAACTCAAAACCCTATAGCTTATCTCTTATTGGACTCAAACCTGCTATCCAATAACCCTAAACCCGCAACCCTACGATATATAAACCTAACCTAGGTTAACCCTAACCATAAATACTCTTGAAACCTATTTTACCTAGCAGCCTGTTATTGTTCATCTCCTACATCCGAACTGCCTCTTCATCTCCCTGTGTTCGTCACCCACCTTCGACACCACCCTTTCCCCTCATCCTCATCTTCATCACCACCTCGCCGTCGACCCGTCAACCTCTTCATCCTCATCCCCATACCCCTGCACCTCGATCGAGCCCATCGTCTTCCTCTTCGTGAACCCACCGCCTTGCCATTACCGAACCCATTACTCATCCCCTGGTGCTCTTCGTCATCGTCATCCCCTACCACTACTCACCCCCCCTTATCACCTTGCCATCCCCAAGTCCTAGAAGCTTCCCCCGCCATCGCTCCTCTATTTCCCTTCCGAAAATAGAGTGCCTTGCCACCTCTTATCGCTGCCGTTGCCTTCGTCGATTGCTCCACAGTCGAGCCTCGACGTCGCTGCCGTCTCGCCGCCACAGTGCTGCCCACGGTCGTCGCCGCCAGTCGCCAGTCAAAGCTCCTGCCATCGCTGTGTTGATCAAGAAGATAAAGAAGGAAAAGGGCTGTTTTGAATCTCAGCCATCCGATCTCATCAAGATCGTGACCATCATCAGATCAGATCTGATCTCCATCATCTTGATCAAATCAGGGCAATCTCAGTCGTCTGATTGTCTTGATCTTGACTGCCATCAAGATCCGCGCTGATTCGATCCATCCGATCTTGATCGTCAAACAATGCCTTCATCTAATCAAGGCAAGTATCTTCTTGTACAATTTGTTGTTCTAGTACAAGCTTTTATTTGAAAATACTGCAAGTAGATCGTAGTTGTGATTCTCCTTTGGCTTATCGTTTGATGATCTTATTTTATTCAATATCAACTCCATGATCATAAGGGTCACAATCTTTCGTTGATATATTTGTTTCACAATTTGTTGGATCCATTTATCTCCTAATTATTTGAACACATGAAACTAAGAACCACTTGTAGATGTATGTTGTATGATGTATGTGTTGATCTTACCTTCTTTGAGTTGAAAAATAAATTTGACTTGCTGATTTGATATAAATTACACCCTAATTTGCATCACACATTAATTTTGACTCATATTAGTTACTAATCATGTCACTTTCTGTACAAAAGAAACAACTATGTTGCTGTTCCTGTTTTTGCTTGGTGTTTCAACCCTGATAACATCAGAATTTGGACTTGAGTTCTAAACATGAAATGTAGCCCCAGATGTCTAGTTTACTAACCTTTTGATGGAATTGAATTCCGAGTTATAGTTTGTGATTTATCGCAGTTTTACTGCTGCTGTGTCGTAGAATTCTAGATTCTTAAATTTGCTGCATCACTTTAATTTACAATTAAGTTAAATATGCTACCTGTAAGATAATGATTTGGAATTTTGTATGCTGATACTAGACACACTAGAGAACATTCCCTAATTTTTCTGGATTAATTAATAAATTTTCAGACCTATTTCATACTTATAAACACAATTTTACAAATTCTGGTTGAACATGAATTATGTGTAGTTTGCTGTTTTGACTCCAGTTGTTACCACTTCTATGTATCTAGTTTATATGCGCTGGAACCGGTAGGGAGTCTAGTTTCTAGATTTTCTGACGGATCCAAATTTGCATTCTTATAGCAACGGAAATCTCAGTTTTGGTTCAGCAACGTTATACTGTCCAGAATTGGAATTCTCATAGTTCTTGATAATTTTAATTTGTTTTGACCATCGAATATGCCTTCTAACTATCTTAAACTTGTTCCATGTTCTTGCTCATTTTTACTTGCCCTGTTTTGCACACTTTCATGCTTATCTGGATAATAATAATAAATAACAAGTCGGGGTTTAGGAGAAAGACCATAGTAGTGGACAATATAGGTAAGTGTACTCAGAAGGGGGCCCGTGTTTCCCACTTGATACTTGTCTCATAAACTAGTTATATTATTATTCGATTCATGAACTAGTTACTATTGATTCATGAACTAGTATATTATTACTCGATTCATGGACTTGTTATTACTTGAATCATGAACTAGTATATTATTATTTGATTCATGACTTGTCATGTTATTATTTGACTCATGAACTAGTTATATGATTACCCGATTTGTGAACATGCTTGCTTGGTACTTGATGCCTGAGTACACTGCCCTATAAAATCCACCACTAGGCCTAAACGTAATTGTTTGTATGTAGCAATCATGTGGTAAATGAATGGGATGCATGAAGTGCTACTTAGATAGAATTGAACAATAGACTTAAGAATAACTTGATACTTGTACACACTTGATACCCTACTTGATACTTGTTACTTGACACTTGTACGTGATACTTGTTACTTAATGCTTGATACAATTATATGCTCACTTGCCACTTTTTCTTGCTACTAGTATTTGTTATCCAATCCTGTTACTTGAGTTATCTTACTTGCTAGCTAGTCTCTTAAACTTCACTACTTTTTGCATCCTTGTCAAATCATGTTGTATACTCTTGATTTCATATCTTGTTTCATACTTTCTTGCACTTATTTTCATATCCTTGCTTGTACTACTTGCGACCTTAACTTGCACTAAGGGCGTTTGTCATGTTTCTCTATTTTCTTCTGCATGATAAATACAGATTTTGGAGATCAATTGCCTGCTGGAATTGGTGAGCAAACGTTCTAGGCTTCACTTGGGGAAAACTTGCTTTAATTACTTTGTATTGAGTTTATTAAATTTTGTTCCTACTTGAAGCTTATAACTGGCTTGTAGTCGCGAAGTTTTTACTTTTGATCCAGATCTTGAGATTATTTGGGATATTTATATTTGTTTCAAATGTTTTCTGTTGATTAATAAATTATTCATGCATGCGTGGTTGAATATATTTTTTCTATATTTCTTGTTATGGTGTTGAGTCGATCCTATAGATTATGAATGATGAAAATCATTTGCTGGGTTTTGTCATGCACTCATATTCCGTATTCCTTTTGGGAAGTCGGACGTGACAGGTAAGCCCAGTGGGCAATGATAAATGATAATTTCCTACAGCAAAGCAACAACTTTTGCTCCATTTTCAACTCGTATGTCAACTTCGCCCTTAGCTAATGGTCTACTCCTTTTGAGATCCTGTACATTTTCACAAATGTGACATCCACATCCAATATCTAATACCCAAGATGCAGAAGTAGATAAATTGACTTCTATAACAAAAATACATGTAGTAGAAGTCTCACTTCCTTTCTTCTTCTTAAGCTCCTCCAGGTACTTTGGCAGTTTCTCTTCCAATGTTCGGTCTCACCACAGTGGAAGCATGTGCCCGCCTTGGCAACCCCACCCTTAGGTTTCAAGGCAGAAGTGTTAGGCTTGAAATTGCGCTTACCCTTCCCCTAGCCCTTGGGTTTCTTAATCTGCTTTTTGCCCTTACCCTTACCTTTGGCCTGTTAGACTATCATAATGGTCTTTCCCTTACTAATATTTTATTCAGCAGTTCTCAACATGCTTAGCAGTTTTAGCAGAGGTTTGTCAATTTCATTCATGTTGTAGTTCATGATGAAATGACTATAACTTTTCGACAGTAATTGCAGGACCAAGTCAGTGGCCAACTCTTGACCCAAAGAAAAACCAAGCCTTTCTAGGTTCTCTATGTACCCAATCATCTCGAGCACATGAGTTCCAGCATGGCTTCCTTCTGCCAGTTTGCACTGAAACAATGCCTTTGAGACTTTAAACCTCTCATGCCTAGCCTGCTCTAGATAGAGCCTCTTGAGGTGCACGATCATATCATAGGCATCGATATTCACAAGTTGCCTCTGAAGCTCAGAGTTCATGGTGGCTAGCATGAGACAACCAATGTCCAAGGCGTCATCTTGATGCTTCTTATGAGCATCCTTTTCGGTGCGAGGGGCACTTGTAGCTAGTGGCTCAGAAATAGGCTTCTCTAGAACATACAACTTTTTCTCATGCCTGAGGACTATCCTCAGATTCCTATACTAGTCTCGAAAATTTATCCTAGAAAGTTTTTCCTTTTCAAGGACAGATTGCAATAATAGGTTATTTGATGTGTTGGATGTCATGGTAATCTATCATCAGAAATACGCAAAATAAATATTTTTTCATTGAAATATTTAACAGAAATATGCAAAGTAAGAATATTTAACCATCAATAGAAATATACAGAGTATGTATCATGACATTGAAATATTTAATAAGGCCGTTTATTAAATATATCTCCTACTATATTTTATTCAAATCAACGCCCCTCAGCATTGACTTGGAAAAACCCATCGTAAGGTTTTCTAGTAGGCCAAGATCCATATTTCACCTTGTTCTGAGTCAACTTTGGCTGATCACCCAAAATTCAGTTATTTAAGTAGGGAACACTTCCCAATTACATCGTATGCAACTCTTGGATAGTTGAGTGAATAATACTTATTCTAATCTATCTCATAGACTAAAGCCCAACAGTATGCCTCTAAACTTTCAATCCTATTGAAATAGCATAGTTAAGTCATACCCAATGGTTGGCAGTTGAATATTACTTTTATCTCATCGTGTCTCACCATGATCGATAAAGGCATCTTGCTTTGGCAAGCCTACACTTATTTGATCCTAACCTAGACGGGTGCCACGCATTGGAAGGCATTATACTATGAATTAATATTTACTTTGAGGAATTTTTGTTATTTTATTAATTTATCTCACCAGCTATTATCCATTAGCATGCAACAAAAAAACAATGCATCTCTACAACATAATAACATAATATATATGTGGCATGGTTGTGGCCCCTAACACATTTATACTCCCAAGCCAATGAGAGTATCAATAACCAAACATAGGGATTATAGCGTCTTCTCCAAGCAGCTTCCCAGTCAAGTTCTAGTATGATTGTCAATATCTTGCTTCCTTGGTGAGATTACATTTACATATAAAGAAAGAATGTACAATCGGAGTGTAGAAAGAAATGATTACATTGAGAATGTAGAGAGCAAGGCACAACACGCAGGCCGTCTTCAAAATACCAAAATATAAACATATATCACAGAATATAACCATGCATCACAGAACTAAGGCCACAACCACTCACCATGCATCATATAACATAATAAACAAAGAATATGTTGTTATGATTTTATTTAGTTTATTTAAAAGGATTGGTTTTCGGCGAATTAATATTGCCCTACGCAGAGTTAGCACGGGGGTACCGCTGACTAGTCAGTGGGCGGGGGTCAAGGGGAGGCTGCCCCTTGCGGGGTTGCGGGGCAGCTCCCCGGAGCAAATTTTTTCTCATCATTCCTTGCCACCACCAGAGCATGAACTCTTCATCTTTTAAGAAACCCTAACGTCACTTCAAACGACGCAGGTGCATTAAATCTTCATGCTTTAAGAAAACCTAATGTCACTGCAAATCACATCTTACTGCTCCAGGGTTTTCATTGGTTCCAAACTGAGGGCTACTCTGGTCTCGGCATCTATGTTAACAACTAACACATAAACAATTCCTTATATTGCAATGGTCACAAAAATTATATCACTTATGAATCTTTCTTCCAAAAGTGCGGACATATCATGAATAATCACTTATCATATACAACCGAATTATGGCTTCACAAGTGACTATGATACCACTGTTAGGTTTTGAAGGTAATCACAGATTAAATACACAGTGGAAAAATTACAAAAAAAAATATCGAAACCTAGCCATGGATCCATGTAAAAACCATAAATCGTGTTTAGGAGTTATACCTTGAAGATGGATCTGCTGTCTCCACAGTATGCCTCACAATACTTCAATATTGTGGTGCTTCTACGGTATCCAAAAGATCAGATCAAATCAAGCTTTTCCCCACACTGCGTTGTTAGCTGCAGGTAGGAGATGCTCCTCACGATCTCTCTCTCTCTCAAAATTTTTGTGACGGCTAGGGTTTTCTCATGTGTGTCTTTTCCATAGATACGTATCATATATAGGTGCAGAAAATCTACCCTAAGAGAGTAATGAGGTTGTTGGGCTCGCAATCTGACCTGAGTCAGATTTGTGTGTGGGCCTTTGAACTTTAGTCAGCCCATTTAATCTAATTAAATGTCCATCTAATGTCAGGTGTAACTGTAGCGCCCCGAATTTCTAATATAATAACTTAGAAAATACGTGGCACAATCCCAGCATCAACTTCAATGTAACAGTACACATAGCCCAAAAACACAAATAATTTTATTCCAAATTCTTATTACAACAATCTTTTTCAAACACAGCGGAATTACAAACACCTTGAATTACAACATTCTTTTCACAACACTTCTTTTACTAAAATTTTACACAAAGCTCTATTACATCAGTTTGTTTCCAAAACTATCTCAAGCATCCAACCTCCAAACTCTAAGCAACAACTTGTAACATATGAGGCTAGAGATGATCCCTAATCCCCAAAACTAAAGGGGTCAGCCATAAATGGTGTGAGTGACATAAAACAATCAACATAATTTAATTGTAAAACATAAGGTCATCAACAACATGTATTAACCACAATGATAAATGAATGAGGAATAACAAAGATGTAAAGCATGGAAACATCATAGAATGAAAACAACAAGTGCATCTAGTCTAAGTGTCAAGTGTAGGAAAACTGGAAAACTCATGCATAAAACCAAGTCAAGACAACACAAAATCTATATGCGGACTCTCTAATGCATACTTGTCGAAGTCTATGCATCCCATTCTACATAGGTTCGGTGCAAGCCCTTAACGTCTTCACATTATAGGGTTCAATCCCCCGCTATGCAACTATTCCTATCACGATGACTACTACGAGATAAAGATAAACTGTGAGAATTAGCCCATGCTTGATAATTTCGGAGATAGATCCCACATCTCAGGTATTTTACCTAGATAATTCCGGAGATTATCCCACATCTAAACATAGACACATCATCACATGAATACCCCATGTGTGTCGCCTCGACTTTGATAATTCCGGAGATCAATCCCACACCGCAAGCAAATCACTTGGATAATTTCGGAGATATATCTCACATCGTAGGTAATTTACCTGGATAATTCCGGAGATAAATCCCACATCTCAAGTAAGTTACTTGGATAATTCCGGAGATCAAATCCCACATCTAAAGCCATACTGAGGTGCATAACCCATGTTCCCGTTCATCATATCACCACTAGTGCCTGTCCTTACCATTTGGGATATTTAATTACTTAAAGAATCTCCTAGAGTTGGTGTACCCTACCGGCCTAAACTCAAAACTGACTAACTGAAATGCCTCACGGGTCTCAACAAAATAACTCAACATCGGTATACTAGGGTCACTCACCTCTAGGGACTCAAACTCAAAGTCTTAATTAACTTTCCACTAAACAAAATTAGCTCCACTGAATATCTCAAACCAAATTCTTAACTGAAGACAAAGTATAGACTGAATTATCTGAAAGCCAATCATTTGAAAGAACACTCAAGTTTATGAAAACTCATCAGTACCAGTCGACTTATTACTGTAGTAGGTCGACTGTTCAGAGGGAAAATGTCCATGATTTTGAGAAAATAAGTTAAGTAATATAAGTTGACTTACCAACAATATAAGATGACTTATAAAAATCATAAGTTGACTTACCAGATCATAAGTAGACTTATAAAAAACATAAGTCGACTTAAAGGAGACATAAGTCGACTTATAAGAACATAAGTCGACTTATAAAAACATAAGTCGACTTACCAGAGAGAAAATTCCAGAAATCTTTAAGAAAATATTGTAAGTGTTATAAGTCGACTTGCAAAGTCATAAGTCGACTTAAAATAGAATATAAGTCGACTTAAAAGGTCATAAGTCGACTTACCAGAGAAAAATCTACGATAACTTTGAAAAATAAATTCTAAGTGTACCAGTCGACTGAAAAGGGTCCTAGTCGACTGTCCAGAGCGGATTTTCAAGAAAAACTAAAGATACAGCAGCTGGGTCGTACCAGTCGACTGAATAGTAGACCAGTCGACTGTTGGCCTACAGTTTTCATAATTTAGATCTGAATACAATAATCAAAACTGATGTTTTTCTAAAGATTCCTTGTTTATGAAAATAGTTCGTATTCAGGCAAAATGAAAATTCTCAAATATTCTTCATTATGGACACATTACTCAATCATACAATATCTCAAAACTCAATTCTCATGTTTTCAATTCCTAATTCTTTCATTAGGGTTTCTCGACACTGAATTTCTTTACAACTCATAGCCAAGATCTGATTTGAAATCACAAGATCCAGATGTTCACCATCCGATCATGACCATACACAAATCTTAACATACTTTCTAACAATACGATTTTATAAACCAAGATCTACTATTCATTCATAGATTTCACATACATGGTACAAACAACAACCTTTGCATCGTTCTCATGCAAAATACTCTAACTAAACAACATATCAAACAAACAACCAACAATCGTTCCCATGAATCACTTCACAAACAAAGTTCATATCATTCACAAAGTCAAAACAAAACAAAACAATGTCACTCACATAAATCAAACAACAAAACAAATTTAAATCACTCACCTTTGAATTGAAAAGATCCAACGAAAAGCCTTCCTTTTTGCGAGATCCAAAAATTCTCCTCTTGATCACCAAGAAAATAATAATATAATAAATCTAGAGTTGTGCAGCGAATGATGGCTGCACGTCCTCTTTTATACAGGCCGGGATTGAAAGGAATTAGGGTTTTGAAGTACTTTTGCAAAATAGTCCTTTTTCAATTTATTACTTCACATATATAACCTTTCTTAGTTAAAATAAGTTAAATAAATCAAAACTAAATAAAATCCTTTTACCACTAAGTTTTCCAACAACCCAGCACAGCCCAGAGATAAGAAAATTTCGGATTTACACTCAGGGTGGCAATTTTGCACAAAAGCCCTCCCTTTTGTAATATTTGCAATTACATCATAAAATATTCGTAAAAATCCAGAAAAATCCAAAATAATATCTAATAATACATATTATATTTTCCAATCAAAATATTTGACTTTTACTCTCCAGAAAACATTTGTACAAGATTCTGCATGAATTCCATATTTGCAAAAACACCCTTTTTGTTTAAATCTTCACCAAATCGACTTTAAATAAAGTCTAAATATATTTAAATTCAAATGATAACCATGAAGAACCAAAATGTTAGTAAAAATGAATTTTCATAATTTATTCAAGATTTAAACGACTTTTTTCATAAAAGCCCCCTCCCTTTCGAGGTATTTATAAAAATAGTTTCTTTACTCAGAAAAATCCCAAATTTTAGAATATACTCCATAATAAGTATGAGAACTTATTAAACATATAAAATTGTATATTTACACCAAAATTATTTGCACGTGTTTCGCACGTGTAAAGAAAAGATAGATCTTTACAAAATATTTATTAAATCTCCAGAAAATCATTTTAATTCATTTTCAAATCTTTAAATTAATATTTGAAAATATGGGGTTCTACAGTAATGCCCTACCCCAAACTCAGACAATTTATACAATTTATCGGACAAATTATTTATAGTATAGTACAACTGCCCACCACAAACCGCCCCTCAAAAGGTGGTTCACCTGATTGGTGACTCTTGATCATAGGCTATATTATTTATTATTATTTTAATTTAGTTCAATTCCCAATATAGGATTATTCAAACCCATTCTCTTTCTCTTTCTCCTGTGAGAAGCACAATGCCCGTATGTGGGCCCCTTGCTTTCCACGTCATCAAGACAAGACACATCAGCTCTGTCTTCTTCCTGAACCCGGGTGGCCCCCACCTGGTGATGTCATCATGACATCACCGCAACATCACAACAGCATAGGCTGCTGTCTTTCAACGTGTGGGCCCCCCTATTCTCAAATAATTACAAGTTTTCCATTACACCATTATATATATATATATATATATATATATATATATATATATATATATATATATATATATATATATATATATATTATATTTCTTTTAAAATTACAGGCCTTCAACAGGTCCCCAATTAAATTCATCTTATGAACTTAAATCACAATTTCGGTCCATTCTAAGAGTGACCCTATAGGTTCTCATTACGTTGACAGTAATACTAAAATCATATTCTAGTATTACAAAAAGTGAGCGATTTCTAGCAATACATCACTGCTACTCAAGTAACAGAAATGTCAGTGATTTGACATAACCTATTCGTGATAATTGTTACCATATAGTCTAGTCCATTTATTTAGATATCTTAATTAACCACAAGGCATAAAGTGTGTCACCCTTGTATAGTTCAATCTTTGGTTTCTTGATATCAGGGTAGACTTACTAAAACAAATGAGCTCAATATCTCATATTGACTCATTTGAGATCGGTCGTGCAATTTTCAGTCTCACTCAATCAAGGGACTCATAGAATCACAAAAACATACAAATTGATATTTATAATCTTATGATGGGCATCGAATCACCGAGCCAAATAGATTGCTTCGATTCAATATATAACGACTGATTTAACCATGGAAAGATTGTAAAGCATGATAATACAGTGGTTCAATCAATTGAAACTTATAAAGGGCATTTTTCATGGACATGGACGGTAACGAGGTTCAATTACGATAATTAAATATAACTACTAATTTCGGGAGGACAAATAAATTGATTGTACAGAACAATAAAGTGTACAAGATACTTTCCTTAGAGATGACAACTACGAATGTAAAAGAATAACGGGACGAGAGTTTCGATGACAACACGTGCAAACTACGTAGACGAACACACGTGCAAACATAGTAACACGTGCAACCTACTTACTCCGCGACACGGCAAGAGCCACAGCAGCAAGTGGCAACAGCAAGAGGCATAACACCAACAGCAAGAATGACGGTAAGGTAGCAGCGACAATGGAAGGAGGTAGGACTGCGGTAATGGTGAAGAGGAGCAACCTGGGGTTGCTTCAGGGCGGTACTACGGTTTGTTGGAGGGCAGGCAGGGGAATAACAACAACAACAAGGGACGGCGCGACAACAAACAGTGAGAGCAAATGTAGCAAGGGGGCAACACGGGGTGGTGCTCGCTGTGGTGGTCGGCCATGGCAGTCGGGGTGCGATCGGTGGTCGGCTGCGACTGCGGATGCGGCAGGAGGCAGCAGGATCGAAAACGAAGAAAAGGAAAGAGGAGTCTGCGAGGAAGGTGGTTGGCGAGGCAATGGTGGAGGCAACGTGGTGCAGTCGATGGCTTCTATGGGTGCTCTGTTGGGTTTGGGAAAACGGGGGAGAGAGAGAGAGAGAGAGAGAGAGTGTGAGTCGGGGAGAGAGAGAGTGCAGGGGGAGGGTTTTATTATTAGTTTATTTTTATAAAATATATTGTGGTGTTAAATAGTGGGAAATTACTTTAGGGTTAGTGGGGTAGGTTATAAGAGTTGATTAATAGCTTTGATGGTGTTGTAAATAGGAGAGAGTGGGGTCAGTTATAATATGAAGAGTTGGGGGGGGGGGATTTGGCTGTTGTGTTTTTATTTGGGTTTTGGGTAGATAATAGGGCATGGGCTTAAGTTGGGCTAGGAATTCAATTAGGCTAAGAATGAACTATGGGCTCATAAACTATAGAGTAGGTTGGGCTTTGATAAAAATAAATTACGGAAGAATTTAAGATACAATAATATGAAGAAAAAAAATAAAATACAATTCCGTATAATCGAAAACAAGGTTACAGTAGGATCGGGATCAGTGGCTAGTTTGATCGTTTCCCACAGACGACATCAATCTAATGTTGCTGTTTTTGGGTGTGGGATCAACAGATAGTGACTTCTTTTGTTGGAGAGGGAAAGCAGATCTTTGCCGCCAATCTAATCCTGATGAGAGGCTAATATGTGGTTGGATGTTGTGGATCTGGTGGTGGTTGATCGCTGCCGAACATCTGCAAAATGCCTGAAACACCGGGAGTATTCCCCGCCACAGGCCCCCGACAATCAAGTTAGTAAATCAGAGTTTAAAGTGGGATATGTGGTAAAATTTTGATTACAGACCTTGTAACAATGAAGGTAGACATGTATTTATAGGCCAGTGAGAATCTGTTAGAGAAAGATTCCCAGTTGCCTAATTAGATTCTGCATATTAGGGATCTGATGGGGCAGTTGATTTTAGGGGATTTGATTACTCGTCATAATTGACTAGTCAACTGCCCCCTGGTGGGCTAAGTGGAAATGGCTGGCCTGCGGAAAGCCCATGAACTGTCCTCAGGCTTGAAGCTATTCATGAAAATGTTATCTTGTCTCTGTTTGCCTCGTGATCCGTGTTGGGATCGAACGATGGGGATCGACCACAATTTTTACTCGTATCATAGTGGAAATTGGTCGTGCACCAAGTGCACGTGACTAAGTGGACATGCTTAGTATTGCAAACAGTGGAATGAAAACAAGAAATCAAAAATATGAAGAATAAAATAATAACTTATGCAAATGTAGAATGAGCCGATATGCGGTAGAAAATTGAATTTTTTTTATATGCACCACCAATTAGAAAGCCAATGCAAACAAAAAAGTGAAAATATTAAATATAATGATATTAAATATTACAGTTAGTCATTAAAAAAAGAAAAACAAGATAATCCTAAATATAATTGGTCCGGAAGAAATGAATGTAAATTTAGAAACTTTTTTTAAAAAATATTTTAAAAGAACAAAATAAATCATAAAAATCTTTATTATCATAAAACAAATCTTAAAATTTGTAACAAGTATCCTAAAACAAATCTTAAAATTTGTAAAAAGTGTCTCCCATGGAAATTCTTTAATGGCAGTTCGTGATCTGAGAAGCAGATAATAAAAAGTTGATAGAAATTCTGGAAGTAAAAAAATCTTATACAAATAATTAGAGCCACTTGATTTGCACACCCTCACTGCAAGAGATTTCGTATGTTTGTTCAAAATACACATAGTTTCCCCAGCTATAATTCTGATGTTCATTGTTCCCAAAAGCCGCATAACCTACACAACCTACCGACACATAGAATATGGCGGTAACTCCTATCCCATATACAGTTGCATTTTTCATTGTTTTGTTCTCTGATGGTAGTGATTTCAGATGACAACACTGTATTTAACCAGAACTGTTGCAACTTAAATAATAAATATGGTAGTTAATAAGAAATAAACATGATACGAGAATATATATATATATATATATATATATATATATATATATATATATATATATATATATATATATATATATCAGTTTGAGGTATTTTCAAAAACTTCTCAGTAAATTAGATTTCCCTACTTATATATGTGACATGCAAATTAGTTGCATATAGCCATCTTTGTTGTCTATAGCCACATCTATCTAAGAGGGTGTTTGATACGCGGTAATATACAAGGAAATCTAGGATTACTCTATAATAGAACTTAATAATTTTTAGTAGTTGCCTACAACACATCTTTGTTTGCATGCATATAACATGTGAAACTTGTGTGAGTAAATGCACCGAAGACCTTGTCTGACTTTGAAACAATCTGCACTTGAGTAAACACATGAAGAAAATATCTTTCAATAGATTTGTGCAAGCCCATGGACATCTTATACAAATTGACTTTAAATATTTTTTCTTAGATGAAAACTTTCTCAGCCAATTACATTTTACCCACATAATTACTTTTCTAGTTCTCACATTTCAGTAGCACAAAACACTAAAATTTTGAACAGTAATAATGTGTGACTAATGTTTAACGTCAAAGATTTCATAATAGCTTGTTTATTAATTTAGCTGAGCAATTAGAACTCACCTTCTCCTGAGCAAAATTTCCTCACAGAAGAAAAACGATTCCTGATTTCTTTTGTGAAATTGTTCATATTACAGCATTAGTAAATGGCTCCATTACCTTCTTAGCATGCGTATCAGCTTTGAGGGTTCCTCACTGGCATCAAAATAGTAAAAGAAATGTGAGGAAAACAACAAATTACGGAGAAACAGAAAAAGGCCATTTCTCATCGAAAGAAAATCAAAATGAATATAAGCAATTCAAATATCCTTTAGAAGTGAATACGACACTGATCACATCATTCAAGAAGCTTAGGATTTTAGTAAGATATGGAGAGGATGAATTCACACCTTAACAAAATTAAATATAGTAGCGAATGGCAATCCTGGTAGAGAAAAGTGAAAACACCAGTAAAAAATCTCTTAA
The DNA here is from genome assembly GCA_017893485.1 of Hemerocallis citrina. Classification (NCBI taxonomy): domain Eukaryota; kingdom Viridiplantae; phylum Streptophyta; class Magnoliopsida; order Asparagales; family Asphodelaceae; genus Hemerocallis; species Hemerocallis citrina. The sequence goes on along the minus strand of CM030362.1, from coordinate 165,142,510 downwards.
ATGAGGGGGCAGCTCCTCTTCCTTTTGTATTGGTGTTTGACAGCCTAAACATGATGTTATGTATTGTACAGGAGGCAGAATTGAAAGTCTGGGTAAATGTTAGGATTATTTCTTGTATACTTGTAGTTCAGATTAAAGATGGTGCAGTCGACCGACCATAATGCTGTGTTATTTTGGCTCTCGATTTGTTAGATCGTTTCAGCCCAATCTTCAACTCCAAGGCAGATTATATGGCTCCTATTCTGTTACTTCTTCTACAGGATATATCAGACGACTTAACCTTAGATTCTCTCCATTCTTCTTGTATATATTCTTGTAGCCTCCAATATGAGAGGTAAGAGAAAAAGAGTGTTTCATTGATTATTTTCTCCATTGCAAAGAGAGGCTTGAGAGACATAGTTCTTGATGAGTGAGTTTAATTTCTTGTATTAAGTAAATCAAACTTCTTATAATCTTTTGTAGTTGAATATTATATCTCCCTATATTTTCCTCAGAATTAAGCGAAAGCTAACCAGGATAAATCATCGTTGTGTTTGTGTTGGATTGGTGGATCTATTTTGTTTGGTTGTTCAATTGATTCATCTCATCTACCTCGCCTTCCTCATTACTCTAATCAGTTTCGTTGTGCCACATGTGTTCGTCGACATCCTAATGCTTCATTGATTATTTTTACTCGTAATACTTTTCAGTTTATTTGTTGAATGCTATTCGTTACTCTTCTTTGCCCCTATAATATCTATCATTAAGAAATCTCGCATATGTCTAATGCATGTTTGTATTCTCGCAATCAATTGAACCTGTTAAATTATTTTTTTATATTAATATTACACTCGTATAATACTTTTGATATGAGGATGACTCCATCCATGCTCCAACCAAGCATGATTAGCTAGTCACAATCTTCCTACAGGGATTTCAGAACTACATATTCGTATATTGAACATTATAGTTATAGTTAAATGAAAGATGTTGATCAGCATACATTGTACATAATTGCATGCATACACATGCACACGCTCAAACTTATGATGCATTAAGTTTCTCTTGATTTCTCTGACTGTTGATGTTTTCATGTAAGGTGTTCTTCTACTCAACGTTGTTCAGAATGGTGTGCACCTTTTATATCTTAATTTAAACTGACTTTTGTCCAGGGTGTGTATTTTAATGAGCATTTTAATTATACATTTATTTTTTTGTGTGGGAAACCTTGTTGAAAATATTTTTTGCAAATTTTCCGGGCCTAATTCCGGTGGGCTCAGGCTATCGACTGTGTTGGATAGTGATTAGACTATGTTCCTCTTGTCGAGTACTATTCCGTAATGTACTCGTTTGCCAAAAAACGGATTCCGTATGAATGAGAAATGTTGGTCCAAAGTTGGGTACTTGAAATGTACTAACTTGGAAATTTGGAGAAAATGGATAGTCCCACATCGAAAGTTGAGAAAATTTTCTTTAGTATATAAGCTAAAGAAATAGACTAAAGGGCGTAGCCCTGGGGTTACCACTAAGGTGTGGTGGAGAGAGGACCTAGCCAAAGTTACAAACACATACACGCGCGAGCGCGCCTGGCCAGGCCCCGGCCTCGGCCTCGGCTCAGCTCGGTTCAGTTTTGTTTGGTTATGACCAGCCTAAATTATTTTTTGCCGCACTCCAAATTTTTTCTGGGATCCAGTTCTCTCCCTTCTGTTTAGGCTTTTGGAATTCTGTAACTGATGCCATAACTCTTTAACAGCATAATAATGGATCCATCAATTTTGTTTTTGTGTCGTTACTCTGCTGTTACAGAGTAATGGATCCATTGGTTACGCCTCTGATCTCCTATAAGTCCAGTCAATTTTGTTTGTCATTTTACACAATTTTTTAAATTTACATTCTCCTTATTTTTCATCCTTGGAGTCTGTCTGAGAGTACAATGCGATTGCTAGTTCACTACTGTCTATGAAGCTTGAGTGCTGCTCTTCAGAGAAGGTAATACAGTTGTATCCTGGGAGGCAGTTTGTCAACAACTGTCACACTACAGGGCAAATTTTGCTTTAAGGACAGAGATTTTCATCTCGACTCTGTATCGAATTGTCTGGTTTGATTTTTATTCCTGTAATTTGACTTCTTCACCGAGATCATTAGAAATATTCTATTTTACGGAATTCAAGTTCTAACAATCTTAAAGCAAATTTTTTTTCTCTATTCTAACAGTTTTTGTGAAGAATATTTACATATGATATTTACCATTTCGGAAAAAAAACAAATTCCTAACAATTGAATTTTAACTGTTTTAGAAAAAATGGAAGGCAAACAAACTGAGAATGTCAATGGACTGCTCAATGCACAAACCCCAGTGACCCAGAATGTGGCTGCACAACTAGTTGCGGCACAAATGGTCATTCTGCCCACACATATAACTCTGGGAGAAAAGCATGAAAAGTTCAATGGAACTGAATTCAAAAGGTGGAAAGGAAAGATGCTTCTACCTGACCACCTTGAAGCTGGAAAGGTTTCTGACTGAAACTGCCCCTATGCTGGCACCTATGGATGCGCACTCTATTGCTGCTGTTGATGCATGGACTCAAGGTGATTATCTATGCAGAAATTACATCCTGAACGGTTTGGTAGACCCGCTCTACAATGTGTATTGTCTTCAAGACATCCAAACTTCAGTGGGGGTCTTTGGAGAAGAAGTACAAAACCGAAGATGCTGGCTCCAAGAAGTTTGTAGTTGGCAAATTTCGGAACTACAAGATGGTTGAGTCCAAGACTGTTGCGAGTCAAATTCAGGAGCTGCAAGTGATAATGCACGAAATTGTTGCAGAGAACATGATGTTGTGTGAACCATTCCAGGTATTTCAGGTTGCAGCGTTCATTGAGAACCTTCCACCTGGATGGAAGGACTTCAAGAACTACCTCAAGCACAAGCAAAATGAAATGTCTCTTGAGGATCTGATTGTCAGGTTACGGATTGAAGAGAACAATCGCAAGGCTGAAAAGTCCTATGAAAATCACTCCAAAGAAAAAGCCAACATGGTGGAGACGAACAGAAGGGCAAAAAGAGAAAGTTCTTGCCATAGGGTTCGAACAAGAAGCCTATTGCAAAAAGGTTTGCTGAAAAATGCCACAAGTGTAGTATGCTTGGGCACAAGATATCAGAATATCGCAGCAAGGATGACATCCGCACTGGACCTGGAAAGGTGAAAGGGAATGAGAAAGCCCATGCGCACATAGCTGAGAACCTGTCCACTGGTCTCTCTGACTGGGACCATTGTGCTGTTGTATCATAGGTCAATTGGTGGGGAGTAATCCTTGTGAGTGGTGGTAGGATACTGGAGCCACCATGCACATCTGCTTGGACAAGGATATGTTCACTTCATACCAAAAATGCAACAAGAATGAACAGTTGTTCATGGGAAATTCTTCCACCTCAAAGATTGAAGGAACAGGAAAGATAGTGTTGAAGATTGTAGTGCCCCAAATTTCTAATATGATATCTTAGAAATAAGTGGCACAATTTCTAGCATCAACTTCAATTGCAATAGTAAATATAGCCAAATACAGATAATTTTTATTTCAACTTTTGATTACAACACTTGTTTACAAAACACAGCGGAATACAAAATACCATGAATTACAAACTTTCATTTACAACACTTCTTTTATAATTTACATAAGCTCTATTTTCATTCTATCTCAAGCATCCAAATCCCAAGCTATAAGCAACAACCTGTAAAACATGAGGCTAGAGATAACCCTAACCCCCAAAACTACAGGGGTCAACCACAACGGCGTGAGTGACATAAAAAAAAAACATAAATAAAACATAAGGCATAGAGTCATAAGCAACATGTATTAACAGCAAGAAATAAATGAAATAAGAAATAACAGTAAGTAAAGCATGAAAACATCAAGAAATATAAGATAGTAAATAGTCGGACAGGAAAACAACAAGTGAAACTAGACTAAGTGTCAAGTGTAGGAAAAACAGAAATCATTATGCATAAAACCAAGTCAAGAAAACACAATTGCTATATGCTGACTCTCTAATACATACTTGTCGGATTCTATGCATTCCATCTACATAGGTCCGGTGAAAGCCCTTAACGATCTTCACTTTATAGGGTTAAATCCCCCGTTATGCAACTAATCCTACTACGGCGATGGAAAACAAGATTCAGAATACTCCGCGAATGGACACCACAACCCTCGACGCACGAGCATCATGTAAGAATAGCTCTAAAACTTGAGAATCACCTCTCAACCGTGTACCCCACAAATAGGCTTGTGAGGCCCTCGACATGCAGATACACTGAGTACATCCTGTGAATAGGCCCGTCGACCCTCGACACGCGAATGCACACTCAATGCTCCGTGAATAGGCCTGCAGACCCTCGACACGCGAACATACAAATGTCCTCTCAAGACAGAACACAAATAGTCCTGGAACGCATCCGTTGGACTAAACAGACCAAGAGCATATACTAACGTTTCCGAAGTTCCATCACATCTCCACTAGTACCGGTCCTTAAGTTGATTATTATTAAAACAAAAAAAGCCTCATCTCTAGAGTTAGTGTATCCTGCTCAATTTAAATACTCAACAACAATCCCAAGACCCAACTGGTCTAAATCAACAAATCTCATCTGCCAGTTCACAGGACTCCCACTTAACTCCTAGAGATTCACAACTCATCTATGAAGACCAAAACTTTCAATAAAACTTATAAATCTATCGTCAAAACGATTTTGTGAAGAAACTTCTTAAATCAACAAAAATCCAAATCTTATATAAAATTCCAGAATCCAATTAAAATATTAAATCTATTAAATAACTGAAAATCATATTTTTAAGTTGTAGAGTATCACAAAACATCAGTTCCTCTGAAAACACGTATAACTCAAATAAGGTCCAAAAGAATACATTTAAGGCTCCAATATAAATCTCTATAAAACCTTTTTAATCCGTAGCAAAACATCTTTTAAAATAATATTGAAGGAACAATCGATCAAAAGAAGCATCAGAAAACCTAAGAAAACATCAGTCAAAGCGGTAGCAGTCGACTTCATAGGGTAGTCAGTCGACTGTCCCACGTGAAATCCAAACTCAAGAAAATATCAAGTAGTGCAGTGGCGGTCGGCCGCATACTGTAGCCAGTCGACTGTCCCGCGGAAAAATTTGAAGACTCAAGAAAACCACAATCAGAGCAGTAGCAGTCGACTGTGTAATCTGGACAGTCGATTGTCCCGCAGGAAAATCCAACACTTAGAGGAAACATTAATTCAGAGCAGAGACAAACGACTGTATAAGGTAGTCAGTCGACTGTCCCGCAGGAAATCCAACACTTAAAAAAAACATTAATTCATAGCAGAGACAGTCGACTGTATAAGGTAGTCAGTCGACTGTCCCGCAGGAAATCCAACACTTAAAGAAAACATTAATTCAGAGCAGAGACAGTCGATTGTATAAGGTAGTCAGTCTACAGTCCCGGAGAAAATCCAATACTTAAAGAAAACATTAATTCAGAGCAGAGACAGTCGACTGTATAAGGTAGTCAGTCGACTGTCCCGCAAGAAATCCAACACTTAAAGAAAACATTAATTCAGACCAGAGACAGTCGACTGTCCCGTAGGAAATTTCCAGACTCAAGAAAATATTTCAGCCAGGACCTCGACAGTTGACTGTCGACATTGGTCAATCGACTGTCAGACCTCCAGACTGCAATTTAAAGGTTGTGCATGTTTTAACCGATACACGATTCCACTTGTAAAAATCACAAATTTGAAGAACTAATTTCCTGAGTTAATTAATTGTAACTTGTATAACATATAGAAGTTATTAAAACACATCAAAACCTATCAAGATCTCGAAATAAGAGTTTTACCCAAAAATCTTTCAAAACAACATCTTATATACATATATGTTCGAATACGAATTTTAACATCAGTTTAGACTTCAAAAATCCATCAATAAGAGTATTAAAAAGTTTAAAACTATCTCAGAACCAAAACAATTAAAATCCAATCAAATATCCATCAAAACACACGAAAACCCAATTTCTTCGAAAACAACGAAATAAGATATATGTACACATGTTTGTGCGCCAAGAAAACTTCAAAACACAGCAATTAGAAATATTGAAATATTTAGATTTAATCTCAGTACTAAAACCAATCATATCCAATTGAAAACTTCTCAAAACTTTACAAAATCACGAAATCCCCAAATTGGTCATAATGCATAGATCCAAATCTAAACCCCTTTCTCAAACTCTAAGATTTGATTCTTAGATCCAATAGCCATTAAACTCAACCAAAATCATCCATAATAAATTATCCTTGCACATAAGCATCATAACAATTACTAATCAAGTTTCTACTAACCGATAGACCCCCAAATAGAGTTTATGCATTTGTACACAAGTAAAGGTAATCTTTTTATCCACTTTTATGCAATATCATCATACAACACATCATGATAAGTTAAAACAGCAAGTATATGAAGGAAACCATCTTACTCATGATTTCTATTCAGTTCTATAACAATCTCAAGTCAACAAATTAGGGTTTCAATTATCAATAATATAGTTTCATGAAAGGATTCACTTTTAATTCATCTACTCATCTAAACTTCACATATCACCATACAAACTCCTAGCATGCTTTCTAATAGATAGATCATCGTATACAACATACATAAATCAAAACAAAACAAAACATGTCACTCACCTTTTTGAAGAAATCGAACGAAGATAATAAATCAATACGAATGGTCCCTCATTCACAGGAAATCCAAGATCTTTTGCTTTAAAACTCCGAGAAAATAAAAGAATGAAATCCCTTGTGTTGTGCAGTGAAAGACGGCTGCACTCCACCCTTAAATAGGTCGGGATCCAAGGTTTTAGGGTTTTGAATACATTTGTAAAAATACTCCTTTTAAAACACATCTTTACATATATAGATCCAAAAACTTAGAAACTTGATAAAACCAATTTATTTGAGATTTAAAAACAAAAAAAAACCCATCATAAAGTCAGCCGGCACTGTTTAAAAGGTCCAGAAAATGAATTGCTCTTTTACCCTCTAAATGGCAAATTTGCGAAAAGATCTTTTTTTATCAAAACCTGCAAAATAAACCAAATTCATTAAAACAAAACGTAAACTTTTTAACCTTGAGTTGACTAGGCATTATACCCATCCCAACAATTCGAAAATCTGGTGTTTTCACTCCAACTGGTAATTTTACACAAAAGTCCATCTTTTTGTAATATTTGCAAATAGGTCCAATAAATATCAGAAGAATCCAGAAAATTCACAAATAATATCTAATAATAAATAATGATTTTCCAAAAAATTAATTTTTGACTTTGAATTTCCCAAGAAAACATTTGCACGTATTTTACACGTGTAAAAAGATAAATTTTCTGAAAAATCTTTATTAAATCACCAAAAATCATTTTAATTCATTGATAAATATTAAAAAGATTATTTAAAAATATGGGGTATTATATCACTCCCTCCTTAGAATTGTTCTGTCCTCAAAACTACAACTAATAGGGTCCAAACAGAAATAAGCAAAGAAATTGAAATCTCATAAATGGAAACATAGTTTAAGAAATACAATTACACAAGAGAATGTAATCTAACAAAAGAAATACAATCAACTCAAAGAGCAGAACCATACGAAAGAATACAATCATACAAAAGTTTAGAAAAAAACCTTCCAATGCAATCCTCTGACTCCCATGTGGCTCCCGCTGCACACTCTGATACCTTGCCATCGAACCATGCTGCAACAACCTCTAAATCTCTGCATCTAGCTTCTGACCTTCCACCATCTAGTTTAACCTTCCAAGGATCCATGGCTACTCTCTTCTTAGAAGGACATGACCAAGAAAAGCTACCACAAACTTGCAGCTCAAAAGAGACCAATGCTAAATAATTTCCCACCAATCTCGATATCACAGTCCTCGTAATATCGATCAGCAATCAATTCTTCTCCTGATGATGTTGCCACAGTTAATGCTCCGCGTGGAAACACCTTAGGTACCACACCTAAGACTTGCAAAAATTGGACGACACAAATGTATGCAAGAACCAATGTCAAATAAAACTTTTGTTTTTATTCTATTAACCATAACAAATTCTGTTACATAGAGAACGATAATCAAATCTCCAATTTATTCTCAAACAAAATTTTACTTAATATAAAAATGAATGAATTCGAAATTCTTGCACACCCTGGATCACATCCCTGAGTTACCCGCATTCTCCTCAGTCAATGCGAACACTCTCCCCTACCACAGAACATTGCCTCCGCCTGCACCATCCTTCTTCAGCTGTGGACAGTTTGGTCTGAGATGCCCTTCACGACCACACTGATAACAAACCTGCGTCCTCCGAGGCTTGGTGCATGTGCCTGATAATGACCCATAGTTGAAAAAAGTCACGCCTTGAATCGCAGGTGCCTTGTGCACTGGCCTTCTTAACTTGCCCTGCTTCACTGGGAACTCCTTCTCACTCTGACTATCTACTGGCCTCTTGTTCTTGTTCCATGTCTCCTGCTTCTTCTGGAACTGATCCATATCCTCTTCTGTCATAGCTGCTCTCCTGACTAGCTTATCAAACCTCCTGATGCCCAATGGAATCATCTGCGACCTCAAATTCGGCCTAAAGCCCAGCTCGAACTTCTTGGCCTTCTTCTCTTCATCCACAATCAGCTCCAGTGCATACCTTGACAGCTGAGCGAACTTAGTCTCATATTCACGCATTGTCATGCTGCCCTACTGCAGATTCAGGAATTCCATTGCCTTCTTCTCCTGAATATCCAGAGGAAAGAAACGGTCCCTGAACTCATCCAGAAAAGCCTTCCAAGTCACTTGCTGATCTCCAAGAGTCCTCTTCACCGACTGCCACCAAACGCCAGCATCCTTCTCTAACTACATCGCAGCCAATTTCACCTTATTGACTACTGGAGTTTCCAAGACTTCGAAGATCATCTCCAACTGTCTAATCCAATCATCAGCCCTATCTGGATCAGACTGCCCCTCAAACACAGGCGACTTCATCCACTTGAAGGACTCAACCTGCTTGATCGAATCAGCGTTAACAAACACTGGTCCAGCCCCCTGATTTTGATTCTGATTTTGTGCCATATTAGCTGTCATGAATGTGTTCAAGGTCTGATACACTCTGGCAATCTCAGTCTCAAGATCAAGTCCTGCTCCATGTGAACCTTCAGCCCCATCACCATTACCACCATTCCTGGTCCTGGGTCTTGCCATTCTACTGAATACTGCAAAATGATCGTAAGGTTAGAGCATCATAACACAATTCACAACCACATCAATACCCTATGGCAAAACCCCAACCATACCCCAAACCAAAACAGTATATTCTAACTCTATGTGATACTCACACTCTAATCTCCATGCCTAGGTACTCACGCTCTAGTGTCCACACCTAGGTTTATTTTTATACTATGCTTATTATTACTATTGAAGCATGCTCTGATACCAATCTCTATAGCGCCCCGAATTTCTAATATGATATCTCAGAAATACCTGGCACAATTTCCAGCATCAACTTCAATTGCAATAGTAAATATAGCCAAAACACAGATAATTTTTATTTCAACTTTTACTAAAATACTTGTTTACAAAACACAGCGGAATACAAAACACCTTGAATTACAAACTTTCTTTTACAACACTTCTTTTACAATTTACATAAGCTCTATTTTCATTCTATCTCAAGCATCCAAATTCCAAACTATAAGCAACAACCTGTAAAACATGAGACTAGAGATAACCCTAACCGCCAAAACTGCAAAGGTCAGCCATAACAGTGTGAGTGACATAAAAAGAAAACAACATAAATAAAATATAAGGCATATAGTTATAAGCAATATGTATTAACAGCAAGAAATATATAAAATAAGAAATAACAGTAAGTAAAGCATGAAAACATCAAGGAATATAAGATAATAAATAGTAGGGCATGAAAACAACAAGTAAAACTAGACTAAGTGTCAAGTGTAGAAAAAACATGAATTATTATGCATAAAACCAAGTCAAGAAAACACAATTGCTATATGCTGACTCTCTAATGCATACTTGTCGGATTCTATACATTCCATGCTACATAGGTCCGGTGCAAGCCCGTAACGATCTCCACTTTATATGGTTAAATCTATCGTGATACAACTAATCCTACTACGGTGATGGAAAACAAGATCCAGAATACTCCGCGAATAGGCATCATAGCCCTCGACGGGCGAGCATCAAATAAGAATAGCTCTAAAACTGGAGAATCACCTCTCAACCATGTACCCCAGGAATAGGCTTGTGAGGCCCTCGACGTTCAGATACATTGAGTACATCCAGTGAATAGGCCTGCCGACCCTCGACACGCGAATGCACCCTACATGCTCCGTGAATAGGCCTGCAGACCCTCGACACGCGACATACATATGTCCTCTCGAGACAGAACACAAACAGTCCTGGAACGCATCCGTTGGACTAAACAGACCAAGAGCATATACTCACGTTTCCGAAGTTCCATCACATCACTAGTGCCTGTCCTTAAGTTGATTATTACTAAAACACAAAAAAGCCTCATCTCTAGAGTTAGTGTATCCTGCCGGACTTAAATACTCAACAACTACCCGAAGACCCAACTGGTCTAAATCAACAAATCTCATCTGCCGGTTCACAGGACTCCCACTCAACTCTTAGAGATTCACAACTCATCCATCAAAACCAAAACTTTTAATAAAACTCACAAATCCATCGTCAAAAGGATTTTATGAAGAAACTTCTTAAATAAACAAAAATTCAAATCTTATATAAAATGTGGCATTCCAAGCTCCTGACATGTCGTTGTAGATCACGTGACACCAAGCGACGATCCGAGCAGGAAAAAAAGAATGAGACACCAAGATCAAAGAGGGTATGGGCTCCAAATAGAGATAGGTAATAATGCAAAATGGATATAAGGCTTGAGCTTCATTCTTCATAATTAAAAGATAGAATACATATCAAAACTAATGGCTTTTGACAGAAATAATAACACAACAAATATCAATAATAATAATATCAATAATAACAGAATAATAATAACAATAATAAAAATAAATTTAACAATGATAATAATAAAGTTAGTAATAATAGTAACAAAATAATAATAATAGAAATAATAATAACAGAAATCAAAATCATCATAATCATACAGGTAATAATAACATAATAAAAATATCGACAATACTAATAATAACGATAACACATACATGACATAATAGAATTCAACACACTCATGAAAATAATGCAATAATAATAATAATGATAGCATTAAAAATGATATCAATAATGATAATAAATAATATGATGATAGCAATAATAACAATAATATCAATAAAGTAGCAGTAATAATAATAAAAATAATAACAGTAATAAAGGTGATGAAAACAATAATAATAACATAAATTGAAATGACAGTAATATTAATAATAATAACGAAAATATTCTTTTACCATCAGTTTCAGTATATAAGTAACGAGTCTTGAAATATCAATTAGTAATAGGTAGAAAATCCTGCCTCCTTAACATCAAGTTGCATATTTGCCTTCACGACATCAGGTTGCAGGTTGCCGTCTGGGTATTCGGCTGCACATTTTACCTCGTCGATATCCAGTTGCAATTTGCCTCCATTGACATCGAGTTGCATATTTGCCATCTCGACATTAGGTTGCACCGAAGTGGTGAAATATATATAAATTGAGCATGCTACGGCTTAAAACAAATGAATAATAATAATAATAGCAACGATAAAAATAATAATATCAATAAAAATAATAATAACAAATATCGATACTAATAACAATAAGAATAACCATGATAATAGCAATGATCATAACAACAATAATAACAGAAGTCGCAAAAAGAATGATAACAATAATAATAATATCGACAATAATATTAAAATGTTAACAACACTAGTAAAAATAATAATGCAAGACAAGATATAGTTTGGCCCAACATTTTTGTAGATGTAATTTAATATTAACAATAATAATAAAATAATGAAAACAACAATAAGAATATCAATGGTGGTAACAACAATAATAATACTAGTAATGATAATGAAAATAATAGAAATAATAATAATAGTAGTAATGATAGCATTATACAACAAAATAAGAATTTGTCTTATCAAAATAATCTAGTATAAATATATAGTCGATCAAAAATAAAAAGTGAAGTTGAAATACACCATTGTTCGAAATAACAAAATCTTTGTTGAGAAACTTTTTTTTTTAATGTAGAAGATCGAAAATAAATATAACAATCAGAAATCGCAATATAGAAAACATTCGAGAAAATAATTATAAGGAGAAAAATAGGTAGGCGAAAATGAAGCTACACCCAATAAGGAGTTAAAGAAGAGGATGACTAGAAGTGACAAAAAGAAAATTAAGAAATTGAATACGAAGGAAGAAGGACGAGGGCAAAATCGGAATTGAAGATAATATAGCAAGGGAAGAAATAACCAACATGATACTCAATATGAATCAACAAATGAAAATGAATGCAAGGTAGGGAAAGCAATGAACGACACACAAGTTGGAATAAGAAGGATCAACGAGGCAAGCAGAAAATCAGAGATTGCTTGCACCGGAATCAAAAGAATGTGGATACGGAAAGAATAAATTGTACCCAATAAGAAATTAGCAAATCAGGACGAATGCAAGGGATGGAAAGAAGTAATGAATCAAAGAATTGAATATGACGGGATCAAAAATGATGGGATAAGACTTGTGTCCAGTTCGAGTTGATTATCAAATTATTCATGTGGTTGCATGGTCTGTTTAATGTTGAGTTAATCCTGACTGAGTCAAGCCTGTCTAATGTATTAGTCGGACCAACACATTAGCCAAACCTGAGCTCTGATACCACTAAAAACCTTGTCACGCCCCGCTTCCCAAAAACATGCAATACGAGCGCGTGACAAAGCCCAGTGAATAATTTTAACATCATCCATAAGCTATAGGATCGACTCAGCATCACAACAAGAATATAACCAGATTTATATATAACCAAGCATGCATGAATAATTTATTAAGCAACAGAAAACAGTTGAAAACAAATGATAATGTCCACATAGTTTTCACGTCTGGATTAAATGTAAACTCGAAAACAAGTCTTATACAGCAGAAGAAATAAATACCTTAAGGAAAGCAATAATTTAAACAAGTCCTTGCTCCAAGCGAAGCCTAAAATGTCTGCTCACCAATCCCAACAAGTAGCTTGTCTCCCAAGTCTGCTTAATAAATATAAAAGGGAAAACATAGAGAAAACAAGAGAAAATGTCCTTAGTGCAAGTTAGGACCACAAATAGTAAAACGAGTACAAGTATGGGGAACAAGAATTGAAATCAATAATGTAACAGGGATACAACAAATAGTGGAAAAACCAAGAACTAGCTAGCTAGGGGGATATCCTAGTAAACAGGATAGATAACAAATGCTAATGGTAAAACACATGACAAGTGAACCTGTAGGGGTAACTAACATCAAGTGACAAGTCTCAAGTCTAGTATCATGTAACAAGTGCCAAGTCTAGTGTCAAAATTTTATTTCAAGTGTCAGGTCTCAAGTAACAAGTTGTCAAGTATCAGGTAACAAGTTGTCGAGTTCAAGTTTCATGTTCAAGTCTTGTAGTTATTACTATCTAGGTAGCACTTCATGCATCCATTCTTTTACTACATGGTTGCTACAGTCAGAGCAATTTCGTTTAGACCTAGTAATGGAGTCTATAGGGCGGTGTACTCAGGCATCAAATAACAAGTAGGTGATCAAACCATGGACTCTAGAGGTGGCCCCCGTAGGCTCTAAGGGTAGACCCCATCACCATGACGTGACACTTAGTTCTACGTGGCACTTAGTTCCATGTGATCGCAAATATATATCATGTAACCTTGTAATGGACTCTAGAGGTGGCCCCCGTAGGCTCTAGAGGTGGCCCCGTCACCATGACGTGGCACTTAGTTCTACGTGGCACTTAGTTCCATTTAACATAAATTTTGGGAAACACGGACCCCCTTCCGAGTACACTTACCTATGTTGTCCATTCTATAGTCCTTCCCTCAAACCCCGACTTGTTACATTTGTTCAGGCAGAATTGTGTATTTGAGTTTATACATATGAAACAGGGTTGAAATAATGAAAATTAATACTAAGAAGAATTGGGGATGTCCTATAGGGTGTCCAGCAACTACATATAAAATTTTGAGTCAAACGCTCGCTGGTTACATAGCTAAATTAATGCACAAAGTAAATGTGTGCAGGAGTTTTACGAATATGCGTCTACCAACACAGCTGCAGTAAAATTGCAATAACTCTTAGACCGTAACTCCGAATTCGAAACTTTCTGAGGCTATCGACATCTAGACATCGAGATCTACATTTTCTATTCAGGGCTCGGTTCCATATTCTAATGTTAAATGGGTTGAAACAACAAAAGAAAATTCAGGACAACAACATGAGGGAATATCTTACTAGTATAGATTACATGGAAATTTTTCATTAGGTGTCTAAGTTATTGTGTGATATAAAATACGGGATAATGGTGGTCAAACAGCAAGTAATAATTGTTTTTCAAGTCAAATGGTTGCAAGTTCATCAAACACAAAATGTAACATGTGTCTACAAATTTAGGGCTCCCTAATCTCATGTGTTCATGTGTTCAAGGAATAAAACGAGTCCAAGTAATTATAATTTAATACAACAAAATTATTGTGGCTCTTAGAATTATAAAATTTTGGAGGTTTGATATTGATCAACAACGATAGTCAAGGAGGAGTCACAACTCTAACTATTTGTAGTATTTTTCAAGGGATGCTTGTACTAGAACAAATAAATTGTACAAGGGATACTTGCCTCAATTTGACGATGATTAGATCCACTTGTTGTAGAAAATTGGGTTGAAAAATCCCGGAAGAAGTCTCCCAAAAGCACATGTGAAGCACGTGCGAAGATCGACCGTAAACCTAGTTTTCCCAACACCGGATCCCACCACAACAGCGAACAGCGGCCTGGGATCTGGCACGGCAAAACAGCGAACACCAGATCCAACAAATAGGATTGCGCCCTCGCAACGGATCCGATCCAAACAGCGGACAGCGCCCTAGGATTCACTGTGGGCGAACACGGAACGGCGATCAGATCGTCCCTGATTGCACGGATCTTGGCGCGATCCAAGGGCTGAGATTCGATCCCGCCCAACTGAGCATCTTCTTCCTTCTTCGATCGGCAGAGAGCGAGGGAGAGGGAGGGAGCGGCGGCGACCGGCAGCGGCGAGGCGGCTGCGCCACGAGACTCGCGACTGCGGCGACACAGTGTGGCGGCACGACCGGTCAGGAAGTGACTGTGGCAGCAATGATGGCAACGCTCTGTTCTCGAGTTCGAAATAAGGGAGCGATGGCGGGGGATGGGTTCGGAGGTGTTGGCGGCACGAGCGCACAGGGCTGACATCGCCATTGGGTCGCGGTGCAGAGCTTGCGAGGTGGAGAGGTCGACTGGGGTGCGCACATGGTGGCGCCGCTGCTAGAGCGTCGGAAGGGGGATCCAGGGAGATAGGGACGAGCATGAGGGACGTCGTGGTGCTGCAGGCTGTGGAGTCGACGAGAGTGTTCGAGAGGTGAAGGATGGGGAAGATGACGCCGAAGGCGACTGGCGATGGGTTAAGGCGAAATGGGTTCGATGGGTGAAGATGATTGCGAGGGTGAAGGTCGTGGAGGATTGGTGCTGCAGTGGTGGTGTAGACGAGAGGGAGGCGATGCGAGGTGCGGTGGGGGTACTGGGTTCGCGCGTGGAGAAGGAGATGGGAAATGGGCGTATCGAAGGTTGAAGATGAGGGGGAGAGAAGCGGCGGGGTAATTAGGGTTCAACAGTAGATTAGGGGTTGGATTAGGGTTAGGGTAGGTTATATAGTGAGGGTATCGGGTTTTGGGTTTTAGGATATCCGTTTCGAATAGGACCCAACAGGAGAATTGGTTAAAATGTATCAAAATGGGGATTAAAGAGATAAATGAGAAGAAACGGTCAGTTCTTCATGGAGAATGACACAAAGTGCACACAGATGAATTCGATAAAAGGACCAAAAATTGAGTCAAGACAAAAATAACGATTTTATTCAATCTAAAACATAATACAGGATCTCAATATAGATGAAGGAGTACAATGAGGAAAAATACAGTATAAAATATAAATACGGGGAAACAGGAGTTACATCAGTCGACTGTCCCGCAGGAAATTTCGAGACTCAAGAAAATATTTCAGCCAGGACCTCGACAGTCGACTGTTGACATCGGTCGGTCGACTGTCAGAGCTCCAGACTGCAGTTTAAAGGTTGTGCATGTTTTAACCGATACACGATTCCACTTGTAAAAATCACATATTTGAAGAACTAATTTCCTGAGATAATTAATTGTAACTTTTATAACATATATGAGTTATTAAAACACATCAAAACAAATTAAGATCTCGAAATAGGAGTTTTACCCAAAAATCTTTCAAAACAACATCTTATATACATATATGTTCGATACGAATTTTAACATTAGTTTAGACTTCAAAAATCCATCAATAAGAGTAGTACAGAGTTTAAAACTATCTCAGAACCAAAACAATTGAAATCCAATCCAAACTCCATCAAAACACACGAAAACCCAATTTCTTCGAAAACAACGAAATAAGATATATGTACACATGTTTGTGCGCCAAGAAAACTTCAAAACACAACAATTAGAAATATTGATATATTTAGATTTAATCTCATTACTAAAACAATCATATCCAATTGAAAACTTCTCAAAACTTTACAAAATCACGAAATCCCCAAATTGGTCATAATGCATAAATCCAAATCTACCCCTTTCTCAAACTCCAAGATTTGATTCTTAGATCCAATAGCCATAACTCATCCACAATCATCCATAATAAATTATCCATGCACATAAGCATCATAACAGTCACTAATCAAGTTTCTACTCAACGATAGGCCCCCAAATAGGGTTTATGTATTTGTACATAAGGTAATCTTTTTATCCACTTTTATGCAATATCATCATACAACACATCATGATAAGTTAAAATAGCAAGTATATGAAGGAAAGCATCCTACTCATGATTTCTATTCAGTTCTATAACAATCTCAAGTCAATAAATTAGGGTTTCAATTATCAATAATATAGTTTCATGAAAGGATTCACTTTTAATTCATCTACTCATCAAAACTTCACATATCACCATACAAAATCCTAGCATGCTCTCTAATAGATAGATCACTGCATAAAACATACATAAAACAAAACAAAACAAAACATGTCACTCAACTTTTTGAAGAAATCGAACGACGATAATAAAGCAATACGAAAAATCCCTCCTTCGCAGGAATTCCAAGATCTTTTGCTTTAAAATTCCAAGAAAATAAAATAATGAAATTCTTTGTATTGTGCAGTGAAAGACGGCTGCATTCCACTCTTAAATAGGCTAGGATCCAAGGTTTTAGGGTTTTGAATACTTTTGTAAAAATACTCCTTTTAAAACACATCTTTACATATATAGATCCATATACTTGGAAACTTGATAAAACCAACTTATTTGAGACTTAAAAACAAAAAAAGGTCATAAAGTCAGCCGGCACTGTTCAAAAGGCCCAGAAAATGCATTTTTACTTTCACCCCTCTAAATGGCAAATTTGCAAAAAGATCCTTTTTTTATCAAAACTTGCAAAATAAACCAAATTCATTAAAACAAAAAGTAAACTTTTTAACCCTGAATTGACAAGGCATTATAACCAGCCCAACAATCTGAAAATCTAGAGTTTTCACTACAACTGGTAATTTTGCACATAAGTCCCTTTTTTGTAATATTTGCAAATAGGTCCAATAAATATCAGAAAAATTCAGAAAATTCACAAATAATATCTAATAATAAATAATGATTTTCCACAAAAATAATTTTTGACTTTGAACTTCCCAAGAAAACATTCGTGTTTTGCACGTGTAAAAAAGATAAATTTTCAGAAAAATCTTTATTAAATCACCAAAAATCATTTTAATTCATTTCTAAATCCTAAAAAGATTTTTTTTAAAATCTGGGGTATTAGAAAGATGACTTCTAGCAAGGAACTAACACTGCCCAATGTGTTGCATGTTCCAGATATTCGTAAGAACCTGGTCTCGGGATCTTTGCTCAGCAAGAATGGATTTAGGGTCGTGCTTGCTTCTGGTAATTTTGTACTTTCAAAGAATGAGGTGTACTTGGAAAAATGGTATGTTAAGGATGGACTGTTCAAATTTAATATAATGACAGTCATTCCAAAATCTTTTGTTCATGTTGCTCCCAAAATTAATGAAATGAACTTGTTGCTTATGTTGTTGAGTCTTCTTTTGTTTGGCATGAAAGACTAGGCCATGTTAATTTTAATTCTCTGCGTAGATTAATTAACATGAATTTACTACCAAAATTTAAGGTAAACAACTGCGACAAATGTAAAGTTGCACAGAGACCAAACTCACTAAAACTCCATCCCGTTCTGTAGAAAGAAACACTGAAACTCTAGGTTTAATTCACACGGATCTGTGTGATTTAAAATTCGTGCAGACCAAAAGTAGTAAAAAGTATTTTGTGACGTTCATAGACGATTGCACAAAATAGTGTTATGTATACTTGTTACAGAGGAAGAAGAACAAGGAGAATGTCAAATTCAAAAACTGTGTAAAATGACAGACAAAATTGACTAGACTTATAGGAGATCAGAGGCGTAACTGATGGACCCATTACTCTATAACAGCAGAGTAATGGCACAAAGGCGTAACTGATGGATCCATTATTCTGCTGTTACAGAGTTATGGCATTAGTTACGGAGCAGGGCAAAAAATAATTTAGGCTGGCCAGAACCAAACCAAACCAAACCAAAACGAGCCGGAGCCGGGCCGGGCCGGGAGTGCGCGCGCGGTGTGTGTTTGTAACTTTGGCTAGGTCCTCTCTCCACTACACGTTAGTGGTAATCCCAAGGCTACGCCCTTTAGTTCATTTCTTTAGCTTATATACTAAAGAAAATTTTCTCAACTTTCGATGTGGGACTGTCCATTTTCTCCAAATTTTCAAGTTATTACATTTCGAGTACCCAACTTTGGACCAAACTTTTTTTCATTCATACGGAATCCGTTTTTGGAAAACGAGTACATTACGGAATAGTACTCGACGAGAGGAACACATTCCAATCACTATCCGGCACCGCCGGTGGCCGGAGCCCACAGGAATCAGGCCCGCAAAATCTGCCAAAAATATTTCCAACAATTCTGTGGTTTACTAATTATTTTTATTTGTACAAAAACTCCCAAAATATGAAGCAACAACTACATGTTACTCAGTGGAAAGCGTGTAGTATATAAAGACCATCAAAACCATGGACATGAGCCATGAACTGAACAATGTGCATTTTACATATGTACATGAACACCTTTCCTGTACTGATTTGTTCTTGCAAGTTTAAGTATCTTCTATTTTCTTTATGAAAAACTACGTGAAGGTATTAGCTTTTATCTATTAGAGCATCCACAGTCGTGGTTTGCTAAAAAATGGGTAAATGCATATTATAGATATAGTAAAGTGAGTTTGATGCAGTCGTAAATTGCTATAATATAGCAAAAAAAAAATCAGATGGATCTTCGAGATCCGTCCCACGATTTTTAAATAAATTTTTTCGAATTTTTTACTAATTAAAATGAATTTTTTAGTTGACAAAAAAAATTAATTCCCCCCCTTCACTGGACGGATCTTGAAGATCTATCCAAGGGAAGCGGGTATTTTTTTGTGTATTTTTAATACGAAATAAAAAAAAATTAGGAGAGCGACGGACTTTGAAGATCCGTCTGATAAATAAAATATTATTTTTTTAATGGGACAGACTGTGTAGTTCTGTCTGAGAACTAAAAAATATTTTTTTTAGTGGGACGAATCCTGAAGATTCGTCATCAAGATCCGTCCTGTATAATATGCATTTTTCTTATATCCACTCTCATATATAGCTATCTTGTAACACCTCGAATTCCAAATAAGACTAATTCCATATGATCTTTACACTTCTCTACATACGATTTTACAAGGAATTAAAAACTTTTATTACATCAGAGTTACATTTAAGCAGCAGAATCAAATTACAACAATTACATGAATAAAATAAACAACACTTGAATAATTCTTTAAGCATCAATTCCTCCTTAGTTTTTTTCATTCACTTTATCTTGCATAGAAACTGTGGGCACGTCAGTTCATTCAACTGACGCTAGGATATAATACATCAATTTCTCTTACTTAGAATGCACACACTTGTCACAAAACAAAGCTATGGGGACTATCCTATTGATGTCGTGTGTGAATGTGCAATTAGTCCTTAATGCAGTTATTTATGTTATATGACACTAATGTGCACTTATTCGGATTCTATGCATCCCATACTATATAGGTCCGAGGGCAAGCCCTTAATCGTTCTTCATCTTGTAGGGTTCGATCCCTTGCTATGACTTAAACTACTACGGTAACTACAGTAAGTATCCTAGATGTTCTATGAGTTACGAGCCCATGTCCAAATAGCCTGGAGGGGAATCCCACGTCGTGACATGACGTATCATGCAGAGCCTATGGACAATTCAGCCTCCGTCATGGAACGATGGCACCACCCGTAGTCACCAACACCCCACAAGCGTCGCCACCGGGACGATAATTCCGAAGTAGTGTTCACGCCATGACATGACGCATCAAGCAGGAAACCTATGAATTACTCTTACACCGCCAATCCGATGGCCCTCATACTCGAGTTTTTCTCTTACTTTCATCACATCCACACTATGTATCTAATCCTTAATTATTTGAATAAAATCAATATTCTAGAGTTAGCACTTCCTCTATACCGATCTTAACCATCAATCAACACAACGACCCAAACCTGGTCTTTCATTTCAATATTTCACCTCAAAAGAATTTTATTCAAATGCCGGTATAAGGACTTAGCCACACTCTAGTCTTTAATCTCATTTCATGTTCATAAAAATTGAGTATTCACACTCATGATTTTATCCACATAATTCATTTTATGCACAAAATTCATATATAAAGTGAAGAATTCATTTTCCAAACTTTACCACATTCATGATAGATTTTCACAATTCTCTTTTATTTTCATAATAACATTCTTCACTTGCCCAATTAATTCACAAATACCTTTTTCCCAAAAATTTACCATGGCACGACTCATTAAAATCTCTAAAAGAAAGAGTACTACTTTTCTTTAATTACTCAATAATTCTTTTTAACAAATCATAACAAGTTCCTTACTAAATTGGCCTTGATTCTCATTATAGTGGGTCAAAAAGACTTATAAAAATTTCTCATGAAGTCCAGGTATTTTCAGGATATTTCTAGTATTTTTTTCTTAATTTTTCAAACAATTAAAACCCTTTAAAAAAATCAAAATACAAAAAAAAATACAAAAAAAAAACTCCAAAAATATTTGGCCTCAGCCGGTTTCGAACAAGGCCAACAGACCCCCCACGTGAACAGTGACGCAAATAAACTGCACCCACTAACCAAAGTGGCTAAAGTGACTAACTGTTAAAGAGAGAGACTATAATCTAATTGAGTTTTGGCTCTCGAGTTTTGGGAAAAAAGTAAAATTTTTAAAAGAGAAGTCTCTGCCGAGACTCGAACCCAAGCACAATAGACCCCCAGGTGAAAAGTAACGTCACCAAACCGCACCCCCAACCAGAATGACCAAAGTGACTAACTGATATGAGAGTGGTTAAAGTTAAATGTAACGACTCTGTTTATTAATAATCCTTCGTATTTCAAAAACTCTTAAACTCTTTTCTCTTCTAAATTAATTCATGAAACTTTCCAGAATAATGATTTTATAGATTAGCAACACAACAGTATTTTAAAAACATTTTTTTGGCATAAAAATATGAATTTTACTTCTAATTTGCGTTCTAGGTCCATAAATTCGACATTGCCATTTATCAAGATCTCTACCAAATTCTAGCATTACAAACATCACAAAAATATAGTCTTTTACTTTTTCTTCTTTTATTTCTACACTAATCTTTAACATAGCCTCATTTATCAAACTAGTGTCACAATGAATTAATAAACACAATTCAATTATTTCAATTATTCATCAAGTCATTCACAAGCATATTCTACATTCTAACATGGTTCCAAACTCACATTTTAATAGCACATGATAATTCTACTACCATAATCATAATTTGTAGCAATTACCATACAATTCATCAACCATTCATTTCATTATCTAATTAGTTCCTTTTTAAAGTCAACACATGTTTAATTTACTAGTTTCTTTAGCAATTTCATCAATCACAACTCTAGCATGATGTCTATTTTAGAAGTAGAGAAATCACCCACCTATTTGGAGAAAAATAAATACAAAACTCCTAGAAATCTCCTTGAACACACGAACGGTCCTTCTCCTCCTAGATTATGCCACCACGAGAGTCTTCTGCTCCTTGTACAAGTGAAACCCGAGCTCCCCTCTCCTCCTTGATGAATAGCCGACCTCTACTTGGGAAGGAACACACAAAAATCCTCAATATTTTCCTCATAAAAGCTCTCAATCTTTTTTTACTCACTCTTGTTTCTTTTCTTTCTTTCTTTATCAAATTTTCTAATGTACTACATGAGAAGAATGAGGGGGGTAATCATACTTATTTTTGAGTGAAATGGAGGGCTAGGATTGATCTAGATGGTTAAAGATAAAGGGCTAGGATGTATTAGGGAGTTGTAGCAACCACCCATGAACACAAAACTACCTCTCCACTACACCAACTCACCACTTCCCCTCTCTCCATTTCCGGCCTACCCCTTTCAAGCACCAAGGCACGTGCTACTGCAATGCACGTGTCTCACCTAGTACCCCTAGTTACTAGTTGTACATGATTAATTAATTAATTGTCTACAAAATTAGTCTACACTACAAGTCATGATAATTAAAAGAGAAATACACTAGTAGACTCAAATCTAGTGGGCTAAAAGTCTATGGGCTAATAATAAAAATAATTAATTAATTAGGGTGGGCTAGATTTAGACAATTAGGCCTAGAGTTTAAATAGGCCTTTAAAACAAAGAGAAGGATAAAAAAAATACTTGTTCATGTTATGAAAAGAAATAATTTTCTAGGAAAAAATGCACATGAATTTGTATGTGCAAAACACGTAAAAATCAATAAACTCTTATTTAATTATGATTAAAAGTTCAGGATGTTACATATCTACTGTTGTGAAATTGTCAAAATATACATACATAGCAAACGACTGCAGTGTTTTGTTTGATATAAAATGCATATTTTGGATAAATAGCAAACGACTATGGATGCCCTTAAAGTACCGTACCTTTATAAAAATTTCATAAGGATTAGATTTCATTTTCTCATTTAGTGGTAGTATCGGAGAATATTGAAAAAATTGGTTGGGAAAATTCCAATGTTGTAGGCCAGTACATCTATATCAACCAATACACCAAAGCATGCTTTGTGGTTTTCATTGAACTATGGATGGAAAAACCTTCTTACCTATGTATAATACCAGTGTTTTATAGTGAAAGCTATTGATTGGATATAACAATGGTAGGATCTAGATGAATATAGTCCATATGATTACTTTGGTAGTTAGGTGTGAAATGTTCAACAACCTAATAACATTTAATGTTTTGTGAAATTGTCGGGCCTGATTGAAAAGGACGGATGTAAGAAAAGTGGAGAAAATGACCTATTTGGTGCTTAAGTAGCATCAAGTGCCACTGTTCCTTTTAATTTTTCTTGAAAAAATATTTGTAGGAATGGCAGATAGTCAGTTTTTGATAAGTAATAGATTGATAAGCGTTGAGTCATCTGTTATTTTCTTCTTGTATTAAATGGCTTGGAATTACTATGGCTAAAACAAAAAATTTCAACTATCTACTGTTGGGGGATGTCAACGAACACCGGTAGCGCAGCGGAGCTGATTAGAGCAATGAAGAAGGCGGGTAGATGAGATGAATCAATTGAACAACCAAACAAAATAGATTCACCAATTCAACACAAATACAATGAGGATTTATCCCGGTTAGCATTCGCTTAATCCGGAGAAAAATATAGGGAATATTCAACTAGAAGAGATTACAAAGAGCTAATGATTCACTCAATATAAGGAATTAAACTCACTCTCCAAGAACTCTCTTTCAAGCCTCTATTTGCAATGGATAAAATAAACAGTGAAGTACTCTTGTTCTCTTACCTCTCATATTGGAGGCTACAACAATATATACAAGAAGAATATAGAGAACCCTGTGTTATTTTGATTCCGAGATATCCTGTAGAAGAAGTAACATAATATGAGTTGTACGATCTGACTTGGAGTTGAAGATTTGGCTGAAACTGTTAGGTTTTAAATGCAATCACATATTAAATACACAGCAGAAAATTTAAAAATATCGAAACATAGTCATGGATCAATGCGAAAACCATAAATCGTGTTTAGGAGATATACCTTAAATATGGATATGTTGTCTCCATAGTATGCCGATCACATCACTGCAATATTGCAGTGCCTCTACGGTATCCACACGAACAGAACGAAAAACGGCTATCCCTCAGGGCACGGTGCTTGCTGTGGGATGGGGATGTTCCTCCTCACAATCTCTCTCTCTCTCACTTTCTGTGACGGCTACGGTTTTTTCACGTGTATCTTTTCCACAGATACATATCATATATATAGGTACAGAATACCAACCCTAAGAGACTAATGATGTTGTTGGGCTCACAGTCCGACCTTGGTCAGATTCGTGTGTGGACCTTTGAACTTAGTCGGCCCATTTAATTTAATTAAATATCCAACCAACTCTAGGCTATCTCGAACTCTAGATTGTCCTCTTAAACATGTAATTGAAAAAATCTGTATATTTTTTTAACAGTTTTGTATGTAAAAAATTTGTAAAAAATTCATAGAAGTTGAAATAAATAATATATACATTTTTGTTTAATTCTTAATCTCTTATACTTGGATTTATATGCAAAAAACATGTAAAAAATTCATAGTAGTTGATTAATATATGCATTTTTTCACTCTTATAAAGTTATACTTCTTGTAAAAAAAATAATTTAGTGAAGTTGTAAAAAAACAAAAACAAAAAATAAATAGTAATAATAATAATAATAATAATAATAATAATAATCAAACGGGCCAATTCGCGACCCGGCCCGACTCGAAACAGGGTGGACCTTAATGAGTTCACAGGTCGACCAAGTCGAATTTTCAATAATGAACCCGACCAGGACCAGCCCGGTTAAAGCTCCGACCCGACCCGAACTCGCCCAAGTATGGCTTCAACCTGGGCGGGTCCGACTCGACCCAGCTCGGTCGACCCGAATGTCAACCCTACATATAGTTATCTAAATATATGATGAAACTTGGATATATGGTAACAAAATCAAAAATTTTATTGTCCAATTGAAAAGTAGAAGAAAAAATTTCTCATGAAGATTGCATATTTTGACATAATTGTTTTAATTTTTTATCTGAAAATAATTGGTCTCATACCTCATTTTTATGGAAATTTTTTTAAAATGTCTTATTTCGAAACTATTTGTAAAAATAGGACACTTGCCAAACTTATTGTGCTCGGGGACTCAACAACTATACTCGTCATTCCCAACGGCGAACTTAGTTATTTCGTGCTCACCATTGGGACATGGCAAGTATAGCTTTTTTTTTTTTAGAAACTCGATGTTCCCAACGGCGAGTTATGTCGCACCCCGAATTTCCAATAAATAAAATTAGAAATACGTGGCACAAATTCTAGAATCGACTTCAATTGTAATCATAAACACAGTATCAAATACAAAAAAATTTAAAAACTTTTTATTACATCATCCCTTTACAACACATCGGAAATAAACACTTTAATTACAATCTCTTTACAATACAATAAATTTCAACTTTTAATTAAACCCCAACCTTTTCATGGTTCAACTCTGTCCATAAATGAAAACTTGCAAAACTCCGAATGAAAAGTGGGCACGTCAGTTAAATGCAACTGACGTTAACTATAGTAATAGTAACCTTCCCAAGTCTCACAATCACATACTTGCCACATTAATTGAAATAAAATAACAACGAAAGATTTAATAAACAACAAGTGAAACTATACTAAGTAAGTGTGTGTCAAAATAATAAAAGAATAATGCATAAAATAATGTTCGAGAAAGCACAATGCACACGATGATTTTTAATGCATACTTGTCAGTTTCTATGCATCCCATTCCACATAGGTCCGGTGCAAGCCCTTATCGTTCTCCATTTTATAGGGTCAAATCTCACGTTATGCAACTAACCTACTACAGTGATTACTTTAAGATTTAGATTATTCTGTGAGTATCTAGCTCATGCCTCGATAATTCTGTAGGTCAATCTCCATCCACAGATAATTTTAGAGACTATTTTACTTATACCTGAGAATCTTCGAGAATACCCCCACACTGTAAGCTATGGCGCCTCATCACATGAATATCTCATGAGCTTCCCCTCGATCCTGATAATTCCAGAGATCAATCCTACACTGCACATAATTTCGGAGACTATTTTACTCACACCTCGATAATTTCGGGGACTATCTCACACCGTAGATCATCCTGAGGCCCTCATACCCATGTTTGCTCTTATTTTATCACAACTCTAACTAGTGCATGTCCTTATTTTTATTATTATTAATTAGAATCACAGTCTCCCTAGAGCTAGTGTACCGTATCGGACTTAACTTTACTGAATCAAAATAAAAGTTCCACTGGCCAAATTCCAAAAAAATCTCATTTGTCGGCATGCTAGGGTCCCACCCATCCTCTAGAGTTTCATAACTCAAATATCATCAACAATCTTTCTAGGGTCCATATCATAACCCTAAGTCTCAAATCAAACCCATCTTGGTTTTTATTATACAAAAATATTCTTCATTAGTCACATTCTTATAAATTAACCAATGTTGCCATGAAAGACTTTTTCATATATGGTAATATATCAAACTCACGAAATTTCTTAAAAAATCAACTTTTAAACATCATTCTTCATTTATTCATAAAGTTCAATAGATTCAACTATAATCTGATTCGGCCAAAACGGAAAAAAAAAAAATCTCTTAAAAGCTAAGAATTTCATCTAAAAAAGTTTAGATTTATTTACCATAATCCATTATTTGAATGCACCGAAAATTGAAACTAGAATTTCACCAAAATCTGAAAGTTACACATTTTCGTTTTTCAAAATAGTACACTTTAGAATCATTGTTAAATTCTGGAATAATTCAATTAGATTCAACACATATCAAGGAACCCACCATAAAATCTGGACTCAAATAAATTAATTTAAAGGGTTCATATTTAGCAAATTCTGAAAACTATCTTTTATCCAAAAATTTGGAAGTTACACCATTTCGTTCTTCAAAACAGTACGCCCTAAAATCATTATTAAATTTTGGAAAAATTCAATCAAATCCAGCACATAACAGGGGACTCACCATAAAAATCTGAACTCAAATAAATTTATTTAAGGAGTTTATATTCAACAGTTTCTAAGAATCATCTATTATTTAAAAATTTGAAACTACGACAGTACAGTGATAGAAATTGCATATTTTACAATCTATGAGTCGGATTGAGGATCCATCAAATTTCTAGAAAAGAGACACAGTGTGCTACAATTTCTATTTAATAAGTTTTAGATAATATCATCAGTAACTGTGTCGAATTCTTATTCCAATTTGGAGCAGATGGCAGTCAAGAGCAAATAACAACTTCAAATCTCAGCCAAACTCGATCAACCCACTTATATACATTTGTTTAAACCCATATATAGATGCTTCTATATGTATACTAGACTATCCCAAACATAGCACACAAATCCATGCTCAAAACCCACACGAAAACACCAAAAAAAAACTGACCAAACAACATCAAACACTAGCAGCCAACAGGTTGTGGTTGGCTGCGGGTTAAACGGTAACCCTCGGTTAGTAACCCTCGGTACTGTTCACCCGAGACTCCAGCAACCCTAACCTAGGGTTTAGACCTCCAAACCCTAGCCCCCAATTTATTTGAATGTATTTTCATGATGATTTTGATCCATATTGTGCATAAAATTCAAACTTTCAACCCACCATAAATTCACCGAAAAACACAACGAATAATTTATCAAAAATTCATCTTTTCTACAATTCAAACATATTCTTTAGTCACACATATATATCCATACAATTGCATTCATTTATAGATTTAAACAATAAGATTTTAGATCTAGCAAGCATAGAAAGAAGTCTAAAACTCATGAATATTTTTCTTTGACCAAATGAATGTTTAAAATATAAGCCATCTCCAGTCATCTACAAAGATTCATGAAAAGTTTTCACAATTAAACACGATCTTTCATGTACCAAATGTTCATCATACATTAGAAGATCAAATAGGGGTGTCATGTCATCAAAATTAGATTTTTATCTCATTAACATCAATCTTTATTTAATAGTTCATCTCCATAATCAATTCATAACAACCAATGTCATCATGTCAATCGAATCACTATTCACTAATTCCAAATCCTAGCATGATCTCTATTGTTGAAAAATAAAAGAAACATATCAAGAGAGTAGGAAGATTGTCCACCTCAAAGAAGATTCAAAGAAGATAATAATAATGAGGAACAATGATCCTTCTCCTCCTTGCGAAATCAAAGATCCAAGCAATGAACTCCAAGAGAATAATGAAAGAAAAAAAATAAATTTGTGTTCACCACCGACGGAGGGAGGTTGTAGCTGCTGCTATATAGGTCGGGGTCCGGAGTTTATGGTTTTACAAGAGTTTGCAAAAGTACCCCTCAAGAAAAATATCTATATACATATATGGATTCTTCCAATTATTAGTTAACCAAATCAAATCAATTAAAATAAAAATTAAATCCCCTAACACTCCTGATTTGGCCAACCAACATGTGCAACCCAGAATTTGAAATTTTGGATTTTTAACTCCAAGTGGCAATTTTATACAAAAGTTATTCTCTATGTAATATTTTTAAACATTCCATTAAATATTTGTAAAAATCCAGAAAAATTAGAATTATTATCTACTAATAAAGATTAAATTTTCCAAATAAATTTTCTGACTTTTATTCTCCAGGAATATCTTCAATAAAGTCCCCAATAATCTCAAAATTTGCGTAATTATATATTTAATCAATTAAATTAATAAACTCAATCAAAAATGGATATAATCTAATTACTTAGATCCTTCTACTGAATAGCCGGCCCTAAATGCAGCCAAACAATTTTTAAGTTCAATTTTCACCTCCTAAACGACTTTTTTACAAAAAACCTCTTTTCTTTCAAAAAATTACAAAAATAGTTTTCTTTATTCAGAAAAATTCCAAAATTTAGAATATACTCAATTATAAATAGGAGAATTTATTCAGCAATTCAAAAGTGAAAATTTGCACTTCAAAAATATTTGCACGTGTGAAAATATCGATTTGACAAAAATTCAAAATAATTAAATAAATTGATTAAAAAATTATTTATTAATTCAAAATATTGTATTAAAAATTACGGGGCATTACAAGTTAGTTCAAAATTTATCAAACAAGACTCGTCGTTCCCAATGACGATGTGCTTTATACTAGACTCATTCTTCCCAATGACGAGTTTAGTTCAAAATTATCAAATAAGACACTCTTCCCAATAGCGAGCTACTCTATGGAATTTTTTTCGAAAATTTACCCAATCCAACAGAGAGTTTCACTCTTGTTCAAATTTCAAAGAACAATGTCGTTTTACAACAGTGAGTCTAGTATAAAAAATCTCGTTGTTGGGAACGGCGAGTCTTATTTGATAATTTTTGAACTACACTTGCCATTAGGAACGACGAGTTTTTTCAAAAAATAAAACTAGGCTCACCGTTCCCAAAGTGGCCATCGTTCCCAAAGTGAGCACGAAATAACTAAGCTCATTATTGAAAATGGCGAGTGTCAAGTTTGGCAAGTATTCTCTTTTTACAAATATATATATATATATATATATATATATATATATATATATATATATATATATATATATATATATATATATATATATATATATAGTAAAAGGGATATGAGAAACCTGCTCATTTAGTAAATTAGCAATTGATGATGTGGTATGCATGTGATACATTGGACAACTAACCACTTTTAGAATTTTCCAATCAGATGCATGTCACCTCATCAATTGCTCATTTACTAAATGAGAGAGTTTCTCATACCCCTTTTTCCCATATATATATATATATATATAGGGAGCCCTTCGGTTGAGAACTAATTTTGGTGAAACTCCGTGAGAACTCACGAAGTAGACCCCCCATGAAAAATCCGAACCGACCATCTCGTTCTACATGCCTTAGATAACATAACATAAAGAATTCAAATAATTTGAAGTTCGTTTGCTCATCCATCAAATGGAGTAGAATTTTCAGCCATACAATTTTGCGATGATGTAAATCATGGGAAAACGAACTTCAAATTATTTGAATTCTTTATGTTATGTCATCTAAGGCATGTAGAACAAGATGATCGGTTCGGATTTTTCATGGTGGGTCTACTTCGTGAGTTCTCACGGAGTTCTCACCAAATTAGTTCTCAACCGAAGGGCCATATATATATATATATATATATATATATATATTCAAAAAAACATCATTTTTATGAAAGAACTAGGTTTGCCTGTTGACACGTGCCTACGGCACGTCTTCGGAACGGTACATCTTATTTGATCGTATAAAATAGTTTTAGAGATCGAGCAAATTAATTGAAGGAGCAAATATATTATATGAGAGACTTTTCAATTTTTATTAATATATTTAACATGCATGTCCCTAATATATTAGGGTTTTTAACATGCATGTCCCTAACAAATATGTGAATATCACATATACCCCCCACAAATGTGTATTTTCATATTTACCCCTAACAATGTGTGTCCAACCTCTTAGTTACCCCTTAAGTGTAAAATTCATTAAAAACATAAAAATGTAAAAAATATACAATTCTATTTAATAGATTTAATGTAAAATGACTGAAATACTATTCTTCCACTGGTCAAGCTTCATCTTCTTATTTTTTTATGAACTCAGTTGACTATAAAACCAACTGAAACACATCAACAATTCTCAATTTTTATTCAATTTTCTTAATAAATAGACAAATTTATAGTACATCATTGTAATTTCATCTTCTTTATCATGTTTTCTAGTCAAATTCGTCACTAATTTTATAAATTTCAAATACACGTAGTTTGAAGCAATTTTTAGGGGTAAATAAGAAATGAGAACATATTGTTAGGGACATATATGAAAATATACATTTTTGAAGGGTATATATGATATTAGTATATTTGTTAGGGATATACATGTTAAAAACCCTAATAAAAATTGAAAAGTTGTTGAAAGCTCATTAAACAACAACACAAATAACCTCTCCAAAAAGGGACGATGAGCATGGTGCGGGATGGTTCATCAGTTTGCACCCTGGACTGAGTATCATAGCAAGCGCAAAATTGACTTTTGAGGATAGAGAGATGGATTTCAAAGCAAATAAATTTTGGTTAACAAATACAGCAAACTCAAAAACAATACATGGAGCAAACTTAGCAGCAAGGTTGACTTGAATTTTTAGGAAAAATCTCGATTGAATTAAACCTTAATTACCGCAATTAAATGTATTGAGTATACCTAAATAATTGCAACATTTTCCATCCATTTCATGAAATTTCAAGAGGAAATAATTTTGATATTGCTTTTTATGCAATTTGGCATTTGAATATTAATTAAGATATACTACTGGAAATAGCCTAATTTAGGAGGCAATTTTTGTTTCTTTATCTATTTATATCATTTTTCTTTAGCATGCATTTAAGAAAAGTTATGTTTATCTTTCCTTTTGTTTTCCTTCATTTTTGCATTAATGTAGAAGTTTAGCCATTTATTTTTAGTTCTTATGTTATTTGATTCCATTTTGGCCTGTATTTAAGAAAATAAAACAAACTAGGGTTTCCCTGTGCAAAATGGCACAGACCAAAATAATTTTGAGGGACTCATAAAATTGTATGGTACTTAAAAATTTAGAAACGTCTCTTAGCTATTTCAATCACAATATAATGAAAAGATGACAAATCTACAAATTAACTAATTCACACGTTCAAACCAACTAACATTATTCTATATTTTATTCAATTAAAAAAAAATATAAAAAAAAAGTCGAATAATTACCGAAATTTAGAGATGATAAAAAAGAGACCTACTATAGAACCCCGCATTTTCAAATATTATT
Organism: Hemerocallis citrina; assembly: GCA_017893485.1. Lineage (NCBI taxonomy): Eukaryota > Viridiplantae > Streptophyta > Magnoliopsida > Asparagales > Asphodelaceae > Hemerocallis > Hemerocallis citrina. Next base: position 165,110,078 of record CM030362.1, on the reverse strand, counting down.
TTTATATTTGAAAATGAATTAAAATGATTTACTGGAAATTTAATAAATATTTTCTAAAACATTTATCTTTTACACGTGCGAAACACGTGCAAATAATTTTGGTGTAAATATAAAATTTTATATTTTTAATAAGTTCTCATATTTATTATGGAGTGTATTCTAAGTTTTGGGATTTTTTCTGAATAAAGAAACTATTTTTACAAATATCTCGAAAGAGAGGGACTTTTATGTAAAAAATCGTTTGGGTCTTAAATAAACTATGAAAATTCGTTTTTATTGATATTTTGTTTTCCCATGGTTAGAATTTAAATTTAAATATATTTAGATTTTATTTAAAGTCGATTTGGTGAAGATTTAGTCAAAAAGGGTGTTTTTGCAAATATGAAATTTATGCAGAATCTTGTGCAAATATTTTTCTGGAAAGTAAAGGTCAAACATTTTGATTGGAAAATATAATATGTATTATTAGACATTATTTCTAATTTTTTCTGGATTTTTATAAATATTTTACGATGTAATTGCAAATATTACAAAAGGGAGGGCTTTTGTGCAAAATCGCCACCCTGAGTGTAAATCCGGGATTTTTCTTATCTCTGGGCTGTGCTGGGTTGTTGGAAAACCTAGTGGTAAAAGGATTTTATTTAGTTTTGATTTATCTAACCTATTTTAACTAAGAAAGGTTATATATGTGAAGTAATAAATTGAAAAAGGACTATTTTGCAAAAGTACTTCAAAACCCTAATATTCCCTCCCGGATATTTAAGAGAATTTTCCAGCCGTCATTGATACAATATACAGAATTTTGAGATAGGTTTTGGAGGAGCAAAAGGAGTTTTTGGATCTAGCAAAAGGGAGACTTCTTCGTGGGCTTTTCCTCAATTCAAAAGGTGAGTGACTTTGTTTTTGTTTGTTTTGATTTGTGAGTGATATAAAAAATTGTCGTGTTGTTTTGATTTATGTGAGATATACTTGTGGTTTGTTTCATGCGTGTGACTTGTTTTGTTTATTTGATTTTGTGAGAATTATGATTCGTCTTGTTGATTGATCTATGTGTACAAATATCATGATGTGATGATTTGACGAAATAGTAGATCTTTATAATTAAAATTGTTTGCTAAGAGCATGTTGAGATTTGAGTATGAACACCTGGACATTAGTTTATGAATCAAATTTTATTTAGATTCGTGAAAGAAACTTAGATCTTGTAAAACCCTAATGAAAGAATTTTGATTTAGAACATGAGAACTTAAATCTTGACTTATTGATGTTTGATTTATATATACATATACCTGATGAAGATTCGTTGAGATTTATTATTTTCCTGAATACGAACTATTTTTCATAAACATTGATTCATTAGAAACTCCAAATTTCGATTTTGTAATCAGACCTGAAGTTGAAATCTGTAGGCCGACAGTCGACTGGCCTACTGCGCAGTCGACTGGTACGAGCCTGTCACTATATTTTAGAATCGTTGAAAAAGTTGCTCTGGACAGTTGACCTAGCTCATAGGCAGTCGACTGGTCCACTGTAAAAATTATTTTTGTAAGAATTATTAGTCCTTCTGGACAGTCGACCTATTAACCATTTAAGTCGACTTATATACTTAGAATATTTTGAGAAGATTATTGGAAATTACCTCGGGTAAGTCGACTGACCCCTTTTGTAAGTTGACTGTTATGAGACTTAGTTTATTTTTTGTAAAAATCTTGAACTTGGTCCTCTGGACAGTCGACTTATCATCAGTATGAGTCGACTGGTACTGAAGGATATTCGTAAACTTTAGTGTTTATTCGAATGGTTAGTTTTTATATACTTATTATTCAGTTCAGTATATAATTAAGCAATTGACCTTGAGATATTCAGTTGAGTACATCATTGAGACATTTAGTTGAGCCACTTGTTTAGTGGGACTTTAGTTTAGACTTTTGAGTTTGAGTCTCTAGAGGCATATGACCCTAGTATACCGGTGTTGAGTTAATTGTTGAGGCCCAGTGAGGCATTTCAGTTATTTGGATTTGAGTTTAGGCCGGTAGGGTATACCACTCTAGGAGGATCGTTAAGTAATCAATTAACCAAAATGATAAGGACAGGCACTGGTGGTGATATGATGAACAGGAACATGGGTTATGCACCTCAGTATGGCTTTGGTGTGGGACAATCTCCGGAATTATCACAGTAGATTATTAGTGGTGTGGGATATGTCTCCGGAATTATCACAGTCTTGTGGTGTGGGACACTCTCCGGAATTATCACGGTAACTACTTGTGGTGTGGGATTGATCTCCAGAATTATCAGAGTCGAGGCGGCGCACATGGGGTATTCATGTGATGAGGGTCATTATTTCGGTGTGGGATTTAATCTCTGGAATTATCGAAGTAACTTACCTTGGGTGTGGGATTCATCTCCGGAATTATCTCAGGTAAATTACCTGCGGTGTGGGATGTATCTCCGGAATTATCCAAGTAATTACTACGGTGTGGGATTGATCTCCGGAATTATCGGGGCAATGGCTAGTACTCACAGTTTATCTTTATCTCGTAGTAGTCATCGTGTTAGGAATAGTTGCCTAACGGGGATTGAACCCTTTAAGGGCTTGCACCGAACCTATGTAGAATGGGATGCATAGACTTCGACAAGTATGCATTAGAGAGTCCGCATATAGAAATTGTGTTTTCTTGACTTGGTTTTATGCATGTGTTTTCCAGTTTTCCTACACTTGACACTTAGACTAGATGCACTTGTTGTTTTCATTCTATGATGTTTCCATGCATTACGCCTTTGTTATTCCTCATTCAATTATTATTGTGGTTAATACATACTGTTGATGACTACATGTTTTATGATTAAATTATATTGTTTGTTTTTCTGTCACTCACACCATTTATGGCTAACCCCTTTAGTTTGGGGGTTAGGGTTCATCTCTAGCCTCACATGTTGCAGGTTGTTGCTTAGAGTTGGAGGTTGGAAGATGCTTGAGTTGGTTTGAGAAATAGCGATTTAATAAGAGTTTTGTGTAAAATTGTAATAGCAGTTTTGAGATAAATTTGTGTGGTAAATAAAAGACACTTGGAGTTGAGTTTGTTTGAATTCCGCTGTGTTTTGTAAAAGTTGTTTTAATAAAAGTTGAAAATTTTAGTGGTGTTGGTTGTGTTTAATATTACATTGAAGTTGATGCTGGGATTGTGCCACGTATTTTCTAAATTTTTATGTTAGAAATTCGGGGCGCTACACCTACAATCTTGTCAGATTCCTCCATTCTAAAGCTTGCTTGCAAATACTCAATTGTCTGCAAAGTCCCTCAATATTTGCCTCCAATTGTTCTAGATTACTCCTTAGTTGTGTCTCTATAAAATAATCAAATTATAAAACACATATAATACAACAATTCACCAAAACTTTTCAAACAAAACAAAAGATATAGATAATATACCACTATCTGCAAGTTGTTTCCCTTCTGGTTCCAACATGTTCCGAAGCTTCTCTTGCATCATCAAATTTTTATCTTCTCATTTCATTAACCATTTGATGCAAGTCCTTAGCTTTCTTATATATTCACTCATTTGTTCACTTTTACCCTAAGAAAATAAAAAATAATAAAATACAATAATGATAAAATGGACCAAACTATTCAACTTTCATACTTTTTACCATCAATTACAATCCATCATTCTTTGTAATTGAAGATTTAATGATAATATTACTTAAAATGCAAAAGTACAAATGAAAACAGATAACAATTAGAAGAAAAAGCCCTCGTGCAAGTCAGTTCGTTCCAATCCCACACCTGACGACCCCCCTTCTTCTAATCCGAAACCTTACATTAGTAGGTTTGCATCTGATCCCGAATCTCAAAACTTGACCATACTATCATAAAAAAGCAGAAAAATACTTAGACACAAAAAAATTAAATATTAGCCAAAAAAAAGGATATAAAAACTGAAACAACAATTCTAATTGAAGAAAGATTGCTAAAACAATTATGAGAGATTGCTAAAAATAAATGAAAAGCTCAAGAACTTAACAAAAGTAATTTTTCATGAGAAATAATTATGAGAAGTAGTGAACACAATTACCATCAAATTGAAGAATAAAAGTTGATCTTCAGGTAACCTACATCTGGGCCAATTGCAGCGACGACATGACATATAGACCTAACTGCCATCTCCGTAATCTATGCATGTACACATTGGAGGGAGTAGTGTAAATCAGTGAATAAACAAAAATAAACATATAATACACTTAGATTACCTCTGACGTTCCCACTGCTTAATCTTTCCTTCATCTATTCGCCTTCCGAAATTCCAATTTCTACCATGGCCTCCAAAATCAAATTTATTTGGATATGAAGAAACAAAGAATCAAGAACAGAATATTAATTAGGATTTGGTATGAAAATAACCAATCTTTATTTTTGAATCCATAATTAGGGTCTGGATTCCAAAATTTCAATAATTGAAACGCCCTAATTAGATTTCAAGAGTAAAAGCGGGTGGTAAATTAGGATTTTATCAATACAATATTACAAAACAAATTAGGAATTCAAAAATCCTAATTTCTCATAGGAGAATTCTTACCGATGGTGTCATCAACTCTACCGGGCCAGCGAGCGTCGACGGCGATAATTTGAGCTGGCTGGCGGACGACGTCTGCTGAGATTTTAGGGAGGAGGGCTAGTGGGATTTTAGGGGAGGGAAAGTTGGGACTTGGGAGAGGAAGAGTTTTTTGGTTTGTTTTTGTATTTTTTTTTTGTATTTTGTTTTGTTAAGTAAAAAAGTGTGGTGTGCACGTGTTAAGGTAGGTGTGATTTCCTACTTTTGCTTTCCTTTCTCTATTTCAAAATGAAGAAAGGAGAGAGGAGGTAGGCCTATTAACTTAAGATATAGTATAATGAGAAAATCTTGTCCCTTGTATGCAAATTCTTCAATCATGATAAAATCAATGGTCGAGAATTTCTCTTAACATAAGGAATCATTCAGAATATGCTAATGTAACTGTTGGGGTTTGTGGATCCAATCATCCAATACACGATAATGGGTTGAAGAAGATAGACGAGAAGGAAAGTCGAAGTGGGAGCAAGCAGGTCAAGAGTAGTTTAAAGCTACAGGCAGAGTTGCGGTCGACCGCACCCCCGACCGCATCCCAGGCAACGTACGGTCGACCGCGCAGTCGACCGTCTCTCTTACTGCCTCAACCCTATATACATGAAGAGGCGACCGGTTGACCGTAGTCGACCGACCTACACTCTGTTAGATCCTGTACAGTCGAAGGAGAGAACCGGTCGACCGACTTAGTGTTGCGGTCGACCGTCCCGATGCTGTTTGATGAGCGGCTGAGATTGAAAGTTGAAAAAACCTATATATATTGTATTGTGTACGAATTTATGGTTAAGTGAAAAGAAAATAAAGATCTACCAGCTGTCATTGAGAGAGAAGGAGATAAAGAGAAAACGTACACCTTGGGAGTAAGTTCTTAAGAGACTTGTAAACCTATTCTTCATATTTGTAGGGGAAATTGCAGGAGTGCCTCTGCGCGGGGAAGTAGCCATTGTTTTGAGCGAACCTCGAAAAAAACTCGTGTGTTCTTGTGTGATTGCTTTTGGTTAATTGTTCTTTGTTCTCTTGTTTTGATTCTATTGTTCTTGCATCTCGATGTCGTTGTTGAGTTATTCCGCAGTTAGAATTCAACAAAGTGGTAACAGAGCTACATGTTGGTAGTATTGATTGAGATGGGGCAAAAAAGTAGAGTCAAGGAGTTTGATGCAACGGATTTCACAATATGGAAGGTCTAAATTATTTCATATCTCCGACAGAAGGATCTAGATGATCCGTTGTTTCGTTTGAAGCCAGAAAGGGCGGAGGTCGATTCAGTTATCGCTGAGCAGGAAGGCGCTATTTCACATTGAGAAGGTAAGGACCACAAAGGAGACAATAAGGATATTGACAGACATGTTTGAGAAGCTAAATGCAGCGAACCAGATCTTATACCTAAATAAGTTGGTTAACTTAAAGTTGTCGGAAAAGGGTTCGGTTGCTGAGAACATCAACAATTTATGTATGGTTACAATCAGATGGAATCGTCGGGTTTGAAGTTTGAGAAAATGGCACAATCGTTATTGTTGCTATTTAGTCTTTCCGATAGTTATGGTGGCACAGTGGAGCAGACTATTACAGGCACCATGACTGATACGACAACCCTAAAGGATATTACAAGCAGCATTATGAATGAGGATACAAGGAGAAAAAGATACGGAGAGACTTCGGTGTCATATTCTAGCAATGCCGCACTGTCAGTTGATAATCGTGGTAGAAGTAACAACAGATGGAAGTCACAGAGCAGGTATCACAGGTCCAAGTCAAGAATAGGACATCGCAAAGGTAAGTGTTGATACTGCAAGAAGCCAGGACACAGGAGAGACCAATGCGAGGAGTATAAGAAAGCACAAGCAAGGTCACAGATAGCCAATGTGGTAAGTATTGAACCCCGTCTAGATGAATTGTGTTTATCTACTAGATTTAATATTATGCAAGATGATTGGTGTATAAAATCAGGTGCTTCTTATCACTGTACCCCCCGTGAGGGATGTTTTGAGGATTACAGGATAGGTGATTTTGGTGCAGTTTTAGTGGGAAATGGGCAGATATGTCCAGTTGTTGGTAAAGGCACTGTGAGAGTGAAGGCTCGCAATGGTGAGCAATTGGTCTTGAATGAAACAAGACATTTCCGAGTTTGAAGAAAAACTTGATCTCAACTAGCAAACTAGACAACGAAGGGTTCACAATAACTTTTGGGCATGGAGAATGGAAGGTGACTATAAGTGTCAGGTTGGTGGCAAAAGAAAAGCGTGGTGACACATTGTACTTACTCAGAGGAGGTGATTCAATTGATATCATTGCTACAACATCAGTAGGTATTTCCTCTTTAATTCTATGGCATGTCAGGGTGCTAAGCAACTTTGTTCTAGGGATCTTTTGCTGGGGCTGAAGAATGTTGAGATGGATTTCTGTGAGAATTGTGTGATGGACAAACAAAAAATAGTTAGCTTTCAATTGGGTAAGAAGCTTGGGAAGCTAGAGTTGGTACATACAGATGTGTGTGGTCCATCTCAGAAATTCTCTTCTGGTGGTAAGAGATACTTCGTCACATTCATCGATGATGCTACAAGAAAGGTTTTCGTTTATGCAATTCACGAGAAATCAGAAGTTTTTGAGGCATTCAGAGCTGGGAAGGCCAGAGTTGAGAATGAGACGGGTTGCAAGGTGAAAACAATAAAGTCAGACAATGGAGGTGAGTACATAAGCAAAGAGTTTGTTAACTATCTAGCTAAGAAAGGTATCAGAGGAATCAAGATAGTTCCTAAGACTCCACAGAAGAATGGTGTAGCAAAAAGAATGAACCGCACGATACTCGAAAGGGCGAGATGCATGAGACTTTATGCGGGTCTTCCGGTCCATCTTTGGGCCGCTACAGTTGATATTGCAGTGTACTTGATTAACCATTTCCATTCTAGTGTCCTTGATGGGGCCATTCTAGAAGAAATATGGTAAGGTAAAACTGTCAATTATTCACATTTGAAAGTTTATGGTTGTATGGCATATGTACTAATTGATAAGGAAGAAAGAAAGAAGTTGGACTCTAAGTCCAGGAGGTATGTGTTCATTGGCTACGGTGGCGATGAGTATGGTTACAGGCTTTGGGATTTTGCGGATAACAAAGTCATTCACAGCAGGAATGTAGTGTTCAATGAAGAGGTCCTATACAAGGATAGGCACACAGGTCAAAACAGTACAACCAGTTCAGAGTCAGATTGGGGTTCAGACTCAGACTCAGATTCAGTATCTGAAGGCAGCCCTAGTGGTGGAGGCCCTACAGTGCAGCAACAGGTACAGGTTCTACAGGCAGCACAGGAGGCTCATGGTGAGCCTATAGGGAATGAGCAGGTTATCCAAAACGAACAGGTACAGCTAGAACAGTTCGGGGAACCTGAACCGGTTGGTGAACCTGTACCCATATTGAGTTGATTGACACGAGAAAGAAGGCCAACCAAGATATTTGATCCATCAGCTATTGTTGTTTATGAGCATGTTCTGTAAATGGATTCAGGAGAGCCAGAGACTTGTGAGGAGGCTTTGAGGGATGAGGCTTGAATTCAATGGGAGTTAGCCATGAAGGATGAGATGAGCTCCTTGGAACAGAACCAAACTTGGGAGTTGACCAAGTTACCTGCAGGAAAACACGCTCTTATGAACAAATGAGTTTTCAGAGTCAAAGATGAGGTAGATGGCAGTAAGAGGTACAAGGAGAGGCTTGTTGCGAAAGGATTCTCTCAAAGAGAAGGTGTTGATTATAGTGAGATCTTTGCACCGATTGTGAAGATGGCTTCAATTAGGGTTCTGCTTAGTATTATGGCAGTTGACGACTTGCACTTAGAGCAGTTGGATGTAAAAACAGCTTTTCTCCATGGTGATGTTGAAAAAGAACTGTACATGAGACAACCCACAGGTTTTGAAGCTAAACAAAAAGAAGACGCAGTGTGTCGATTAAAGAAGAGTCTTTATGGGCTCAAACAAGTACCGCGGCAATGGTACTTAAAGTTTGATTGCTTCATAAGAGGAAAATGTTTCGATAGATGCAAAACAGATCATTGTGTGTATGTTCGTAGATATGAGGACAATGATATAGTTACCTTGGCATTGTATGTGGATGACATGTTGTTAGCAGGTTCATGTATGGAGAAGATCAAGGAAGTGAAAAAGGCGCTAGCTTCGGAGTTTTCAATGAAGGACTTGGGTGAAGCAAAGCAAATCCTCGGCATGAAGATTAGTAGAGACAGGAGAAGTAAGAAGTTTTGGCTATCACAAGTGGACTATGTGAAGAAGGTGTTGAAGAGATTCAATATGGATGGCACGAGACCAGTCACTTGTCCCTTGACTGCTCACTTCAAGTTATCAATAAACTTTTGTCCTAAAACGGAGGTGGAGATGGAGGAAATGGCTGCTATTACTTATGCCTCAGTCGTTGGGAGTTTGATGTATGCGATGGTGTCTACAAGACCAGACATCGCACAAGCAGCGGGAGTTGTCAGCCATTACTTGAAGAATCCAAGTAAACAACATTGGGATGCAGTAAGGTGGATTCTTAGATATCTAACAGGTACTTCAGATCACTCTCTTTGTTTTGGGGGAGATTTTTTTCATATACATGGTTATGTGGATGCAGATTTTTTGGGCGATCATGATGGTTGCAAAAGTACTACAGGATATGTATTTACAGTTGGAGGAACAACTGTCAGTTGGGCTTCACAGTTACAAAAGGTTGTAGCACAGTCAACCACAGAGTCAGACTATATGGCACTTACAGAAGTGACGAAGGACATGTTATGGATTTCGGAGCTTATGAAATAGTTGGGCAGGAAGCAACCCATAGGTGAACTATGGTGTGATAGTCAAAGTGCAGTTTTCTTGGCGAAAAACTTGGCATATCACTCTAGGACTCGGTACATTCAAATGAGGTATCATTTTATTAGAATGACGGTTAAGAAGAAATGGTTGAAGCTAAATAAGATTCTTGGCACTAAGAATCTGGCGGACATACTTACTAAGGTGGTGGATAGCAGGAAATAACAGTTTTGCTATACCGTTATCGAATTGTCTCTAGGTTAATTATTGAGGAGACTTGCAGAGGCACAGGCCTAGACTAGGCCAATGGAAGAATGAAGAATAAGTTAGAGACTTCGTGTATATGTCTCCAAGTGGGAGATTGTTGGGGTTTGTGGATCCAATACACGATAATGGGTTGAGGGAGATAGACGAGAAGGAGAGTCAAAGTGGGAGCAAGCAGGTCAAGAGTAGTTTGAAGCTACAGGCAGAGTTGCGGTCGACCGTGTGATTGACCGCACCCCTCGACCGCATCCCAGGCAATGTACGGTCGACCATGCAGTCGACCATCTCGCTCACTACTTCAACCCTGTATACATGAAGAGGCGACCGATCGACTGCTCAGTCGATCGACCTACACTATGTTGGAATCTGTACGGTTGAAGGAGAGAACTGGTTGACCGACATGGTATTGCGGTCGACCGTCCCGATGTTGTTCGATGAGTGGCTGAGATTGAAAGTTGAGAAAACCTATATATAATGTATTGTGTATGATTTTAGGGTTAAGTGAAAACAAAATAGAGATCTACCAGCCATTATTGAGAGAAAGGGAGATGTAGAGAAACCCTACACCTTGGGAGTGAGTTCTTGAGAGATTTGTAAACATATTGTTCATATTTCTAGTGGAAATCGCATGAGTGCCTCACTGGTCCAAAAATTGGACCCGAACCCGGACTTGGAAGAATCGAGTCTGGGTCCGGGTCCTAATTAAAAAAATCTACTCGTTGGGTCCGGTAGCGGAGAATAAATATTTGCACTTAAGTATTTTGCACCAGATACCCTACAGTTTTCAACAATTTTTGCACTTAAGTACATGAATAATATTATATTTACACATATATCTTCAAAAATTACTATTTACATGTATATCCCTATAACTCTATTATTCAAATTCCATATTTCTTGGGGGTATTTTTTAACGGGTCCGGGTCCGGGTCTGGGTCTGGGTCCGGGTCCGTGTCCGGGTCGGGTCTATTTTAAGCAGAGTCGGACCCGAACCCGACCCGGAAGTGCATCAGGTCTTATTTTAAGACTCGGACCCGTATAGATGGGGTCGGTTCCGGTCCAATGCTGGGTCCGGGTATCTGGGAAATGTGACAGTGCTAATAGCATTTGTGTGAGAATGTGAGATGTTTAGTCCCATATTAAATAGAAGATATGATGGAGTTTTCTTTATATAATAAAGTCAGAACCCAAGTTGTCTTCTAACTAGTTAGTTTTTTGGGTGACTCGAGATTAGTAGATTAGTAGATGAGTAGGCCCATGGCATTTGTAAATGGGTATCAGAGCCAACTTTCGATATTGATGATGGAACCACAATAGGTGTACATACTGGTAGGGTCAGGAATAGTATGATGTGCTTCAGGGCTTGTAGGATGAGCTTGTTAATAATTAGTGGGTCTAAGTCAATAAGGAGAGATGATTGTGATTCCCCTAGATGAGCTTAGTATAATTAATTGTTGGTTTCATGGGCTTCAGGGCTTGTAGGATGAGCTTGTTTATAATTAGTGGGCCTTGTAGAATGGACCTAAATAATTTGGAAATTAATAGTTAGTAGTATAGCATCTCGGTGAGAAGGTGACAGATGTTTAGTTATATATACGGTAGAAGATAGGATGGGCCTAAATAATTTGTAAAATAATGTTAGTAGTATAGCATTTTAGTGAGAAGGGGCGAGATGTTTAGTTCCATATTCGGTAGAAGATAGGATGGAGTTATCCTTATATAATAAAGTCAATGAACCTAATTTGACTTCCAATCAGCTAGTCTTTGAGATTATAGAAGGCCTTATTCTCTCAAAAGACAAGGCAAGATAAGGAGATACCACAGGATGAGATTTTAGCCATGTGGCAGAGCTGTGAAAAATACCAGATATTGATTATGGGAATGAATAGGCCCGTTGCGTTACGGTTAAATGTATAAGTAATAGATTTTCTATTAGATTAACCATCGAACAATAATTTGTATGTGCAATCCATGTATTTTTCTTTTCTTAAGCTCTCAATCCTCAAAAAATACCGACGGGGGTATTAGCATTTATTTTAGGAGTAAAGTTATGAAACCCTCCAATGTTTAGTACTATAGCATCTCGGTGAGAAGGTGAGAGATGTTTAGTTCTATATACGGTAGAAGATAGGATGGACCTACATAATTTGTAAAACAATGGTTAGTAGTATAGCATTTCAGTGAGAAGGTGAGAGATGTTTAGTTCCATATTCGGTAGAAGATAGGATGGAGTTATCAGGATAACCCCAAGGGGTTGTGGGTTGTTTGTCCTTATATAATAAAGTCAATGAACCTAAGTTGACTTCCAACCAGCTAGTCTTTAGGATGAGATTTTAGCTATGTGGCAGAGTTGTGAAAAATACCGGATCATGATTATGGGAATGAATTTGTCCGTTATGTTACAACTAAATGTATAAGTAAAACTTTCTGTTAGATTAACCATCGACCAATAATTTGCACGTGCAAACTAGGTATTTTTTTCCTTAAGCTCTCACTCTTCCAAAAATACCCATATGGGTATTAGCATTTATTTTAGGAGTAAAGTTATGCAACCCTCCAATATTTAAGTCCGAATTTAAGAAATTTTTCGTCGTTAAATTTCACTCACTTAACACCTCGTCGTTATCTCAATCACTTTTTGAATTAAATCTGAATTGTGTAATTACTTAATTATCCATCACTTATATGAAAAAGAATTCCACCTATTAATTAGGTAACTGCACAATTCAGAGTTAACGCAAAAAATGAGAGACAACTGCGGGGTGCTAAGCGAGTGAAATTTAACGGCAAAGGGTTTCTTAATTTCTGACAAAAATATTGAAGCTTTCATGACTTTACCCCTTTATTTTATATGAATGACACTTTGGTACATAATTATGCTATAATTTGTCCATTTTGATTTTAGGTCTAAAAAATGAGCATGAAAACATATAGGAACTCTAGAATAGAAATGGAAAAGAAATGTACCTCCAATACCTTTGAAAATGGTAAGATCTTTGGTACAAGAAGAATGTGTGGTCCATAGGGATGCTCTCAGATAAGGATATATCTGATGCGAACCGTATCCGAATCCAAAATTTTTGTGAATACGGATATGAAAAATCCGTATCCAGATGGATACGGATATGGATTTAGATATCTAAATCCAAAAATTTCTTGTGCGGACACGGATACGGATATCCTTAAAAAAGCGGAGTAGACATAGATATCTGCATAATTTATAACAAATTTAATTATTTATACATGGGAATGTGTAAGGGAATCCCATATTCCCTCCTAAATTACCTTGTTTGGTACGTGGCAAGCATAATTTTGGAAGGAATGATAGATTCCCAAGAAAATCAAAATCCTTTGTTGGGAAGGATTTCCATTCCCCCAAAAACTATGGGATTTGAGGATTCCCATAGGATTTCCATAACAAACAATAAAATAACAATAAAAACTAGAATAAAAAATATATTCCTCTCTAAAATTATGGGATTTGAGCATTCTCATGTGATTTCCATAACAAACAATTAAACAAACTAAAAAAACTAGAATAAAAAATTACAATAATAAAGGATTTCCGGGAATGCAATGTACTATACCAAATGCGATAATGCAACATTTCCAGGAATCTTTATTCCCACCCTCACATTCCCGGTAATCCTTTCATTCCCATGAATTTTCCAATACGTGTACCAAATGCCCCCTAATGTTAATCATGAATCCCTAAATCCCAAATTCACAAACCGAACTCCCAATTCTCATCCACTCAGCCTCAGATCTCCTCACCGTCGGGTCCTCGAATACCAACTCCTTGCCGTTAGGACCTCCGACCACCAACTCTTTGTTGTCGGGATCTCCAAAAAATGACCCCCTCTTCGACCTTCACCCCTAGCTGACCTCAATATCACCATCTCCACTATCATCACCGACCTCCATCACCGACCTCCACTGTCATCAATTCCTTCCCTAGAGCTTTCTTCACCCAACGACATCCCTAACCCTACCAACATCTCCATGTAGCCCAACCTCCATCCAACCCGACCTTATTCTAACCCGGACTCGACCCGACGCTGCCCTCGCCATTGTCACTGCCATAGTTAGTTATTGTCTTTGTTGCGTTCATTGTTGTTGTTATTTTCTTTGCCGCCAACAACCACCTAAGAGTTGACGGGATGGTATAAATCTTTCCCTAACTCTGAATCTATTCTTCACCGCCTTTTGTAACTTTTAAGTGGTTAATTAGATGATATATTTTATGAATGAGTTAGTTATATTGAGAGGCTTTTATTTTTAGCCATTTACAAGTTCCATTTGATTCTCAGATGCTAATGTTGTCTGAGTTTAATATGCAGGATTTGAGAGTTCTTTGTGGTGGCATATGAGAAGACAACAGATCTTGCTAAAGACCTGGGAAATGTAGACTGTGGTGACATAGACGTTGAAGGTACAATGTTTGTTCTTAGCCTCATTGTTTACACTGAACTTATAATATTCTATGCAAAACAATGTTAACTTGATGTGAATACAGTTTGTTTGCTTGTTTGTTTTTCAAAATCATGTAGGAAGTTTTTTAGCTTATAGACCTACAATACTCATACTAATATATTATAAGGCCTACATTGTGCTAACACAATAGCAAGGAATGTTGTTGTTTAATTTGTCTAGTTATCTATACCAGTTTTTTAAAGTAAAGACTATGACGTAGCCTGACATCGAACTTGAAACATTCCTTTACCCATCTCAACCACTTATCATACTCTTTATAAATTATCCTTAGTTGTACTAATTTTCATTTTATATGAGTGCACCTTTTTAAATAATTTTGTCTTAAATAAATTTGAACCTTGACGACATTATGGTAACTGATAACAATTAAGTAAATTGATGGATAATAATCACTCACTTAAAAATGAATGGTTGAATTTAGATTGTTGATTGTCTAAAAATTACTATTTGTCTACAATTACACAACTTCAACTCTCACATTATAGTATTAGATTTATCTCACAATATTTCACTTGGTAAATGCCCATGGTTGGATCTTGGACAGTAAATAATATTTAGGAGGAGGGTCATCAATTTAGAAGTTTTGAATTGTTTGCAAAGATTGTAGTACTAACATGAAAATGCACAAATGAAGTGAAACATTTTAATTTTAGGGAAATGGATGACATCTGAAGTGAAGTTGATGGGTTGAATCAGATGGCTTGCTGGATTTGGAGGTGATATGGCTAAAAATGGGGTTAAATCGGAACCATCCAAATCGGGCATGAATCTTGAAACCCAGGGGTAAAACGGAAATTTCACCTACTAACGGGTCTGAAATGGGAACTGAGTCTTTCTTCACGACCCAATAACCCACGAACGGATCCACCTCAACTGGGTGCAGGTTTCAACCCACAGCAAACCCGATCCAGAAAGGATAGAATTAGGGTTTCTGATTAATCCTAATCAACGACCCTGATTCATATCTATCCTTTCACTGGGGATTAGGAATTACATTCCTTATCTAACCACAGGAATTACATTCCTAATCTGATCCCAGCGGCGCTTATAAATACCCCCCATCCATCTCTATTAAGAGGTAATCAATCTTTTGCCAGTTTTGCGCTCTCTCATAATCACTTCTGATTACTGACTTGAGCGTCGGAGGGTGCGTCGCCGGGAACAACCCCGGTGTCTCGCACTTTTTGCAGGTGTACGGCGGGAGCGACGGTCAAACCCCGGCGGAACAGGCAACATGTTTGCTATTTAAAGTTTCCTAAGAATCCACAAATACTATTTGTTTGCCCCCACACCAGATTCAGCGGTAACAGATTGGCGCCGTCTGTGGTAAACAACGAGTAGCAGCCTCCCCTCTTTCCGTTGGTCAGATCCTCTCCAGCCATGCCTCCTAGGAAAGCCAGATCAAGAGGGTCCAACCGAGGGCCCAACCCCGATCACCAATAAGAAGTTCCCATCCAACCCGCTCCGCAGCAGGGGCAACTTCCTCCTCAAGCGGAAGACCCACTCCAACAGGACCTGCCTCCTCCTCAGAAACAAAAACCTCCTAAGGGTCCCAACCCGCAGAAACAACCTCTCCATCCGGACCACATCTCCATCCACAACGCCTCTTCGGATTCTATGGCCTCCCATAATCCCCGAGCTTCCAACCTCCGCAACACCGTCCTCAATCGGCAGAAGGATGAGGATCTTCACCGTCGTCTGGATGAAAAGCGGGCCTGAGAGGAAGCCTCCCGCCAACACCGTCCGGATGAGCGATCTCCTCACCGCCGAGACAACAGAATGTCCCCTATCCGAAGGGGGCGGAAAGAGTCCCCCGAGCATCACAGGAGAAGACCCCATTCCCCTGCCGGTCGGCAACATCTGAGGGACGATGAGGCACCCATCACCCTTGCCGGGTTCCAGCAGTTTCAAGCAACCGTCCTACAAGCTCTCAATCTCCGTCCCAACACCAATGCTCCCAAGATCTCCTCTCCTCCTCCTGTCCGAAGTCCTCGCCGACGGTCCCCAACTCCTCCTCCAGCTCCTAGCGACTCCCGGCATATGCCAAGTCCTCGCCGCTCCAGGAGCTACCGTCGTCGTAGCCCCCGCTCTCCTTCGTACGAAGACGAGTCTAGAGGCTCGGCTGATTACCGCCGAAGGGATGACGCTGTCTACCACCGTCTCCACGAAATGGATAGGCGCTTGGGTCAATTAGACTGAGAAGAAGAGCTTAGAGGAAGGACCCTTCGTCCTAGTTGACCTCCTTTTTCCCGAACCATAATGGATGCACCCGTACCAATCGGCTTCAAGCCTCCTCAATTCGAGACTTATTCCGGGGAGACTGACCCCGTCGATCACATCGAAAGCTTCAAGACCCTCATGCTCATCCATCAAGCTTCCGATGCTCTGCTCTGCAAAACCTTTCCCGCAACTCTCAAGGGCCCAGCTCGAGAATGGTACTCTCGCCTTGCCCCTTCCTCAATATTCTCCTTCGAGCAATTTGAGACACTCTTCGTCACCCACTTTGTGAGTAGCCGCAGAACTGAGAAGACCAGCATTTCACTACTCTACCTCCACCAGAAGAAGGGTGAGAAGCTGAGAGACTATGTGAAAAGGTTCACAGCTGAAGCCAGGTCCATAGCATCTCTCGACCAGTCGGTCGCTGCAGCAGCATTTCAATCCAATGTCCTCAACTCCAGCCTCCGCACCTCCCTCGCCAAGAAGCCCCCACAGAACTTCTCTGACCTCCTCCTCCGGAGTGAAAAGTATATTCGGGCCGAAGAAGCTGAGCACCGCCCCAACTTGGAGGGGTCTTCCTCCGGGTCTAAGAGAAAGGGTACAGAAGAGGAAGGAGCCAAGAAGCTCCAGAAGGATAATGGCGGCCAGCGCCGACCTTCCCCCAGATTCGAGAAGTTTACTCCTCTCACCACCAATGTCTCCACCATTCTAATGGAAGTTGAGAAGGAAGGGATCATGCCTCCTGCTCCGAGGATGAACACCCCTGCCAAGAAGAGGGATAAAGAGAAGTGGTGTCGTTATCACCGGGACCATGGCCATGACACCAATGATTGTTGGGCCTTGAAGAATGAGATAGAAGCCCTCATCCAGAGGGGACAACTGACCAGGTTCGTAAGAAAGGACCGAGCCGACCTTCCTCCCCCGCCTCGGGGGGCCAACAAGCATCCTGAACGCGATGAAACACCCGACTTCGAAGAAGAGCGTGTCCTACACCTCATTCATAGGGGGCCAATGGGGGGCTCCTCAAACTCCTCTCGAAAGGCGTTCATTAGAGAAGTCAATTCGGTTCGTGCCACCCCTCCTCCTGAAGGCCTCGGAGTGCCCGTCACATTCTCAAACGAAGATCTTGAAGGTGTCCGCATCCCCCATTGTGACGCACTCGTCATCAATCTCCATATGGCAAACTTCAAAGTGGAGAGGATCCTAGTGGAAAATGGCAGCTCCGTTAACATCCTTTTCCTCGTCGCTTTTAAAGGCCTCAAACATTTCCGAGATAGACTCAAGTCCGCCGGCTACATGCTCCATGGGTTCACGGGAGTGCCAGTGACTATTGAAGGGGTGATCACCCTCAATGTAACCGCTGGAAAAACTCCTACTACCCAAACAGAGTCGATGGACTTCATGGTCGTAGATGTTCCTGCAGCTTACAATGTCATTCTGGGTCGGCCCGGCCTAGCTGGCCTTGAAGCCGTCCCTTCCGCCTATCACCTCAAGATGAAATTCCCCACCCGGACAGGAGTAGGGAAGGTAAAAGGCAATCAGGAAACGGCCCGCAAGTGCTACATGACCTCTACCCTCAGTCCGGTCCTCTCCCTTGAAACTCTAGAAATCCTCCAAGATGCGGCCCGACCAACGTCCGAGCCGGTGGATGAGTTGGAGGAAGTGCGCTTCTCTGAGCAGGATCCAAGCCGAAAGTTCTTTGTTAGCAAGACCCTCCCATCCGCCCTATGCTCCGACATAGTCCAGTGCATCCGAAGAAACCGAGACCTCTTTGCTTGGTCAGCTGCAGACATGTCCGGAATTTCCGAAGAGGTCTTGGTCCACCACCTCAGCGTTGCTCCAGGGTCCAAACCGGTCCAACAGAAGAGGCGCAAGTTCGCCCCCGAATGCCAGCTAGCTATAAAAGAGGAGGTGGACAAGCTCTTGAAGGCCCGGTTCATACAAGAGGTGAACTATCCGGAATGGCTGTCGAATGTAGTAATGGTGAAGAAGTCCAATGGGACCTGGAGGATTTGTATCGATTTTACCGATCTCAACAAGGCTTGCCCCAAGGATCCCTTCCCTCTTCTGAGTATTGACACTCTGATTGACGCCACTTCGGGTCATGAACTCCTCAGCTTCATGGACGCCTTCTCAGGCTACAACCAGATCTGGATGTTCCCCCCGGATATCCCGAAGACCTCATTTGTGACCGACCAGGGCCTCTACTGCTACAGGGGTTATGCCCTTCGGTTTGAAGAATGCAGGCGCCACATACCAATGCCACGTCAACAAGGTTTTCCAAGCTCAAATCGGCCGTAATATGGGGGTATATGTTGACGACATGCTTGTAAAAAGCATCTGAGGAGCCGATCATGTGACTGACCTACAGGAGGCGTTTGATGTTCTGAGAAAGCACAACATGAGACTCAATCCGAACAAGTGTGCGTTTGGAGTCTCATCAGGAAAGTTCCTCGTCTTCATGGTCAGCCAACGAGGAATTGAAGCTAACCCTGAGAAAATCAAGGCCATATTAGACATGGCCCCTCCCAAGAATGTTAAGGAAGTTCAGAGGCTAACAGGCCGCCTAGCCGCCATAGGGCATTTTTTCTCAAAGTCTGAGGAGAAATGCCTCCCTTTCTTCAAGGCCCTCAGGGGGGTTAAAGGTTTCGAATGGGGTCAACAGCAATAGGAGTTGTTCGACCAACTCAAGGCTTACCTCGTCAATCCTCCTCTCCTCAGCAAACCAATCCCTGGTGAACCCCTCTACCTCTACTTGGCAGCCTCCGAGCAGACCCTCAGTGCCATTTTAGTAAGGAAAGAAGACCGGGCTCAAAAGCCCATCTACTATGTGAGCAAGGTACTTCGGGATGCTGAGCTCCGCTACCCGAGGATAGAAAAGATGGCTTATGCCCTAGTGATGGCCGCAAGGAAGCTTTGCCCGTATTTTCAGTCCCATTCGGTGGTCGTTCTTACCGACCAACCGCTGAAGCAAGTGCTCCACAAGCCAGAGACCTCCAGTCGCCTTATGAAGTGGTCTATCGAGCTGAGCCAGCATGATATAACGTATCAGCCTCGGACCGCGATCAAGGCTCAGGCCTTAGCAGAATTTATCATTGAAAGTACCATCCCCGAGTTCAGCCAAGCAATGAAGGGACCACCTGTCTGGTCGGTTTATGTGGATGGATCCTCCTGTAATGAGGGAAGCGGAGCCGGAGTCATTCTGGCAGGCCCAGATGACTTCATCCTCCAATACTCCCTCCGTATCAACTTCAAGGCCTCTAACAACGAAGCAGAATATGAGGCACTCATAGTCGGCCTTGGAATGGCTCGCAATGCAGGGGCGCAACACCTCCGGATCTTTAGCGACTCTCAGCTGGTCGTAAATCAGGTCCTCGACGAGTATGAAGCACGTGATGACCGAATGGTTAAGTACTTAGCCAAGGTCAGGAGCCTCATGGCCCTATTTGAAGAAGCCCTCATCCAGTGAATCCCCCGGGAAGAAAATGCCCAGGCCGATGCCCTATCCAAGCTAGCCTCTTCCTCCCTCCAAGGTCTCGAGCAGACCGTCTTGATAGAGGTCCTCCTGAAGCCAAGTATAGAGGATGAAACTTCCGACTCTATGGAGTCGCTGCCTGTCCTGCTTGAAGATAACTGGATGAAACCCCTCGTCGAATTCTTAAGGAACGGGCTCCTCCCCGAAGATCCTAAGGAAGCTCGAAGAGTGAGAACCCGAGCCGAGCGATACACACTGATCGGAGGCATCCTATATAAACGCTACTTTACACAGGTAGACGGCAGGCCGACTACGCCCTACAAGAACTTCATAAGGGATCGGCGGGGCACATTCAGGGTCCAGATGCTTAGCCCGCAAAGTGTTGAATTATGGATATTTCTGGCCCACTCTCCTACAAGACACCGAACAGCACGTTCAGCAATACAGCTTATGTCAGAAGTACTCCAACATCCGACGCCTCCCACAAGCTCCACTCGCTTCCCTATCAAGTCCAATTCCTTTCGCAATGTGGGGGATGGATTTACTAGGGCCATTTCCACCGGCTCCCGGTCAGTTCAAATTCTTAGTCGTGGCAATCGACTACTTCTCAAAATGGATAGAGGCCGAGCCCTTGGCCACGATCACCGAGAACAAGGTAGTTCAGTTCTTTTGGAAGAGCGTAATCTGCCGATTCGGCATCCCTCAGGTCCTCATAACAGACAACGGAACCCAGTTTATCGGGGCTGCCTTCCGAGCTCTATGTGAAGACCTTGCCATCCAACACCGATTCTCCTCCGTTTTCCATCCCCAGTCGAATGGCCAAGTCGAGAATGCTAACTGACAGATTCTCTCCGGCATTAAGAAGAGGTTGGATAAATGTTCCAAAGGCTTATGGGTCAATCAGCTTCCCAACGTGCTGTGGAACTACCGTACCATAAAACGGACCCCCACAGGAGAGTCTCCGTTCAATCTCACATATGGGTCCGAAGCTATGATCCCCCTAGAAGTTGGTATACCCTCTCCTCGTCTAATGGCTTATGAAGAAGAACAGAATGCCAGAGAGCTCCGAGCAAATCTAGACCTGATTGATGAGATCCGAGAAAGAGCTGCCATTCGTCAGCAAAGCTACCGAAGAAGGATCGAGTTGGCATACAACAAGAGAGTCCGTCCTACCGACCTCAAAGAAGGGGACTTGGTCCTCAGAAAGTTAGCCATCTCTTTTCCCGGTCAGAAGAGCAAACTGGCTCCAAATTGGAAGGGGCCCTATAAGATCGCCAAAGTCGTTCGGCCCGGCACATACAGGCTAGAAGACCTCGAAGGCAGGGAGATCCCCAGGACTTGGAATGCCGACCATCTTCTAAAATACCAAGAGAGAGCACTAACACCTCTTTAAGTATTCTGAGATGTCGAACCGTTCCTCTCCTTTTACTTGTATTTATTTTTTCCCTTATTGTTCTCTTGTAATAACGGCTTGCAACTTTAGAAGCAGCCGACCATTAGTCATCAATAAAGAAAGCGTTTTCATATTTTACTTGTAAAAATTGTCTGCATCTCTCTGCCTTTCGAAGTCCAACACTTGGCTCGATTCTACTTCGCACAACCGTTGAACAACTCTACCGATGGTTCGCCATTCGGAAGTAGGTCGCCATTCGGAATTGCTCCCACAACCGTTGAACAACTCTACCGATGGTTCGGGGTCCAACACTTGGCTCGATTCTACTTCGCAAGTTCGCTCTTAAGCGAGCTAGAAGTAGGTCGCCATTAGGAATTGCTCCCACAACCATTGAACAACTCTAACGATGGTTCAGAGTCCAACACTTGGCTCGATTCTACTTCGCAAGTTCGCTCTTAAAAGAGCTAAAAGTAGGTCGCCATTCGAAACTGCTCCCACAACCGTTGAACAACTCTAACGATGGTTCGGAGTCCAACACTTGGCTCGATTCTACTTCGCAAGTTCGCTCTTAAGCGAGCTAGAAGTAGGTCGCCATTTGGAACTGCTCCCACAACCATTGAACAACACTAACAGCTGGTTCGGAGTCCAAAGCTCGGCTCGGCTGCACTCCATGAGTAACCCGAACCGAGAGGACGAGGAACCGATCTCCACATATGGAGAAAAATTCTACCGAACCAATTTCACCGTTAGATCATCTCAAAATACGTGCTAGAAGATGATGAACGGATCAGATCGTGCCACGTATCCACAAAACGACAAAATAGTGTTTTCTTGAAACTCATGCCTCTCGCCTCGTGATTCGTGCCACGATCATGATCGACCGTCCAGATTGAACCACGTGGTTTGGGTCTGAATTCCGAGCTACCACACCACCGAAGTGCAGAGTTGCCTCGGTGTACTCCGAACAAGAGCTAAAAGTTTTACAGCTAAGGTAAAAGTTCTACGGCTAGAATGCTCGAGTAAACTAACTACTGGTTCCCATGGTTCGTTTCAAAAGAAAGACAACTGTAGCACAGCAATGGGCAGACGAACTTCGATTTCATTAAAACAACTTGGTAAATTTACATGGCAAGGAGTTACAACAAAAATAAAAAATACCACGGATGATGCAAGAAATCAAAAGCTCGATACAACTTGTTCAGCGCCTCCTCGGGATGGGGACATTCCGATTCAGAGACACTCAGGGTTTTCGCCTCTTCATCTCTGAGCTCGTCTCTAGGCCGAAGAACTAGGACGCTGCTTCGCCACTAACCCTAACAGTGGCTCCGACCGAGGCTCCGCTCGAGCTAATAGCTACACCGCTTTGCGCATCGGCCGCGGTCCGACCTGTGGCGAGAGGACGAGTTGCGAGCTCGTGGAAGGAAATGCCTCGTTCGCACTCCTCGCACGTACACGAAGTGCTGCGGATGTTGACCCTCGCTGGCTGAGGCCTGAGACGAGCGACCTCCTCCTCAAGCTCGACGATCCTGTCTTTCAAGGTGTCGTCCTTCACCGATATCTTTAGCCGAGGAAGCTTTGCCGAACCCGGGTATTCAGCACTATCGGAGATGATGCGACGCAGATGGGTCACCTCGATGCTTTTGTCAACTATAACCCTCTGCAGCTGCTCGTCCTTCTTCGCGAGCTCGTCTCGCTCGGCCAGCGCCGAGGTCAGCTCTTCCTCCTTCGTGGAGAGCTCCTCCTCGACTATCCGTAAGTAGTGCACCTCGGCCAGCAGCTCGTTGTTCTTCTTCTCCACGTTGAGCGACACTCTCCGGATCAGCTCGATCTCACCCTCGAGGTAAGCCTCACGAGACTGCTTAAACAGTTCAGCACAATGCCAAGCTGCTGTGGTGTGTGGAGCATGAACAAGGATCTGAGAGACGAGCACATTACATTCAAAGACTAAAAGTCCGAGCCAAACACTTAAGACAAATTTGAAGAAACAATTTTATTCATAAAAGAAGAGGCGGTGGCCAGTCCGCAAAAAGGTGTTATATTTTCAGAAATAAAAGGAAAAGCAAAATTACAAAAGACGAGGAGATCAGGGGTCCACCTGCATCGTCGCCTCGACCACAGGCGCCTCGTCAGACGGCCCCTCATTCCTCGTCGCCCCGGCTTAAGCAACCACCTCATCCTCGTCTTTGCCTTCTTCCTCTTCACCTTCGTCCTCTTCACCTTCCTTCTCATCGCCATCTGCCGCAGCTCTGGGCCACAGCCTGTAGCCGACCCACTGAAAGCCAGGGACGCAATTCTGGACGTGGTCGAGGGCTCTCTCGTAGGACTTCTCCATGTTCGAGGCCATGTGCGCCTTCGCCTCGGCCTCAACTTCGGCCCGGATCACCGTCGCCAAAGTGTCCTTCTCCGCCTTCGCCTCCGCCAGGGCCTTCGTCGACGCCGCCAGCTCCTCGGCAGCCTTGGCGGCTTTGGCAACCTCCTCAGCAAGCCACCCCCTCGCTCGCTCCAGGTCTGCCTCAAGGTCGGTAACCCGGACCTCCAAGTCATCAGCTCGTCTCTGCTCTGCTTCGAGCTGCCGAACCGCCCTCGCCCTGTCCGCCCTGTCCTTATCACTAGCGGCCTTCAGCTCCTTCTTCTGTTCGGCGAACGCTTGAAGGAGATGGCTGAAGTGACAAGTGGCCTGCCGAAAGAAAAAGAGAATAAGAACAAAGTAAGTGCCGAATGGCAGACTTAAAGAAATTCTCAAGAAAAAGTATGCAAAACTTACCAATACGAGCGACCGAGCGACTTCATAGGTGTCGTCGCCAACCGTCCCCGCCTTCAGCGCGGCTCGATCCTTCGGGGTCGCCAAGTGCTTGACGACTTGCATGCACATCTGCGAGTTCCCGAGGAAGCCGTCATGGTTCTTGACTCGCTAGTCCGGGACGAACAGTTTCTTATGCTGCTCGGTCAAGATCACCTTGGCCTGAGGGGTCAGCGACGGAGCCTGGAGCGACAGACCACTGAAACATCGAAGGCCTCACCGGCCGTGGCAGATGCAGCAGGAGCCGAGGGGACGGCGACAACGACTACCGCTAGCGAGGGGACCTCAGCAACGGGGGGAGGCGGGGCAACTGCCGAAGCAACCTTAGAGGGCCGACCAGACGAAGCAGTTATGCTCGGCCTCTTCCTCTTCCTTCCATCGGCAACTTTGCCTCGCTCGTTCATCATTCCCAAAAAGTCCATCTTCGGCGCTTCGGCGCTTCTGTTCCAAACAACAAACAAACAGCAAGTTAGTGAAACGAGCTAAAAACTTAGAGAAATATATATATATATATATATATATATATATATTGCGAGATGTCAGGAGCGTACTCGGGTCGATCGGACTGAGGCCCGACCCGTGTAGCATCTCCGCCGTCAATTCCCTCCAATTCAACATCGGGAGGGCCATGATCTTCCCCACCACTTCCTCCTCGGCCGCAGTCAGTACCGGGTCGGCCCTCACAAACTTTGGCACCCCTGCTTTCCACTGCGTCGGAATCTTCAGCATCGAGGGCTCCCTCAACAAAAAGAACTTCTCCTTCCAACCTTTGATCGAGTCTGGGTTCTCTATAATCCGAACCCCTTTCCTCGGCGACAGGTAGTAGTGATGCTCGGTCTTGTACATCCGGTGAACCCGATACATGCTCCGCAAGATCGTCAGGTCTGGCTCGACCTCGGCGTTGCGGCACTGCAGAAAGAAGGCGTTCACGTGGTGCCAGTTGTTCGGCATGAACACGGTCGGCACAAGGCAGTACCACCCGAGGACCTGTAGCACGAAAGGGTGCAGAGGAAAGCGCAATCCAGCGTTCAGAAACTCGTAGTCGAACATACACATATCCGACGACGATAGTTTGGAGTTCGCTTGCATCCAGGGCCGGGGAGAATCAGCTTGTACTCCAGTTTGATGGCAAACCGTTTTCTGATCCGGAGCAGGTCCCTCTCGGATAACACCGATGCAATCTCGTCCACTTCGGTGGTCAGAACCGGGTTGTTCTCCTCGTAGACTTCTGACCAACCTATGATCGCCTTCTTCATAAGGTCGTCCTTGTATTGCCTGACCCCAGCATGTCCGGACAGTACACAAGGGTACCGGCCCGACTCAGGGGCTTGCCTCGGGGTCTCCATAATCTCCTCGAGTACATGAGATTGGGTCACTACCCTCTTCTTCTTCTTCTTCGCCTCAGCCACCCGCTTCCCCTTTCTTCAGATCTTCATTCGCCTCCTCTCCTCAGCGCCACTATCACCCAAGGACGAGGCCTCACTCCCCGAGTCTACCCTTGACATCTCTAAGAAAAAGCTAAGATAAATAAAATGACCTTGATGTGATGTGTCCTTGAAGTGACGTTCACGGTCGGAATTAGTTCGCCGGAAATCGCCCGGCCCACGCGACAGCTAACACAACCGACTTGGAACAAAAATCGCCGCTAGCAGAGCACGTGGAGAGTAAAAGTGAAAACTTTGAGTAAAAAGTGAGAAATGAACTCTGGGGTGGGGGAGTGAGAACTTATAACCACAATGCGACGTTTGGACTTCCTTGGGCTTTTAAAAGCCCACTAAGAAGCCAAAGCGCCAAAACGGAATGTTGCGACGTTTCAAAACATAAACTCCTCAAATCGCTCAAGTCCATGACTCGGCCACCGGTGGCGACGCTTCAAAGCCGGAACGCTTCAAAACATCTAACTCCATACCTCGGCTAACAGCACCGAGCTTCCAAACCGAGGGGATGAGGAACCGACCCTCACATATGGAGAAAAATTCTACCGGGACTGAATCATAGTCGGATCGCTCCAAAATTCGTGTCAAAACTCGATGGACGGTTCAGATTGTACCACGCACACAAAACGACAAAATAACATTTTCTCGTGATCTGAACCCCGTCCTCGTGATTCACGCAATGATGGACGCTCCAGATCTGGCCACGTGTACCTTCCGAGCTTTTAGCCATCGGTGTGCCTAGCCGAGCTACCGAACAGCCTGGCTAAGCAACCGAGCTATTGAGTCGGAAGGTGGCGACGCTTCAAAACGTCTAACTCCATACCTCGGCTAACAGCACCGAGCTTCTGAACCGAAGGGACGAGGAACCGACCCTCACATTTGGAGAAAAATTTTACCGAGGCTGAATCATTGTCGGATCGCTCCAAAATTCATGTCAAGACTCGATGGACGGTTCAGATTGCGCCACGCTCACAAAATGACAAAATAACGTTTTCTCATGATCTGAACCCCATCCTCATGATTCACGAAATGATGGACGCTCCAGATCTGGCCACGTGTACCTTCTGAGCTTCCGACCACCGGTGTGCATAACCAAGCTACCGAACATCCTGGCTAAGCAACCGAGCTACTGGTTCAGGAGAAGGCGACGCTTCAAAGCCGGAACTCTTCAAAACGTCTAACTCCATACCTCGGCTAACAGCACCAAGCTTCTGAACCGAGGGGACGAGGAACCAACCCTCACATATGGAGAAAAAATCTACCGGGGCTGAATCATCGTCGGATCGCTCCAAAATTTGTGTCAAAACTCGATGGACGGTTCAGATTGCGCCACGCTCACAAAATGACAAAATAACATTTTCTCATGATCTGAACCCCATCCTCGTGATTCACGCAATGATGGACACTCCAGATCAGGCCACGTGTACCTTCCGAGCTTCCGGCTACCGGTGTGCATAGCTAAGCTACCGAACAGCCTGGCTAAGCAACCGAGCTACTGGTTCAGGAGAAGGCGACGCTTCAAAGCCGGAACACTTCAAAACGTCTAACTCCATACCTCGGCTAACAGCACCAAGCTTCCGAACCGAGGGGACGAGGAACCAACCCTCACATATGGAGAAAAATTCTACCGGGGCTGAATCACCGTCGGATCGCTCCAAAATTCGTGTCAAAACTCGATGGACGGTTCAGATTGTGCCACGCTCACAAAACGACAAAATAACATTTTCTCGTGATCTGAACCCTGTCCTCGTGATTCATGCAATGATGGACGCTCCAGATCTGGACACATGTACCTTCCGAGCTTCTGGCCACCGGTGTGCCTAGCCGAGCTACCGAACAGCTTGGCTAAGCAACCGAGATACTGAGTCGGAGGGTGGCGATGCTTCAAAGCTGGAATGCTTCAAAACGTCTAACTCCATACCTCGGCTAACAGCACCGAGCTTCCGAACCGAGGGGACGAGGAACCGACCCTCACATATGGAGAAAAATTCTACCGAGGCTGAATCACCATTTGGATCGCTCCAAAATTCGTGTCAAAACTCGATGGACGGTTCAGATTGCGCCACGCTCACAAAACGACAAAATAACGTTTTCTCGTGATCTGAACCCCGTCCTCGTGATTCACGCAATGATGGACGCTCCAGATCTGGCCACATGTACCTTCCGAGCTTCTGGCCACCGATGTGCCTAGCCGAGCTACCGAATAGCTTGGCTAAGCAACCGAGCTACTGAGTTGGAGGGTGGCGATGCTTCAAAACGTCTAACTCCATACCTCGGCTAACAGCACCGAGCTTCCGAACCGAGGGGACGAGGAACCGACCCTTACATATGGAGAAAAATTCTACCGAGGCTGAATCACCGTCGGATCGCTCCAAAATTCGTGTCAAAACTCGATGGACGGTTCAGATTGCGCCACGATCACAAAACGACAAAATAATGTTTTCTCGTGATCTGTAACCCGTCCTCGTGATTCACGCAATGATGGATGCTCCAGATCTGGCCACATGTACCTTTCGAGCTTCTGGCCACCGGTGTGCCTAGCCGAGCTACCGAACAGTTTGGCTAAGCAACCGAGCTACTTAGTCGGAGGGTGGCGACGCTTCAAAGCCAGAACGCTTTAAAACATCTAACTCCATACCTCGGCTAATAGCACTGAGCTTCCGAACCGAGGGGACGAGGAACCGACCCTTACATATGGAGAAAAATTCTACCGAGGCTGAATCACCGTCGGATCGCTCCAAAATTCATGTCAAAACTTGATGGACGGTTCAGATAGTGCCACGATCACAAAACGACAAAATAACATTTTCTCGTGATCTGAACCCCGTCCTCGTGATTCACGCAATGATGGATGCTCCAGATCTGGCCACGTGTACCTTCCGAGCTTCTGGCCACCGGTGTGCCTAGCCGAGCTACTGAATAGCTTGGCTAAGCAACCGAGCTACTGAGTCAGAGGGTGGCGACGCTTCAAAGCCAGAACGCTTCAAAACGTCTAACTCCATACCTCGACTAACAGCACCGAGCTTCCGAACTGAGGGGACGAGAAACCGATCCTCACATATGGAGAAAAATTCTACTGAGGCTGAATCACCGTCAGATTGCTCCAAAATTTGTGTCAAAACTCGATGGACGGTTCAGATTGCGCCACGTTCACAAAACGATAAAATAACGTTTTCTCGTGATCTGAATCCCGTCCTCGTGATTCACGGAATGATGGACGCTCCAGATCTGGCCACGTGTACCTTCCGAGCTTCTAGCCACCTGTGTGCCTAGCCGAGCTACCGAACAGCTTGGCTAAGCAACCGAGCTACTGAGTCGAAGGGTGGCGACGCTTCAAAGCCGGAACGCTTCAAAACGTCTGACTCCATACCTCGGCTAACGGCACTGAGCTTCCGAACCGAGGGGACGAGGAACCGACCCTCACATATGGAGAAAAATTCCTCCGACCCTCTTCAGTTGTTGGATCCCGTCAAAAAACGTGCTCAACATGATGAACGGCTCAGACCTTGCCGCGTTCGCTAAACAACAAGATAGCGTTTTTTGGGGATCCACGCTGAGATGAACGCTCAGCATCTTGCCACGTAGTTTGGCAGATTCCGAGCTAAGTGCCTAGCTGCCGAGCCGAGGGGATGGGAACCGACCCTCACAAATGGATAAAAATTCCATCGACCCTCCTCAGCTATTGGATCTTGTCAAAAAACGCGCTCAACGTGATGGATGGCCCAGATCTTGCCACGTTCACTACACGACAAGATAGCATTTTTTGGGATCCGCCCTGAGATGGACGCTCAGGATCTTGCCACGTAGTTCGGCAGATTCCGAGCTAAGTGCCGAGCTGCCGAGCCGAAGGGACGAGGAACCGACCCTCTCATACGAAGAAACTATCTACCGAGGAACGTGGATCGTCCGATCGCCCAGAAAGTCGCGCTCGGCGCTGATCGAGGGCCCAGATCACGCCACGCCATAAATCGGTATTAAAAATTAGTTTTTATTTATTTTAATCGATTTATTTATTTAAAAATTGCGAAAAAATTACTAAAAATTCGGGAAAATTAACTAAAAATTGTAGAAAATAATTATAAATTCGGGGGTATATTTTGAGCCCCTGAACGAACAATTATTGCCTAGAACGTGTTGTTAAGACCCTCGAACGCCGGTTAACACATTGCAAAATTAAATAAATAATCCGAAAAAATAGATAAAAATCACCAAACATCCAAAGAAGCTCAAGAATAGCTTGAAAAATCACCTCACTACCTCTTTCAGAGATTCAAAAACCTCCATTTGGACCCCGATACAACTCCACTAGCCATTAAAACAGTAAAAATACTCCTCAAAGCCTGATCAAACTCAGTCTTCGGGAGTGGGGCTCGTGATATGGCTAAAAATGGGGTTAAATCGGAACCATCCAAATCGGGCACGAATCTTGAAGCCCAGGCGTAAAACGGTAATTTCACCTACTAACGGGTCTGAAATGGGAACTGGGTCTTTCTTCACGACCCAATAACCCACGAACGGATCCACCTCAACTGGGTGCGGGTTTCAACCCGCAGCAAACCCGGTCCAGAAAGGATAAAATTAGGGTTTCTGATTAATCCTAATCAACGGCCCTGATACATATCTATCCTTTCACTGGAGATTAGGAATTACATTCCTTATCTAACCACAGGGATTACATTCCTAATCTGATCCCAGCGGTGCCTATAAATACCCCCCATCCATCTCCATTAAAAGGTAATCAATCTTTTGTCAGTTTTGCGCTCTCTCATAATCACTTCTGATTACTGACTTGAGCGTCGGAGGGTGCGTCGCCGGGAACAACCCCGGTGTCTCGCACTTTTTGCAGGTGTACGGCGGGAGCGATGGTCAAACCCCGGCGGAACAGGCAACAGGTTTGCTATTCAAAGTTTCCTAAGAATCCACAAATACTATCTATTTGCCCCCACACCAGATTCAGCGGTAACAGGAGGGGATGGAGATACTTGGTGTTGTTAATTATGTGAGACTCATTATCTCATGTTCAAATTCTCTTTACATAGCATTTTCCTTGCATTATTTAGGATATAAAACTGAAAACCTTGCATTATTTACATAACTTTTTTCTTTGTTGCTGCACCTTCACAATTGTAAATTTGCAAGTGTTTTCTTATTCGGTGGTGCATTATCATCCGAGTAAAACAGTTAAAGAACTCGGGTTCAAAACATACGCAAAATAGACAAGTAAGTGCATATTATATTCTCTTTTATACGAGATATTCATATATGAAATGAATTTCCCTTAACTTCTTTGGTTATGTTGATTTCTATTGTGTGATTAGATAAGAAAATTGATTCTCGCAATTCGGTGATATACATATCTAAGTATTAGTTAAGGAAATAATATAGCAAAAACCATATGTTTGATATCTGAATTTGTATCCGTTATATGGTAGACCGTATCCATTTTGCATCGGTATCCAAAATTTGCTTATACTGATATGATTTTTTTCCCGATTCATATCTGTATCAATATCCGAATAGGGAAGTTTTTGGAATGTGGAAATGGATGTTGGTCTAGCCAATATCCGATCTGTATTCAATCCGAAAGCATCCCTATACAATTAGGGATGGCAACAGGTTGGGTAAGGGGAGGATACGAGGTTTACCCTTATCCTAGGCTAAAGTCCAAAATTTTACTCTTACTCCTTACCCTACCAAATGGGTAAACGGGTTAAACAATTAATATATTTTTAACAAAATTAAGTTATAGAAAAAAATGTAAAAAATTATTATCTTCCTTCGTAATTCACTTTTCATATAATTTAATCATATAGAAAGTCATATAATCCTCTCCTCCACACTTTCTACTCATTTTACGTATCATGTATAAATGAGTCTGTAACATATATTTAAACGGGTAAAAGGATAAACGAGTATGTATATATGTCACATTTACCTTTACCCTTCCCTATTTCTTAAACGAGTATAAAAAGATCTATCTTTGTCCTACCTGTGGGAAAAAAAGGTCTACCCATATCCTTACCCTTAGGGGGCGTTTGGTACAAGGATTTTTTTTTTTGCTTCCAGGATTCATAGATTTATGATTCCTAGGATTTATGATTCCTAGGAATCATAAAACATGTTTGGTAGGTTTTAAACATCTGTGGGAATGTTAGTTGGAAACTTAATTTTCTATGTTTGGTTGAGCTACATATTTCCTGTGAATATTAATCTTATTATCCAAAATACCGCTCTCATCCTCAAATAACAAAACAAACTGTTTGATGAGATACCTGAGTAAAATTATCTGCAGATCCCTAGCTCGATTTCAACGGAAGGCTAGTGCTATTGACATTTGAACTGCTGCTCGATTTCGGCAACGAATCCGACAAATTTCCCATCGAGTATGAGTTCGTCGTCGGTGTGGGTTTCAAAAAGGAATTTACCCAATATGCATATTCAGATTCAGTAACAAAATCACACAAGACAATTCAATAACTCAGAGATGAAAAAAGAATGATCGTATGATATATCAGTCAATCAATATCTTCTAAAAAACATACAAACAACAGAGTACATCCTCCTCCCCCTATCTAATTCTACTCCCTCTCGCACCCTCAAGCAAAGCAACAAACTTTACTACCAAGTTAACAACTTTACAAGGCAGAGGGATGAAAATTTGATCAGAGCAAGAGATACCACTTTTGTAGATTCTGGGTGCTCCGGGATCGACGACGCGAGAGAGGATTGGGATCTACGGCGCGAAATATGGTTTGGGTGCTCGGGGATCGACAGCGACAACTGGGATTGAAGGCGCGATTGGATTGACGGCACGACGAGTAGATCGACGGCGCAACGTGTAGAGCGACGACGACAAGTTGATCGAAGGCGACAACAAGTTGATCGACGGCGGCCATTTGGGTGCTCGGATTTTTGGGGGAGAAAGAGGGGATGGGTTAATTGGGGAGGAAAAGGAGAAGAAATATGAAGAGACAGGGTTTAGGGTTTTTT
Organism: Hemerocallis citrina; assembly: GCA_017893485.1. Lineage (NCBI taxonomy): Eukaryota > Viridiplantae > Streptophyta > Magnoliopsida > Asparagales > Asphodelaceae > Hemerocallis > Hemerocallis citrina. Next base: position 165,077,611 of record CM030362.1, on the reverse strand, counting down.
TAATTTTAGGGGCAAAATTGTAATTTTAAAGAAGTAATATTTTTCCAAGCACTTGGGAATCTAAGAATCCCCCCTCCCCCTCCCCCACGGGAAAATTTTTGTGCGAATTGTGGCAAAAAAGTTCCTAGGAATGTTAGTTTCCTGGGAATTTGAATTTAAAAATTAGCATACCAAACATGGGAAACTAAATTTCCAAGTTAAGATCCCCAGGAAACAAAAAAAAATCCTTGTACCAAACGCCCCCTTAGGGTAATTTGGTACGCTTACCCATTGTCACCCCTACATACCATCTTTACCTGTTACCTATTATGCTTTCCCACTTTAAAAGAAAGAAATTTTAAACAGTTAATTGTAAATTAATGATTAATATAGCTCCAACTTACAAAAATTATGATTGAGATGAGACTAATTACTAAATTGGTTAGGTTTATCACAAATTATACAAGTCTACCTCTGGAGCTATAGTACTAGAGAATAGTGTTATAGATAATTGAATAATAAATTCCTCTACCTCCACCACTGCTCTCTCAATCTCAGTGAAAATATAATTTGAGGGCTTCAACATACCAAGAGGAGCTAAAGACATGGCTCTTCTATGCTCATCATCCCAATTGTTGATAAGCACTTCAAAAACTAACTAAACACTTGAAAATCAGAATCTCTATCTTGCTCATCTCTCTTTTAATTCGTACATGTAATAATAACTTCACTTTACTCAATACCAATGGTTCTTTCTCTTCTCTTTAAACTGAGCTAAGAAAGAGTTTCACCCCTTCCATTCCCTTCTCTCCCCCTTTTTTCTAACAACACTAAGAAGAAGAGAGCAGGAACTACAAGAATTTGATCCTTCTTCAATCCCTTCGAAGGCCAACCTAAAGATGCACTCAAGGTATTTGACAAAATGCCCGTCAATTTATTTATTGTGTTCCTCTTTTTGGGTATGTATAAATTGACATAATTACCCCCCTACAAGAGCATGTTGCTTTTGTGGGTGGTGTCTTCGCCGGGCTTTTGAGGCTCGATTTGAACGAGGATGCACTTAGAGAATGGACCACTCAGACTGTGGAAGCTGCTGGAATTTCCCCTGATTAGTTGGTGGATGCTAGCGGAGAGTCAGGGAACGAAGGGGAGGAGGATGCACCGCAGCAGTCAGCAGATTGAGATCGAATGACAAGTCAGTTACTTATCTTAGTATGACTGCATTGGCTATGACTATGAGTTATGTGATTGACATAGTTGTTTACTGAATTTAGCATGCTTGCAATGTGTTTGTATATATAGCTGTACGAAATTTTTTATATGTATTACGTGTTACTTTTGAGTGTACGCTTATGTGGTGGCAGGGCTTGTGATAAGATAGGTTATAAGATCGAGTCAAACACACCCAATATTTGTAGGAAATTCAATCTACCATCATGTGCCAATGACACGTGATTTATGTAGTTGTGAAGTGCATGTTATAGTAGTATATTTTACTTGCTTATTGTTTATAAGTTGATGAGATATGTGTTGGAGTAGATATTATGTTGAGGATTTTGTAGTATGAATTTGGTTTGTTGTGTCATTGATTAGATTGATATAGTTGCAAAATGTGGAGCTTGACTTCATTTAGAAGTATAGTCTTAGCACAAAAACACCACGCGCATGTTAATAGTTGTCTGATTTATAGTGGTCAATGCATATGCTTCCTCTATGCTTCCTCTAACGTTGATTTCCCCCCATGGTTTTCAATGCTTTATGCTGTAATAATTGGACGATTTTGTGGTTTTGTGGAGTAAAAATGTAAAAATTTGCATACCTTACATGGTTCTAGGTTAAATTACGATTTGGCCTCAACGTTTCAACTTCTTCTCTACTTCATCTGCTTGTTGCCTTCTGAATTCCATTGCTTCTATTTTTACTCATTTGTAGGTTTATATAACTAAACAATACTAGTATAATGCACGTGCGATGCACGTCTACATGCGATGCACGTCTATCATATATATATATATATATATACATACACGTGCGTTGCACGTGGGGTAAATGGGGAGGGGGAATGAAAAGGACCAAAAAAAAAAATCTACCAACATGTGCGCTTCACGTGTTGACACACACTAAGGAATAAAAAATTGTTTATTTGTTTACAACACCAACTCTTTCATTAAATATGTAAGATTTTTGTCGATTTTTGTAGAAGGGTAACTAACCTAGATTAAGTTACATGTGGGGGCTCTTCAGAATTATGTTTGTTTTGTTGGTCACTTATTATTTGCATGATCTGAAAGCACATTGAAGTGGATTTGTTAAAATTGCTCGGTAGCATTGTTTGGGGTTGATATGGGTCAGAAATAGCGTGGCCCATCCTGGACCACTGGATCCCCTCAGAGATGCGCGCCCCATCTGATCCTTCTGATCTGCCACGTCATCACCGGAAAACCGCCTGGAGCTCGGCCACGTCAGCCCGGAAACCACTCCGGCGCCTGCTACGTCAGCCTTATACCGCCCGGCTTTCCACCGCTTCAGCCACTCAGGCAACCGGGTCCAGACCCGGCCCCAAACGGGTCTGGACCCGATTGGCTTTCCCTATAAATACCAGACCTTCCCCCCTTCCTACAGGTAATCAAACTTTTCCCACTAAAACCCTAGTAACTGTTGCTCTATTTTAAGTGACTGACTAGATCGTCGGAGGGTCTGCCACCGGAACCAACTCTGGTGTTTCTAGACCGTCTGCAGGTACACAAGACCTCGGATCCGAGCCCTCTGATCCAAGCCTAAACATCCACCTCACTCCAAGCCCGTCGCAGGTACCGCTCGGCCAGCCTAGGGTCGTCTAACCAGAAGCTTCCTCCTTCAATACAAATCGAGTAAGAACTCACACCTGGTGCATCCACATGCTTCCTAGAAACAAACCGCATCAGGTTGGCGCCGTCTGTGGGAAAGCTACTTCAGAAGCCGACCCGAGTCCGACCGCCAAGGTACCTCGACAACCGAACTCTCATGGCCTCCAAAGGCAAGGGGGTTGCGGCCTCCGTCAACCGACGGGACTCACCCCCACCAACTGGAAACACCGGGCCACGCACATCAAAGCACAGGGCTCCCCACCAGGGGTCCCAGAGGAGTGTCACCCGTCCAGTCCAGCCCGACCTACGAGGGATAATCATCAACCGGCAGGTTAGCCACAGCAGGGGAAGGGCCACTTCCAACTCGGCCCCGAACCATCCAAGACCGCCGCCCGAAGGACGGAGGCCAGCGCTCAGCCGCGTCGGAAGACAACCTTCAGACCAACCAAACAGGGTCGAGGGAGCCCCAGTCACTCACAAGGAGTTCCAGGATTTCCGAAGGGAAATTCTTGGGGCTCTCCGACGGGCCCCCAGGGAGGAAGCCCGCCATTCCCAAACCAGGTCGGACGCCGAGGCCAGCGTGTCCCGCCCATCAACAATCCAGCCAGAGGACGATGGCGTACTCCTAAGGCGCCTCCAAGAAATGGAGGATCGCCTCGATCACATAGGCGACGGCGGCCAAGGAGCGGCTCAGGGATACAGACCTGTCCGTCCTCCCTTCTCTGCCCTCATCCTCCAAGCGGAAATACCCCGGAATTTCCGACCCCCTCAATTCGAAACCTATAACGGCGAGGGAGATCCTGCTGATCACATGGAGGGTTTCAAAACCCTCATGATGATTCACAGCGCCTCGGATCCTCTGCTGTGCCGAGCCTTCCCTGCCACCCTTCGAGGTCCGGCTCGTAAATGGTTCTCGAAGCTCACCCCCGGCTCCATTTACTCCTTCGACCAACTGGAGGGCAATTTCCTTGCCCACTTTGTCACAAGCCGGAAGGCCGAAAGGACGAGCGCCTCTTTACTGGGGCTTAGGCAGGTGGAGGGGGAGTCACTTAGAGTGTTCGTTCGGAGATTCACCGCAGAGGCAAGGTCGGTCTCCTCCCTTGATCCTGGCGTCGCCTCCGCGGCATTTCGGCACAACGTCCGTCATGGACAGCTGAAGGCCTCTCTGGCGAAGAAACCCCCCGTCGATTTTTCCGACCTCCTCAACAGGGTCGAGAAGTACATTAGGGCAGAAGAGGCCCTTAACCCCGAAGATTCCAGGGAGGCCACCGGGAAGGAAAAACGGAAGGCCGAAGAAGTCGAGCCATCAAAGAAGGCTCCGAGGGACGCGGGTGCCATGAAGAAAGTCCCGCCGGTCCCCCGCTTCGAGAGGTATACCCCACTAACCCAAAATGTGTCCTCCATACTCCTGGCGATCGAGGACAGAGACCTCGTTCAGTATCCCCCTCGTCCGTCAAACAACACTAGTAAGAAAAGGGATCATCGGTTCTACTGCCGCTTCCACCGAGACAACGGGCACGACACGGATCACTGCCGTGCCCTGAAAGACGAGATCGAGGCCCTAATTCAGCGAGGGTACCTTCGGGAGTACAAGCGGGATGATGCTCGAGGGCAGAGGGACACGAGGAACAGGAGAACCCCACCTCCTCCTCGAGCTCCCCTGCAGCTCCTCGAGCTCCCCTGCAGCTCCTCGAGCAAGAGCATGAGCTCGAAGAGCAGGATGGCCAAGCCATATTACACTGCGTCCACGGGGGGCCCATGGGAGGGGAGTCCAACACTTCCCGCAAGGCGTTCATCCGGGATGTTAACGCCGTCCAAGGACCTCTCCCCCCTCAAATTCAACAACTCCCCGTCTCCTTCTCGGGGGATGACCTGGAGGGGGTGCGGCTCCCGCATTGCGACGCCCTCGTGATCAACTTCAGCATGGCAAATTTCGATGCTCGGCGAATTCTTGTAGATAACGGAAGTTCGGTTAACATTCTGTTCCTCGAAGCTTTCGAGAACCTAAAGCTGCCCCGTAGCAAGCTCAAGCCAGCGGGGTACACTCTTCACGGATTCTCTGGAGTTCCGGTGACGATCGAGGGGATCGTCACACTGGACATCACGGCGGGTACGGCCCCAAACCGGAGAACCGAGTCCATGGACTTCATGGTTGTCAACGTCAAGGCAGCCTACAACGCCATACTCGGTCGTCCGGGCCTCTGCTCTCTCCAGGCTATCCCCTCGGCCTACCACCAGAAGATGAAGTTCCCTACCAGTACCGGGGTAGGGGTGGTCCGGGGGAACCAGGAAGCCGCTCGTTCATGTTATATGACAACAATAGGAAGCGGAGTGTTTCCCCTCGACGCCGTGGAGATGCAGCCCCAAAGGACCCAGCCAGAGCCAGAGTCGGCAGACGAGCTGCAGGATGTCTCCTTCGAGACAGGGGATCCGTCGAAACAATTTCGAGTAAGTCGCTCCCTCGCACCCCGAATTAAATCCGACCTCATCACCTGCATTCGGCACAATGTCGATCTGTTCGCCTGGAAGCCATCTGACATGCCCGGTATTTCCGAGGATCTCATCATGCACAAACTCAGCGTGATCCCCGGGTCGAAACCAGTGGTCCAAAAACGACGTAAATTCGCTCCGGAGCGACAACAGGCGGTTAATACAGAAGTCGACAAGCTCCTGGCCGCACGCTTCATCCAAGAGGTCAGCTACCCCGAGTGGCTGGCGAACGTCGTCATGGTCAAGAAGACAAGCGGGAGTTGGAGGATCTGCATAGATTTCACGGATCTCAACAAAGCGTGCCCAAAGGATCCATTCCCCCTCCCCAGAATCGATGCTCTTATCGATGCAACATCGGGTCACGAGCTCCTGTCCTTTATGGATGCATTTTCAGGCTACAACCAGATCCGCATGTTCCCTCCCGACATCGCCAAGACGTCCTTCATTACAGACCAGGGGCTCTAGTGCTACAGGGTCATGCCCTTCGGGCTGAAGAACGTCGGCGCCACTTATCAGAGGCTCGTCAACCGGGTCTTCAAGGAGCAAATCGGGCGCAATATGGAGGTATATGTGGACGACATGCTCGTCAAGAGCCAGCGAGGGGAGGACCACGTAGCCGATCTGGAGGAGGCCTTTGGGGTACTTCGGACCCATAATATGAGACTCAATCCGAGCAAATGCGCCTTCGGCGTCTCCGCGGGAAAGTTTCTTGGCTTTATTGTCAGCCAACGGGGAATCGAAGCGAACCCCGAGAAGATCCAAGCAATCCTAGACATGGCTCCTCCCAGGAACATCAAAGAAGTCCAGCGACTCACGGGGAGACTGGCGGCCATCGGCCATTTCCTCTCCAAGTCCGGAAAGAAGTCTCTTCCATTCTTCAAAGACCTGCGCGGCACCGGTGGGTTCGAATGGGGAGTCCAACAGCAAGAGGCCTTCGCCCAATTGAAGGAGTACCTCGCAAACCCTCCCCTCCTCAGCAAGCCCGAACCAGGAGAGCCACTCTGGCTTTACCTATCAGCCTCGGAGAATGTGCTCAGCGCCGTTCTCGTTCGGGAGGAGGAGGGATCACAGAAGCCTTTGTACTACGTCAGCAAGGTCCTGCTCGATGCCGAGACCAGGTACTCTCGGATGGAGAAGGTAGCATACGCCCTGGTCATGGCCTCGTGAAAACTCCGCCCATATTTTCAATCTCATTCTATCCAGGTGCTGACGGACCAACCCCTGAAGGCCGTACTCTACAAACCGGAGAGCTCGGGTCGACTCGTGAAATGGTCGATTGAGCTCAGCCAGTATGACATTGGCTATCAACCCAGAACAGCCATCAAGGAGCAGGCGCTCGCGGAGTTCATTACGGAGTGCACCATCTCCGAGCACCCTGCAAGCAAGGAAAGCGACCAGACGTGGGAAGTTTACGTCGATGGTTCCTCCTGCGAGGCAGGCAGCGGAGCGGGCATCATCCTGCGAGGCCCGGACGGTTTTCTTCTACAATACTGCCTCCGCCTTAACTTCCCAGCCTCCAACAACGAGGCCGAATACGAGGCAATGATCGCTGGGCTCACTCTAGCTCATCAGGCCGGCGCCAAGCAGATCAGGGCTTTTAGCGACTCCCAGCTCGTGGTCAACCAGATCACTGGGGAATACGAAGCCCGCGACGATCGCATGGTCCGGTACCGAGCTGTAGTTCAACACCTACTTGCGTCCTTCGACGAATCGGCTATTTTGTGGATCCCCCGGGAACAGAATGTGCAAGCTGACGCCTTATCAAAACTGGCTTTCTCTTCCTTCGAAGGTCTCGACCGCACGGTCCTGATCGAAATCATGCTAAAACCAAGCATCGACATCCCAGAGGTCCTGTGCATTGAAGACGGAGCTCCCCCCGAAGACTGGACCACTCTGATTAGGCGATTTCTCGTCAAGGGAGAGCTCCCCGAAGACTGAGCCGAAGCGAGAAGGGTCAGGGCCCGAGCGGAAAGGTTCGCAATGATCGACTCGACACTCTTCAAGAGGTCTTATACTACCTCGGATGGTCGGCCCTATCTCCGCTGCCTCACTCCCGATGAAGCCAAGTATGCTCTCAAGGACTTACACGAGAGGATTGGCAGATGTCACATGGGAAGTCGCTCGCTCGCGCGAAAGGCTTTGAACCACGGGTACTACTGGCCCACCATGTTGCAGGATGCTCTGACCCTTGTCAAAAAATGTGGCCCTTGTCAAAGATTCTCGCCCATCAAAAGGGTTCCGCAAGCAAACCTCCGGTCCATGGCCAGTCCGACCCCCTTTGCAATGTGGGGGATGGATCTGATAGGCCCTTTTCCAAAGGCGACAGGGCAACGAAAGTTTCTTATAGTTGCTATCGACTACTTCACAAAATGGATCGAGGCCGAGCCATTAGTTACGATCACCGAGCAACAGACTCAACAGTTCTTCTGGAAGCACATTGTCTGTCGGTTCGGGATCCCCCAAGTGCTCGTCACGGATAACGGGACCCAGTTCGCAGGCAAGCATTTCTGCAAGTTCTGCGAAGACCTCGGTATCCAGCAGCGCTTCTCTTCAGTATGCCATCCCCAGTCCAACGGGCAGGCAGAGAATGCAAATCGGCAGATCCTCGACGGACTCAAGAAGCGACTCGATAATTCCTCCAAGGGGTTATGGGTCGACGAACTGCCAAGCGTTCTCTGGGCCCACCGAACAACGAAAAGAATCCCGACGGGGGAGTCACCTTTCAATTTAACTTACGGCGCTGAGGCCGTCATTCCCCTGGAAATAGGCATCCCCTCTCCCCGAATCATGGCTTTCGACGAAGCAAGCAACTCCATGCAACTACGAGCCGACCTGGACCTCATTGACGAGATCAGGGAGAAGTCGGCCATTAGAAGGAACATCTACCAGCAAAGGATCGAGAGGTTCTACAACAAGAAGGTGCGCCCAACAAACATTGCACTCAGAGATCTTGTCCTCCGGAAACTGGCGGTATCCAACCCCGGCCAGAAAAGAAAATTGGCACCAAACTGGGAGGGCCCTTATAAGGTTTCAGAGGTCATACGACCGGGTACCTATCGCCTGACCGACACCGACGGCAAGCCCGTCAAGAGGCCCTGGAATGCGGAGCACTTGATTAAGTTCTTAGGAGAGTAACCTCCATGTAAAAATGTAGCGATCGTAATCGGCACGTTGTGCCTAGTGTTTTGTAAAGTCCTGTAAAACGGCACATCGTGCGTAGACTTTTTGTAAAGCTCCTATACTGTAAACATGCCAGCTTTCTTAAAACGAGCTCATAACTCCCAATCTTGTAGACAAATAAGGAATTCGATGCTCGGATAAAAACGCGAGCACGAAACAGGCTTCTCTTACAAGCTTGGGTCTTGGCGCTCGGATAAAATCGCGAGCACAAAACAAGCTTATCTTGCAAGCCTAGGATTCGGCCCTCGGATAAAAATGCGAGCCCAAACAGGCTTCTCTTACAAGCCTGGGACTCGGTGCTCGGATAAAAATGCGAGCACCAAACAGGCTTCTCTTACAAGCTTGGGTCTCGGCGCTCGGATAAAATCGCGAGCACGAAACAGGCTTCTCTTACAAGCTTGGGTCTCGGCGCTCGGATAAAATCGCGAGCATGAAACAAGCTTCTCTTACAAGCTTGGGTCTCGGCGCTCGGATAAAATCGAGAGCACAAAACAGGCTTATCTTGCAAGCCTAGGATTCGGCCCTCGGATAAAAATGCGAGCCCAAACAGGCTTCTCTTACAAGCCTGGGACTCGGCGCTCGGATAAAAGCGCGAGCCCAAACAGACTTATCTTGCAAGCCTGGGACTCGGCGCTCGGATAAAGGCGCGAGCCCCAAACAGGCTTTCCATCCATCTCTCCCCGAGAACATGTGCAGGAGCTCGGCGTCGACCCCGGGCAAGGCGGGAGCCCTCTCCGAGGACACTGCGACCTTGACACTCGGCGGTGATGCTCCGCTACGCCTGCAATTGCCTTTCTCACCGGTATGGGGGCACGGCATCCGTTCCTCGCTCGGTTTGGCCTCCTCGGAGGCCATCAACCGGTGCGCGAGGCGACATCCGCCAGCCACGCCCGCACCGTCACTCCCGAGAACATGTGCAGGAGCTCGGCGTCGACCCCGAGCAAGGCAGGAGCCCTCTCCGAGGACACCGTGACCTTGACACTCGGCGGCGACGCTCCGCTACGCCTGCAATTGCCTTTCTCACCGGTATGGGGGCTCGGCATCCGTCCCTCGCTCGGTTTGGCCTCTTCAGAGGCCATCAACCGATGCGCGAGGCGACATCCGCCAGCCACGCCCGCACCGTCACTCCCGAGAACATGTGCAGGAGCTCGGCGTCGACCCAGAGCAAGGCGGGTGCCCTCTCCGAGGGCACCCCGACCTTGACACTCGGCGGCAACGCTCCGCTACGCCTGCAATTGCCTTTCTCATCGGTATGGGGGCTCGGCATCTGTCCCTCGCTCGGTTTGGCCTCCTTGGAGGCCATCCACCGATGCGCGAGGCGACATCCGCCAGCCACGCCCGCACCGTCACTCCCGAGAACATGTGCAGGAGCTCGGCGTCGACCCCGAGCAAGGCGGGTGCCCTCTCTGAGGGCACCCCGACCTTGACACTCAGCGGCGACGCTCCGCTACTCCTGCAATTGCCTTTCTCACCGGTATGGGGGCTCGGCATCCGTCCCTCGCTCGGTTTGGCCTCCTCGGAGGCCATCCACCGATGCGCGAGGCGACATCCGCCAGCCACGCCCGCACCATCACTCCCGAGAACATGTGCAGGAGCTCGGCATCGACCCCGAGCAAGGCAGGTGTCCTCTCCGAGGGAACCCCGACCTTGACACTCAACGGCGACGCTTCGCTACGCCTGCAATTGCCTTTCTCACCGGTATGGGGGCTCGGCATCTGTCCCTCGCTCGGTTTGGCCTCCTTGGAGGCCATCAACCGATGCGCGAGGCGACATCCGCCAGCCACGCCCGCACCGTCTCTCCCTGAGAACACGTGCAGGAGCTCGGCGTCGGCCCCGAGCAAGGCAGGTGCCCTCTCCGAGGGCACCGCGACCTTGATACTCGATGGCGACCCCAACGCTCTCGCAGCTCGTTCCCTTACCATATGTTGGTAAAATTCTTATTAAGGTTTAGGGCGTCCGCCTCAGGCAGACGCCCCGAGCCTCGAGTCGAGGTATTGACCACCCTCTCACCCGCGAGCAACTCGGGGTTTTTCGGCTTTTAGCAAAACCTAAACCCCGAACTGTTCGAGGATGGCAGGGAAGCCATCGACCCGCTGCTCTTGCCGTCCCGGAACAAGAATCCGAGCGTTCGAACTGATCAGCTGACCCTTCTCTCGCCCACGAACAGCTCGGGGTTTACGACTCCTAACGAGTCCAAAACCCCGAACAGTTCGAGGACGGCAGAAGATCCACCAAGCTTCGGATCTCTCCGAACCTCCCAAATGATCGGTCGGACCACCGCTCACCAACGAATAACCTGGGGTCTCACGGCCATGACGACCTGAAACCCCGAATAGTTCGAGGGTGATCGGTGTGCCTCCGATCCGGGGTGCTCGAAAATCTTATGTTCTCTGGACGCCCGCCTCTGGCAGGCATCCGAGTCAGAGGACTCACTACATGACAACTGACAAGGGGAGTGGTGATTATATAGCCCACTGAGACCCTCATTTATTACACTTGGGAATGCGAAACGGCAGAAGGCGAAACGTCGCCATAAATGTTCGTCGGAATGCGTAACGTCGCAATTAATGGCGCAGTCGCGTCAGTTGCGACCCTTCGTAGATTTCACAATCTGGCACCCTCGGCAACCGAGGCAAACAAGGATCCGAGAAACAAATATTCTTATTGATTACTCATTGATTGCTCACTGCTTACAACTCGATGAACGTCAATACAAATACAATGAAAAACTCAATTCACTCGCACTCGGCAGGGAACTCAAATTCAGGGCTCTTATTACGTTCGGTTGGGCCGATCACAGAAGACACTCCCATCACCGAGCTCCCAGCATCATCCGGCTGGGCCTCAACCAGCGAGAACGGCAGCGACCGCCCCGGGGTGGAGTTGCTTGCCTCTTCAACTAGGCCCGCACCCAAAATGAGCTTCAGCCGACGAACCTCCAATTCTTTCTCCACGACGGCCTTGCGAAGAAAAGACTCCGAAGCCGAGCGCCCACTAGAGGTGTTCGAGGCCGACCAGTCCATCTCGATGACCCACCAGTCCCGGTCGGCGACGATTTTTCTCAAACGAGCCACCTCTAGGCCGAGCTCTCTTGACTTGTTCAGAAAATAATTCTTGGCGGCCTCTCGGTCCCGAGTCAACTTATGTTGACGAGCCAAAGTCTATCAAAAGAAAAAAAGACATCACAAAAATGCAAGTATCGAAGGGTCGGAAAAGATTCATTTCATTTCATCTCAAAATTTTGGTACAAAAAGTTGCGGGGGCCAGTCCGCCGAAGGCATTTACATCAAAAAAGTATAAAAACAAAAACATCTAGTCTTGGGGGTCGAGTTGCACCTCTTCATTGCCATGGCCTTCTTCGCCACCATCACCACCAGGGGTCGGAGGCAGGTCCGGTTTCCATCCGAAGCTGAGGTGGTCGACGCTGCACTCGGGGTAGATATACTTAAAGTGGGACTTGGCCTGCTCATATGCCTCATCCTGCGCTGCCACCAAAGTCTTCCCCATGACACCCTCCAAATCCTCCACGGCCTTCTTCGCCTTGTCCTTCTCGGCCGCCTCGGCCGCGACCTTCTTCAGCAGGTCCTCCCGGTCCTGCTTATGAATCTTTACAAAAGACTCTAACTGAGCCTCGTGAACGGTCACTTGCTCCCGAGCCTCCTTCAGGTCGTCCGTCGCCTTATTTAGCTCCCGAAGGAACTTCTCCGTCTGCTTCCGCTCGTAGAGAATTTCCTTCTCCAGGTACTTATGGACGTGCTGACCGTGGAGCATCGTCTGTTTCAAAGAGACCAATATTAGTGACAATTATAAACCAAGTCAACAAACAGACCTCGACCGACTTACCGAGAGGTTGGCTTGGGCCCATCGCATATACGCCTGGTCGGCCGTCTGAGCCGCCAGGGCCATCCCATCACGATCGGTGATGGCCTTCGAGACGAACTCCATCGAAACGGGTCCGTCGAGGATAGTGTCCCCCTTCAAGATCGACCATTCGGGGACGAAAGGCATCATCGCCATCCTCCCCACCAGCTCCGCGGCGCTCAGTCGAACCGGAGGAAGCTGTTGTGACGGCGCTTCCACTGTCTTCCCCGAGCCACCTGCCGCGTCCCGAGCCGATCTCGTCGAGTGGGAGTGGTGCTGGTGCTGCTTCTTCTGCTTCTTGGCAGGCGATTGCCCCTCGGGCGCTGGAGGGGGCACCTGCGAGGTCCCTCCGGCTTGCGGAGCCTGGGCAGCCAACTTCTTCTTCTCGGCGGCAAGACGATCCTGCTCTTCTTTCTTTTTCTTCTCCTGCCTCGTCTTCTCGGCCGCGGCGAGCAGAATCTTCTTGGCTTGCGCCTGTTGTGCCGACATCCCTACAACAAGATAAGAAAAGAAAGGCTAAACATTAACACGAAGGCAGGAAGATGAAAAAATAAGGAAAGAAACATACTAGGGTCGGCGGGACTCAGTCCGGCCTTTGCTAGGTGAACTTCGGTCACCCGGGGCCATGAGATGCTGTGACCCCCGACTATCTCATCAACCTTCCCCCACTCCCGGGCAGATAACTCGCTCCTCTTCGGAGGCTTGCGCTTCGGCTTCACGAAGTTCCACTGAGTCGGAATATCCCACAACCCTTCGGTCTTCATAACAAAGTACTTATCCCTCCAAAGCTTAATCGAATCCGGGTGGCCGTGCACCACTTTCTTGTTCGGCCTCGGCGTGAAGTAGAATACGCCCTCAATATCTCTGAGCGAACCAATACCGAAGATAGCCCGAAAGTAGGAAAGCCTCGGTTTCACCCCCTTCTCTTGGCACTTCAAGATAAAACAGATAAGGTGCTTCCACGAATTGGGGCCGTACTGCATGGGGGACAGCTCCGCCCAGTTCAAGACCCTCTTTACAAAAGGGTGCAGAGACAGCCTCAGTCCCGAGATGAAGGCGTCCTCTGGAAATATGCAATAGCCCGGAGCCAACACTGTCGTAGGGCGAATACCCGGGCTCGGTAGTAGGAGCTCGTACTCCCTCGGAATGTACTAAGAGGCCCTGATGATATTGAGATACTCCGGTCTCAAGACGCTCGGGGTGTTGTCCACACGGATCTTTGTCCGTGTGTTCTCCCCAGGCACGGGAGGGATCAGTTGAATGTCCTTGACATCGTCAGGATACATTCGTATCGACACGGGATTCCGAAAGGTAACCGGTGGAACATCAAGGCCCGTCCTCGGCGCATCCTCATCAGGCGTAGAGGGACTTTGAGGGATTATCAGGACTCTCTTCTTCCGACGTGGTCGAGGCTTACGCTCGGGGGAGGGCGTCGACAGTGGGGGCAATGGAGGAAGATCTTCTCCGACCCCGGCTGTCCTCTCCGGCATACTCTGACCGGCCTCCTGCGCACCAATACCCTCTCCTCCCTCGCCTTCCGTGTCAACCTGCTCTCCTTCGTCACCCTCTTCATCATCATCCCCATCCTCCTCATCATCACCCCCTCCTCTTCATCATCACCGGCGTCCTGATCCGACTCCTCGTCCTCATCATCACTATCCTCGTCCGCACCACCCTCTTCCATCGGCTCCTTCCCTGGCCTCCTAGACCTCAGCGGTTGCACCACGAAGACTATGTGATCGCCGCCTTCGGAGCCAGGTTCGGAGAAAACCTCCTCTTTGACCTGGTACTTACCCAGGGACGAGGACGTTTCCAATTCCGACTCCTGCCCCGAGCGACCAGACGAACTAGCCTCGGATCCAGACTGAGTACGCGACATTTCTAAAAAGAAAATTACTAACCTGATGCGTGGAAGGTTACGTTTTCTGTGAAAATCCGCCGACAGCGATTGAAATGTCTGTCCTAGTTAAAAGTTGAAAAATGATGAGTGAGAATGTAAATAAAGAAATGAAAGGAGGGTGTGGATTTTTATAGAGGAGAACGACTCCTCGATTTTCGCAAATAAATATCTAGCCGTTGGATCTTATCTGGCAAGATCCAACGGCCACCAAGATCTAAACCTACTTAGATCTTCGCGCCATGACGTCAGCAAAAAGGCGTGAAATTACCACACTACCCCTCCCAGTTTTCTAGACAGGAAAAATGTCACCAAGTAGGAAGGCTCGGAGCTCGGCTCGAATCCAAGCGGGGCTCGAATTCGAACCATACAAGCCTATTCCTTCCCAAGTAGGGCTCAGAGCTCGAATGGAAACTCGAGCCATGCGGTCTTTTACTCTCTCAGTTCCCGCTCGGCACTCGGATCGAATATCAAGCCAGTCAGCCTTCACCTTATCAATTGGGGCTCGGAGCTCGGATAGAAACTCCAACCGTGTGGTCCTTTCCTCTCCCAATTACCGCTCGGAGCTCGGATTGAATCTCGAGCCAGTCGGCCTTTCCTTTCTCAGATTGGGGCTCGAAGCTCGGATGGAAACTCGAGCCATGCGGTCTTTTCCCCTCTCAGTTCCCGCTCGGCCCTCGGATCGAATATCGAGCCAGTCAGCCTTCGCCTTATCAATTGGGGCTCGGAGCTCGGATGAAAACTCGAACCGTGTGATCCTTTCCTCTCTCAGTTCCCGCTCGGCGCTCGAATCGAATATCAAGCCAGTCAGCCTTCACCTTATCACTTGGGGCTCGGAGCTCGGATAGAAACTCGAACCGTGTGGTCCTTTCCTCTCCCAGTTACTGCTCGGAGCTCGGATCGAATCTCGAGCCAGTCGGCCTTTCCTTTCTCAGATTGGGGCTCGAAGCTCGGATGGAAACTCGAGCCATGCGGTCTTTTCCCCTCGCATTTACCGCTCGGCACTCGGATCGAATATCGAGCCAATCAGCCTTCGCCTTATCAATTGGGGCTCGGAGCTCGGATGAAAACTCGAACCGTGTGGTCCTTTCCTCTCCCATTTGCCGCTTGACGCTCGGATCAAATCTCGAGCCAGTCGGCCTTTCCTTTCTCAGACTGGGGCTCGGAACTCGGATAGAAACTCGAACCGTGTGGTCCTTTCCTCTCCCAGTTACCGCTCGACGCTCGGATCGAATCTCGAGCCAGTCGGCCTTTCCTTTCTCAGATTGGGGCTCGGAGCTCGGATGGAAACTCGAGCCATGCGGTCTTTTCCCCTCTCAGTTCCCGCTCGGCCCTCGGATCGAATATCGAGCCAGTCAGCCTTCGCCTTATCAATTGGGGCTCGGAGCTCGGATGAAAACTCGAACCGTGTGGTCCTTTCCTCTCCCAGTTACCGCTCGGAGCTCGGATCGAATCTCGAGCCAGTCGGCCTTTCCTTTCTCAGATTGGGGCTCGAAGCTCGGATGGAAATTCGAGCCATGCGGTCTTTTCCCCTCTCAGTTCCCGCTCGGCCCTCGGATCGAGTATCGAGCCAGTCAGCCTTCGCCTTATCAATTGGGGCTGGGAGCTCGGATGAAAACTCGAACCGTGTGGTCCTTTCCTCTCTCAGTTACCGCTCGGAGATCGGATCAAATCTCGAGCCAGTCGGCCTTTCCGTTCAGATTGGGGCTCGGAGCTCGGATGGAAACTCGAGCCATGCGGTCTTTTCCCTTCTCAGTTGCCGCTCGGAGCTCGGATCGAATCTCGAGCCAGGCCGCCTTTCCCTTCTCAAGTCGGACTCGGAGCTCGGATCGAAGCTTGAGCCACAGTGCCTCCCCCTTCCTCATTCGGGGCTCGGACCTCGGATAGGACTAACCCCCTTAGGCCTCAGCCGCCGACCCCTCACACTCGACAAACGAACCCCAAGGGAGGGCCGCGATGACCCCTCGCTCTTCCATCTAGCGAGGCGGTCGTCTGCTGACCCCTGGGGTTCATCCACCGACCCCTCACGTTCGACAATCGATCCCTAAGGGCCTCAACAACCCCTCGCTCTTCCAACTAGCGAGACGGTCGTCTGCCGACCCCTCACGCTCGACGAACGAACCCCAAGGGAGGGCCTCGACGATCCCTCGCTCTTCCAACTAGCGAGGCGGTCGTCTGCTGACGCCCGGGGTTCGTCCACCGACCCTTCACGTTCGACAATCGATCCCTAAGGGCCTCAACGACCCCTCGCTCTTCCAACTAGCGAGACGGTTCGTCCACCGACCCCTCACGTTCGACAATCGATCCCTAAGGGTCTCAACGACCCCTCACTCTTCCAAATAGCGAGACGGTCGTCTGCCGCCCCCTCACACTCGCCAAACGAACCCTAAGGAAGGGCCTCGACGACCTCCCTCCCTCTCAACCGACGCGACGATCGTCCGCAGACCCTTGGGGCTCGTCCGCCGAGCCCTGGGCTCGTCACCGACCCCCGAGCCACAAAAACCCTAAATGGCTCTCTTACTCCGCCACACTGCCTCCCGCACAAACTCCAAAGAGGGATCCATTACTCCGAACCCCTGGCCTCTTTCGGGAAAAGCACAGACCCTACCTTTTCACCCCGACGTCTGCTCTTCCCCCCGAGGCAAAGAATCGCTCCTACACGACTGGATCACCCAGCCCTGCAGGAGCGTGGGGCTTGTGATATGGGTCAGAAATAGCGTGGCCCATCCTGGACCACTGGATCCCCTCAGAGATGCGCGCCCCATCTGATCCTTCTGATCTGCCACGTCATCACCGGAAAACCGCCCGGAGCTCGGCCACGTCAGCCCGGAAACCACTCCGGCGTCTGCCACGTCAGCCCTATACCGCCCGGCTTTCCACCGCTTCAGCCACTCAGGCAACCGGGTCCAGACCCGGCCCCAAACAGGTCTGGACCCGATTGGCTTCCCCTATAAATACCAGACCTTCCCCCCTTCCTACAGGTAATCAAACTTTTCCCACTAAAACACTAGTAACTGTTGCTCTATTTTAAGTGACTGACTAGATCGTCGGAGGGTCTGCCACCGGAACCAACTCCGGTGTTTCTAGACCGTCTGCAGGTACACAAGACCTCGGATCCGAGCCCTCTGATCCGAGCCCAAACATCCACCTCACTCCAAGCCCGTCGCAGGTACCGCTCGGCCAGCCTAGGGTCGTCTAACCAGAAGCTTCCTCCTTCAATACAAATCGAGTAAGAACTCACACCCGGTGCATCCACACGCTTCCCAGAAACAAACCGCATCAAGGGTGTTAAAATGCTTGACGTGCATTGCCAGCCGCGATTACTAGTCTTGCTCTGACCCTCTGTATTTTACATATTAATACTTAATAAATGTAGTATTGTGACATGTCATTAATACTTCTGGTAACAATGTGATGTGATTACCGGACTAGTCATAAAATTGAAAGGATAATTGCTAAGACAGAGATTTGTGAGAAGGAGGTTACAAGATTCAGACATGCCTCCGACCCTCATAAGAGCATCCACAGTAGTTTCTTATATTTGACAAATTGTCATTTTATAGCAAATCGATCGCTGCAGTGGTTTTCTATTTTGCCATTTTTTAGCAAATCTGCTATATTCGTTTCTCATATATGAGAAACAGAATAGCGATTCTCAAATTTTGAAAGACGGTACAACATATACCTTCCCGTATACGTTATACCGTCTCATTAATTTTTTTTTTTAAAAGTGGGTCGGACAGTATAACATATACCGTCCGGTATATGTTATACCGGCCCACGTATATTATTTTTATTTTTTTTTAATTTTTTTCCAATCCAACGGTCAGATTTATTCTATAAAAAAAAAAAAAAAATTAAAAAGGTCAGACGGTATAACATATACCGGCCGGTATATTTTATACCGGCTGACCAAATCTGACTTGCTAATATACTTTAATAGGTTTAGTGGGTAGGTCAGGTGGATATAAATAGGTGGATATAAATAGGTTTAGTGGGTAGGTTAGTTTTTGGATAGGTTTAGTTATTATTATATTATTTAATTTATTTAATTAATATAGTTTAATAGTTAGTAAGTAATTAACTTTTTTAAATTTATTTTTAAACGATGAGACGGTATAACATATACCGTCGCTCGCTTATTTTCTAAAAAATGAGAAACATATAGCAAACGACCACTGCAGCAAACAGGTTTATTTGCTATTACTGTAGCTGCCATTTTTTAACATATGAGAAAAACGACTGTTGATGCTCTAACATAGGAATATATTTCTTATATTTAGGAGAGAAAGTGGAATGTACCTACTTCGGCATTTTGCTAATTCTGTAGTCTCTCTCTTATTGATCAAGGTCATTGTGGACTTCCTTATTCCGGTAACCCATCTTAATTCCTAACTATATGCTTGTGCAACGTATTCTAATTGAGCCAAACCAAGGAGAAAAACAGAACATTAAGCTCCAAATGGAACCAAATTAGGAAAAAGACAATGAGAAGGAAAGGATTCAAAGAAGACCGCGATAGATAGAAACAGAGGAAGAGAACAATGATGAGGGAGAGGAAGAAGATAGGATGAAGGAATTAATTATCTAGCCCTTTTAAAAACTATTTAAAACCATTTCAGGATTTTAGTTATTTACAAAAAATTGAAGAACCTGATATGGGTCAGATAACGTGGCTCCTCCTGGACCACAGGATCTCTTCAAAAATCGTTCACCCCTGATCATCAGATCTGCCACATCAGCCCTAAACCGCCTAGGCTTCTGCCAGATCAGCCCTAAACCGCCTGGACTTCTGCCACGTCAGGCCCACGGACAACCGGATCCAGACGCGGCCCCAAACGGGTCCAGACCCAGTTGGCACTGCCTATAAATACCAGGCCCTCCACTCCTTCAACAAGTAATCAATCTTTCCACTCTCAAAACCCTAGTTACTGTTACTCTTCAATGACTGACTAGACCGTCGGATGGTCTACCACCGGGATCAACCCCGGTGTTCCTAGGCCGAGTGCAGGTACACGAGACCTCCAGATCCGAGCCGAGCATCCTGCCTCCACCTCGCTCCCGCCTACTACCGAGCCGTTCCTTACGGCTAGGTGTCGGGCGTACCGTCAGTACCGAAACTTCCACAAAAATACAACTTGAGAAGAACTCACACCTGGTGCAGCCACCCCCCAAAAACAAACCGCATCAGGTTGGCACCGTCTGTGGGAAACGTCAGTACGGGCATCAGTCCGAACCCAGCCATTAACGGCATCCCATCAATCCGAGCTCACATGGCACCCACGCCCAGGAGAACTATCACCTCTACATGTCGTCAGGACAATCCCCTCTGGACGTCCCTACCGACACTCATGGATCTAACAATTCGAGGGACAGCCTCGTACCCCAATCGGGCGCCTCTCGCTCGGTCGTATCCGACCTGCGTCGGGTCATCCAGAACCGACAGGCAAGTCGGACTAGGGGAGGGGCCGCTTCCAACTCGGTCCCGAACCATTCCAGACCTTCGCCCCAAGAGCGGGAGCCGGCGCTCAGCCGCATCGACCGGAGGCTGCCGCCCCAATGCAACCCGGCTGAAAGGGCTCCAGTCACCCACCGAGAGTTCCAAGACTTCCGAAAAGAAATCATGGAGGCTATCCTAGGGACCCCTGTCAACGAGACGCTCCACCGCTCTCACTAGCGATCGGATGTCGAGGCAAGCGCGTCCCGCGGCCCGACAATCCCTCCAGAGTATGACGAGGACATCCTAAAATGCCTCCAAGAAATGGAGAACCGCCTCGACCACTTCGGCGACGGCAGTGCGAGGCCAGCTCAGGGTCACAGGACGACCCGACCTCCTTTCTCCGCTGCAATTCTACAAGCGAAAATACCCCAAAATTTCTGACCTCCCCAATTCGAGACCTATAACGGCGAGGGTGATCCTGCTGATCACATGGAGGGTTTCAAGACCCTCATGATGATTCACAGCGCTTCGGATCTCCTCCTATGCCGTGCCTTTCCTGCCACCCTCCGAGGTCCAGCTCGGGAATGCTTCTCCAAACTCGTCCCTGGCTCGATCTACTCTTTCGATCAGCTGGAGGCCAATTTCCTGGCCCAATTCGTGACCAGCAGAAAAGCCGAGAAGACGAGCGCATCCCTACTGGACCTTCGACAGAAGGAAGGGAAATTGCTCCGGCAGTTCGTCCAGAGGTTCACCACGGAGGCAAGGTCGGTCTCCTCCCTCGATGCCGGGGTCACCTCGGCAGCGTTCCAACACAATGTCCAGCACGGCCAGCTGAAGGCATCCCTGGCAAAGAAACCTTCCCCCGATTTTCCTGACCTGCTCAATCGGGTCGAAAAGTACATTCGGGCCGAAAAAGCCCTAAATCCCGAGGACACCAAGGAGACTCAGGGAGAAGGGAAGCGCAAGGCCGACGAGGCAGAGCCAGCAAAGAAGGTCCAAAAAGACGGAACCATCATGAAGAAGGTCCCGGCGATCCTGCGCTTCAAGAGGTACACGCCATTGACACAGAACGTGTCGGCTATCTTCCTAGCAATCGAGGAAAGGGACCTCGTCCAGATGCCGCCTCGACCGACCAACAACAAGAAAAGAGATCAGCGGTTCTACTACCGCTTCCATCGGGACAACGAGCATGACACCGACTATTGCTGGGCCCTAAAAGACGAAATCGAGGCCCTCATCCAACGAGGGTACCTCCGGAAATTCACAAGGGAAGATGCCCGGGACCGAAGAGACACGGGGAACCGGAGGCCTTCCCCTCCTCCTCGCGCCCCCAAACCACGTCCTGAGCAGAACCTCGAGCCTGAAGAAACCGAAGGTCAAGCCATCCTGCATTACGTCCATGGGGGGCTCATGGGAGGAGTGTAATACCCCGATTTTTCATTTAATGAAAAATTATTTTATTTTTCACGTAGTGTGCACGTGCAATATTTTTGGTTGAATTAAATGTTATGAGTATTTTCTTTATGATGAGTATAGATTTTTAAATACGTGCTTTTAATTATTTTATACAAAGCCTCCTTTCAAATAGATAAAAAGCCTTTCTTTTAAAAAGCTCAAATTATTTTTTTTTTTTTATTATTTTGGCCCAAAACTAAAGCCCATGAGCTAATTTATTTTTAAATACGACTTGTAATGTAGAATACAATTTAAAGATTTTTTTTTATATATATAAAATGTACAAATTTTTGGAGGCATTTGCATGCACGTGCATTGCACGTACACGTGCAAAGTGCACCTTCCTAGCATTGGCCGGTTGGACCTTTAGGAGGGAAAACAAAAAAAAAATTAGTGGGATCATGGTGGTGGTGGTTACTTGATTATGGGTGGTTAGTATAACTCCTCCTTAAATCTAAGCCATTTGTTCCTAACTCCTCCTTCAATCTTCCTAGAGTTTTAGTATAAATACACCACCCCCCCCCCCCCCCCCCCCCCCCCCGGCTAGTATTCTTGTGCAAATTATTTCCTCCAACCTATAGTCTAAATAGATCATCTAGTAATTTATTTAGTGAGTAAAAGATTGAGTTTGTGTGTGGGAAAAGTTGGGGTTGCATCAAGAAGAAGGAAGGCCGGCATCACAAGGGGAGGCTCTCGGTTTTGGTGTTCTTGAAGCTCGGGTGCGCGCATCTAGGAGGAGGACCGCTCTCGTGGTAAGGACATTCGTTTAGGAGGTTGCTAGTTGTACTTTCTTCACTAAGATGGATAAATTTTTCCTATTTCTAAATAGGAATGCATGCTAGATTTAATTAGAAAAATGATGCATGAAAATGATTAATAAGAGTGCACATTTAATTGGAAAAATGATCTAAATTGATTGAATTGTTGATATGCAAATTGTATGTGTTTCTATTATTAAAATTCAAGTGTATGCGATATGTTTATGGCTATGAATTGTGTAAAGAAAACTTCGTTATTAACATTAAAAATTATGTGCAAAAATTGGTAGATTGACAATGTCGCTTTATGTGCTAAGATGGAATATTTGTTATGACGTTGTAACGAATGAATTAGGATACAATTGTTATGGTTGTGAAATGAATAAGAGCAGAAAATTGATCTAGAGCTTAGTGAAATTAAAATGTCGAAAAAGAATGCATTAGTAGGAGTATATCAAATTAACCAAATTGTATGGTAGAAATGTGTTAATTATTGGAGAAAATATGTTTAATCATTAAGAAAATTATATTCATATACTAGAGTAGAATTCATAATGGAAATGATTAATCTGAAATTTTTACAGTATATTAGTAAGAGCAAATTAAAGTAAGATGTTGATGAACATCGATGTATTTTAAATAACAGAGAGCATTGATTTAAATGAAATTCGAATTGTACTAGTGACAACCCGAGCCCATAGCTCGAGTGGTCGAATCACTCTTAATCGCTACAGTATATATGTGGGTATTCTCCAAGGTTGAGGGATCGAATCCCGTTGACACCATTCTTTTGTTCCGAACACTTTTAAAATAAATCAGTTGGCCGAGAGCACTTAATGCTCTTGCCCTCTCTTATAAGCGCGTGAAGCATTCGGCATAGTGGCTTGTGCCTTCGGTTGGGTTCCCTGTGGTCGCTGATTCGACTCTGGGTATCGGCTGTGTGTTTATATTGGGGAAAAACATTTTTTTTGGGTGTTTTAATGATCAAAAAAATATGAAAAAAATATATTTATTATTTTAAAAATATGTGGAGTCTATGAAAAATAGTTTGAGAATTATTTGCATGAAGTGGAGTATGTTTAGAGAATAAAAGTATAGTTTAGAACTATAAGTTCTACACTTGCATTTGCATAAAGTTGTAAGTTGCAAAAGACTTAAGTGGAATACTAGAAAAGAAATACGAATAAAAAGGAACTATATGAAGTGAGGTGAATTATTCTCAATGGAGAATTGTGTGACAATTCATGATGTATAAATATTCATCTTTGATTAAATAACTAGTGACGTGGTTTTTAATGTGAAAATAATATTTCATGAGTTGCATGATGAATAGTTGAATTTAATGTATAATTATGGATTATTGAACGATTTAGCAATCATGATTGGAAAAGAAATATTTTTGAGTATGACAACTCAACATGTGAACTTATGAGTTGAAACACTTAACTTTAGAAATTGTGAATGGGAATTGAAACAAAAGAGTAGCTAATGTTGGATCCTGTAGGCAAGACAACAAACACTAGAGGGGGGTGAATAGTGTTTAATAAAAACTGCGGAAATTTTTCTCGGTGCAGTCAACTGAGTTATGAACCAGTCGACTGATTTATCCAAAATAATTGAAAACAATAACTCTGTGCAGTCGACTTCTGAATGAGACAGACGACTGAAGGCACAATGAAATTACAACTACAAACGGCACTGACCAGTCGACTGATGGTGCAAGGAGTCGACTGTTCAGAAACTTTTTGCAGAATTAAAATAAACCAGAGTAAATGCAAACACAAGATAATCAATCACAGAGTACACAAGATATATCCTGGTTCGGTCCTCCCGACCTACATCCAGTCCCCAAGCAACCCACTTGAGATTTCCACTATTCTTGAAAAATTACAAGAATACCCTACGGCGTTACGACAACAACCTTGTCTAACCCGTAGTCCTTTCTCTCAACCAGAGAAAGCAACCCACTCTTCCACCAAGAGTGAAACAACACCGACTCTACAACCAAGAGTCAAAAACACTCTCCAACCGAGAGCAAGAGAACAAGAATACTTTACAGTCAACCTATAGCCTTGTTGTTGTATGTGTTGATGCACGTGGCTAACAAAATAGGTCGACTTCTATACTCAGTCCAGAGCGAATTCAATGCTATACTGGACTGAATGTAGAGAACCAAAGTGTATGAACTTGAAAGCTTTGTTTCTCACAAAAATCTCCCTTAGAATGTTTTTTAAGAGTGCTCGGATTTCAAAGTAAAAAAATTCTGTAGATCTTTTCAGTGAGATCTGAACTCTACTTAAAGAGTTTGATCTCCTGAACGTTGGGAGACAGTTACTCAACTGTCAACCAACGGATCTGAGCTTTTGAGTTTGAAAAAATTCGATTTTGAAAAACAGAAAACGGTCAAAAGCTCTCGAACAGTCGACTGGGTTGCCATATGAGTCGACTGATCAGAGTTTGAATAATTTTAAACAGTTTTGTACTATCAGTCGACTGGCAGAAGCTTAAGTCGACTGGTACTCAAGAGTTAAAATTCTTCAAACTGTTTTGACTCTTTTTGAGGGTTTTAAAGAGATACACATTATGAAATTTTGAGTGTGTGTGTGTGTGACAAGGCTTTACAATCAGACTAAGACTCAACGAAAGTAAAAATACAATGTTTACAAAACACAATAATTTAACACATTTTAGCTTGAAGTCTTGAGTCTTGAGTCTTGAATTGAGTCTTGATCCTTGTCTTGAAGTCTTCATCTGTATCCTTTTGAGCTTGTTCATTTGTTCAGCTAGAATTGTCTTTGGTATGTACACTGCAATGTTAGCTGTATAACATAGACACATATTGCACTGTGTTGTGATCATCAAAATCAAGAATCAACATTCTCCCCCTTTTTGATGATGACAACACAATAGCTGATAACAATTTATATAAAGACATACAATCATAGGTTTTAAAAACTCCCCCTATTAAAAACAAAATATGCATATATAAAATAGATGTTATCATGTATCAGTCGACTGAACAATAGATCAGGCAACTGAACAGAATATGAAAATATAACAAATGCAGTTAACATAAGTATCACAGTCGACTGTATCCCTTGGGGAAGTCGACTGACCAGAGATATTTCAATACCCAATAACAAAACATAATGTTAACAAATCAAAACATAAGCAACACATAACACAGATAGATAAAATATAACTCAGATATTTCTCTCCCCCTTTGGAATCATCAAAAAGCACAAAGTAACAAGCTTTTGCATTAAGGAAGAAACTTAAGTCTGATACAAAAAAAAATTGCATTAAGAAAGCAAAAAATTACATAATAAAAAGAAAAAATCTTCAATCTTCTTCATCGGAGTCTTCATCGACATCTTGAGAAGGAGTATGAAATTGAGAGGTGAAGAGATGAGTGAGGTGGTCTAGTTTAGAGTCTAGGGTATGGAGTTGGGTGTCTACAGAGACTGAGTGATTCATTAGATAGGAAACACAGTCATAGAGAGTACGTGGGTCATCAAAATTGGCTTGAAGAAGTGGTTCAGTAGAGGTAGAAGGTCTAGAACTAGAACCTAAAGGAGCTTGAGAAAGAGGAGGAGATCTAGGGGGTGATCTAGTAGGAGCATCAAGAAGTTTCATTCGTGCCAAACTAGCATGATCGAAACATTCATAACGAGTAACAACATTTGTCTCCGAATCGAGATCAACACCAAAAGCTATAAAGACTCTAGTAAGAAGACCTCCAAAAGGTAAAAAGTGAGTGTGGTCTTGATTAAGTTTAGAAAAGATAACTTGACCCCAATTAACAGCAATTCTACCAAAAATTGCATATATAGATTTTTGTAATTCAATAGAATATTGGTCATAACTACCCTTTTTAGGGAGGATGTTATAGGCTAATATTCTACCTACAAGCTTTGCAATTGGTTTGATATTTTTACTTGTCATTGGAGGGCCATGATTAGGTAGGAAAATTCTAGATAAAATAGAAGCATTATCTAAAAGAATGTCATCAAGAAATAATCCCACATCATCAATACCCAACATCTCATTAATCCTAGTCAGTGTGAGTGTCATTTTAACATTCTTCACAGACGAACGGATTAAGACATCCCCATTTGGTTTTTGGACTATTCTCATATTTGTATAAAACAAATAGATGAGTTGGGGATAGAAATTAGGTTGGTTTGATAAGGATAAAAAATCATAAAGACTGCAGTTTTGGAATAAAGGGATGAGATTGAAACGGTCTAGGTCATTAAAGTTTACAAATCTTCCAGGGAAGATTGTAATGGTACAGAAGACATACCATCGATCAATAAGATCGGGACTCAAGAGATACTGAGTGTAGTCTTGGGAAGAAGAACTACCCTCATGAGATCGTTTAGATCGTTTGGGTTCCATGAAAAGAAAGTGGAAAGGATTATACCTAAGAAAGAGAGAGATTTGATCAAGGGCAAGCACGAGCAGCACTGAGAGAGTAGATCACATTCTTCTCCAAAAGCTAGGGTTTTGAAATTGGGGGTAAAAGCTTGAGAATGGTAAGGGGTAAAAACAACTGGTAAAGAGGGTTTTAACAGCGAGTGAACAGCTGAGATCAAAGAGAGGTGAAATCGACGGTGGAGATTTGAGATCACGGGTGAAAAGATAGGTGAATTCCATCTCAAAAGACGCGATGAATAGTCGCTGAAGACGATTTAGCTCGTGACAGTCGACTGGTAGGGAGATCAGTCGACTGGGTCGAGAAGAAAATAAAAATTTTATATCTACTAATCAGTCGACTGGTTTAGGAACCAGGCGACTGGTCAGATAAAAGATTGGTATGTTTTAAAAAACCAGTACAGTCGACTTATTTCAAGAGTACAGTGGACTTAACAAATAACAATTTTTCAGCAAATATCAATAAAATCACAAATTCCATGTTCTCTTCTTAAATTAATGAAAGTATCTTCTTTAAGGGGCTTGGTAAATATATCTGCTACTTGTTTATTAGTAGAGATAAAGTCTAAAGACATATCTCCTTTTAAAACATGATCACGTAGAAAATGATGTCGAATATCAATATGTTTCGTACGTGAATGTTGAATCGGATTTTTAGATAGATTAATTGCACTGGTATTATCACACATAATTGAGGGTTTCTCAAATGAAATACCATAATCTAATAAGGTTTGTTTCATCCATAAAATTTGTGCACATGCCAAACTTGCAGCGATATACTCAGCTTCTGTAGTTGATAGGGATACGGAGTTTTGCTTTTTACTGCACCAAGATACTAGGGAATGTCCCAAAAAGTGACATGTACCACTAGTACTCTTGCGATCAGTTTTGCTTCCAGCAAAATCGGCATCGCTATATGACAAAAGTTGAAAATTATCAGTGCATGGATAAAATAAACCATATTCAGATATGCCTTTAATATATCTTAAAATTCGTTTCACTGCTTTTAAATGAGACTCTTTAGGACTAGATTGATATCTAGCACATAAACATACGCTGAACATAATATCTGGTCTACTTGCAGTAATATATAAGAGTGAACCAATCATACCTCGATAGAGTTTTTGATCAACACTCTTACCTAATAAATCTTTGTCAAGAGTAGTAGTAGTAGCCATAGGTGTGGATTTACTACTAGTACTATCCATGTTAAAAAGTTTGAGTAATTCCTTTGCATATTTGCCTTGATTGATAAATATGCCATGTGAGGACTGTTTAATTTGAAGTCCTAGGAAATAATTGAGTTCACCCATGTGACTCATCTCAAATTCATTTTTCATGGTATTAGCAAATTCTTGACATAGATTATTATTAGTAGAACCAAAAATTATATCATCAACATATATTTGTATGATTAAGATATCATTCTTAACTCTTTTGATAAACAAAGTAGTGTCTACTTTACCTATTTCAAATCCTGTTTCTAAAAGAAAAGTTTTTAAGCGATCATACCAAGCACGAGGTGCTTGTTTAAGACCGTATAAAGCCTTTTTCAATTTATAAACATGATCTGGAAATTGTTCATGTTCAAAACCTGGTGGTTGTTTAACATAAACATTTTTCTTAATAAACCCATTAAGAAAAGCACTTTTCACATCCATTTGATAAAGTATAAAATTCATAAAACAAGCAAAAGATAATAAAATTCGAATAGATTCTAGTCTAGCAACAGGAGCATATGTTTCATCAAAATCTATACCTTCTTCTTGATTATATCCTCTAGCAACTAATCTAGCCTTGTTCCTTACAACTTGTCCTGATTCATCTAACTTATTTTTGAATACTCATTTGGTACCAATAATAGTCTGATCAGGAGGTCTAGGAACTAAATCCCATACATCATTCCTTATAAATTGGTTTAGTTCATCTTGCATGGCATTCATCCAATATTCATTCTCACAAGCTTCTTGTATATTTTTCGGTTCAAAATCCGACAAGAATGTTGTATGAGAGATCATATTAACATGTGAACGTGTCTGAATACCATGGGAGATGTCACCAATTATTAAGTCATGAGGATGATCTTTAACTTCAACAAATGACTTTGGTAAAGTTGAAGATATCTCAATCGGATCAGTCGACTTGACTTGTTCTTCAGTCGACTGCTTTACGTCAGTCGACTGGGAGAGCTTATCAGTCGACTTATCAGACAGATTAGTTTGCTCTAAGGATTTAATCACATTATCTAAAGGTGATAAATCAGTTTCATCATCTTTATTTAAGGTTGATGAAGGTAAGGATTCATCGAATGTAACATGCATTGATTCTTCAATAGTCATTGTAGACTTATTGAAAATTCTATATGCTTTACTCCTATTTGAGTATCCCAAAAAGATACCCTCATTAGATCTAGGATCAAATTTGTCTAAATTATCTTTTGTGTTTAGAATAAAACACTTGCAACCAAATGTCTTAAAGTAAGAGACTTTAGGAATTTTATTAAAAAATAACTCGTAACAAGTCTTCTTTAGTTTAGGTCTTAGAAGAATTCTATTCAAAACATAACAAGCTGTAGCAACAGCTTCAGCCAAAAAATACTTTGGTAGATTGCTTTCAACAAGCATAGTACGTGCGCATTCTTGCAAGGTCCTATTTTTCCTTTCAACCACTCCATTTTGTGGTGAAGCTCTAGGAAATGCAAATGAATGTGTTATACCATTCTTGTTGCAATATTCTGTAAATGTTTCATTTTCAAATTCTCCACCATGATCACTTCTAATAGTGACTATGGTTAGAGATCTTTGATTTTGGACACGTTTACAGAAATGTGCAAATTCCTCAAAAGCATCATTTTTATGTTTTAAAAAGAATGTCCAAGTGAATCTTGAAAAATCATCTACTAAAACAAACACATATCTACTTTTATTTAAAGAAGCAACTCTAGTAGGGCCAAATAAATCCATATGAATTAATTCGAGCGGTCTACTAGTAGAAATTACTTCTTTTGTTTTAAAAGTGGATTTGATTTGTTTTCCTAGATGACATGCATCACATAACTTATCCTTTTTAAAGGATAGTTTTGGCAGTCCTTTAACTAGGTTATATTTAGATAATTTTGAGAGATTTTTCATGTTCACATGTCCAAATCTTCTATGCCATAACCAAGATTCATTGTTAGAGGCTATTAAACAAAAGTCATTTGAAAAATCAATTGCATTCAAACACAATTCATAAATATTATTTTTACGACAACCTTGAAAAATAACATTTTGCATAGTAGAGTCATAAATCAAACATGCATCTTTTTCAAAAACTATTTTATATCCTTTATCACACAATTGACTAATGCTTAAAAGATTATGCTTTAAACTACTAACCAATAACACATTTTCTATAGTTGGGTTAGAAGTTTTACCGACCATGCCAATGCCTATGACTTTGCCTTTGTTGTTATCTCCAAAGGTGACGGTTCCTCCATCTATACTTTGAATGGTGGACAGTAGGTTGGCATGTCCTGTCATGTGTTTTGAACATCCGCTGTCTAATATCCAGCGTTCTTTCTTGGGTACCTATAAAAAGTTTAAGGTAAATATGGTACCCTTTTTATTGGGTCCAAAACACATTAGTTTGGGGGAAACCAAACCCATGAAGAGTTTGACCTTCCTCCATAAGAAGGAATATAATAAGTAGAATTACACACATTTAACATATATGACTTAATATAAGCAATTCTATCATTCTGATTTAGACTGACTGGAACCCATACTAACTTGTTCTGTCCAGTCGACTTACCAGTGTTGTTCAGTCTACTGTTGGTGTACATCAGTCGACTGGTTGATACACTAGGTCGACTTATAAGAGGTTTTGATCTTGTTGAATAAGATCTAATTTCTGTGGACAGACGACTGGTTGTATGGTTCAGTCGACTTAACCGAACGTTAGTTTTGCTTTTATCACTAAAATTAACAACCTTAGGCTTTGCAAAGAAATCATACAACTTGTGTGTAACACTAGAAATAGATGCTGATTTAGTCTTACTAGTGTTTTCAACAGGAGATTCTTTTACAGAGGATTTTTTAAAACCAAGTCCATATTTTTGACTAGATGTAACTTGATGATGAAGCATATCATTTAAATTCTCTTTGCCTTTGTTAAACTTAGATACGTTCTTTGAAATCTCTTCATAATTCTTTTTGAGAGTTTTAAGATCAGTATCTAAACTTGCAATGCGAGAATTTAAGGATTTTACTTCCTTATCAAGGTTAAGATTTTCTTGATTAAGTGTTTGATTCACTTTCTCAAGATTCTTAACTCTAATCTTTTCTTTCTTTAACTCCTGAAATATTTCATTAAATGCATCAAGAAGATCTTCGGAATCATAATCATTACTTACATGCTCTTGTTGTGCAGCCATAAAGCATACATTTGCCACTTCGTTATTTTCATCCGTTTCTTCTTCGGAAGATGAATCGCTATCATCCCATGTGGCTTGATATGCCTTTTTGTTCTTGGCAAATTTGTTCTTTGAATATTTGTCTTTCTTGAAGTTGGATGTTTTTCCCTTGTTCTTTGCATTTTCTAAGGGACAGTCCTGAAATATTCCGTCTCTGTCATTTGCCATATCTCATAGTTGATTGATTGGAGATAGATTCGCATTCGGCACTTCCAATAATTGTAGTTCATTCCATCAAATAGTGGTGGCCGTTGTGTAGATTGGCCTTCATGGTACTGATTTGTATTTGAAGTAGTTGCCATAGCCTGTAACCTTGCTCTGATACCAAGTGTTGGATCCTGTAGGCAAGACAACAAACACTAGAGGGGGGTGAATAGTGTTTAATAAAAACTGCGGAAATTTTTCTCGGTGCAGTCGACTGAGTTATGAACCAGTCGATTGATTTGTCCAAAATAATTGAAAATAATAACTCTGTGCAGTCGACTGCTGAATGAGACAGACGACTGAAGGCACAATGAAATTACAACTACAAACGGCACTGACCAGTCGACTGATGGTGCAAGGAGTCGACTGTTCAGAAACTTTTTGCAGAATTAAAATAAACCAGAGTAAATAAAAACACAAGATAATCAATCACAGAGTACACAAGATATATCCTGGTTCGGTCCTCCCGACCTACATCCAGTCCCCAAGCAACCCACTTGAGATTTCCACTATTCTTGAAAAATTACAAGAATACCCTACGGCGTTACGACAACAACCTTGTCTAACCCGTAGTCTTTTCTCTCAACCCGAGAAAGCAACCCACTCTTCCACCAAGAGTGAAACAACACCGACTCTACAACCAAGAGTCAAAAACACTCTCCAACCGAGAGTAAGAGAACAAGAATACTTTACAGTCAACCTATAGCCTTGTTGTTGTATGTGTTGATGCACGTGGCTAACAAAATAGGTCGACTTCTATACTCAGTCCAGAGCGAATTCAATGCTATACTGGACTGAATGTAGAGAACCAAAGTGTATGAACTTGAAAGCTTTGTTTCTCACAAAAATCTCACTTAGAATGTTTTTCAAGAGTGCTCGGATTTCAAAGTAAAAAATTCTGTAGATCTTTTCAGTGAGATCTGAACTCTACTTAAAGAGTTTGATCTCCTGAACGTTGGGAGACAGTTACTCAACTGTCAACCAACGGATCTGAGCTTTTGAGTTTGAAAAAATTCGATTTTGAAAAACTGAAAATGGTCAAAAGCTCTCGAACAGTCGACTGGGTTGCCATATGAGTCGACTGATCAGAGTTTGAATAATTTTAAACAGTTTTGTACTATCAGTCGACTGGCAGAAGCTTAAGTCGACTGGTACTCAAGAGTTAAAATTCTTCAAACTGTTTTGACTCTTTTTGGGGGTTTTAAAGAGATACACATTATGAAATTTTGAGTGTGTGTGTGTGTGATAAGGCTTTACAATCAGACTAAGACTCAACGAAAGTAAAAATACAATGTTTACAAAACACAATAATTTAACACATTTTAGCTTGAAGTCTTGAGTCTTGAGTCTTGAATTGAGTCTTGATCCTTGTCTTGAAGTCTTCATCTGTATCCTTTTGAGCTTGTTCATTTGTTCAGCTAGAATTGTCTTTGGTATGTACACTGCAATGTTAGCTGTATAACATAGACACATGTTGCACTGTGTTGTGATCATCAAAATCAAGAATCAACAGCTAAGTCTCCCCCGGCATTTGGAAAGAAATAAAATGAAATTTGAAATGAAAGACCAAGGTTGGTTATGCTTGAATGAATGAATAAGTCCGGTTTAGTGGAGAGGCTAACTCTAGTGTTTTGATTTTGTTCATGATTCTATTTCATTAGAATTAAGGATTAGTTACATAGTGAAGACGTGATGAAAGTAAGAGAAAAACATTGAGTATGAGGGCCATTGGATCAGCGACGAGAGCGTATCCCAGGATGTCCCATGATGAGTCAGGGCGAGGATACTGCTCCAGAGTACCGTCCCGGTGGCGACGCTTGTGGGATGTTTGTAGACTACGGGTAGTGTCATGTCTATGGTAGGAGCTGAATTTCCACAGGATGCCTGCATGATGAGTCATGTGTCAGTGCGATGGGATTCCCTCCAGGGCGCCTAGACATGAGTTTGTAGGTCAGAAAACATTTAGGATACTTACCATAATTACAGTAGTAGATTAAGTCATGGCGATGGATTGAACCCTACAAAGATGAAGAACGATTAAGGGCTTGCCCTCGGACCTATGTAGTATGGGATGCATAGAATCCGAACAAATGCGCATTAGTGTCATGTAATATAAATAATTGCATTAAGGACTAAGTGCACAATCACAACACGACATCATTAGGGTATTCTCTTTAGTTTGATATGTGACAAGTTTTTGTTTGCTAAATATGGAAAATTAGTTATACTATTTCCGGCATAGAGAGGATGGCCGTGTATAATGTTCGTCGGTTGAATAAACTGACGTACCCACAGTCTTATATGCAGGTAAGTGACATGATAAAGATTAAAGAGGAACAGATGCTTAAAGATTATACAATGTTGTTGTACATTTATTTAATTGTTATAAATTTTACTTCTGCTGTGCAATGTAAAGTGTAATTTTTTCATGTAAACTCGGATGTAAAGTGAAAAGTACAAATTTTCCTTGTAAAATTGTACTAAATGAAGCGAAAAGATCCTGTAGAACTCTCGAATTCAGTTGTATTTGGGATCCGGGGCGTTACAGAGTGGTATCAGAGCCACGCTCCACAGTTGTACAAATTTATAAGGAACGACACCCTTATAGTGGATATTAGAGTGTGTGTTTGAGTCCAGAGATTTAAATGTAAGTGACTTACATTTGCGTCGCTCTATGACTTATGCTTCTTCCTCTCTATTTCTAAGATGGCTGATCACTTCGATCCTGCTGGAGATGACGACTGGCATATCATTGAGGAAGAGTACCATCCTGGACAGGCAGATTCCGAGGACGAGTACTACCCAGGGCAAGCATATTCTGACAAAGAAGAATGGCCTGAATCCCGAGAGAATCACCCCTCCTCCGGATTCATCTGATGACTCTTCTAACGAAGAAGAAGAACCCGTTCCAAATAGTCTTGTGACTTCTCTTCAGAGGCAGGTAGAGACACTGCGAGAGAGAGTCAGATTATTGGAGGCTCAGCTGGCAAAGCATAAGGAAGACTTTTCTGTTCTCAGTCATCGTGTATGGGAACTCGAGAAGAGGAAGAATCTGAACGATGTGCTGAAGGATGAAGTTGATGAACTACGGGGAGAACTTTGAGAAGCGAAGAGGAACCGTAGGAGTTAGACTGTTGTAGCTTCTACTATTTTCATTCTGATGTCAAGAAATATTTTTCAATTCGAATGTATAAAGTTTGGAATTTAATGAAATGCAAGTTGATTTAAAATTTATGTCTTATACTTCGAATATAATGGATCTTTTGCATCAGAATATGTCGAGAAGAGGAGCTAGAAACGGTGAAGGTCTGGATCTGGAAATGGAACTTGCGAGGGTCTATCAGACGCTCAACGCCGTGGCCATGAATCAGAACCAAGGAAGGGGGCCTGTGAATCCGGTGCCCGAAGAGATTAAACTAGTAGAATCGTTCAAGCGAATGAAATCACCTGTATTCGAAGGGAAGTCAGACCCTGATGCGGCTGACAACTGGATTCGTCAGGTAAAGACGATCTTTGAAGTGCTGGAGACCCCTGAGGGCAGTAAGGTGAAGTTGGCGACTCTGCAACTGGAGAAGGATGCGGCTGTGTGGTGGCAGTCGATGAAGAGGACAATGGGAGGCATAGTTCTCGGCTAGGAGGAATTTCTGGAAGAATTCCGCAGTCACTATTTCCCCTCCGACGTCCAAGAGAAGAAGGCCAGGGAGTTTCTATCATTACAGCAAGGTAACATGTCAGTAAGAGAGTACGAGACCAAGTTTACTTAGCTCTCTAGGTATGTTCCGGAACTAGTGATGGATGAGGCTAAGAAGGCTCGTAAGTTCGAGCATGGATTGAGGCCGAGCTTGACGTCCCGGATGATACCTCTTGGTATCAGAAGATTTGACAAGTTGGTCAAGAGAGCAGCAGCGACGGAAGCAGACATGGAGCAGTTTCATGTTGTTCAGAACCGGAGGAACAACTGGCAGTCTAGGAAGAGGCCTGCACATTCTGGAAATTTCAAGGGACAACCATCTGCACAAAGGTTCAAACCAACAGGGGCGAACGCTATTAGTGTGGCTGGAGGACCTGGGAACAATGTGGCAAGACCTCCTGCGGTAACTTGCGACAACTGTGGTGAAACGGGGCATTACAAATCTCAATGTCTCAAGCCACGGAATGGTAATAGCAATGCACCAACGCAGCAGACTGGGAAGAGACCGTACCAACCAGGGCGAGTATTTGCCTTGACGGAAGCTTATGCCGATAAGGTTGATCATGTCATCACTGGTACGAGGGCAGATGTCTAGAGGTTGATCATGTCATCATGTCATCACTGGTTAGTGAACTGTTACGTAATGAGTGTGTATTATGTAACAGGAGAACTTTATCTTAATGGAATAAAAGCTGTTGTATTGTTCGATACTGGATCCTCTCATACTTTTGTGTCTCCTAAATTTGCTAAAGTGTTGGGAGTTGAACCAAAGATTTTTCCAGGCAAGATCTTAGCAGTAGCTACTCCATCAGGGGAAACTTTAACCACTGATCGGTATTATGCTGATTGTGAGATTGTAATTCGAGATCGAATCTTTGGGATTGATCTGATCGAGCTGACTATCTTGGAAGTCGATGTTATCATTGGCATTGATTGGATGTTGGTGTACAGTACAAGCATCGAGTGTAAAACCAAGACGGTAACAGTGAAGGCTCCAGGTGGACCTGAAGTCACTTTCCAAGGGAAGAAGAAGTGTTCTAGGTTGGTGGCAGCTATCCGCAAGGAAGAAACTCCTGTAGAAGTGCAATGGATTCCTGTGGTTCGGGACTATCTGACTGTGTTCTTGGATGATTTTCCTGGGTTACCCCCGCATCGTGATGTAGATTTCAGCATCATTGTTCAACCGGAAAGTGCACCCATTTCTAAGGCACCGTATAGGATGGCTCCAGTGGAACAGGATGAGGTAAAATGGCAGATTGAGGAACTGTTGGAGAAAGGCTTTATTCAACCTAGTGCGTCACCTTGGGGAGCACCAGTGCTTTTGGTAAAGAAGAAGGATGGATCGATGAGAATGTGTATCCATTACCGGTAGCTAAATAAGGTCACTGTTCAGAATAAGTATCCTATTCCTCGAATTGATGATTTGTTTGATCGTCTACAAGGAGCAGCTGTTTTCTCCAAAATAGATCTTCGATTAGGATATCACCAAGTTCGAGTGAAAGCTGAAGATGTGCACAAAACCGCATTTAGAACTCGACATGGGCATTACGAATTCTTAGTTATGCCATTCGGAGTGATGAATGCACCCGCAATCTTCATGGATTTGATGAACAGAGTTCTGAGGCCGTTCATTGATTCTTTCGTCGTGGTGTTTATCGACGATATCCTCGTGTACTCCAAGTCAGAAGAGGAGCACACCGAGCATTTGGCAGCAGTGTTGAAGAAGCTGGAAGAGCAGAAGTTGTATGCCAAGCTATCCAAGTGTGATTTCTGGAAATCTGAAGTGGCATTCCTAGGTCACATCCTTTCTAAGGAGGGAGTGGCAACTGACCCTCAGAAGATCGAGGCAGTGAGAGATTGGACTAGACCTACTACAGTGAAGGAAGTCAGAAGTTTTCTTGGAATGACTGGATACTACAGGAGATTCATTCAAGGTTATGCTCAGATAGCCGTGCCGCTTACTGGACTGACCAAGAAGAATGTTAACTTCAAGTGGACTGAGCAATGTGAGACGAGCTTTCAGGAGTTTAAAGAGAAACTGACTACTGCACCTATTTTGGCTTTGCCTAGAGCAGGTGTTGAGTATGATGTTTATAGCGATGCTTCACATCGTGGGCTTGGTTGTGTCTTAATGCAAGAAGGAAGAGTAATTGCTTATGGGTCTAGGCAACTACGACCGCATGAGAAGAATTATCCGACTCATGATCTAGAGTTGGCTGCGATTATCTTTGCCCTGAAGCAATAGAGGCACTACGTGTACGGTGAGAAGTTGAACATGTATACGGACCACAAGAGTTTGAAGTACATATATCAGCAGAAGGATCTGAATTTGAGGCAGCGAAGATGGTTAGAAGTGCTTGAGGACATGCGACCTGAGATCAAGTATCATCCTGGGAAAGCTAATGTTGTTGCCGATGCACTTAGTCGTAAGAGCAGTTTAGCCAGTTTGATTACAACTCAGAAGTATCTGATTGAGGAATTTGATCGAGCAGATATTGAGGTTGTCTTGCAAGGATTGGAAGCATCTTCAGCTCAGTTGAGGCTTCAGCCTACTTTAAATGGAAGGATCATTGCAAGTCAAGAGGTTGATGCTGATATGATGGAGCAGGTTAGTGCTGGCAGGATGCCCGGATTTCAAATCAGGGAGTGAGTGCTGTGGTTTGGAGAGAGGCTATGTGTTCCGAATCAGGCGGACCTGAAAGAGAGTATTCTTCAGGAGGCGCATGCTACTCTTTTGTCGGTACATCCTGGAAGTACTAAGATGTACAAAGACATCAAACAGCATTTCTGGTGGTCGGGTTTGAAGCGGGATGTGGCTGAATTTGTGGCGAAGTGTGAGGTTTGTCAGCAAGTCAAAGCCGAAAATCAGAGACCCGGAGGTATACTACAGCCGTTACCTATTCCGGAATGCAAGTGGGATAACATCAATATGGATTTCATTACGGGATTGCCTAAGAGTCCTAAAGGCAATTATGTGATTTGGGTTATAGTCGATCGACTGACCAAGTCCGCTCACTTTTTGGCGATGAAACTCACTGCTTCGATAGACAAGTTAGCTGAGTTGTATGTCGGCGAGATCGTCAGGCTTCATGGTGTTCCGTTAACTATTGTGTATGATCGAGATGCGCGGTTTACTTCGCATTTCTGGAGGAGTCTTCAGACAGCTTTGGATACCAAGACAGATTTCAGTACTGGTTTTCATCTGCAAACCGATGGGCAGACCGAGAGAGTCAATCGTATTCTTGAAGATATGCTTCGGTGTTGTATACTAGACTTTGGAGGCAGTTGGGAAAGGCATTTACATTTGGTAGAGTTTGCTTACAACAACAGTTTTCAAACTAGCATCGGGATGGCGCCGTACGAAGCTTTGTATGGCAGGAAGTGCAGGACACCTGTTTGTTGGTTTGAAGTTGGGGAGCGTCAATTGTTTGGTCCTGAGCTTGTGCAGCAAACTTCTGAGAAGATTGATCTAATCAGGAAGAGGTTGGTAGAAGCTCAGAGCAGGCAGAAAAGCTATGCAGACAACCGAAAAAGGGACCTTGAGTTTGAGGTCGGTGACTTCGTCTTTCTGAAAGTATCACCTAGTAAAGGTGTGGTTCGATTTGGCAAAGGTGGGAAATTAGCCCCGAGGTTTATAGGCCCATATAAGATATTGAAAAAGATCGGAAAAACTACTTACCGGCTTGAGTTACCGGAAGAGTTATCTCAGGTGCACAATGTCTTTCATGTGTCTATGCTGAGAGGTTATATTCCAGATCCGAGTCATCATTTGCTTGAAGTACCGGAAGGTTTGCAGTTGGATCTGAATTATATCGAGTCTCCTATCGAGATTGTTGATCGTCGAGAAAAAGTCTTGAGGAATAAGACGATACCGATGGTCAAGGTAGTCTGGAGGAACCATTTGGTTGAAGAGGCTACTTGGGAGTCTGAGGAGAGGATGTTGAAGGATTATCCTAAGCTGTTTGCTTGATTGTATCTTTGTATCTTTTTGTTTTTGTTGTGAGTGTTTGTTTTCTCGCTTTTGACTGTAGTTCCGGGGACGGAACTATTCTAAGGAGGGAGTGTTGTAATGCCCCGATTTTTCATTTAATGAAAAATTATTTTATTTTTCACGTAGTGTGCACGTGCAATATTTTTGGTTGAATTAAATGTTATGATTATTTTCATTATGATGAGTATAGATTTTTAAATACGTGCTTTTAATTATTTTATACAAAGCCTCCTTTCAAATAGACAAAAAGCCTTTCTTTTAAAAAGCCCAAATTAAATTTAATTTATTATTTTTTTTATTATTATTTTGGCCCAAAACTAAAGCCCCTAAGCTAATTTATTTTTAAATACGACTTGTAATGTAGAATACAATTTAAAGATTTTTTTTTATATAAAAAATGTACAAATTTTTGGAGGCATGTGCATGGACGTGCATTGCACGTACACGTGCAAAGTGCACCTTCCTAGCATTGGCCGGTTGGAGCTTTAGGAGGGAAACCAAAAAAATTTGAGTGGGATCATGGTGGTGGTGATTACTTGATTATGGGTGGTTAGTATAACTCCTCCTTAAATCTAAGCCATTTGTTCCTAACTCCTCCTTCAATCTTAGCCATCCATTTCCCTAGATTTTTAGTATAAATACCCCCCCCCCCCCCGGCTAGTATTCTTGTGCAAATTATTTCCTCCAACCTATAGTCTAAATACATCATCTAGTAGTTTATTTAGTGAGTAAAAGATTGAGTTTGTGTGTGGGAAAAGTTGGGGTTGCATCAAGAAGAAGGAAGGCCGGCATCACAAGAGGAGGCTCTCGGTTTTGGTGTTCTTGAAGCTCGGGTGTGCGCATCTAGGAGGAGGACCGCTCTCGTGGCAAGGATATTCGTTTAGGAGGTTGCTAGTTGTACTTTCTTTACTAAGGTGGATAAATTTTCCCTATTTCTAAATAGGAATGCATGCTAGATTTAATTAGAAAAATGATGCATGAAAATGATTAATAAGAGTGCACATTTAATTGGAAAAATGATCTAAATTGATTGAATTGTTGATATGCAAATTGTATGTGTTTCTATTATTAAAATTCAAGTGTATGCGATATGTTTATGGCTATGAATTGTGTAAAGAAAACTTCGTTATTAACATTAAAAATTATATGCAAAAATTGGTAGATTGACAATGTCGCTTTATGTGCTAAGATGGAATATTTGTTATGACGTTGTAACGAATGAATTAGGATGCAATTGTTATGGTTGTGAAATGAATAAGAGCAGAAAATTGATGTAGAGCTTAGTGAAATTAAAATGTCGAAAAAGAATGCATTAGTAGGAGTATATCAAATTAACCAAATTGTATGGTAGAAATGTGTTAATTATTGGAGTAAATATGTTTAATCATTAAGAAAATTATTTCCATATACTAGAGTAGAATTCATAATGGAAATGATTAATCTGGAATTTTTACAGTATATTAGTAAGAGCAAATTGAAGTAAGATGTTGATGAACATTGATGTATTTTAAATAACAGAGAGCATTGATTTAAATGAAATTCGAATTGTACTAGTGACAACCCGAGCCCATAGCTCGAGTGGTCGAATCACTCTTAATCGCTACAGTATATATGTGGGTATTCTCC
This sequence comes from Hemerocallis citrina, assembly GCA_017893485.1. NCBI lineage: Eukaryota > Viridiplantae > Streptophyta > Magnoliopsida > Asparagales > Asphodelaceae > Hemerocallis > Hemerocallis citrina. Next base: position 165,037,303 of record CM030362.1, on the reverse strand, counting down.
AAGGTTGAGGGATCGAATCCCGTTGACACCATTCTTTTGTTCCGAACACTTTCAAAATAAATCAGTTGGCCGATAGCACTTAATGCTCTTGCCCTCTCTTATAAGTGCGTGAAGCATTCGGCCTAGTGGCTTGTGCCTTCGGTTGGGTTCCCTGTGGTCGCTGGTTTGACTCTTGGTATCGGATGCGTGTTTATATTGGGGAAAAACATTTTTTTGGGTGTTTTAATGATCAAAAAAATATGGAAAAAATATATTTATTATTTTAAAAATATGTGGAGTCTATGAAAAATAGTTTGAGAATTATTTGCATGAAGTGGAGTATGTTTAGAGAATAAAAGTATAATTTAGAACTATAAGTTCTACACTTGCATTTGTATAAAGTTGTAAGTTGCAAAAGACTTAAGTGGAATACTAGAAAAGAAATACGAATAAAAAGGAACTATATGAAGTGAGGTGAATTATTCTCAATGGAGAATGGTGTGACAATTCATGATGTATAAATATTCATCTTTGATTAAATAACTAGTGACATGGTTTTTAATGTGAAAATAATATTTCATGAGTTGCATGATGAATAGTTGAATTTAATGTATAATTATGGATTATTGAACGATTTAGCAATCATGATTGGAAAAGAAATATTTTTGAGTATGACAACTCAACATGTGAACTTATGAGTTGAAACACTCAACTTTAGAAATTGTGAATGGGAATTGAAACAAAAGAGTAACTAAGTCTCCCCCGGTATTTGGAAAGAAATGAAATGAAATTTGAAATGAAAGACTAAGGTTGGTCATGCTTGAATGAATGAATAAGTCCGGTTTAGTGGAGAGGCTAACTCTAGTGCTTTGATTTTGTTCATGATTCTATTTCATTAGAATTAAGGATTAGTTACATAGTGAAGACATGATGAAAGTAAGAGAAAAACATTGAGTATGAGGGCCATTGGATCAGCGGCGAGAGCGTATCCCAGGATACCCATGATGAGTCGGGGCGAGGATACTACTCCAGAGTACCGTCCCGGTGGCGACGCTCGTGGGATGTTTGAAGACTACGGGTGGTGTCATGTCTATGGTAGGAGCTAAATTTCCACAGGATGCCTGCATGATGAGTCATGTGTCAGTGCGATGGAATTCCCTCCACGGCGCCTAGACATGAGTTTATAGGTCAGAAAACATTTAGGATACTTACCGTATTTACAGTAGTAGATTAAGTCATGGCGAGGGATTGAACCCTACAAAGATGAAGAACGATTAAGGGCTTGCCCTCGGACCTATGTAGTATGGGATGCATAGAATCCGAACAAGTGCGCATTAGTGTCATGTAATATAAATAATTGCATTAAGGACTAAGTGCACAATCACAACATGACATCATTAGGGTATTCCCTTTAGTTTGATATGTGACAAGTTTGTGTTTGCTAAATATGGAAAATTAGTTATACTATTTCCGGCATAGAGAGGATGGCCGTGTATAATGTTCGTCGGTTGAATAAACTGACGTACCCACAGTCTTATATGCAGGTAAGTGACATGATAAAGATTAAAGAGGAACAGATGCTTAAAGATTATACAATGTTGTTGTGCATTTATTTAATTGTTGTAAATTTTACTTCCGCTATGCAATGTAAAGTGTAATGTTTTCATGTTAACTCGGATGTAAAGTGAAAAGTTCAAATTTTCCTTGTAAAATTGTACTAAATGAAGCGAAAAGATCCTGTAGAACTCTCGAATTCAGTTGTATTTGGGATTCGGGACGTTACAAGGAGAGTCCAACACTTCCCGCAAGGCATTCGTCCGAGAGGTAAAGAAGTGTGGCCCCTATCAAAGGTTCTCCTCGGTGAGAAGAGCTCCACAAAAAAACCTCCGCTCCCTGGCCAGCCCGACCCCCTTTGCTATGTGGGGGATGGATCTGGTAGGTCCATTTTCGAAGGCAATGGGCCAAAGAAAGTTTCTCATAGTGGTGATCGACTACTTCACGAAGTGGATCGAGGCTGAGCTTCTGGCCACGATCACCGAGCAGCAGACCCAACAATTTTTCTGAAAAAACATTGTCTGCCGGTTCGGAATTCCACAAGTACTCCTCACAGATAATGGGACTCAATTCGTTGGTAAGAATTTCCGAAGGTTCTACGAGGATCTCGAGATCCAGCAGTGCTTTTCTTCGGTATGTCACCTGCAGTCAAACAGCCAGGCCGAGAACGCGAACCGCCAGATTCTTCACGGTCTCAAGAAACGACTTGATAACTCTTCCAAGGAGTTATAGGTCGACAAGCTGCCGAGCATTCTCTGGGCCCACCGAACGACGAAGAGAATTCCCACGGGAGAGTCGCCATTCAATCTGACATACGGCACGGAGGCCGTGATTCCCCTGGAGATCGGGCTCCCATCGTCCCGAATCATGGCCTTCGACGAAGCAAGCAACCTGGCATAGCTATGTGCCGACCTGGATCTCATAGACGAGGTCAGGGAGAAGTCTACAATCAGAAGAAACACCTACCAATAGAGGATCGAAAAGTTCTAAAACAAAAAGGTACGTCCCACCGACATCAAGCTAGGGGACCTCGTCCTCCGAAAGTTGGCGGTATCTAACCCCGGCCAAAAGAGAAAACTGGCCCCAAACTGGGAAGGCCCGTACAAGGTATCTGAGGTTGTACGCCCGGGCACGTACCGCCTCACCGACCCGGAGGGAAAGGCTGTCAAGAGGCCCTGGAACGCAGAGCATCTCATCAAATTCCTCGAAGGGGAGGATAGCCTCTACAGCTAATGTAAATTATGAAAAATGTAATCGGCACGTCGTGCCTAATTTTGTAAAGTCCAAGTGTGTTGTAATTATGCCAGCTTTCTTAAAACAAGTTTTGGCTTTGTATTAACTTTCTCAAGAAACATGTCTCAGGCTCGGCATTCGGAAGAAACCACGAGTCACAAAAAACTTCTCTTATAAGCTTAGGGTTCGGCATTCGGAAGAAACCACGAGCCACAAAAGCTTCCCTTACAAACTTTGGGATCGGGCTTCGGAAGGAACCATGAGCCACAAAAAGCTTCCCTTACAAGCTTAGGGCTCGGCAATCGGACGGCACCTCGAGCTAGAAAAAATCACCTCTGAGGCATGGGTGCTCGACATCGACCTCGAGCATGGTTTGGGCTTGTTCAAGCTCATCAACCTATGCACTCGACGATGACCGCCAGCTACACCCGTGCTGTCTTTCCGAGAACAGGTGTTGGGGCTTGGTGTCGACCTGGAGCAAGGCCTTGGCTTTTTTCAAAGTCACGCGACCTTTATGCTCGGCGACGACCTGCAGCTACGCCCATTACTGGCTTCTCTAAGGTATGGGGCTTGGCATCACCCTCGTGCATGGTTTGGACTTGTTCAAGCCCCTCAACCTATGTGCTCGGCGATGACCGCCAGCTACACCCGTGCTGTCTTTCCGAGAACAGGTGGGGGGGCTCGGCGTCGATCTCGAGCAAGGCCTTGGCTTTTTTCAAAGCCACGCTGCCTCTGCGCTCAGCGATGACCTGCAGCTACGCCCATCACTGGCTTCTCTAAGGTATGGGGGCTCGGCATCAGCCTCGAGCATGGTTTGGGCTTGTTTAAGCCCATCAACCTATGCGCTCGGCGATGATCGTCAGCTACACCCGTGCTATCTTTTCGAGATTAGGTGTGGGGGCTCGGCGTCGACCTCGAGCAAGCCCTTGGCTTTTTTCAAAGCCACACGATCTTTTCACTCAGCGATGACCTGTAGCTACGCCTATCACTGGCTTCTCTAAGGTATGGGGGCTCCGCATCTGCCTTGAGCAGGTTTAGGCTTGTTCAAGCCCATCAACCTATGCGATCGGCGATGACCGCCAGCTGCACCTGTGCTATCTTTCCGAGAACAGGTGTAGGGGGTCGGCATCGACCTCGAGCAAAGCCTTGGCTTTTTCAAAGCCATGTGACCTTTACGCTCGGCAACGACCTACAGCTACGCCCATCACTAGCTTCTCTAAGGTATAGGGGCTCGGCATTGGCCTCGAGCATGGTTTGGGCTTGTTCAAACCCATCAACCTATGCGCTCGGTGATGACCTCCGGCTACACCCATACTATCCGTCAAGACGTACACATAAGGACTCGGTGTCGACCTCGAGTAAGGCCTTGGCTTTTTCAAGTCATACCTTTTACGCTCGGCGACGACCTTTAACCACACCCGTTCCAAAAGTTTTCATTAAAGATTTAGGGCGCTCGCCTTCGGCAAACGCCCTGAGCCCCAGACCGTTGGTTGACCCACCTTTCACCCGCGAACAACTTGGGGTTTACGGCTTTCAGAGCTAAAACCCCGAATTGTTCGAGGGCGGCAGGGGAGCCACCGACCCAGGACTCTCACCGAGCTTCCGGACCAATTGATCGACCCACCACTCACCCGCAAGCAACTCGGGGTTTACGACCCTCAAAGCCAAAACCCCAAATTATTCGAGGGTGATTGGTGCGCCACCAACCCGGAACTCTCGGACCAAAGTTCTACTTATGGGCGTCCACCTTTGGCAGGCACCCAAATCTCATGGACAGTCGACCCACTTCTCACCCGCTGATAGGTCGGGTCTACGACCCTCGGAGCCGAAACCCCGACTTATTAGCGGGTGGCAAATGAGTCAATATCAATTCCTGATGAAAAACAATGGGGGGATGGGGATTATATAGCCCCCTGAGCAGCTCATTTATTACATCGGAAAGTCCAAGCGGCGGAAGGCGAAACGTCGCCATTAATATTTATCGGAAGGCGAAACGTCACTCATTGGGCGTTGCTTGTAAGAAACTACAGTTCGGCCTTTTGCCTCGGCGGCGACCCCCTGCAAGGCCGAGCTCGACAACAATCTCGAGCTACACTCCTGCCCTCCTCACTCAATGAATCGTCGAAGTTAAAGAAGTCGGAAGTTTTTTATTACTCATAGAGCGCCAGAAACGGCCACCCAATACAATGAAAAGCTTACAAATCACTCATCGCTCAGCTTAAAACTCAAACTCTACGCTTCCCACGGGTTCCTTTGCACGCTCGGCCGGTCCGACCAGGGAAGGCACTCCAGCAACAGAGCTTTCTGCATCGGCGGGCTGGGCCGCCTCCAAGAAAAAGGCCGGAGAAGGTCCTAGTACGGAATTTCTTGCCTTCTCAATCAGACCGGCGCCTAGAATTAGCTTCAACCTACGGATCTCCAACTCTTTCTCTACAACAACCTCACGAAGAAAAGAATCCGAAGCCGACCGCCCACTTGAGGCATCCGAGATCGACCAGTTTGTCTCAACTGCCCACCAGTCTCGATCGGCTATGGCCTTCTTCAGACGAGCGACCTCCAAGCTGAGCTCCCTAGACTTGTTCATGAAGTAATTCACTGCGGCAGCTCGGTCCCGAGCTTGCTTATGTTGGCGAACCAGAACACTCTCCATGGCCCCCAGCCCAGATTGGACCCAGGAGACCTCGGCAGAACCAAGGTCGGCGCCGAAGACCTCATGCGTCTATCAAAAAGACGGGAAAAACAACAGGTCACAAAAGAGACTAAAAAACACAAGTCATGGTGCATCGGTCAAAAAATCCTCTTATATTAAGATTCAAAACTTTTATATTACAAAAGGCGATGGCCAGTCCACAGAAGGCATTTACAAATTCAAAAAACGGAAACCCAAACTATGCTTGCGGGGTGGCACCTCTTCGTCAGCAGGGTTGCCCCCGACCACCTCTTGGTGAGGGTCCCCCAGTTCCTCATCGCCACCGGGCGTGGGCGGATGCTCTAGCTGCCAGTTGTAGTGAGATGATCGACCCGTTTGTCCGGGTAAATCAGCGTGAAGTGCTCCTTCGCCTTGGCATAAGCCTCGTCCTGGGCCACGATCAGAGTATCCGCCATGGAGATCTGCACCTCTTCTATGGCCTTCTTCTCCTTCACGGCCTCTGCCTGGGCCTTCTCCTTAAAATGTGCCAGCTCATCCTGTGATGGCCCATAATCGTGTCCATCTGAGCATCATGGATCGCCTCCTTGTCCCGGGTCTCTTTTAGCTCGGTTGTAAGCTTAGAGACCTCACAAAAGTGCTTCTCCGCGTTCTTCCTCTCGACGAGGACCTCCTTTTCCATGCACCGGTGGTAGTGCTGCCCATGGAGTAATGCCTGGCCAAAGAAGAACAAGTAAGAAAAATCCTGAACTCTGAAATTCGGCACGCATGAAAAACACCAAACACTTACCGAGAATTGCGCCTGAGCCCACCGTGTGTAGGCTGCCTCAGACGTCTGAGTCGCCAGACTCATTTAGTCCCGCTCCATGGCGATGTGCTCTACCGCCTCCACAGCAACCAAGCCTTGGAGCAGGGTGTCCCCTACTTTCACCCCCCAGCCCGAGACATGCTGCTGCAAGCTCTGCATGTCCACCATCTGTGCGGCGTCGGAGCGAGAGGGCGGAGGCCTCTGCTCTCGAACCTCGGCCGACTTCTTACTTCTGGAGCTCGCCCCCGGTTCTTTTCCCGACCTCGACAAGTGGTGAGGCCTCTTCACCCTCTTCGGGGGCGGCTGTTCGGGAGCCGGTGCCGGTACCTTACCGGACCCTGTGGACGGTGCTCCGCTCTTCTCCTGCACGTTTTTCTTTGCCGCTTCGGCCCTTCTCTTGGCCGCCAGTTCTACTATGGCATTTCGGTTATCAAGCTCCTTGGCAGACATCTCTACAAGAAGGAAAGTGAACATGTTAACGTGAAGGCAGAAAGAAATACAGAATGGAAACAAAAACATACTAGGGTTGGCTGGGCTCAGTCCGGCTCGGGCGAGGTGTAGCTCCGTGATGCGAGGCCACCCAGTGCTGTGACCCTCCACGATCTTGTCGACCTTCGCCCACTCCTTCTCAGTCAAGTCTCTTCGCTTCGGTGGCTTGTGGTTCAGCTTTCCGAAGTTCCAAACAGTGGGGATGTCCCAAGGCTTCTCACTCCGGACTACGAAGTACTTTTCTTTCCAACCCTTGATGGAGTCCAGATGGTCATGCATCACCTTCTTGTGGGGGCGGGGCGAAAGATAGAAAATCCTCTCCTGGTCCCCGAGAGAGCTCATCCCCAGGATGGCTTGGAAGTAGGTCAGCCTCAGCATAATCCCCTTCTCCTGACACTTCAAAATAAAACACACTGAGTATTTCCAAGAGTAGGGACCATACTACATCGGGTTCAGCTCCCCCCAGTTCAGCACCCTCTTGATGAACGGGCGCAACAGAAGCTTCAACCCCAAGACGAAAGCGTCCTCAGGGAACATGCAGAATTTCGGTTCAAGCGCAGTGGTCGGAAGGATTCCTGGGTTCGGCACCAGAAGCTCGAACTCCCGAGGAATGAAGTAAGCTGCCCTCAAGATGGGCAAGTAGTCCCTTGGCAGGGCACACTTCACACTGTCCATCTTGATCATGGACCGACCCTCATCAATCAACAATGATGTATACGCCAGAAGATCCTTCACATTATCAGGGTACATCCTGATCGACCCTGGATTTTTGCCGGAGAGAAGTGGGTACGTGAACCCGGAGCCATACTCATACTTATCCTTCTCAGTCGGACTGTCGGGGCGTATCTACGTCCTCTTCCTCCTTCGGGGGCGATCTTTCCTATCAGGGGAAGGGGTCACTAGGGGAGGCAACAGTGGGAGGTCTGCCTCTTCTTCCCCTACCTCCTCCGCGGTCCCTCCGACCTTGCCATGGTCACTACCACTCTCAGTCAATTGCTCGGACTCCTCCTGATCATCGCCCTCCTCGACCTGCTCCTCTTCTTCCCGACCTCCTTCTCCGGACTCATTCTCCTCCTCCACAAGCCCCGCTCCCTCGGGATCCCTCTCTTCGTGCTCCTCCTCTACAGGCTCCTTACCCGGCCTACAGGATTGTAGGGGCTCTACAATAAAGGTTACGTCGCCCTCGCTATCCGACCCTCTTACTGAAGAACCTCCTCCTTTACCGAATGCAGGTCACACGATGAAAAGGATATTGAAGACGAATGAACCTCCTCCTCGCCACGACCTGAACTGCCTGCTTCGGAACCAGACTGAGACCGTGACATTTTAAAGCAAAAATACTAACCTGTTTCACCAGAGAATGCAAAGATCAACGAAAAATGGTCGCCGGCGGTGTGCAAGGAAATTTCTGTTACTAAGAAGTTGAAAGCAAAGTGAAGAAGTGAGGTGGGGGGAGGGGGATTTATAAGCACAGGCAGGACTTCTTGAATTCTGCAAAAAGATCTGGTCGTCTAATCTTCATCATCAAGATCTAACGGCCACTGCGATCTTGATGACGTCAGCCTAGAGCGCAAAAATACCTTCTTACTCTCGGCTCTGTCGACCAACGCGGCACCTCGTCCCTCAGGGTCAACTTCTCAGGCACTTCACCATTATTCACCCAAGTTCTTCCTCCAAAAAAGTTTCTCCCAAGCTACTTGGACCTAGATGCTCGGATGTCACCGCAAGCCCAAAAAGTTTCTCCCAAACTGCTTGGACCTCGGCGCTCGGATGTCACCGCGAGCCCAAAAAGTTTTCCCCAAACTTCTTGGACCTCGATGCTCGGATGTCACCGCGAGCCCAAAAAGTTTCTCCCAAACTGCTTGGGGCTCACGCTCGGATGACACCGCAAACCCAAAAAGTTTCTCCCAAACCGCTTGGACCTCTACGCTCGGATGTCACTGCGACCCCAAAAAGTTTCTCCCAAACTGCTTGGACCTCGATGCTCGGATGTGACCGTGATCCCAAAAAGTTTCTCTTAACTGCTTGGGACTCACGCTCGGATGACACCGCGAGCCCAAAAAGTTTATCTCAACTGCTCGGGGCTCAACGCTCGGATGTCACCGTGAGCCCAAAAAGTTTCTCTCAACTGCTTGGGGATCGACGCTCGGATGACACCGTGAGCCCCAAAAAGTTCTTCTCAACTGCTCAGGGCTCAACGCTCGGATATCACCGCGAGCCCCAAATTATCCCCCAACAAATGAGGGGCTCGCTTGCCGACCCTAGACGCTGGTCAAGAAGGACCCCTAATCCATAGACTCTAATGCCCTCTTGCTTTTCCAACAAGCGAGAGGGCTCACCTACCGACCCCCTACTCTCGACCAAATGACCTTGGGGTTGACGCTCGGATGCCATCGCGAGCCCCAAAATTATCCCCTATCAATGAGGGGCTCGCCTGCCGACCCTAGACACTCGTCGAGGAGACCCACTCCACGGTCTCGATGTCCCCTTATTTTTCCAACAAGCGAGGGGCTCGTCTACCGACCTCCTATGCTCGGCAAAGCAAACTCAGGGTCGACACTCGGATGTCACCACGAGCCCCAAAATTATCCCCCAACAATGAGGGGCTCGCCTGCTGACCCTTGACGCTTATCGAGGAGACCTACTCCACGGTCTCGACGTCCCCTTGCTTTTCCGACAAGCGAGGGGCTCGTCTACCGACACCCTACACTCGGCCAAGCGAACTCGGGGTTGATGCTCGGATGTCACTGGGAGCCCCAAAATTATCCCCCAACAATGAGGGGCTCGCCTGCCGACCCTAAATGCTCGTTGAGAAGACCTCTTACTCCACGATCTCGATGCCCCCTTGCTTTTCCAACCAGTAAGGGGCTCGCCGACCAACCCCAGATGCTCGGCAAAAAAAAAATCCCGACTCCACAGGTCTTGATGCCCCCTTGCTTTTCCAACAAGCGAGGGGGCTCGTCCACCGTCCCTCGATGCTAGGCGAACCAAGCTCCGACGCTTCTGCACCCAGCACCCCTCTTGACTCCAAGAGGGGATCCCCTTCATCCTATCCCACTGGCCTCTCCTGAAAGATACGGATCTCGTTCTTCGCCGTACACACCAACCCTCTCTTCCTACAGAGGCAAAAAACCACATCTATACGGCTGGATTACCTAGCCCTCCAGGAGTGGGGGGCTCCTAATATGGGTCAGATGACGTAGCCCCTCCTGGGCCACAGGATCCCCTAAAAAATCGTTCACCCCCGATCACCAGATCTGCCACATCAGCCTTAAACTGCCTAGGCTTCTGCCACATCAGCCCTAAACTGCCTAGGTTTCTGCCATGTCGGGCCCACGGGCAACCGGATCCAGACCCGTCCCCAAATGGGTCCAGACCCGGTTGGCACTGCCTATAAATATCAGGCCCTCTACCCCTTCAACAGGTAATCAATCTTTTCCCTCTCAAAACCCTAGTTACTATTACTCTTCAGTGACTGACTAGACCGTCGGAGGGCCTGCCACCGGGATCAACCCCGGTGTTCCTAGGCCGAGTGCAGGTACACGTGACCTCCGGATCCGAGCCTCCAGATCCGAGCTGAGCATCCTGCCACCACTTCGCTCTTGCCCACTCTCGAGCCATTCCCTACGACTGAGGGTCGGGCGTACAGTCATTACCGAAGCTTCCGCAAAAATACAAATTAAGAAGAACTCACACCTGGTGCAGCCACCCCCCAAAAACCAACCGCATCAGAACCCAATACAAAAATCTTATACATCGGGACGATGAGCTCAACATTTTTTAGAATACCAAACTTAAAATCGAAAGGCAACTATAAATTCTTTGCATGATCTTTTGCTCGCTCCATGAAAACTAGAAGACTACTTAACTATTTACCATAGATGTCACTTCCTAAAGTGTCCTTAGAAAAGCTTGAAAGTACTTTCCTTTTAAGGTAAAACTGATCAGTATCTGAGCAGTTAAAATCGATTTTCGGAACTAATTGGTTTAGGATCGATTAATGATTAATTGGTTAATCGGTAAATAATTGGAGATTAAATTGATATATATATATATATATATATATATATATATATATATATATATATATATATATATATGTATATATATATGGGTTAATGCCCTAAAGGCACCTAAAGTTTATACTAATACCCTATACATACCTGAAGTTATAATAATACCCCAATAGCACCCAAAGTTTTTAAAATTGGACCAAAAGAAACTTGTGTTAACTTTTTAATAGAATTAACGTGAAATTACACATACCCTCATCTCTTCTTCTTCTCTTCTTCTGTTATGTTTTTTTTTCTTTCAATTTTTTTGTTTATTCGGGTTTTTTGGTGATGGTGATGGTGATGGTGGTCATGGTGGTCATGGTGGATTTCGATGGTGGGTTTTTGGGTAGAGGAGAATAAAAAGTTGAAGAGGATGAAGAGAAAAAGAAGATGAAGAGGAGAAGAAGATGAGTTTCAGTGGTGGGTTTTCGGGTAGAGGAGAAGAAGAAGATGAAGAGGATGAAGAGAAGAAGATGAAGAGGAGAAGAAGATGGGTTTCGGATTTGGATAGGGTTAATGGGTTTGGTTTTGGATAGTTGAGGGCATTTTCATAATTTAACATGTTTCATAACGGGTTCATACCCGTTAAGAGGAATATTCGGGGAATATTTCATTAACTTAATTGAGAACTTAACGGCTAGTGCTTTTGGGTACAATTTTAAAAAAAAATTCGGGTACTACTCGGGTATTTTTTACACTTTAGCTGTGTGTAGGAAATTAACGTAAACTTTGGGTGTCTTTAGGTCCTTAACCCTATGTGTGTGTGTGTGTGTATATATATATATAAGAGGATCTTAAGTTTTAATGATAAGTTAACATGTGAAATATCAAGTTTAATGTCACTAATTAAGTAAGCAAATCGTAAAACTCAAATATTACATATTCAAAATATAAATAAATAGTAAACAATCCACATCCATCTTCATATTCATGATTCATGTTTAAAGTTACAACCACACCCATCTATATATTCATAATTCACGTTTAATGTCACATACAAAAAAGAACTAAATATAAATAAATATTTCTAGTTTTCCACTCATTGTCATGTTTAATACCAAAACGTAAAAGACCAAAACATAGTGAAACCGCTACCGATAGAAATATTATAAATTCCTAGAAAATTAAGTGCCTTAGGTTCGATTAGCGATTATTCAGCTTTTTTTTCCCTTTCCAATTTTAACTGCTTTAACAAGTATTTATCTTTAAAAATCATGTAAAGCTTTGGGTTTGTATTTGATATGTACTTAATGTTAAACAAATTGGGTATTATTTAGACTTACAATAGAAGCAATTACAATAGTGTCTAAGAATCAGTTTGGATTTATGTCTGGAAGGTCAATAATGGAAGCAATTTATTTACTGAGAAGACTTATGAAAAAATATAGAGAGAATAAAAAAGATCAACATATGGTGTTTATAGATCTAGAAAAAAAATACGATAAAGTTCATAGAGACATAGTATGGTGGGTGTTAAATAACAAAAGAGTAACTATTCGGTATATTAAGGTGATTAAGGATATGTAAGAAGATGCATTGACCACAATTAGAACAACCGCATGAGAGTAATGATTTCCCTATTAGAATAGGTTTACACCAAGATTCTGCTTTAAGTCCCTACCTCTTCGCTTTTGTTATGGATGAATTAATGTGAGGAATACATGATGAGGTGCTGCGAGGAATACATGATGAGGTGCCTTGGTGTATGCTTTTTACCGATGACTTCGTCTTAGTGGACGAGACTAGAGTAGGAATCGTGACTAAATTAGAATTGTTGAGACTTTTGAAGGTAGATGCTTTAGAATAATAAAAACTAAAATAAAGTATATGGAGTGTAATTTTAGCGATATTCAGAACACAAATGAGGAAGTAGTGAAGTTTGATGGTCAAGAAGAGAGACTGTTTCAAAGCTATCTTTGTAAGATTCCCAAAATATTTATAATTATTTTATAAAAAATATATTAATATAAATTATATTGTATATTATATTGTACATTACATTAAGATAACATATTACATGTTATAAATTGTATTGTACATTGGATTTGTTTATAATTATATGTCAATGTTTATGTTTATAAATTGTTTATGTTTATAAATTGTTTAACTTTACAAATTGTATTTGCATATATATATATATATATATATATATATATATATATATATATATACTAGGTATGCCCGTGGCACGTGCCTACGGCACGTATTTGGAACTGCATATAAATTTATTTGGAGTTATTTGGTTGGATGAACTGCATATAAATTTATGCATTATACATGCTAAGATCAATTATTCGTTAAATTGTTTCAGTTTTTTAGGAATTTATCTTTATTGCCCTTAAATATCTAAATATTGACTTATCAAATTCTTCAAAAAGCTAGATTTTTTTAAAGAAATGTGAGAACATTAATTAAAAATATGCACCATGACAGGAAAAAAAACTGATTGTGAACAAATACAACCACCTTTCTAATACAATCATCCACTATATACAGGCCTCCTTTGAAATTATATTATTGATTCTCATTTAAGACTTTTGGTGGTTGATTCTCTCCTTTGGTGTGTTGGTGCAGGCAGTGATGCAAAACACTATATGATCTGAATAATTATTTCAAGCTTGTTGTATTTATTCTTGATTATATATCTATCATATCCTAGTTGGCGCGGCACCCCAATGCAGCCCTAGTTATGAATAGTGTGTTCTGAGCCTACTGGTTTTTTTTAAACCACATGTTCAGTGTCTGTTGTTCTGAGCTTACAAAATTTGAAACTTCATGTTCAGCTTCTGTTTGTCTTAAGCGTACACAATTTGATACTTCATGTTCAGTTTCTGCTGTTCATTTTCTGTTTGTTCTGAGTTAACAAAATTTGATACTTCATGATGTGTTTCTGTTTGTTCTGGGTTTACCAAATTTGATACTACATGCTCTGTTTTTGTTTTTTATGAGCTTACAAAATTTGATACATCAAGCTCTGTTTGTGTTATTTATGAGCTTACAAAATTACACACTTCATGCTCTGTTTCTGTTTGTTCTGAGGTAACAAAATTTGACACTACATGCTCTGTTTGTGTTTGTTCTAAGCTTACAAAATTTGATACTTCATGATCTGTTTGTGTTAGTTCTGAGCTTACAAACTTTGACACTTCATGCTCTGTCTTTGTTTGACACTTCATTTGTAAAAAAAAAATATTAGCCATTTTACATGTCGCTAGCCAAATGACCAAGATATAGTTTGGAATCATAATAGATTTCAGGAAATTTCCTGAAAATTTCGACAGAAACTCCCTTAAAATATTAGCCATTTTACAGCAATACCTTACGGAATTCTGCTCACAATTAAAAATTTATCATCACAGTCAAGAAATATATATCCTCCCCAGGTCAATCCAAGCAACATCACACAGACATTATATATATAGGGCTCTGGGAAGAAAAAATCTTCATATGACTAAGATACAAAATAAAAACCAAGATATCGTTTGAAAACATAATAGATTTTAGAAAATTTGGTAAAAATTTTGATAGAACCTCCCTTAAAATATTAGCCCTTTTACAGAAATTCCTTACGGAATTCTGCTAACAATTAAATATATGACATCACAGGCAATAAATATCAATCATCCCCAGGCGAAATCAAGTAACATCACACAGGCATCATATATATAAGGCTCTGGGGGAAAAAATCATAATATAATGCAAGATACAAAATAAAAATCAAAAATTCGTTTGAAAACGTAATGGATTTTTTGGAAAACCTTCGAAAAACCTTTCGAAAACCAAACACAAAACCCAATACTCCACAAAATTGCGGGTACGGGTATTAACATAACTATATTATATCATCACAATATAATCTCCCAAATTGCGGGTACTTACATAATCTCCCAAATTGCTAAATATTACAACTATTACATCCTTTACCAAAATATACACCAACCAACCGAATGACCAAAAAAAAAATTACAGTGTTGTAGAAAAACACAATGCTTCAAGTCTTCAAAAATGGGACCAAACAGTGTACCTAAAAAAACAGTAACAGTTTTGAAACAAATAGTAAGAATTTACAATAATCAATCAAAACATTGAGAGTTTTAAAACTAACAAACAAAGAACAATAACTAACAACAAACAACAAACAAAAACCTTTAAATGGAATAATACGAAAAAGATAAAAAAACACATTCAGTCAGGTCTATTAAGGGTATCTTCACATTTTTCCTTTTTGTTCTCTTTTCCATTTTTTCAATATTGAGAGGTAAGATGTTTGAACTAAAGATACTGGTGTCATGTGAGTGGAAAGATCTGTGTTTGTCTTGAAGATGAAATAATTAACTTGTTGCTAGTGACGTAATTTTGATTGGTTTGATGTGGTAAAATGCAACAGAGATTTCTTATTTAATTGATCAGTTATGAGAAGATAACATTGACTTTCTTTATCTTATCTTTTTCTCCAAGAAAAAAAGAACAGCAGTGTTTTTTGCTACATGAAGAACAGCTCGATCAGGTTCTAGTTGCATAATAATAGGTTTGTATCAGTAATTTTTCATGTAGCAATTATGCATTTGAACTAATTTAAAGTGCTTAATTCTAAGTTTCAGTTAGATACTTTACGCACAAAAAATGAAAGAAAATTTTGGAAAGAATACAGATCAGATAAGAAGTTCAAAATTGGTATTCACTCGCATTGATTTTTGATAGTTGCATGGAGTAAATTAAGAAAATTCTTGACACATGAAAATTCTGCATAGTTCTAAAGTGTGCATATTTGATAGTTTTAATTCTAATTTTTAAATTGCAATTCTAGGTTATTATAGATTTTAAGGAGAATTAACTGATACCTGAATTGACAGGCCTATAAAATTTCAGGTATTTATGGTTCAGATAATTGATATACACTCAATCCAGATTTCTTATTCTTCTACCTCACACTATGTTCATTTACAGTAATAGTTTGAGTTTTTTTTTCTTTCTTTTTTAAAATTGAGATAATTGGAAAACAGAAACTACTGAAACAGCATATGCCGTTATATTGTGATATTTTTTTAAATTTCTCAACTTTAGGCTTTAGATGTAGCAGCTCATGTATTTTATTTCAGCATCAAATTGGGTTTATTATAATGATATTTTAAAACCTGCCACTTGTTGAACTACTACTTTACCTCAGTCTAACTTATATGTGTCTTATTTCTCTTCATGCAGCTGGTGATGCTCCTTTCATGTATAATGGCATTTTTCTTAAACTGCACGATATTTTTAACACTACCCTCAAATTTGCAAAAATCTAAAGGTTTGTTTATCTCATTAGCACCAGCCCATAATTACCTTCCTTCCTTTACGCATGCCTTTTTTTCTCCCTTGAAAATGAGAACACTCCTTGCACTTTTGTTTGTGACAGGATTTTGTCACAGTAGGACTCGGTTGGTTGTTGTTTCGAGGGCTTCCTTTTGATTTGGTTAGTCGAATCTTCATATCAAACCTACCAATTTATGTTCTTGTATTTTCTCTCATTGATAATAATGTTTATTTTTGTTTTCTTTTTCTTTTTCAGTAAAATATTATAGGGCGGGGGCTTGGTTTTGTGGGGTCCTTTTTATATGCTTACTGTAAACTCAAAGGTAAGTAGGTACTGATAGATGGAGAGAGGCCATTTAAGTGAGAAGATGAAGACGGAACCAAAGAAATGGGATATGGGCACAATTTTGTACATTTGTGGACCATTTTTGGGGTCCATTTTTGCATGCTATTCATACTCGTAAATGCTAATATTATTATTTTGGGTTGAAAGTGGGTATTTTTTTAGGATCATGAGATTCTTCTTCGACTGATGGTATTGTCTATATCGATTCCTCAACAAACTGGAGCAAAGTTATGAAAGAAGACCAGGGATGGGCTGAAATTTTACTGGTGGCAGATTTGTGTGACAATTTTTTAAAAATTTTCTTTCAGTGCAGTAAATTATTTTTATGATGCTCCTAAACCCGTCCATGAATAGAACACTTCTGTGTGTATCCTTTATTGATCATCCAATCATAGTTACTTTAATTGTTGATTTGAGTTCATTTATTTATTTGATGTGCTATGATGAATGTTATTTACTGTGATAAAATGAAGTTAAACAATGAATAACAATGTCCTTATTAAGTTCATATACATACTTCAGCATTTTGCATTTAGAAAAATGCATATTAGGGAAGCTCCCGGATCAGGATATATCTGATCCGTATCCGAATCCGAATTTTTTGTGAATACAGATATGAAAAATTCGTATCCAGCCAAATATGGATTCAGAGATTCAAATCTAAAAAATTCGAATGTGAATACGGATACAGATAGCACTTTAAAAAGCGGATTCAGATACGGATATCTCTAATCTCTAATATCTAATATTATAATGGGAGAATTGAGGTTGTCATTTGTAAACATGCAACTATTTAATTGCAACCATTCCAAATAGATGAATCGCTTATCGTTTAATCTTTTTATTTACAGGGGCAACTGTGCATGTAGTAACAGCATTACAGAAAATATCCCAAGTACTCAATCACTGCAAACTGTTCTCAATAATAGAAAAGTTTTCAACCCTAAAACTATCACAAAGCTGGATTGTGGAAGACCTGTAGTATATATACACTAATGCCAATATTACTATCACATTTTGATCTGTTTTAAAGTAATCCATGGCCCATTTCGCAACTGCTCTTCGCGATTTCGATCATTGCTTTCATGACGATATTTATCATCTAACAACTCTTCGCAGCAGAGAGATGATTTAAAAAAGTACATCAATCAATTAAGGTTTAACTATGTCATTCAATATCAATCATCTTCAGTCATCTTCAGTTGCCACACTACTTGTTCTGTTATTCACTTGCCTACGGGAATACTAATGTCAATGACATATGTCATTCAATGACCAATTTTGTGCAGGTTATAATATGATCAATTCTCCCTCTAAGGCAATGTAAGAAATTTTGTGCAGGTTATATGATCAATTGAGGAATATACCATTCAAACAATGCTTCACTATCATCATACAAATAGTTGCTATCAAAACTAAGAGAAAGCATCTAAACTTGTCTCTTCCAAGCTAGACTAAAGTGACCTTAATTAATGAGATAGTGAAGAGAAATTAGAGGTAAACCTGATCATTGCTACAATCTACAATCCATCACTTTTTCTTACCAATTCTCCTTATATCCACAATTTTAATGATCAAGTCTTTTGCAACTCATCGCTACAATCCATGACTTTTCCACCTTATCCCCCTCATTTCATCTAAAAAAATTCTAAATTCTGGTTTGATTACTAAAAATTCTAAACCATTTCAAACACTTTTCCACCTTTTGCAAACCTTGATTTTTTGAGAATTTTTTCTGCAGTAATATGAATTCTAAAATTGTTTTATGCAGTAAAAGAGTGGATAAAACAATAATTTGGGAAATTAATATGACAGGAAGAGGTTGACTACTAATTAGAAGACACTTAATCGGAGCCAATTGCAAGTATCAGGAAAAAATGAATAAAAAAGAATATGATTCGATTATAATTTTCAAATAACTAAATTAAGTGAAGGAATAATACGGGAGAAATTCGATGATTTGGTTGAGATTTAATCTTCTTCTTCCTCCTTTTCCTCTTCTTCTTCTTCCTGTCTTGTAAAATATTGGGCAGCAGGCGGCAACAGAGAGGCGGAAACACCTATAAATTTTGAATGATGAAAACTTTAAAACCAAGATTAGATGCACAATTAGACGGAAAACAATATCAATTTCGAATAACACTTACAAACAATCAATCCTAAAATTAGATGCATAAATTAGATGGAAAACATTATCAATTTCGAGTACCAAGTGCGTGTACCCAAATTATGATGGAGTACCATTTTTGTCATTAAATACGAAGGAAGGAAAGAAGTAGAATAAACTTGCTAATTCTCATATGTTCCAAACCTGACCCTTCTTTTGGTGATCTTAACCAGAACAAAAAGGTGAAGTTGGAGGTAAATTTCAACTTTGGTCTACTTTGCTCAGGTAATAGGAAACATGTCGAAATAAGCATGCATATTTACAAAAAATGGTAGAAGGTAATGTACAAAATACCTGATTAGCGGACAAAAATTGAATTGGGAGGTTGTAATCAACAATCCATCGAAGTCCTGCTTAAAATGAATAAAGAAGTAGGAATTAGAGAAAAGATACTCAACTATAGAATATAAACTCGAGAAAATGCAATATGAAAGAAAAAGATCATTTCAAGTTTTCACAAAGTAAATGGTTATCTTTTTATATGTATTACTTTTGCTTAAGCAAAAAATGGTAGAACATAAAACGTAATGCTTCAGTGGTCGATTTCACTTCGCATTAGTAGCGCATTAATGTGTGTGCGCGCGTGCATTTGTGGGTGCGGGTGCTCACATTGCTCTCGTCATATCTAGTTTCAACTATTTATGTAGATATGAGGTAGCAAAGTTACTACAAAATGAAGATTCCACACCCCCAAGTCAGATTTGGGACAAGTAGACTCACATTAATTTGTAACAGATAACATGAACAATTTGTACATATAGAGTTAAGTTGCAAAATATCAAAAAAAATATGCATAACAAATAAATATTTGCTACGGCCAGATACTTTATAAACATGCATTTCACATGTTCTTACCTGCAGGTTCATATGCATATCCAGCCGCCCATCACCAAGAACACTGAATCCTCTGTCCGCATATTCACCTACCCATTCCAAACACAAAAACAACTTAAGCATCACACAGATTTCGTGCACTACCAAAATAAGTCATCAAACAGATGTCGTCGATGCAAGTTTTACATAGTTATCAATAAATGTAATTCTGAAATACTGTAAATCTTCTCTCCTAAAAAAACAGATAAAGGCTTAATTAGTTAATTAATCCTTTTTTAAAAAGAAACTTGTAATAAAATGCAATAAAAAGAAAATGTGGATGCATTCTCATTATTTAGAATGAGCACAATATCAATATTGACATTATAAATGCCTCGAAAATTATGCAGTTCACTCAATATGTAGAAAAGTATATATTGCTTGCTCTAAACATAAACTTGCACCTATAGATATGTGTATAGGGTTCCAGCACAGATCTCGAGAAAAATATTACCTTAGGTGGCAAAAAACTTTCCGCTTTTTCGCATTCCATGGAGTCAACTGGAGCAACATCAGAAGCCCTCATTTTCATGATTCCCTCGAGAACTTCTTCCCAATTTGCAGGTGGTCCTGATAAAGAGGTTTAGTTTAGAGACAATTAGGTAAAAAAGGGAATTGTAGTTTATAAACTACAACTGTAGCTTGTTAGGATAAGCTGAACATTTTTGTTTAATGCTTATGTGTCTCATATGCATTTCTGGGTTGTCAGAAGGAATTTTTCTTTGAATCCGTGGAATATGCTGGTGAAAGTTTTGCCCTAACTGGAGGACCATTTCCTTAAGGAAACAAAAAATAGCACAACTAAAGATAATAACTTAAGATGCATCCTAGATAATAACTTAGAAGAAATCTCATAAAGACGCACAACTAAAGATACTTTTACTAAATCTCATAAATAGCAGAGAGAGTTGAGTGAACTTGTGAAGAGAATTGAATGAAATGAGGTTGTATATATAGAATATGTATTTCTTCAATTTCCCAAAATACCCCCAAAACTGGCTAGTATAAATTCATTGGGGAGGTATTTTGGTAATTTTACATACCCTTTTTTAATAAAAAAAAAAGTTCGGGAGAAAAAGAAAAAAAAGGTTCACACCAATGTTTCATATGGTGAAACTATTTTACCAACCAAGCATGAATTATATGCTTAATCTTTGGTTAAAAAATGGCAGCACAATGGGTTCACACCAATGTTAAAGTTTCAACCTTTAATGGGTTCACATTTCCATGTTTTTCATATATGGAAGCTTCTTCCAAGAATGTGAGGGTGGACCATGTGTTTCATGTACAGAAACTTCTTCGAAAAAGGTTAGGTTGACATTTGTATTCAAGGCACTATCAACAATTAGTGAATTTGTAGGTGGCCTATGTGGAAAAAACCCAAAAAAATTAATAGGGTATGGAGTTCCAAATTTCCAATGCATGCATGATTTCTACTACATGTACACTCCAAAAGGAGCATTCCATCAATTCTCAACATATATTTAATTCATCAACTCATTAATTGCATCAATTTTTATGAGTGGAGGCCATATTTTTCTTGGTATTTTTTTCTTACATATTTCAAAGGGTTGAAATTTAAATTTGCAAATGTTTTTATAAAAACACAGGGAAAAGAAGTTCAAATTTTTAAAGGTACAGTCTAGAAGCTATATATCTGTTATCAGATTGGAGTTCAATCGTCACATTCTGAATCCATTAAATACTTCCTTTTAATAAAATTGTTTAATTGGAAGTTCAAACTTACACACACATATACAGATTCGTGGCACGTGTATGCACATGTTAAATAGAAAAAATAGCTTGATGAATGATAAAACATCTGATTTCAATGAAACTGAAGATCTTAAATGGGTTAGGAAAATCAGATGGATGGCTATGATCAAATATATTAGAGGGAAACCTCTTGATGCATGGTCATGATTTAATGATAACTTCATGTCCCTGTGAACCATCAACTTGGGGTTATTATAGTCGGGTAGTAACAGAACTGCTGCTCTAAGTTTCCATGGGATACAGTTAAAATTTCAAATGAGAAATAGTGTTTAAATAATTATTTGTGGTGTTGAGAACTCAACTGCTAGTGTTAAATCTTCATCAACCAAAATGTTTCTACTCTAGTTAATCCTTGGCTTGGTCAAAGTAGGATACCAATCAATTCATCAAACTAAACTGAGGTCTGTTCTCTTGAGATACATATCATATATCATATATGGAACAGAAATTCTACTCCTTCAACAATAATCAACTCTTCTGAAAATAGTCTAAAGACTATGTTACCTAAATAAGTTTAAACTCTTCCAAACTTTAAAACATTTTGAAGAACTCCCTTTAATGTATTACAGCCACCAAAACATAAATCGAAATCCCTCAACCCTCACAACCACCAAAACATTTTGGTGCATTTCACCTTTTTTCAGATGTAACAAAAAATCTAAACTGCATTATGAACCTCTATTGTTGATTCAACAGATCATCTGATTGTCACCAAGCTATCAATATTGTCACGGTAAGCAAAACACTAACAACTATAAATCAATTAAACAATTACTTACTCAAAGATTCTTCAACAATTCTTCGATCCGAGCCCGCCCCTCATCATCATGCTTGCAATCTCATTCTCCATCTCATCATGCCCCTCTATAATCTGAAACCAACAGTTCTTCAGAACCAAAATCTAAAAAATCAACAGTTCCTCAGAACCAAAAATTAAAAATTAAAAATTTTAAAATGCATACAGCAAAAATTAAAAATAAAAAATTAAAATGACTATTATAAGGTGAATTTCACTAAACCATGAACAATGCAAAAAGTTGCCATCTTTGCATACCTCCATCCATCGACCCTGAAAAAATCCCTTTCAAATGATTCGGATTCTTCGCCATGCACGAAACCGCATCAACATGCCCGTACATCGCTCCAACGAAAGGCCTCGCAAATATCTAGTAACACAAATTTCTCAAAACCCTAAACCCTAAATAACCCCAAATTCAAGAACAGAACAAAAGGGATGAAGAAGACTCCACCTTTTCCAACTTTGCCGCATTGAGAGCCCTCGTGTACTCGGTGGCACGTTCAAGAGGGCAGAGGTTGGGGTCGTAGTTGCGGAAAACTTTTTGGAGGTCATTGCTTCGGTCGCGAGTGAATTCGTCGGTCGATCGAGATATAGTCTTCACCTTCATCTTAAACTTCTAACCCCTGACACTAAGCCTAATTTGGGGTTTGAGGAGAAGAGGAAACGAATTGGTTCAAAAGTTGCAATTTTTAATGGATGGAGGGTTTAGGGCAGCGTCGAGAGAGAGCGAGAGAGAGATACAGCTCGGAAGATAGAGAGAGAGAGGGGGGGGGGGGTTTGAAATTTTGGGTTTGAAATTTTGTGCGGGAAAATATATTTTGTGAGAGTAGATCTGGTTCATTGATTTTGGGAGAGATTGAATGTGAGCCACTTGATAGCTTTCATTGTAATTTATTATATATATATATATATATATATATATATATATATGAGAACTAGTTCTCATGATAAGCTTCGTGTGAATTTTTTATATGGCCATCATATGGATGATCTGAACCGTTCACATTGTTTAGAATGACAAAATTAGTCAAAATATGCAAAATCAAGTTATTTGAAGTTCATTTGTCCATCCATCACGTCATTATAAAAAAAACGATATTCATCCATACAATTTGTAACATTGTATAGACAAACAAATATCAAATAACTTAATTTCTTATCCGTACACTAATTTAGATATGTAGATCAAAATGAACGGTTCGGATTTTTCAATTTATATCTCAAAAAAAAGTTCACACTTGGTTCTCACCGAAGGAGTTCTCACATGATCATATTCCTATATATATATATATATATATATATATATATATATATATATATATATATATATATATATATATATATATATATATATATATATATAACCATACATGCCTTATAACTTTCCACATCTCTCCACTCTCCTCCACACATTCAACCTACCCACCCCACATAACCAACCATACATGCCTTATAACCCTCCACATCTCTCCACTCTCCTCCACACATTCAACCTACCCACCCCACATAACCCTTCTAATGTGTGGCCGGCCAATACCCACACAAAACCCTTCTTCCCTCTCATTCTATAAATATGAATATGGAGGTTAATGTAACCCTAGCTCATTTTTTTTGAATACCCTAGTTCATTTTGATAAACCGTAGTCTATTTTGGATAAAATCCTAGCTTTTCTATATCCAAAATTCTTCCCTTTACACTCTCATACTACTTCTAAACATCCAACAAAATTTCTAAGAAGCTAGATGAGAAAGGAAAGGAAGCAAGCAAGCTAGAAGGAGGAGAAAAGCATACTAGGTGAAGCTTAGAAATTTTATTTTGTCTACACTTTGAGGTGGGTGTTCTTCTTCTTAATCTATCAAGTTTGAATTTGTTAAATAAAATAAGAAAGTGAAATTATGAAGAAAGCTTGCATCTTTAGACATAAAGATTAATTTATTTTAAGAATGCTAAAATAAGAGTAAAGGTATTATCTTTAAGTTTATGAGTGGATGGAAACTCATAAAAGGTTTCATCTTGTGCAAGATAATAAAAATAATCATTTTTTGAAAGTTAGTGGACATGTTCTTTATTTTAGGAATGTTAAGGTAGGCTTTTTATGATCGTGTAGAAATTTTGTGTAGGTGATAGTCATGATGTTCATGTTATACAAATTTGGTTCATGATATTCATAACTTGAAAATTATTATATGTGATAAACAAGTGTATGTTAGTATGCAATGAATAAGGGTATGCTACTAAATTTTGTTAGTAAGCTTGTGGAAATCATTAGTATGCTTAAAGTATGATTTCTGATCAAGGAGTAAGCACGTTATGTAGTTTGATGTGTTAGTAAGTTTAAAGTGTAATCTTGATCAAGTTAGAAAGCTTGATATGAAAATTGTATGAATGAAGCTGGTATTAATTTTTTATCTAAGCTTGTTACTAGATTTTAAATGAGTTAATAAGCATGCTAGATTATCATAGAGTTAGTAAGCTACTAACATAACTAAAAGTGGTGGGTTTATAGTAGTAAGCTTGAAAATCATGTTAGTAAGCTTTAATGAGTTTAAGGTGCATGAAGATTTGATTTCAATGGGTTATATGATAATGTGAATATTGGTGACTCTCAATTAAGTTAATATATTAAAATTTAAAGTAGTAGTTTATAATGAGAAAATGAGATTTATGGAAACTATTAGTAATATATTAGCAAGAGGAATTGTTAATAACTTCATGAGAAATGTTAGTAATTCGAATACATGTGAATGAAAGAGTGAAAATTGTAATGATGAAAGAATTTATGAAGCTAATATATCAAACTAAGTGAGTTGTTTTTGTGAGCCGGATATGGGCCGGATACGTTACGGACGTGGGCCGGATATGGGCCGGATAAGGCCAAGTTGGGAAAGTATTGGGTCTGCAAAGGCGACCCAATAACCCTAATTGTGTTAAGTGTAGAGTATGTTAATTCTAGATAGTGTGATTCGTGATTGTAAGGACAGACACTAGTTACAGGCGTATTCTCATTCTGTCAAAAGGGACACGTGCAGTGTGGTCTCGTCTGGAACACGTGCGGTGTGGCCTCGTCTAGGACGTGTGCGGCATGATCTTGTCCGGGACACTCGCGACACGTCTCAACTGTAAATTTTGGGAATTAGTGATGAGAGCGGGATGCTAACATAGGTCGCAGGTCCTGTCGAACTTAGGAAATGGACCCTTAAGCTTTAGTTTATGTTCTCAGCAGTCAGAACTTGGTGGAGCTGGTACGAGCCCTGTTGATTCGCTATATATTCATGATAACTTGGTAGGGTAGGAGAGGAGAAAGACCACTAATTCTGACAGAGCCGTTGGACGGCCTGGCGGGAGTGGAGAGAGATCACTGATCCTGATCGGGTGGAGAGAGACCATTGATCCTGACAGAGTGGAGAAAGACCACTAGACGTCTGCCGAGGTGGACAGGGTGGAGAAAGACCACTGATCCTGACGGAGTGGAGAAAGACTACCAGACGTCTGCAAATGTGGAATAGACCGCAACACTGCAACTCTACTAGTCACTAGATTCATGTGAGGAGCAAGAAAGAGTATAAGAGTAGGATGCATAGAGTGGGATTGAACTCTGATATGGAGAATACGAACTCTTTGAAAGTGTGTAGTTTCCATTGAAGTTGCATTTGGAAAAGTATGTAGTATGGGATGCATACGTTTTCAAATGAATTGCATTAGAGTAAGTGCATTGTGTGTATCTGGAATTGTGCATTAGACTCTAAGGCATAGCATACACTGACACTTGTGGTTTGACTTCACGTTTTTCCTTTTTGCATTAAATACTGATTGCTAAGATTGGAGATCGCGGGTTTCATTCGCTTTGCGTCAGTTATATTTAACTAATGTGCCCACAGTTGCCAGTTGCAGGATTGTTGATCGTCGACCGAGGACTCAAGCTGCGTGGAACATTCAAGAGATTATTGATATAAATATTGAGGTAATTCATTGTTAAATCGTGTTGTAAATTTATTGTAATTTGTGCATAAAAGTTTTTAATTTTCTTTGATAATTCTGTGTTATGTACTCATTTGAAGGAAGATCCTGGTTTATGTCTCGAGTTCCAGGTACTTGGAATTCGGAGCACTACAGAATTGTATCAGAGCTTGCTTCAAATTGTAGTACTAACACATCAGGAAATGAAACTTGGGTGCCCCAGTTAGAGTTGGTTGATCCGGATAAGAGGATGATCATAAATCATATCGTTGCATTTTTTACATATGTTTCTGATTTTCCTACATCCAGAACTAACCCCTGTTACTATTGTTTTTTTTCCTCGAAGGATGTCGGAAGGAACTAGAAATGGCCGTAGCGGATGGACTGGAGGTGAAAGCAGTGGAGCCAATGGTACCAGTGTCAATGTTGAAGCGGAGTTCGCTCGCGTCTATCAGATGATGGGAGCATTTATGGATGCAGGTAGGAACTTCATCCCGCAAAAGGATGCACAGGGCAGGAGCCGGGGGAATGTCGTTGCTAACCCAGTTAAGATGGTGGAGTCTATTAAGAGAATGAAGCAACCAGTATTCGAGGGACGAGCGGATCCCACCGCCGCTGATGATTGGATACGATTGATAGAGATTGTCTTTGCAATACTGAAAACTCCAAATGAAAGCAAGGTCAAGCTGGTTACAATCTTACTGGAGAAGGATGCAGGTGTATGGTGGCAGTCAATCAAGCATAGTATGGGTAATAGGCCGATAGTATGGGAGGATTTCCTAAAGTAGTTTAGGCATCACTACTTCCCCCTCGATGTCCAAGAACCGAAGGCCATGGAATTTCTCAACTTGAGGCAGGGCAGCATGACAGTGTGAGAATATGAAATGAAATTTACTCAGCTATTTCGTTATGACCCAAAGATGGTGAAGGACGAAGTGAAGAAAGCCAAGAGATTTGAGCAGGGACTAGGCCGAGATTGAGATCGCGAATGGTGGCGTTATGCATCCGGAGGTTTGATAAGTTAGTTCGACGGGCAGCAGTGACAAAGATAGACATGAACCAAAACTAGCCGCCACAACAACCACGAGGGAAGACTGGAGATTCGAACATGGGGAAACGACATGCTTCAACAACAAGCTTCCAGGATCACTGGGAACAAGGCCCGAACAAGAAGTCCTAGGAACCCAAGACAAGTGCGGGAGTTAGCAAGCCAGTGCAATGTTTCCTCTGTGGTGAGCAAGGCCACGATAAGTTTCAGTGCCCAAAGAAAGAGTGTACTTGTTTTAACTGCGGGAAGACAGGGCACATCAAGCCTAACTGCCCAAAACTACTGAAGGGCAACAACGAAACCAAGTCAGAAGACAAATGATAAAGGGGAGACCTGGAGAGTAAGATGTATTTTGTTTGTTGTGTTTTGTTCTAGAAAGCACCATTCGGGTGCGGGGATGCGGGTGCAGGGATCCAGCAATTTTCAAAAACAGTAGGATGTGGGTGCATCTGGGATTCAGCCAATATTTAAATAATTATTTCATTTATTTATATTTATATTTATATTTATATTTTTGTATAAAAAACCAAAAATATTGTTAATAATCATACATTAACCAAGAGATTTCAGTTCATACAATCACAGCAAGCAAGCACATTATGTATATTTGAGTTCATACAATCACAACAAACAAGCAAACAGGCAAACAAGCAAACAAGCAAGCAAAAAAAAACAAGCAAAAAGGATTAATTAAGGTCGTAGGGACTTTTGTGGGGTCATACAATCACAACAGGAAGAAATAAAGGATTAATTATGGTCATACAATCACAACAGGAAGCAAAAACTATATAGGTTTCTTGAGAGAGGGGGGAGAGAAAACATCAGATAGAGAGAGAAAAGAGTGGGATACAGGGTTTTTTATTTATTTATAGCAAAGACCCAAATCCGCACCCTTGCCGCACCCTAGCTGCACCCGAACCGCACCCTAGTTGCACCCATTAAAATTTCTAATATAAAATAATGGGACATGCATCCCACTGCACCTTGTGCATGTCCCACCGCACCCCGCCGCACCCGAGTCCGATACGAGTCCGACTCGGGTGCGAGAGCCTCCGTAAAGAGTCCATGCTTCCTAGGTTTTGTTGAACCTAGAAGGAAGTTAATGAAGACTATAATCTATTGTATCAGGATTTTGGACTATTATTAAGTCAGATTTTTGTGGATGATGGAGCCTCTCATACTTTTTGTGCCAATATATTTTTTTCTAAGAAGTTAAAGCACTCGTGATGTCGGTAGTGGATGAAGGAGTTGTTGCATAAGGGATTCACCAGGCCTAGTGCTTCGCCTTGAGAAGCATCTATTTATTTTGTCTGTAAGGAATGAGGATAGATCGTGAGAATGTGCATCGAGGATGGCAAACAGTCCTGGAGTGAGTCTAGACAACTGAAGCTACGTTACTAGGCTTTGTTCCTTTTTTGAGGAGGGAGTGGCCACCTACTTACAACTGATGTATCAGGATGCGGACCAGTGTTGCTGGTGAGGAGGAACTAGATTGTCGAAGAAGCTTTTCCTGAGTTGTTAAGAAACTCATGAATACTTCTCCCCACTCAGTGTCGTTCTGAGGATAGAACGATTCGAAGAAGGGAGTGATGTAAGATCCTCATATTTATAATTATTTTATAAAAATATATATTAATATAAATTATATTGCATATTTTATTGTACATTACATTAAGATAACATATTACATGTTATAAATTGTATTGTACATTGGATATGTTTATAATTATATGTCTATGTTTATGTTTATAAATTGTTTGAGTTTATAAATTGTATATATATATCTTTATATAATAAAACACAAAGAAAGCTATCAAGTGGCTCACCTTCAATCCCCCCAAAATCAAAGGCTCAGATCCTACCTCACAAAACACATTCCCCCCCCCCCCCCCCAAAAAAAAAAAAAATCAAACCCCAAAACCAATTTTTTCCCCCCAAAACTAAAAAACTCATTACTTTATTACTACTCTCTCCTCTTTTTACTTTTTCATATTTCTCTCTTTCTCTCTCTCTCTCCCTCTCTCCCCCATTCTTTATTTATTTACTTAGATTTTAAGATTTCGAGTTTGTAAAATTTTCAGAATTTTCATTCTTTTTTTTATTGCACAGGTTATATTGAAAATAACAAATATCTCTTCAACAGTTAAATTTCATCATTTTCCACACTTAAAGTTTTAAGAAGTTAGATTTTACATCCCCATTTATAATTATTTTTCAACATATACTAATAGAAACATGGACTTTTGTTTACAACTAATTATTGTCATACTATTCAAACTTGAGCTACATAAATGTTGTTTTACTGTTTACAGGGCTTTTCGTGTGTTGTATCTTCCGAAGACGTGCCGTAGGCACGTGCCCACGGGCAAATATAGTATATATATATAACCATACATGCCTTATAACCCTCCACATCTCTCCACCCTCCTCCACACATTCAACCTACCCACCCCTACCTAACCCTTCTAATGTGTGGCCGGCCAATACCCACACAAAACCCTTCTTCTCTCATTCTATAAATATGAATATGAAGGTTAATGTAACACTGGCTCATTTTTATAAATACCCTAGTTCATTTTGATAAACCCTAGCCTATTTTAGATAAAATTATAGCTTTTCGATATCCAAAATTCTTCCCTCTACACTCTCATACTACTTCAAAGCATCCAACAAAATTTCTAAGAAGCTAGATGAGCAAGGAAAGAAAACAAGCAAGCTAGGAGGTGGAGAAGAGCATACTAGGTGAAGCTTGGAAATTTTATTTTGTCTACACTTTGAGGTACCCTTCTTCTTAATCCATAAAGTTTGAATTTTTTTAAATTAAAAAAATGTGAAATTATGAAGAAAGCTTGCATCTTTAGACATAAAGATTAAATTTTGCTTAAGAATGCTAAATAAGAGTAAAGGTATTATCTTTATATTTATAAGTGGATGAAAACACAGAAGAGTTCATCTTGTGTATGATAATAAAAATAATCATTTTTTTAAAATTAAAGTTGGGGGGGTGTTCTTGGTTGTAGGAATGTGAATGTAGGATTTTTATGATTGAGTAGAAATTTAGGTGATTGTCATGATGTTCATGTTAATGGACCAATTTTGTTAATAATATTCATAACTTGAAAATTATTATATGCGATAAATAAGTGTATGTTAGTATGCAATGAATAAGGGTATGTTAAAAAAATTTGTTAGTAAGCTTGTGGAAATTATTAGTAAGCTTAAAGTATGATTTTTGATCAAGTAGTAAGCATATTATGTAGTTTGATGTGTTAGTAAGTTTAAAGTACAATCTTGATCAAGTTAGAAAGCTTGATATGGAAATTGTATGAATGAAGCTATTATTAATTTTTTTAATCTAAGCTTGTTACTAGATTATAAATGAGTTAGTAAGCATGTTAGATTATCATGGAGTTAGTAAGCTACTAACATAACCAAAAGTGATGGGTATATAATAGTAAGCTTGAAAATCATGTTAGTAAGTTTTAGTGAGTTTAAGGTGCAAGAAGATTTGATTTCAATGGGTTATAGGATAATGTGTATATTGGTGACTCTCAAATAAGTTAACAAATTAAAATTTGAAGTAGTAGATTATAATGAGAAAATGAGATTTATGGAAACTATTAGTAATATATTAGCAAGAGGAATTGTTAATAACTTCATGAGAAATGTTAGTAATTTAAAAAAATGGGAGTGAAAGAGTGAAAATTGTAATGATGAAAGAATTTATGAAACTAATATATGAAACTAAGTGAGTTGTTTTTGTGGGCCGGATATGGGCCAGACGTTGACGGGATACGTGACGGACATGGGCCGGATATGGTTTTGATAAGGCCAAGTTGGGTCAGTATTGGGTTCGCAAAGGCAACCCAATAACCCTAATTATGTTGAGTGTAGAGTATGTTAATTCTAAATAGTGCGGCTCATGATTATAAGGACATGCACTAGTTACAAGCATGTACTCATCCGTTCTAAAGGGACATGTGCGGCATGGTCTCGTGTGGGACACGTGCGGTGTGGTCTCATGTAGGACGTGTGCGGCGTGATCTTGTCCGGGACACGTGCGGCACGTCTCAACTGTAAATTTTGGGAATTTGTGATGAGTGCAGGACAAGAACATCGATCGCAGGTCCTGTTAGAACTTAGGGAATGGACCCTTAAGCTTCCGTCTATGTTCTCAGCTATCGAAACTTGGCAGAGCATATCCCGTCAACGTTTATTTGCCATATGTTCATGATAACTTGGTAGGGAAGGAGTGGAGAAAGACCACTGATTCCGACAGAGCCATATGAACGGCCTGACGGGAGTGGAGAGAGACCACTGATCCTGACCAGGTGGAGAAAGGCCATTGATCCCGACAGAGTGGAGAAATACCAGCAGACGTCTGCCGAGGTGGACGGGGTGGAGAAAGTCCACTGATCCTGACGGAGTGGAGAAAGACCACCATACGTCTGCAGAGGTGGAATAGACCGCAGCACTGCACCTCTACTAGTCACTAGATTCATGTGAGGAGCAAGAAAGTGTATAAGAGTAGGATGCATAGTATGGGATCGCCCCTGTGATCTAGAGACTACGAACTCTTTGGAAAGAATGTAGTATAAGATGCATATGTTTTCAAATGAATTGCGTTAGAGTAGTGCATTATGTGCATTTGGAATTGTGGATTAGACTCTAAGGCATAGCATACATTGACACTTATGGTTTGACTTCACGTTTTTTTTGTTTTTGCATTAAATATTGTTTGCTAAGATTGGAGATTGCGGGTTTCATCCGCATTGCGTCATTTATATATAACTGACATGCCCATAATTGCCAATTGCAGGATTGCTTATTGAGGGGCTAAGGACTCAAGCTGCGTGGAACGTTCAAGAGATTATTGATATAAATATTGAGGTAATTTGTTGTTAAACCGTGTTATAAATTTATTGTAATTGGTGCATAAAAGATATTTAATTTCCTGTGATAATTCTGTGTTATGAACTCATTTGAAGGAAGATCCTGGTTTGTGTCTCGAGTTCCCGATATTCGGAATTCGGGACGCTACAATCTAGGCTCGATTATACAAAGAGATGAGGAGATTAATAAAGATGTTATACATAGGATCCAAGCAAGGCGGCTTAAGTGGAGAAGCGCTAATGGTGTTTTGTGTGACAAACATATACCTTTGAAGTTGAAGAATTTTTTTATAGGGTGGTTGTTAAACCAGCGATGATGTATGGAGTAGTGTTGTGCAATAAAGAAACATGTTCAAAAAATGAGTGTAGCAGAGATGATGATGCTAAAATGGATGTGTGGTAAAACTATGAAGGATAGAATTAGAAATAAGCATATACGAGACATGGTAAAGGTAGATCCTATCTGAGATAAATTAAGAGAGAATCGCCTTAGGTGGTTTGGACATATCACACATAGACCTAATAGTGCTCCCGTTCGAAAGAGTGATTTGATAAATACTGAGGGTAGAGTTGGGGTAGGAGAGACTTATACTCGAGTGAAAATATATGATAACTTGTGGCCTTACAGAAGATATTGCGTTAAACCGAGCAGAATGGAAAACCATGATTCATGTAGCCGACCCCAACTAGTTGGGAAAAAGGCTCTGTTGTTGTTGTTGTTGTTGTATAGCCTCTAAGTAAAAGATAATGTAAATCACTAAGCAGGTGAAAGGTGCCTCCTTTGTGGATGTCAGAAAATGCACGTCAGAAAACTATTAATGGGCTAAAAGTAGTTGGATATTACCATACCTCTTAATTTTTGGCCGACTCCCTTATCGACTTAAACTCCCGTTCAAATTTGAATCAACAAAAAAATTTGAATCCCACCACCCCAGGGCTTGTTGGAGGGAAAGTTGTATTAGCTTTAGCTTTCTTATGCTCTGTCTGTATTTTGTCCCACTCACTATGTTTTGGGTGGAGAATGTTTTTCTGTTTTCTTTCTAGGACTTTGTTGTTTGCTAAGTACTCCGAGTTTTGTTTATTAATCCCTGATTAATGAAACAGGGTGGCCAGATTCCACCTTTTCCTTCAAAAAAAAAAAAAAATTGAATCAACAAAAGATAAGTGTATCTAATTCTCCTAAGAAGAAGACCTCTTCTCCCAAGCAAACTCAGTGCCCCGGAGGCCAGAAAGCCTCTTCCGCCAATGCAAATTTGTGTTTGTTAGGTGAACAAAGGTGCCAACCATCAGGGAATCTAACTAACCTGCACATGAGTCATTGCACGCTCCAACGAGCCTACCATAACATGCCTAGCAATCCCAATCATTATAGTGATTGGACGGTGAACGACAACGTCGTGCCAGTCACAAGAAATGAGTTCTTGGAACTCACTTGGCAACTCACACATCAGATCAGTGACATGTCGGACATCCATAAGGGGCCTCGTGCCCAAAATCGTGAACGAGGTAGGTCTCAACAAAATGGGGAAGAATCCCTTAGGGAGCAATCGAGATGATCGTCACAAAAACCTCAATAAACTCCCAAATTCATAGCTAGGAATTTACGTGGAGTTACAAATCTTGTCAAAGATCTTACCAGGACTTGTCGTTGTGACGAGAAATGAATGAGATGGGATGAAAGGAAACTAGACCTCAACATGGTCCAGGTTCACACACGACAACCCCTGATCAACAACCTCCATTCGTTCAAGTGGTAGTGGACAAACCAGCTCCAGCTAAGTGCAAACAACGGTTATGAGTCAGTATATGACAGAAAACTACACACTTTGATGATGGTGTATGGAGCCTCAAATCCGATGAAGTGTCAAGCATTCCCTTAACCTTCTAAGGGTCCACTCGTGAATGGTATTCTCACATACCATCAAACTCCATTAGCAGTTTCATCTAATTTGAGAGGTTGTTCCTTAGCCATTTTCCAAACAAACGGAAACACTGAAAGACTGACCTCCCTCATCACCCGAAAGCAAAAGAGCAATGAGCCATTCGGAATATCTTTCATCGCTTCACCTTTGCAATGAGGGAGATCCCTAATTTGGACAAGTCGATAGCTTTCGCAACAATGACAAACAATGTTCTTTTGAAGATTTCCCTGATGAAGAAGCCTCCAATCAATCTTGGAGAGGGCTTAAAAGTATGTTGGTTTCAAAGAAAATTTGATAGCAGATAAAGAAGACTGAACCAAAAATGAGCAAGAGGATGTGGGAGGATGATCATGATGGATGAACAAAGTCGCGAAAGCTAGTGAGAACTCTTAGAGATTCGCACTGCCAAAGCTTAAAAAATATACACCCTATATGGATGTTAAAGATCAGGATTTGCTACCTGCGTCGAAAAAGGCTTAGGCCAGTGTCAACCAAAGAGCAAGAAGGAAATGGCTAGATTCCACAAAGACCATAGGCACACTACCGACTAATGTTAGGTGCTGAAAAATGATACTAAAAAATTCATCCACTGGGGTAAACTGAGTTGTTTCGTGGATGAGTTACGACACCCTCCTCATGAAAGACACAACAAGAAACCAATAGAACCCCAACAAAACAAAACTGGCCGCCCTACAAGATTGTCCATGTTATTTCAAGCTGACATTATCTTGGAAGAAGCACCTCTACATCTCTTACAGCTTACTGTTGTCATGTCACGTCAGTCTAGGGACCACTTAAAAGATCAAAAGTTGACCAAAGACCAAACCATCTCCTTCATTGATGAAGATCTCGACAGGGTGGTGACTCATGAAGATGCAATGGTCATATCTCTTAATATTGCAGGCTATAAGCTTAGAAGGATCATGGTCGACATCAGAAGCACTCGTGCAACATTGAGACATGTCAGTTACACCCTTATGGTTCCATAGAGGCCTATGTTACTGTTGAAGGCTCCATTGAGGTAAAGGTCATTACAGATAAGGTAAAATGCCGGAAGATTGTCTTAGTTATCTTTTGGTAGTCAGGGTGGATTCAGCTTATAATGCCATCCTCAGTCAACCAACTATGTGCAATTGTCTAAATACTCCTCAAATTTGGCTTCATCGAAGAAATAGACCGAGTGCTTGGCTAATGTTGTAATTGGTCAAAAAATCCAATAAGAAGTGTAGGATTTGTGTCCACTACATTGATCTAAACAAGGCATATATGAAGGATCTATTCCCATTAATGCTCATCGATCTGTTAGATGCCACTTCAGGCCACGAGCTATTGACAATCATGGATGCATTCTCTGAGTATAATCAGATAAAAAGTTGTGTGAAGGTGACATCCTGAAAGACGGCTTTACTACTACAAAGTGGTGCTCTTTTGCTTAAAAAAGATGTTGGCTCTACTTACTAATGACTCCTGAACA
The DNA here is from genome assembly GCA_017893485.1 of Hemerocallis citrina. Lineage (NCBI taxonomy): Eukaryota > Viridiplantae > Streptophyta > Magnoliopsida > Asparagales > Asphodelaceae > Hemerocallis > Hemerocallis citrina. The sequence continues at coordinate 165,001,988 of CM030362.1, read as the reverse complement.
AAAAAAAATCTAAGCAAATTGGCAAACATGGACGTTTACATTGATGATATGCTGATGAAGAGCATAACAGTCGAAGATCATACCAGAGATCTTAGGGATGCATTCAACATTCTCTAAATGTACAATATGAAGTTAAACACCACCATGTGTACCATTGTCACGTCCTGCTTCCCAAAATACGATGAGATACGAGGTCATGACTAAGGCCCAACAAATAATGTAACACATCATTCATAAGCGGTAAAAATCAACCCAACAATATGAATATAATCACAACTACGTAGGCAAAATATAATCACATAAATAAGAATAACATAAGTGATTCATACAATTACTACAAAATAACCAACATCTAGAAGAAATAAACTTAGGGTCAAAAACGTACGGAATACAATGTATGCAATGGTAGCAACAGAAACTGAGAAACATAATATAAGATAAATAATGCAAGTTAGAATTCATCTCCATATTCTAGAATACTTGATTGCTAAGTCCTTCTGGCATTTCTTCTCCTGTACCTGTAAATTCATTATCTCGAGTTGAGGGAAAGAAAATGTCCGTTAGTGCAAGTTACGGGACGCAAGTAGTACAAGAAAAATAAAAATAGGAATAAGGATAAAACAGGAAACAAGGAATCATGTATACCAGAACAAGCCATATAACGGGAAACTGCAACATATAAACAAGGGTCATGTGAACTTGACTTATAAGCAGAAATCATGTAACTGGTAATTGTAAATCATCCTAGGGGGGTGAATAGGTGGTTGTGCGGAAATTAAAGTAAAAGTATAGAGTAAGAGAAAGCAAACAGAGCAACGAGCAAGACACAACGATATAACGTGGTTCCACCCCCAGGTGTATGTCCACACACCTACTTGTAGCAATTCTTTTAAACCCTTGTACAGTGATTCTTGGAATTCAGGCGACCTATTACACCCGCAGGGCTTCTTCAACTAAGTCCCGCAATAACTCACTGAAGCGGAAAAAAAAGAAAAACTCTCAAGATCTAAAAAGACCTTGACTGAAGAAAATAATAAAATCTCTCACACTCTTAGTATTGATTGAATGATTGGTTCAGAAGAGTTATGATAGCAAGGGATCAAGAATACATGTGAATTCGCCTCAATTTATAGAGTAGGGAAATGTATCTTTCTGAAAATGAAAAGATATTTGCGAAATAGTCAGATCTGCACTTGGACGGTCGGCCGCAATGATGGACAGTCGACCGTTCATCTCTTAAATTGTAAGTCGAGCGATGACCGGTCGGCTAACTCATCTTTTCCACAGAGATGAGCAGTCGATTGTTGTGATGGTCGACTGTCATTTCGTACGGTCGACCGTTGTCGTGCAGATTCGGCTTTTATTCAACGATTTCACTTTGTATTCTTTCCAAAACTAATATATCAATCAATACTACTTTACATATATATTCCTCACATTAACAGAAGTAAATCATTTGTTTTGCTGGCTTTGAAGCACATGTTTCTTGAGAAGCACTCTTCCTTGATTTTCCAATCTTTACTTATTCATGCATCTTTTGTTTGTTTATGAATCTTTTGAATCTTTTCTTTTGATTTTTCCTTTCCTGTAAGACCTGAGATCTCAACTGAAAATATTAGTCTTAATAATACGTTTTGTGCACACCAAATGTACGGTCAACAGTAAATTGAAACAATGTAACATATAACTGGGAATCATATAACTTGTAAATAAGAATATGCATGTGCTCAGTGTTAATCTTAAGTCTATCCATCTTTTATCAGTCTTATCTAATGCAAGCAATCCTGCGTCCCATACCATAGGTTCGAGTGCATACAATCATGTGAATGTTTAGATGCTAGTGGTGAATTTTATAGGGTCATGTACTCGGGTCTGCTCATGATTATAAAACTTGATCGGTAATTTGATCAGTAACTTGGTCGGTAAACATCTAACACAGAAAACATAGGCCCCCTTTGAGTACACTCTCCTATATTATTCACTACTAAGTCTTACCCTTATTACCCCGGCTTGTTATCTTTTACTATAAGTATATGAACAGTAAACATGATCGGTAAACACGAATGGTAACATGATCGGTAACTTGGACATGCAATCAATACGATCAATGAAAACGGTATCAGAACATGATTAATGATGTATCAAGGGCTATGCAATACATGAAATATACATAGTTTAATACATTAAATATATAAAATAACGGGTTCATATGCAAAAAACGTAACAATGCAAGTTCTAGACAACAATACGTTACTATACAAAAACTCACTCTTCCGTTGCTACAGGAAAGCGAATTCAGTTCTGTCAGGAATTATAGAAACTAGAATCCTTGTCGGTTCCAATGCATATTCACACGATACATTATAAAAATAGAAACTAGGTCTAATAGTCATTTCTTTATGGGTCTACTATTCAGGCAGCAGGTCGGGATCAACTTCTTATATATATAACTCGACTGAAAAATCATTTAAAAATATTATAAAAATTATAAAGTGATGCCTAATCATGTCTAGTAACGTACAGGTAAATATTAGGTCTTAATTATGCTGATAACATGATATTTTAATTAGTTAATTGTGCAGATGTGCTACGAAACAGTAATCTGGAAATTAGGAACCTAACAGCACAAAAAAAGTGATAACTTGCAGTCTACAAATCGAAATCTAGATCTGTAAGAAGTTCTAGTAACTTATATTTATAAAGTTCTAATTGATTTAAACTGTAACTAGGTCATAATATCATCACAATATCTGGTAAATAGCATGCAGGTTTACAACATTCGAAATATATATCGATTGAAATCCTAATAATATATAGTCCCATGATTAGAATTTAACAAACATCCACATGTAGTAGTTAGGATGATTTCTACTATTTTCATAGAAAGAATTGTTATTTCTACGACACTAACACAAAATTAATATTTACATCTCGACACGATCAAATAGCGTCTAATCTTAACATGTTTTCATATACTATGCCTCTTTATCATGTGTCCGTATAATGCATGTAATAACGATGTATATTCAAGCATCATGATCAACGACAAAAATCGTACACTATGCCCTTTGAGAAGTTCATGAGGGAGCCTGTAATAATACTACAACAAAAAGCTTAACCTGGTGTTTTTACCTCGACGCTTTCGTCAAACGCAGGGGTAGGTCGCGTTTTTTTTTAAGCAAACAAAAAAAAACTTATCTACTCTGGCGTTTTAAGTAAAACGTCGGGCTATAGTTTTGTACCCCGACGTTTTTTAAGGAAACACCAGGTATGGATTCTTATTTCCCCCGATCTCATTTGGTTTTTCAATTATTTTTTTACCGCTCTCTCTCTCTCTCTCTCTCTCTCTCTCTCTCTCTCTCGGAGCCCTAGCCGTATCGCCGCAATAGCCTGCGACGCGTCCGGTGATCCCTACCATCGCTCCTCTGGTGTACTCCCCGTCGTCGTTCCCTCCGGCGTTCTCCCTACCCTTGCCTACCATCTTTCTTCCTCTCTCTCTAGCTCTCAAACCCTAAGTATGAATATTTCTAATTTTTAATCATTTTTGTATTTATGAATGAAATTATCTGGGATTGTGTGATGATTAATTAAGGATTGAGGAGTATTTTGGGATTTGAGAATGTTGACTAATTAGGGTTTGTTGAATTTGTAAATTTGTAAATTTTTTAATTAGGGTTTGTAGTATTTGTGAATTTTGTATCTATAAGGTTTATGATTTTTCTGTTTTTTCCCTTTTATAAAATACGCTTGATATAGTCCCATACTTTTAAAATGTGTATGCTAAAATTCTTGAAGTGTATTTTTTAGCCAGTTTTAATCTTAATAGCATTTGATAGTATGCATTTGTTAGTAGGTCAAGCGTATTTGTAGCAAAATTCACATTGTAAATCACCCGGGGGGGGGGGGGTGAATAAAGTAATTGTGCGGAATTAAAAAATTAATTAAAATAAAGTGCAGCGTAAATAAAAGACTTAGGAAGAGCAAATGCAGATAACACAAGTGACGTAGTGATGTAACGTGGTTCGACCCTCAGGTCTACGTCCACACCTCCTACTTGTAGAAACTCTCCGCTACAAGCGTTCCACTATACTCAAAACCCTTGTACAGTGATTCTCAGATTCAGGCCGAGAGATCTATTACACTCATAGGACTTCTAACACAAGTCCTGTCAATCTCACCGAAGTGGAAGAAAAGAAAAACTCAAGATCCTAAATGATCCTGACTGAAGAATACAAAAATTATTACACACACTCGGGTTGATTGTTGAAAGATTAGTTCAAAAAAATTTTCTCATGAGTAATTGGAGATTAATACTCAGTGGGTCTGGCCAATTAAATAGATTGGGAAGTGTATCGATCAAAATTGGAAATGATACATTCCGAAAATGTGAACAGCGCAAAGTGCGGTCGACCGCAATCTTGGTGCAATCGACCGTTCAGCTCTCTGACGTATAGTAGATAGATGAAAGGTCGACTGCTTCTTATGCAGCTGAGAGTTGCAGTCGACTGCGATGCAGTTGACCATCATGAGGTGCGGTTGATCGGTATCGCGCTGTTCATACCGAATTCACTTTATATTTTACCAAACGAACTAATCAAATAATCAATCAATTTTACAGATTTAAATCTCACAAATATGGAATAATAGCAGCTGGTCTTGATGGATTTCTTGGATAGTAATCAAACAACTTTTTCTTTTTGAATATCTTCTTTTTTTTGCTTGATTTCTTAATCTTTCTTTCTTACTTACCTTCTTTGAATATTCTTCAATCTCTCTTGGATCTCTTATGGATATTATATGATCCTGAAAATCCGAATAACTCAATTCAAACTTATTAGTTTTTATGGACACGTTTTGTCCACACCAAACTAAGAGTCAACAAGATTCAACAATCTCCCCCTTTTGCTGTAAACAAAACTTGCCTTTGAATATTGAAAGTAAACAGAATTAAATAATTTCGCATAGAATACTCTCCCTGATTTGAGTACTTCCTGTAACACAAAATTTCATAAGTAATGAGAGATTTGTAAATACTCCCCCTTAATCTATTAATTCATGGAATAGAAATGCTATTGATTTATGTTTACTTTCATGCATTCATAATATTCTCCCCCTTTTTTGAACACACCAAGAGGGGGCAAAGACAAATATAAATTACACCTCACGAAAACCGAAAACTATTTGTACATGAAAAGAAACTTTTATTAAGCATAATAAGAGATATAGAGTTTGGAGAGATAAGACTTTAAAAAAAACGAAGGAAAATCTACTTACATGATACCGTTGATAACGAGACTCTTTGATATACAGTGAGAGCTCTTCATGATATCATAGATTTGAGATTTTCCCAATACAGATGCGAAACAGGGATAAGAAGAACGAATTTCAAGAAATTGAGGTTATAGGAAAAATTAGTAAAGAGGTTTTAAAAAAATTTCAACTTGTAACCAGAATGAGAATCGGTCGACCTCGCGGTCGACCGTAAAACCAATCAGTAAAAAAATTGTCCAGAGAGCAAACCGGTCGACCGCTCGGCCAACAGTACTCCTATTTGAAAAACACAAAGTATCACGGAGAGCAAACCGGACGACCGCACGGTCGACCGCAAATACTGAAAGCCAATTTTTGAAAATAAAGTATAAAACAAAATTTTCCCGAGAGTAAGCCGGTCGACCGCCCAGTCGATCGTACACCCTCACAGACGTACAGCCGCCCGTTCTGTCGACCAAAATGAAATTTCAAGCTGAGATATCAATAACATTTAATTCTCCTTTCAAAAAAATGAAATCGTTTTTCATCTAAAAGTTTGGTAAAAATATCAGCAAGTTGTGAATCAGTAGAAACATATTCAAGAATAATATGTCCCTTTTGAAAATGGTCTTTAACAAAGTGATACCAGATATCAATGTGTTTAGTGCGACCGTGTTGATCCGAGTTCTTTGTTATATGAACAGTACTAGTGTTATCACATTTAATTGGAATGTGATCAAAAAATACCTTGTTGTCCTCTAGAGTGCGTTTCATCCATAGTACCTGTGCACAATAAGATCCTGCGGCAATATATTCAGCTTCGACAGTTGAGAGAGTTACAGAGTTTTGTTTCTTGGATGTCCATGAGACAAGACAGTTGCCCAAGAAGTGACATGTGCCGCTAGTGCTTTTCTGTCTGTTAAGCTACCAGCATAATCTGCATCAGAGAATCCTACAAGAGAAAATTTTCTATTTTTCGGGTACCAAAGTCCAGTATTTAGTGTGCCTTTGAGATATCGAATGATACGCTTAACGACAGCCAAATGCGATTCTATGGGACATGATTGGAAACGCGCACATAAACAAATACTAAATATAATATCTGGACGAGATGCAGTAATATAGAGTAAATTACCAATCATACCACGATAAGTAGAAATATCAACATTGTTACCAAATTCATCTTTTGAGAGCTTAGTAGTAGTAGCCATAGGTGTTTTGTAAGCATTTGCATTTTCAAGTCCAAACTTTTTGACTAGTTCCTTTGCGTACTTGGATTGATTTATAAAGATGTCATCCTTTCTTTGGTGTATTTGAAGCCCAAGAAAATAAGTTAGTTCTCCCATCATATTCATTTCGAACTCATCCTACATTTGCTTTGAGAATTCCTTGCAAAGATTGTCATTAGTGGATCCAAATATAATATCATCAACATATATTTGAACGATTAAAATATCTTTAGAAACATGTTTTATTAATAGTATAGTGTCAACTTTTCCTTTAGAAAAACCTATGTGAAGTAGAAATGAACTTAGTCGTTCATACCAAGCACGAGGAGCTTGCTTCAAACCATACAATGCTTTATCAAGACGAAATACATGGTTTGGGTGTGTGGGATCAGTGAATCCCGGTGGTTGTGCAACATAAACTTCTTCCGTAATAAAACCATTTAAAAATGCACTTTTAACATCCATTTGAAAGAGAGTGAAATCCATATAAGCAGCAAATGCAAGTAAGATGCGATTGAATTCAGGCCGTGAAACAGGCGCAAAAGTTTCATCAAACTTTACACCTTCTTGTTGATTATAACCTTGTACAAAAAGACGGGTCTTATTTCTAGTGATCGATCCAGATTCGTCTAACTTGTTCCTAAACACCCACTTAGTTCCAAGTATAGTTCTGTTATGAGGTCTAGGAACAAGTCTCCACACTTGACCCATTCGAATTAATTAAGTTCTTCTTGCATTGCCATGATCCAGTCATTATCTTGCAAAGCCTCCTTAATATTCTTAGGTTCAAGTATGGAAACGAAAGCGAAAAAACACATAAAATTTTGAGCTTGTGTGCAAGTGGTTACCCCTTTTGACATATCGCTTTGTATAAGAGTTGGTGGATAACTAGACATGATTTTCCATGTGGAACGCCTTTCACTTGTCGAAATTTGATGTTGTACATGTTCACCTTCCACGGCATCAATTTGTTGTGTAGGCATCTCTTCTATTTGCGATTTGGATGCATCTTCATCATGATGAGATTTTTTATTTTGAGCAGTCATATTTGAGTCTTCTTCAATGTAAACCTATTTATTTTCAACCCGAACACCTGTTTCATCATCAACAACAACATGAAATATTTCTTTAGTGTAGGGATTAGTTTCATCAAAAATAACATCAATGAATTCCTGAACAGTGCAACTTCTTTTATTAAATACACGATATGTTTTGCTACTAAGAGAATATCCTAAGAATACACCTTCATCACTTTTATAATCAAATTTTTCCAAATTATCAAGAGTATTTAAAATAAACACTTTATATCCGAAGACGCGAAAGTAACTTAAGTTGGGAATTTTGCCATAATATAGTTCAAAAGGAGTTTTCTCAAGATATTTTCTAATGATTACTTGGTTAATTGTATAACATGCTATATTGACAACCTCCACCCAAAATGATTTAGGTAAACCTTTTTCACTAAGTATGGTTCGGGCCATTTCTTGAAGAGATCGATTTTTCCTTTCAACAACCCCATTTTGTTGGGGAGTGCGAGGACAAGCGAACTCATATTTTATTCCCTTTTTGTTCCAAAATGAGCTGAAGAGTTCGTTTTGAAATTCTCCACCATGATCACTACGAATAGATACAATGGTGAGGCTTTTCTCATTTTCCACTCTTCGACAGAATTTTTGAAATAAATACAATGTGTCATCTTTTTGTGGCAAAAAGACAACCCAAGTAAATCTACTATAATCATCAACAATTACAAAGGCATATCGTGCACCTCCATTACTACGTGTCAGTGATGGTCCAAAAAGATCCATGTGCAAGAGATCAAGGGGTCTAGAAGTTGATACCATTTTCTTGGGTTTGTGAGAACTTTTAGTTTGCTTACCAAATTGGCACGACTCACACGGTTTATCTTTCTCAAATTTGATTTTAGGGATCCCCCTTACAAGCTCCTTTGTTACGAGTTTGTTGAGATTGTCCATGGCCGTGTTTCCAAGTCTTCTATGCCATAACCAACCATCCTCATTTCTTACAACAAAGCACCTCATATTTTCCTGTTCTAATTCAATAGAATTTATAACATAAATATTTTTACATCGGTTAACGAGAAGTAAACAAGATTTATTACTATCTAGTACAGTGCACGTATTTTTGTCAAAAGTAACGGTGTAACCTTTATCACATAATTGGCTGACACTAATTAGATTATGTTTTAAACCTCTTACCAATAGAACATCCTCAATGGAGCATTAGGAACCAAATTTTATTTTTCCTTTACTAATGGTTTGACCAGTGCTATTATCTCCAAAGATGATGTCCTTCCCTCTTTCCCTTGATAGTGATGTAAAGTATCTGTTGTCACCTGTCATATGATTTGAGCATCCACTATCAAGGTACCACCAATCTCTAGTCTTGATATGCTGAGGTTCCTACATCAAGATTAGTAGGTATAATTTTGCGTGCCCAAGTTTGTTTTAAACCTGCATTTACATCCTTTCTTATCCACACAAAATTAGTACTCCTTTTTAATGAACAATTATATGAAATATGTAGTAATGACATGTGATACGACTATGTCTTGAGGCATGCACACTAGCATAGCTTTGAGTTGGTTTATGATTATGTTGGAGATTGTGCAAGTGTGTTGAAATGATGATTTACATTTTTGATGGTGTATTGGCTCTTCGTAACCAAGCCCTCGATTATCATGATAAGATCTTGAATTTTTTGTAATAAGTTAACTAGGCCCTTCACATTTTTCAATAATTTTTTCAAGCTCAGTTACTCTTTTACGTAATCTTTTCCTAGTCATCTCATCATCTTTTGTATTTCAACGAAGAGTGCCTAGTGTAGCATCAAGAATCCTATTTTGTTCAAGAGCTTCATTACATTCTTCCACTACTCATAAAATTTCCTTTTACATTCTTTTAGATCATCTGTGAGTTTGGCAATATGAACAAATTTCTCATGAATTTCTCTTAAGTGATCATCATGTGTTGCTAAGAACTCTCGAATTTGTTGTTTTAAAAGTTCATTTTCCTTTAGCAATACATCATGATCTTTTCTAAATAACTCAAATTGTTCCAAGATCAAGACATTCTTATTTTTCCATTTTTAATTTTTTCAATGCAAGAGTTATGTGTTTCATTTGGAATTTGTTTATATTGCCTAAGTTCACGACTTAATTTCTTAGCATAGTCTTTTAAACCATTACACATGTTTACTAGCTCATCATAAGTGGATTCTTCCATTACCTCTTCTTGAGATGGTGATTGCACCTCACCATTCCCAAGAGCCATGAAGCCGACGTTATCGTAGCCTTGCTCTCCCTTACTTGAATCGGAATCTAACAATGTTGTCTTCAGTGCCTTTTTTCAGACCTGGATTTGAGCGATAGTAGTCCCCTATTCCTGTCGTGTGAGATGGGACAATTTGCACGGATGTGTCCAGGCTTCTTGCACTTATAGCACACGTCATCTTTATCTTTCTCTCTTTCTACTTGATACCTGCCATATTTTTTATGTTTGAGATACTTACGAAATTTCTTAGTCAATAGGGCAATGTCCTCATCTGATCCTCGCGATCTGAATCTACTTTTGATGGTCGGGATTTTTCTGCTTTTAGTGCAATGGTTTTTTCTTCGATTTTTGGTTCAATCCCAATATTTTGTCTATATCTTTTGGTTTTCGACATTTCCATCTCATATGTCTTCAGCTTTCCTTGGAATGTGTAATAGTCGAAACCCTTTTCTTCGAGGGTCTCTCTCATTGCAGCAGCCTTAACATCCCACTCTGGCGTGAGACAGCTTATGAGTTTTCTGACCTTTTGGTCATCATCAACCCCTTACCTAAACTCTCAAGTTCGTGGACAATAATATTAAAATGGGCGAGCATTTGATCCACATTTTCCATGGCAACATGCGAAACCCATCCAACTTATAAAAACATAAATTAACTTTAGCTTTTACCTCAGAAGCGGTTCCCTCATGCCGCTTCAGCATGTTCTTCCAGATCTCATATGATGTGTTACAGTTTCGCCCGCATCGCATTAGTTCTTTGTTATTCAGCCCTGCATAGAGAGTCGTCATGGCTTTGGAATTTGATGTTTTGAGAGCCAGCTCTGCCTTTGTGAAGACTGTCTTTTGGTCGCTGAATGGAATGTCTGTTTTATTGATGCACACATTTCATACTTCCTCTCCAAGCATCTGTAGAAAATGAGACAAACGAACTTTCCAAACGTCATAGCATTTTTCATCAAAAAATGGTGAGCGTGTAAGGCTTGTCCCATTGGAGACGAATGGCTCTGATGAGTACAAGTTTTTGGGAGGAGGGATTTTGGCCATTGGACCTTTTGCTTAAGCTTTTAAGCTTTTTGATAAGCACCTCGCTCTGATACCACTGTAAATCACCCTAAGGGGGGGTGAATAAGGTGATTTTTTGGAATTAAAAAATTAATTAAAATAAAGTGCAGAGTAAATAAAAGAGTTAAGAAGAGAAAACGCAGATAACACAAGTAACGCAGCGATGTAACGTGATTCGACCCCCAGGTCTACGTCCATACCTCGTACTTGTAGCAATTCTCTGCCACAAGCATTCCACTATACTCAAAATCCTTGTACAGTGATTCTCGGATTCAGGCCGAGAGACCTATTACACCCACAAGATTTCTAACACAAGTCCCGTCAATCTCACTAAAGTGGAAGAAAAGAAAAACTCAAGATCCTAAATGATCCTGACTGAAGAATACAAAAATTATCACACCACTCAGATTGATTGTTGAAAGATTAGTTCAGAAGATTTTTCTCAGGAGTAATTTGTGATTAATACTTAGTGGGTTCGGCCAATTAAACAGATTGGGAAGTGTATCGATCAAAATTGGAAACGATACATTCCGAAAATGTGAACAGCACAAAGTGCGGTCGACCGCAATCTTGGTGCAGTCGACCGTTCAAATCTCTGACGTAAAGTACAGAGATGAAAGGTCGACTTCTTCTTATGCAACTGAGAGTTGTAGTCGACTGCGATGCGATTGACCGTCATGAGGTGCGGTCGATCGGTATTGAGCTGTTCATACCGAATTCACTTTATATTTTACCAAACGAACTAATCAATCAATCAATCAATTTTACAGATTTTAATCTAACAAATATGGAATAATAGCATCTTGATGGCTTTCTTGGACAGTAATCAATCAACTCTTCTTTTTGAATATCTTCTTCTTTTGCTTGATTTCTTAATCTTTCTTTCTTACTTTCCTTCTTTGAATATTCTTGAATCTTTCTTGGATCTCTTATGGATATTATGTGATCCTGAAAATCAGAATAACTCAATTCAAACTTATTAGTTTTTATAGACACGTTTTGTGCACACCAAACTAGGAGTCAACAAGAGTCAACACACATAACTAGCTTAAGCTGTCAATGCAATATACATCAATTGGCCTAATGTATTAGAAACTTATTTTTTCATGCTAATCTTATAGTTTAAGACCCAAAATTAATTGAATTATTCAAGTATTGATTCATATATTAGGCAATGACTATATCCTATCTAACGATGTATGTAGACAATATAGATTTTCACTCTGCAGAGAATATAGCTGGTTTTAGAACTTATATGTTAGTGGGTTCCAAGCTATATCCATTTGTTCCTGGTCCATATTTTCTAATTCGCACTCAGTGTTAGTAAAATAACTAGGGGTAGTGAGCTTTAGTACAAAAGCAAAATGGATTAGACCACAGACATGTGGAAACATCTTTTTCTCGAGTTTTCATATTCCATCTCTTTCTTACAGAAATGCCAAAACGGACTAGCAGTACCATTCCATTAGTGCCCTGAGCAGCAAAGAAAATATAGAAACAAAGAGGAACTCCATAAGCTAATGAACGGGAATTCTGGTGATGCGGCTGATTGGGTTGGTAAACTGAAATTTATACATGTTCTCATCAGTTCATTGTTGTTTAGTGGAGGGCTTGGCTTTCAGATTACCACTGAACATGATCTTTAAATTTATTTCTTTCCACAGATGGAAAAACTAACTTATTTCAATTGTATGTCTTCTATTTTAATTCAGAAACAGAAAACACTATATACTCATTTTATTTATGTGCAATATCCTGTAAGCAAATTGCATCTCAATCACAGGGCAACTGGCTTCAATCTTGGGAAAGATAGTTGGATACTTGGATGATTAGTGGTATTTTTGTTTCTTCTTGAAAGTTGATTTCAGTCAGTTCCATTTTGTTGCATATAATTATGATTCGAGGTTTTCAGTTTTTGGTTTGGTCACATGAATACAGGTTCCAGAATACTCTCTTTGAGATCATGTTATTAGGTGACTTAATTATGAAAATAGCTGAGGTTCCAAATATATTCAACCGAATAAGTGAATAGTTGAGGATTTTGTATAAATTCCTTCACTAAAAAGTTTTATTTAATATATATATATATATATATATTTAGATGTATGCCTGCCTCGGTGTTTGAAAAAAGCCAGGGTATATATATGGGTAAATAGCTACACCGACATTTTCAAAAACGCCGGGGTACACTAAACATATACTGGCATTTTAACAAGCACCGGTGTAGGCTGCCAAACAATCCCCGGCACGTGCTACACCGGCGGTTGTTGTGGCATTTTTCCAAACGACGGTAGGGTAAACCCTAGCGTTTATAAACGGCGGGGAAGCTTAAAAAAATGTCGGGGATGACTTCGTCCTTTGTAGTGTAACCACATGGGGTGTTGGTTGTGGGTGTTGAAGATTCTAGATAAGGCTATTGATTTTCGGCTTACCGTCCTATAGGATACCATAAAGATGGTTAGAAGGGTGTGTTAAGTGTCTAGAAGTCACCTATGATGAGTCAAATTTATACATGAATTTATTATGCTTTTTACGCATTAAAGTTGCGAGTTGTCGTTTATTTCTTTAAAATCTATCTTATTTCTACTTAAATTTTTTTTATTTGTTTGTTTTTATAGGAATGAGAACGATAAGTACAAAATGAGATCATTTTTTGTGAAATCAAGGAAGAGTGCAAGGATAAATATTTCAAAAATTCAAATTGTTCTATGTGAAGATTTCTGAAAGATTCAAGCACTCAACTGCACGTGATTATAAATTGGCTCTTCGAAGAACCAAAAGAAAATATTATGGTCAACTAGGGTGGAATAAAATTTTGTAAAAAAAAATAAAGAAGGAATGAAAGTTAAGTAGATTTAATTTAGGGTTAATTAATTAATTAGTATAGTTTTAAAAGGTTTAGGGATGGAATATCTTGCAAGTTAAAGTAAATTGGTTATTCTGTGGCATTAGCAAAGGTTAACTCGTACCCATATTGCTTACTTCAAATTATTCCATCTATTTGTTCGACACATGGTTTAATACAATGTCATCTTCTTCATGGCAGTTTCTACGATCTTGACATTTTTCGTGTTTGTTTCTGTTTGAAGAAATTTATGCAACTTTAATCTGTCAAATAGAAATTTTGGTCTCATCAATATTATCATGTATGCATTTGTGAAGCACCTTATCACTTTTGTAACTTTGATACTTCATTTTTTTTTTCACTGCAAAACTTCACGTCTTAACTGAAATTTTCACACTTTTCTTGTTGATTTGGCATTCATCTTCCAATTCTGAAAGTAGTTGTACCACATCGAAGTAGCAACTCTTTTTTCTAGCTGCACGTCATAGTATCAACTCTAAACTGCATTATTGGAACCTCTTATATAAACCAACCTTATAGCGAAGTCACTAATCACTTCAAAACAATAAGGGAAACATATGCAAACATATAAATAGAATATCATGAAGGCCGCTGCGTGATTGTTACTCTTTGATATGGGTAAAAATAGAACTAAATCGGGACCGTTCAAATCAGGCACGAATCTTAGAGCTCACAGGGGTAAAAAGTTAATTTCACCTGTAAACGGGTCCGAAAATGGGAACTGGATCTTTTCCAAGCCCAATAACCCAAAAACGGGTTTGTCTTGCTGGGTCAGTGGCAGCCCATTATGAACAAATGCAGGACATTTAAACTATTATTTAAATTTATGATTATCTCTAAGAGATGGTTTAAACCAAATCTCTTATCATGAAGGAATTTAAACTCTACATCTTATCCAAAAACACCGGGAAGTAAAGATAAAAAATTATCTCGAAACTGTTTCCAAATGCGACTATAAATACCCCTCTACCCCCACCATAAAAAAAAAAATCAGTATTTTCTCCACAATAGCTTTTTCATAATCTTCTTGATTACTGACTTGAGCGTCGGAGGGTTCGTCGCCGGGAACAATCCCGGTGTTTCGAACCTTTTGCACGTCAGCGTCAGCGTCAAGAAACGATTAACATCGGCAAGAAGTTAGCAGGTTTGCTTTTATTATTTCTAGAAGAATCTACAAATCATCTGTTTGCTCCCACACCGAAATTAGCAGCAACAGATTGGCGCCGTCTGTGGGAAACAAAAAAAGCAATCCAACCATATTTCTCCGGTGAAAGTCGTTTCTATTCATGCCTCTGAAAGGAAAAGAGAAGGCAGTTGTGTCCAGTCGAAGGGCCACTCCTCTTCCTCCTCCTCCCCCACTCCAAGATGTTCTTCCTCAAACAGACCAACAAGTGCAAAAACCTCAGCCTGAATAGCTGCCCCCTTAGCAGACCCTCTCCACGTCTAGAAGGGCCGCACCGAGGGGCTTCCGCCGAAGCCGTAAAAAACAGCCCCCTCTCCATGGCCACGTCTTGATCCATAATCCATCACCAACTCGGCAGCCTCCCACAGCCCTCATGATTCAAGAGACCTCTGTCATGTCATCCTCAACTGCCAACAAGGAGTCTACCTCCGAACCTGCTTGGACAAGGGGCGAGCCCAGGATGAGATCCCTCATCCAGAGCACCAAAGAAGTCAGAGGGGTCGTTCTCCCCGAAGGGCGAGGCCCAGAAGATCCCCCTCCCCTAGGACTCGGGGAAGGTCCCCTCCTCATCGTCAGCAAAGGAGTCTCACCCCAACGTGCCGATCAGCGCCAAGGATCTGCCATGGCGGGGGAGCACTAATCACTCAGGTCGAATTTCAAAACTTCAAAGATGAAATCCTGCGAGCTCTTAACATCGCTCCGAGCCGCGACCTACGTGCACCTAGCCCTCCCCGGGTCACCCCTCAAGCAGGAGAGTCTCAAGGATCAATTAGATTTGACCAAATGGACGACCCGGTCCATGTCACGACCCAAAATTTTCACCCATTTTTTTAGCTACTTAATTCCTTATTTTCTTTCTAATATCTTATTACAAATTTCAATAAAATTTTTGGTAGAGTTTTCCCTAAAATATTCGCCCTTTCGCAGCAATTCCTTACGGAATTCTGCATTTCAAAATTTACAGCACAACACAGGCATTTAATTTCAGTCCTCTCCAGGCCAATACAAGCAACATCACACAGGCAATATATAAATAGGGCTCTGGGGACAAATCTCATCATAATATGCATAATACAAATTAAAAAACCAAAAATTCTTTTGAAACATAATAGATTTTTAGAAAACCCATAGAAAAATTTTCAAAAACCAACACACAGAACCCAATACTCCACAACGAGGCGAGTACGAGTTTAATCATTCTTATCTTACCACTATATGTCAACATCACATACAGATATATACATAAGTTCCTAAAATACAAATTATTACATCATTTCTATACTCTACCCCTATTTCTATAAACCTTTAATTAATGGGAACTTCACAATATATATATATATATATATATATATATATATATATATATATATATATATATATATATATATATATATACTAGGTTTGCCCCTTGACACGTGCCTACGGCACGTCTTCGGAACGGTGCACCTGGTTTGATTATATAAAATAGTTTTGGAGGTCCAGCAAATTAATTGATGTAGCAAACATATTATATGAGAAAGCAATATATCTACCTTTAAGCTCAACCATCGCCTTCTTGATCATTAGCTTGAACTTACCTGAAATGCATATAGTTTGTTAGAAACACTGCATAGAGGTTTTTTTAACTTCAGCATCACTTTTAGATGCTTGTAATAGTTATGCAAGGATATTATCATATAGGTTTTATAGAGCTTACTCTAATCCCATAACCACTATGAGCATGTCTAAATACAATGGTAACGCAAGTGCATATGTGAAGTTATCGACAATACAAATAATTTAAACATTTATTTGTCTGAGACTCAGTTTGCAATTAAAATACCTCTTATTATTATTTCAACCAAAATAAAATACATGATATTCTCAAAACTCTAATCCAAGCTAATCATTTCTTTTATCTTCACTTTGTCTCCCCATTGCATTTTTATAAAAAAATATATATGGATAAATACCAAATTTACTTTAGCTGTCTTTCTTGAGTGGAGAGTTTGCAACCTTCACTGGTAAACTCCAGTCATCCCAATCCTATATATCCAAACATACACTAAAAATTCTTATATGTTATGTTATCCATGGTTTCTAATAACCAGTGAAGGGAACACTTCACGATAATATTTTCTCTTGTAGCAAAAAAATTACTGTTGCATATTTGCCAAGTTATTTTAGGTTGCTAGTCAACTTACCTGTCCTGCAATGGTTTGGAAGCCCAAATTGAGGCCAACAAATAATCCATCTCTTACTTGCGTACACCTTAAATCAAAACCAATAAAAAAACTCATCAAATAAATCGCCAAATTTAATTTTTTTTAACCCAAAAATAAAAAATCATACCTCTCTAGACTTAAATCTCATGCACACACAAAATTCGAGTCAGCAAAAAACTGAGTAATCCCCTGCACACACAAAATTAAAAATTAGAATGAGAATTTGTTTAATGAGATGAAATTAGAGTCGCCGCATCGCATATAGAGGCTCTCGATTCGGTGGAGGAGAGTCGCTAATACGGAGTCGCTTGATATTCGCGCTCGATTTGGTGGAGGGGAGTACCGATATGGAATCAGCAGCGGATCAGATATCGACGACGACATCTTGATTGGGGTTCGACATTTGATTTGGAATTGGATTTGCTTTGAGATTTTCAAATTTTCAAAATTTTCAAAATTTGAAAATTTTCAAATTTCCAAAATTTTAATTTTTTAAAATTTTTTTAAAATTTTTAAAATTTTTTATTTTTAATAATTTTTTATTTTAAACTTTTTTTAAAATTTTGAAATATTTAATTTTCTAAAATTTCTAAAAAATTTTTAAAATTATTTTTATTTAAATTTAAAATTGTTAAATATATTTTACAATATTTTTAAAATTTTTTAAAATTCTTTATAAGTTTTTGATTTTTTTAATTTTTTTTTTAAAGTTTTTAAATTTTCTATTTTTTTATTTTTATTTTTTTTTTGAAATTTTTAAAATTTTTGTTTTCTTAATTTTTTTAATAGAAGATAGAGAGAAAGAGAGAGAGAGAGAATAATTAAATAAATAAATGAGTTGTTTTGGGTGGCGGATTTGAATTTGAGTTTTGGGGGGAAACCTTTGGGGGGGGGGGGGGGAAATATGTTTTGTGAGATTAGATCTGGGCCTTTGATTTTGGGGGGATTGAAGGAGAACCACTTGATAGCTTTCTTTGTATTTTATATATATACTAGGTTTGCCCGTCGACACGTGCCTACGGCACGTTTTCGGAACGGTGCACCTTGTTTGATCATATAAAATAGTTTTGAAGTTCCAGCAAATTAATTGAAGTAGCAAGCAAATTATATGCAAAACTTTTTAGGGTCCAGGAAAAAACATATTATATGAATTTTTTTTATACTTTCTTGAATTATTTTTACCGTTTTTAAATTTTTAATTTTTTTAGTTTTTTAATTTTTAATTTAAAAAAATTTTAAAATTTTTATTCTCTTAATTTTTTGAATAGAAGAGGGAGGGAGAAAGAGAGAAAATTTTTTTAAAAAAAATAAATATAGGAGTTGTTTTGGGTAGGGGATTTGAATTTCAGTTTTGGGGGGAAACCTTTGGAGGGAAAATATGTTAATTTTTTGAATAGAAGAGGGAGGGAGAAAAAGAGAGAATTTTTTTAAAAAAAATAAATATAGAAGTTGTTTTGGGTGGAGATTTGAATTTTAGTTTTGGGGGAAAATTTTTTGAGGGAAAATATGTTTTGTGAGGTTAGATTTAGATCTTTGATTTTTGGGGGATTGAAGGAGAGCCACTTGATAGCTTTCTTTGTGTTTTATTATATATATATATATATATATATATATATATATATATATATATATATATATATACTAAGTTTGCCCGTTGACACGTGCCTACGGCACGTCTTCGGAACGGTGCACCTGGTTTGATTATATAAAATAGTTTTAGAGATCCAGCAAATTAATTGAAATAGCAAACATATTCTACCTTTAAGCTTAACCATCGCCTTCTTGATTATTAGCTTGAACTTACCTGGAGTTCATATAGTTTGTTAGAAATACTGCATAATTTTATTTTTTTTAACTTCAGCGTCACTTTTAGATGTTTGTAATAGTTATGCAAGGACATTATCATATAGGTTTTATAGAGCTTACTCTAATTCCATAACCACTATGAGCATGTCTAAATACAATGGTAACGCAAGTGCAGGTGTGAAGGTATCTACAATACCAATAATCTAAATATTTGTTTGTCTGAGACTTTGTTTGCAATTGAAATACCTCTTATTATTATTTCAACCAAAATGAAATACATGAAGTTCTCAAAACTCTAATCCAAGCTAATAATTTTTTTTTATCTCCACTTTGTCCCCCCACTGCACCTTTATTAAAAAAAGGATAAATAATAAATTTACTTTAGCTGTCTTTATTGAGTAAAGAGTTTGCACCCTTCACTTGTAAACTCCAGTCATCCCTATATATCCAAACATACACTAAATGTTTTTATATGTTATGTTATCCATGGTTTCTAATAACCAGTGAAGGGAACACTTCACGATAGTATTTTCCCTTGTAATAAAGAAATTAATGTTGCATATTTGCCAAGTTATTTTAGGTTGCTGGTCAGCTTACCTGTTCTGCTTTGGTTTGGAAGCCCAAATTGAGGCCACCAATCAGTCCATCTCTCACTTGCGTACACTTTAAATCAAAACCAATAAAAAAACTCATCAAATAAATCACCAAATTAAAAAAAATTAAACCCAAAAATAAAACAATCATACATCTCTGAACTTAGATCCCATGCACACACAAAATTCGAGTCAGCAAAAAATTGAGTAATCCCCTACACACACAAAATTTAAAATTGGAATGAGAATTCGGTTAATGAGATAAAATTAGAGTCGTCGCATCGCATATAGAGGCTCTCGATTTGGTTGAGGGGAGTCACCGATACGAAGTCGCTTGATATTCACGCTCGATTTGGTGGAGGGGAGTCACCGATACGGAATCATCAGCAGATCAGATATCGGTGACAACCTCTTGGTTGGGGTTCGACATTGGATTTGGATTTGGATTTTCTTTGAGATTTTCAAAATGTCAAATTTCCAAAATTTTTAAATATTAAAAATTTTAATTTTTTTATTTTTTAAAAAAATTTTAAATTTTTAATAATTTTATAAGTTTTTATTTTTTTTGAATTATTTTTAAAGTTTTTAATTTTTTTAGTTTTTAATTTTTTTAATTTTTTAAAAAATTTTAAAAATTTTAAAATTTTATTTTCTTAATTTTTTTGAATAGGGGAGAGAGAGAGAGAGAGAGAGAGAGAGAGAGAGAGAGAGATAAATAATTAAATAAATAAAGGAGTTATTTTGGGTGGGGATTTGAATTTGAGTTTTGTGGGGAAACTTTTGGGGGGAAAATGTGTTTTGTGAGGTTAGATCTGAGCCTTTGATTTTGGGGGGATTGGAGGAGAGCCGCTTGATAGCTTTCTTTGTGTTTTATTATTATTATTATTATTATTATTATTATTATTATTATTATTATTATTATTATTATTATTATTATTATATATCACAACAATGCTACAGAAGCCACAAGTCTCACCTCGCTGCTACTCGAATCCTGCAAAAGGGAAGTCTAGAGACTTCCCCCCTCCGGGAAGGACTCCTCTGACCCCCAAACACAATAGGGTCAGCCAAAACTGGTGTGAGTATAATCTACAAGGTTAGTTACTGCAATAAATGATATAAAATAAATTTAAAGAACATACTACCATGTTGATAATTCAGTATAACCTGGAATTAAACATGAAAATATACTAAATGGAAACAGGATATTATATAAGAAGAATCTTTCTAATCTTCAACCAATCTACCATATCAACTTCTACCCCATCTACGATACTGCACTCAATCCATCATCTCAACATCTACTCAAACTAACTTGAAGTTGTGCCTCGGCAGGTAGTTCCCACCATTTCCGTAGAAACAGCAGGTAAGTAGTTCCTCGGCACAATTCCAAAGCGTATCAAACTCATATTATCTTTTCTATTTAATTTAATACTCATTCTTACCTCATAGTACATAACATTCATTCTCATTCCACACCAATATTCTTTTACAGCTCATGATACAACTTACTTTACTTTTTATTTTCTCATCTTTGTAATAAAACTCACTTTGCCTTTTTATTTTCATTTTATCATATTACTCACTTTAATTCCCGTTCTTATTTTATAATACACTTAACTTGATTTTCCTTCACATATCCTCATACAACTCACTTTTCTTTTCATTCTTATCTCATAATATAACTTTAACTTTCGATTATATCTTATATTACAACTATCATATCAATACACCACCAATCCACATTGGAGTTGTGCCTAGGCAGGTAGTTCCCACCAATTACCCTGAAATGGCAGGCGAGTAGTTCCTGGACACACTTCCCAGGCATACTATGTAGTACCCCCACAAAATAGCATACAACTATCTTGTATTGTAGTCCGTGTACGCCTGGGTATTGCACGCGATTATATATATTTTTCTAAAAATCATCAGTTTTAATTGAGAAATTTCAGATGTACGAGCTGTTATGAACCCGATGAGATAGACTCGGGATATCTTCTCAATTTAGCTGTGGATTTGTCCCGATTGTTTGGTCCAGAAAATTATTGGGAGAAAATTATAATTTCTATACAACATATATTTTTATAGATTTTAAATTACATATATATTGGTTATTTTAAATTGAGCTAGTGCTTGAATTGAATATAGATTGAAATTGTGCACTAGGGTTAGGGTTAGGGTATGGTGACCTAGGGTTCCTTGACCTAACCTAGGGTTAGGAGCCCTAGCATCATGTGATCATGGCTTGGATCTTGATGAAGATCCAATGGTGGAAATAATTCACCATGTGTGTTGACTTTTGAAGAATGAAATGCTCCATGAAACTTCTAGGGTTTGTGTGTTGGCACTCATCTTACCATTCATCTTCACTAACTCCTACACTACCCCATCCCCCACTCCATTCTCTTATAAATCACTTCATCTTCTAGCACTCCATCTCCTATAAATCCCCCACTCCATTCTCTTCTCATCTCTTTTTCTTGTCTTGATTGTTTCAAAAAAAAAGGAAGAAAGGGAAAAAGGTGAAGTTTTTTTAGGAGTAGAGAAGTTTTAGTAGAGAGGAAGAAGTTTGGTAGGAGTTGGCCCAAGCTTTTACAAGAGCAAGGAGCAAAGGAAGGGAGCAAGCTACAAGGAGATCCTCTTGCAACAACAAGAAGTGGGTGATACTCATAAACTCTAAAAATTTGTTTTTTTTAATGTATTTTTTGATTTTTAGCATGTGGTAGTAGCTAAGAAAAGTTTGATTATCATGTGGGAAGAAATTGACATGCTAAGAAAAGATAGTTTTATGGTAAAACAACTCTTTCTTGATGCTTTTGTGAAAGAACGTGTACGAATAGGTGAGTTTGGAAATTTCTAGCTCTCAAACGGTATAGAATTTGGGACTCAAATTTTGGGACTTGTTACTTCATGTATCTAGAGATGCCATGAATTTTTTTTCATAATATTTGCAAGCAATTTAGTAGCCCAAACACTTGGTTCAAATTCAAAACAGAGAGCAGCTGGAATTGCTGCTGCTGTGTGAGAAATGTTGTCATTCCGAAATTTTAACTCAGTATTGGATGGGTATTTTGAGCTGAAATTTTTTGTGGATACTCTTGTATGTTTCTAAAACTATAGTCTTAAATTTCATAATTTTCTGAGATCATTTGAAGCCTAAAAAAGTTTGTAAGCTACGACTGGTCTGGATGTTAGAACTGAAGCTGACTATTTTTAGAATGAAGTTCAAATGGCCATAACTACTTGTGTGTGTATTATAATACTATGAAAATTTTGAAGTAGCTTTTGGTACGAGTCTATTTCATGATTCTCAAATTTTATAATTTTTAGATATCGTTTGATCAAGTTTCAAAAATATATAGTGTGGAGAAGTAAAGTCCCTGTTCTTAAAGCGGCTGAAATTTTATGCTATATTTGAGGTGTCATACCTCTTTCTTCATTATGAATCTGGATGCAAATTTTGGACCAAAAAAAGAGTATATGTTTGGATTAAGAATCTAAAATTTCATGATCTTTCGACTTAGATTTAATTTGTTATGGAATTTAAAAGTAGACCAGGTTCAGCCTAACTCAGATTGACTAGTCTGTGAAGATGAGTAATTCTAGAATTATGGGTTAAGAATTTGGAAGATTGATCAACTAGATAATTGTAGTGGAGAGTCTTATCTTTCCAAAACATCTTGAATTATGAAATTCCAGTTTGTAGGTCAAAAGTTATGATTTTTCTAAGACTGGGGCAGATCCAGTCTTAGCCAAGGCAGTGTTTGCTAGATGAACAAATTCTTCCCTGTTTGTGCACCTGATGGAATTTGGTGTTTTTGAGGACTTTAGTGATGGAATCTGAGGATGTATTCTGCTAAAGAGTTGTATTAGACACTCCCACATTTTCATAGAATCCGGAATCGAGTAATTCCAATGAGTGGGCAAATTCTATGCTATTAGAGAAGTACAATAAGTGCATGAAGAGATGTACAGCTCAGAGTATATGGGATTTTTATAGTATCAAGATGATTGAATTTGAGAAAATAGTTGACTATCGATTGTAGTATATAGTCTTAGCTTTCCAGAATGGGTGATATCAAGCAATTCCGAATATTATCTTGGAAGATATGGGTGTTGCAAGTTCGGCAACATGTTGCCTTGATCGACTTCAAGCATTGTTAACTAGGGAGACTTGAGTTCCATGGGGAATTTGAGGATATTGTCTACTAAGGGATTGCAGTAGTTTCTCCTACCCTTCTAGAAAACTAAATTTTGTTGGATTTAGATGAGTGTAGCTTGAGTCGCTACAGCGGCTTATGATTGAAAGATTGATAGGGAATTTCTCTGCGTAACGCACTATGGTGACCTCGAGCTATTGAATTTAAGATGTTTTAAGCACTTCATGGAACTTAGATAAGTTTCATGTGCTTAGACCTCATGGTGGACATGAGTGAGTTGAGAGTATTGTTATATGGTCGATCTTGTGATCTAGTGTCTTTATGCCGGTGTCTGTCAAATGGTCACAGGATTGGTATTTGTGTATGTTACCTTCATTCACAATTTTTATGTATTTTTGGGCGTCGTTGGACTACTCGCTGAGAGTCACGGGCTTGGGTTATGGTCGATGACCTGTGAAGGTATTGGGAATCGGTGAATGTGATTCCCGTGATTATGGTTATTTTGACAGACCAGTCAGGCTGGACATTGTTGACCAACACTGTGTATGATTTTGAAGTGCTGGACAGATCCAGTCACCTTTAGAAGTGGTTCCTTTGCATGTTTATGACTTTTCCTAAACTCTCAAGTGTTGAATTGAGAGTTGGGGAGGGGGGGGGGGGGGTATTTCTATGCCCCAATACTTGTTATTTTGATGACTTTGGTTGTTAAGACATAGGTAGTGACTTGAACGACATTTGAGTCGTCAACCTTGTCTAAGTTAATTGCCTACACTTATCAACCATTGGACCAACGTGGGGACTTCCGCCTTAACGATTGAAAGTGACTAACTCGGGCACCGACGACATCATGGGAGATGATCACGTGCAGAGTTTGAGGACGAGACTCAATGGGGGAAGTGGCGAGCAAGTGATCGCGACACCGGAGCCGCGGATTGATATGAAGGAACGAGGGTTTCTAGTAGGGAAACCGCTTGAGACTAGGCATAACTTAGACTAGAAATCAGTTGGTGACCATGCCTTTGTAACATGTCTAGGTAGACTTAATGTCGGTTAGATTCTGCCATCACCTATAAGCTGCATTAGTTCTAGCAACAAGTAGTCGGGTGTTGTACTCTCCTATCATTAGGGATACGTGTTGCGGTGCGTATCTTGCACTTTTGATTCCTGAAGTACCGTTGTAAGAACGGGATGGGATTTTCTGGCAGATTGGGGGAATTAGACTTTCGAGGCCATCAAGTCCTATGCTGGTGGACACGAATGGGTCACATGGGCTGCGGTCCTGAGAATCTCTGGCGCCAAAGGTATGATGCGCTGTATCTTTAAGTTCATCACGGCTTTTGAGTGGGGTCCGAGAGTCAGGCACTAGTGGCAAACCGAGACACTGCTAAGTGACTGCAGAAACGGATGTGACCAATTAATCTCCTCATCAACCACGATCTATCTTTCAGGAACAGGACGAATACAAGAGTAGGATACATGGAGAGGGTTCAAAACCCTGAACTTGGCGGCAACGGCTTGATTTGGAAAGTATGTAGTATGGGATGAATACATTTCTAAAATCTCGCTTGCATTTAGTTTAAGCACATCCTGACTTATGCATTAAATTACTAGGGCTTATCGTACACGAACACCCTTGACCCGCCCCCACTTTCCTTCCTTTTAGTCACGTTTCTATTTGCATTCAAACTTGATTTGTCGAGTTTGGAGATTGTTGTTTTATTATCAGCATTGCGCCAGTAGAATTACTGAAGTGCCCACTCAGTTAGGTACTGGATACCTGGTCGTGAGTGCAGGAGAGCACAAGACTAGCAGGGCATCCAAGTGGGGTGGCAGTGTACATGCCTACCATTCAAGCAAATGCCAGAACATCAGAATAGTGCAGCAGGAGGTCCGAGCTACAAGGTGCATCCCAGAGAAGCAGCATGACCGCTCGGTGGAGCTTCCAGAAGAAAGTTGTTGGTTACAATTCTGGGTGGCAGACGGTAATCGTTACATTGTAGTATCTGTAACAAGTTAATGTAATTTGTATTCCTTGTTCAAGAGCCGTACAACGGTTGTAACTAATGGTATAATAACTCTGTTGGCAATAAAAAAAAATTATATATATTCCGTGTTATTTACTGTGTTGAGATGCACTTGAAGGAAAAGATTCTGCTTGTGTCACGGATGTTCGGTAACAGGGATCCGGGGCGCTACAAAGTGGTATCAAAGCTGACTTCAAATTGCAGTCTAACACAGTAGGGAATTAAAACTTAAAATGCCAGTTAGAGGCAGGTTTACGTTCAGATAATGAGAGTAGTCGATATATATCTGTGATTCCTCTCTAACCAGAACTAAACTCGTCTATGTTTTACAGGATGGTATTGTATTTTGGAAAATTTTTGATGCGCTACTTCCTGGATGAATGACTTTTTCCTTATAATTGTGATACAACTAGACAATAGAAGGGCAAGTTTGCAACCAAGTATCCAACAGATAGCCTGCAGCCAGATAAATTGAGTTTAGTATGGCAGATATGATGATCGTAATTCATACGGTAGCGCTTTCCAACTTATGATTATGATCCTCCCTATATCTGAACCAGTCCCAATATATTTCATTCTTTACTAACAAGCTTGGTGTAGTCGTGTTCAAAGGCGGCTAGTCTTTAACCAGACATCAATGGAGGCAAACCTACAACTGGATATCAGAGGGCAGGTCTGCAACCGAATGTCCAGAAGGCAAACCTGCAACTGGATATCGGAAGGCAAGTCTGCAAGCGAATGACCAGAAGGCAAATCTACAATCGGATGTCGAAAAAGCCAATTTGTAACCTGATGTGCAGGTAACAAGTCTGCAGTTGAACGACAAGTAAGGGCGAGTTGTAGCACAAAAGTTGAAGAAGAACGATGAGGCCGCACCGACAAGCTCAATACCGAGACCTGAATTCACAATGTACCCAGGGAGGCACTGGTAGAAATCAGCAGAAATCAGATGCCATCACCGGGAATTAATCATACCTAGGCCCAAGGAAGGATCAGTCAACGACCCACTCAATCATTTTCCAGGAACAGTGGGATTCTCGAAGGTTAACTTATGATCAAAGCAGTCGCCAGGAGCACGCCAAGGAGGAAACCTCACCCAGACAGAGGACGACCAAGCCACACTGTCGGTAAAATCATCAAGGGGCCACTAGAAGATCATAGCAGAAATGTGTGACTTAGATCTTTCTAAGGAGGGAGTGGACACCGACCAGCACAAGACGTAATCGAGGAGTGAATCAACATCACTGGTAGTCAAGAATAAGGCAGAGTAATGTGGCTATGGTCTACTCCAGAGCAGAAGCAGAAGAATATCACATCAAAATTCATGATGGATCTGGCCGAAATGCTGAAGAGCAACAATTCAACTTGATAGAAGACCAGTTTATTGAGAATATCACTCGAGGAACTAGAGATGGTTCAGAAAAATATCTCATGAACCACTGATATTTTTATTCCTGTTTTTCTCTCTACGAAGCGTCGTTCTGAGGATAGAACGATTCTAAGGAGGGAGTAATGTAGTACCCTGCAAAATAGCATACAACTATCTTGCATTGTAGTCTGTGCACGTCTGGGTATTACACGTGATTATATATATTTTTCTAAAAATCATCAATTTTAATTAAGAAATTTTAGATATAGGAGCTGTTCTGAACCCGATGAGATAGACTCGGAATATCTTCTCAATTTAGTTGTGGATTTGTCTCGATTGTTTTGACAAGAAAATTATTGGGAGAAAATTATAATTTCTATAAAACATATATTTTATAGATTTTAAATTATATATATATATTGGTTATTTTAAATTGAGGTAGTGCTTGAATTGAATATAGATTGAAATTGTGCGCTAGGGTTAGGGTTAGGGTATGGTGACCTAGGGTTCCTAGACCTAACCAGGGTTAGGAACCCTAGCATCATGTGATCATGGCTTGGATCTTGATGAAGATCCAATGGTGGAAATAATTCACCATGTGTGTTGACTTTTGAAGAATGAAAAGCTCCATGAAGCTTCTAGGGTTTGTGTGTTGGCACTCATCTCACCATTCATCTTCACTAACTCCTACACTACCCCATCCTCCACCCTTCATCATTTCCGGCCCCATCCTCCAAAACCCTAGCACTCCATCTTCTATAAATCCCCCACTCCATTCTCGTCTCATCTCTTTTTCTTGTCTTGATTTTTTCAAAAAAAAGGAAGGAAGGAAGGGAAAAAGGTGAAGTTTTTTTAGGAGTAAAGAAGTTTTAGTAGAGAGGAAGAAGTTTAGTAGGAGTTGGCCCAAGCTTCTACAAGAGCAAGGAGCAAAGGAAGGGAGCAAGCTACAAAGAGATCCTCTTGCAAGAACAAGAAGTGGGTGATACTCTTAAACTCTAAAAATTAGTTTTTTTAAATGTATTTTTTGATCTTTAGCATGTGGTAGTAACTAAGAAAAGTTTGATTATCATGGGGGAAGAAATTGACGTGCTAAAAAAAGATAGTTGTTTGGTAAAACAACTCTTTCATGGTGCTTTTGTGAAAGAACATGTATGCATAGGTGAGTTTAGGAATTTCTAGCTCTCAATCGGTGTGGAATTTGGGACTCAAATTTTGGTACTTGTTACTCCATGTATCTAAAGCTTCCATGAATTTTTTTCAAAATATTTGCAAGCAATTTAGAAGTCCAAACACTTGGTTCAAATTCAAAACAGAGAGCAACTGGAATTGCTGCTGCTGTGTGAGAAATGTTGTCATTCCGAGATTTTAACTCAGTATTGGCTAGGTATTTTGAGCTAAAATTTTTTGTGGATACTCTTTTATGTGTCTAAAACCATAGTCTTAAATTTCATAATTTTCTGAGAATATTTGATGCCTCAAAAAATTTGTAAGCTACGGCTGGTCTGGATGTTAGAACTGAAGCTAACTGTTTTAGAATGAAGTTCACATGGCCGTAACTACTTGTGTGTGTATTATAATACTATGACATTTTTGCATTAGCTTTTGGTATGAGTCTATTTCATGATTCTCAAATTTTATAATTTTTAGATATCATTTGATCAAGTTTAAAAAATATATAGTATGGAGAAGTAAAGTCCCTGTTCTTAGAGCGGCTGAAATTTTATGCTATATTTGAGGTGTCATATCTCTTTGTTTATTATGAATCTGGATGCAAATTTTGGACAAAAAAATGGTATATGTTTGGATTAAGAATCTAAAATTTCATGATCTTTGGACTTAGAGTTGATTTGTTATGGAATTTAAAAGTAGACCAGGTTCAGCCTAACTCAGATTGACTAGTCTGTGAAGATGAGTAATTCTGGAATTATGGGTTAAGAATTTGGAAGATTGATCAACTAGATAATTGTAGTAGAGATTCTTATCTTTCCAAAACATCTCGAATTATGAAATTCCAGTTTGTAGGTCGAAAGTTATGATTTTTCTAAGACTGGGGCAGATCCAGTCTTAGCCAAGGCAGTGTTTGCTAGAAGAACAAATTCTTCCCTGTTTGTGCTCCTGATGGAATTTGGTGTTTTTGAGGACTTTAGTGATGGAATCTGAGGATGTATTCTGCTAAAGAGTTGTATTAGACACTCCCACATTTCCATAGAATCTGGAATCGAGTAATTCCGATGAGTGGGCAAATTTCTATGCTATTAGAGAAGTACAGTAAGTGCATGAAGAGATGTACAGCTCAGAGTATATGGGATTTTTATAGTATCTAGATGATTGAATTTGAGAAAATGGTTGACTATAGATTGGTAGTATATGGTCTTAGCTTTCCAAAATGGGTGATATCAAGAAATTCCGAATATTATCTTGGAAGATATGGGTGTTGCAAGTTCGGAAACCTGTTGCCTTGATCAACTTCAAGCGTTGTTAACTAGGGAGACTTGAGTTCCCTAAGGAATTTAAGGATATTGTATACTAGAGAATTGCAGTAGAGTCTCCTACCCTTCTAGAAAACCAAATTTTGTTGGATTTCGATGAGTGCATCTTGAGTCACCACAGCGGCTTATGATTGAAAGATTGATAGGGAATTTCTCTGTGTAATGCAGTATGGTGACCTTGAGATATTGAATTTAAGATGTTTTAAGAACCTCATGGAACTTAGATAAGTTTCCTGTGCTTAGCCCTCATGGTGGACATGAGTGAGTTGAGAGTATGGTGATATGGTCGATCTTGTGACCTGGTGTCTTGATGCCGGAGTCTAACAATGGTCAGAGGATTGGTGTTTGTGTATGTTACCTTCATTCACAATTTTTATGTATTTTTGGACGCCGTAGGACTACTCGCTAAGAGTCACGGGCTAAGGTTATGGTCGATGACCTGTGAAGGCATTGGGAATTGGTGAATGTGATTCCCGTGATTATGGTTATTTTGACATACTATTCAGGCTCGACATTGTTGACGAACACCGTGTATGATTTTGAAGTGCTGGACAGATCCAGCCAACTTTAGAAATGGTCCCTTTGCATGTGTATGACTTATCCTCAACTCTTAAGTGTTGAATTGAGAGTTGGGGGGGGGGGGGGGGGGGGGGGGGTGTATTTCTATACCCCATTACTTGTTATTTTGGTGTCTTAGGTTGTTAAGACACAAGTAGTGACTTGAACGACATTTGAGTCGTCAACCTTGTCTAAGTTAATTGCCTACACTTATCAACCATTGGGCCAACATGGAGACTTCCGCCTTAACGATTGAAAGTGACTAACTCGGGCACTGACGACATCATGGGAGATGATCACAGGCCGAGTTTAAGGGCAAGACTCAATGGAGGAAGTGGCGAGCGAGTGATCACGTCGCCGGAGCCGCAGGTTGATCTACAGGAACGAGGATTTCTAGTAGGGAAACCGCTTGAGACTAGGCATAACTTAGACTGGGAATCAGTTTGTGACCATGCCCTTATAACATGTCTAGGTAGACTTAATGTCGGTTAGATTCTGCCATCACCTGTAAGCTGCATTAGTTCTAGCGACAAGTAATCGGGTGTTGTACTCTCCTGTCATTAGGAATACGTGCTGCGGTGCGTATCTTGCACTGTTGATTCCTGAAATACCGTGGTAAGAACAGGATGGGATTTCCTGGTGGATAGGGGGAATTAGACCTTTGAGACCGTCAAGTTCTATGCTGGAGGACATGAATGGGTTACAAGGGCTGCGGTCCTGTGATTCTTTTGCGCCATAGGTATGTTGTGGTATATCTTTAAGTTCGTCACGATTTTTGAGTGGGGTTCGATAGTCGGGTACTAGTGGCAAACCGAGACACCACTAAGTGACTGCAAAAACGGATGTGACGAATTAATCTGCAACCTCATCAACCACGATTTATCTATCAGGAACAGAACGAATACAAGAGTAGGATACATGGCGAAGGTTCAAAACCCTAAACTTGGAGGCAACGGCTTGATTTGGAAAGTATGTCGTATGGAATGCATACATTTTCAAAGTCTCGCTTGCATTTAGTTTAAGTACATCCTAACCTGCATATTAGATTACTAGGGCTTATCGTACACGGACACCCTTGTCCCGACCCCACTTTCCTTCCTTTTAGTCATTTTTCTATTTGCATCAAACTTGATTTGTCTAGTTTGGAGATCGCTGTTTTCTTATCAGCATTGCGCCAGTAGAATTATTGATGTGCCCACTCAATCTGGAACTGGATACTGGGTCGCGAGTGTAGGAAAACTCGACCAGTAGGGCATCCCAGTGGGGTGGCAGTGTATATGCCTACCATTCGACCAAATGCCGGAACATCAGAGTAGTGTAGCGAGAGGTCCGAGCTATAGGGCGCATTCCAGAAAAGCAACATGACCGCTCGGTGGAGCTTCCAGTAGAAAGTTGTTGGTTACCGTTCTGGGTGACAGACGGTAATCGTTACATTGTAGTATCTGTAACAAGTTAATGTAATTTGTATTCCTTGTTTAAGAGCAGTACAATGGTTGTAACTAATGGTGTAATAACTCTGATGGTAATAAAAGTTTTTTTATATGTATTCCGTGTTATTTACTGTGTTGAGATGCACTTGAAGAAAAAGATTCTGGTTGTGTCACGGATGTCCGGTAACAGGAATGCGGGGCGCTACATACTAAACTTGTGTCACGTTATGTATTTACTTTAACCTCCATTCACATCTAATAATACCGCTTACTTTAACTTTTCTTCCTTATAATACATATTGCTTTACTTTTCATTCATACATTGCGTAACACATTTTCTTTGCTTCTAATATTATAAGTATAGCCATATAAATTCAACAACATAACCGTATATATCTCCAACCATATTTGTACCTCATTTTTATAAGCATAACTTTAACCACATGGATATTGTCAATATATATATATATATATATATATATATATATATATATATATATATATATATATATATATATATATTTCTCCTGTAATACCTTCATATCTCCCTTTATCAAGTAAAATACACAAATCCATATTTATAAATTTAACTTTGTCAATATATATACACACATATATATTTCCCGTAGTATATTCATACCTCCCGTAATATAAATAGTCTCCATAGTGTATCATAATATCAACCTTTTCACATATACAAATATTCTTTCAGTACACATATATACATTTATATTTTTCTCCTTTCCAGTGCCCACACAACTGACCTCCTCGTACAACACAGAGATCTCTGTGCCCCCCCCCCCCCCCCCCCCCCCCCCCCCCCCCCCCCCCGCCCCATACATTTCAATCCCGCTAACCCACCATATCATCCAGATCTAGGTGTCCTAAAAATCTATCATTTATGGGCTGGATTGAATGTACGGTTGCGCGCATGTCCAACCAAGATTAAAGCCAGAAGGCTAGAAAGTAAAAAAACAAATATAATACGCTGATCGACGCTCCATAGGAGTCTTACACATCCAAGGCTACGTCTTCCTCCTGACCCTATACCAGCGAGGGAAACCTCTCCCAGGTCCATCATGGGCTATCTGCTCTCCCAGGTCCATCCTGGGGAATCTACTCTCATCCCAGGTCCATCTTGGGGTATCTGCACTCCCAGGTCTATCCTGGTGTAACACCCCGTGTTAAAAAAATATAATATATATATATATATATATATATATATATATATATATATATATATAAGTTGAGTATGGCATTTGAATAAATTATATAAAGAGGATATATATAGGTGGAGGCCCTCGGTAAGTGTACAGCATGAATGGTATATGGCTGAGTGCAAAATGGTAAGTATGTGATATGGTGAATAAAGAATGAATGGTGTTTAAGGTGACTTTGAGAAGACTCAAAGTCTTTGGCCTTGAATGTCCTTTGCTGTGCATTTACGGAGGAGGAGAAAAATAAGGTAAGTGAGTAACATAAAGATCCCACATCGGAAATACTATAAGAATAATATAATATAAATAATAAAGCCAAGGATCAAGAGTCACCTAATCGGTTAACCAACTTTTGAGAGGCAGCCTGTGGAGGGCAGTTGTACTACATAGTATCTAATTTGCCTTAAAAGTTATATAAATTGTCTGAGTTAGGGGCAGGGGCATTACAGATGGTATCAGAGCCGACTTTCGACACCGAGGGTGGGTAAGAGTGGGTGAGATGTATGCCTGACATGGAGCTAGCAGATGTACGTCGGGGAGATGTACATCGGGTATGCCTGAGAGGGAGCGAGGTGGCGGCCTGAAATAGTGGACCACCCGCAGAATCAGGGTACACTAACAGAATCAGGGTACTCCACTCCACAACGGATAGAAAGGAGATCCTGCACTATTTGTGCATGTCCGTGCTCAGCGAGGACGCTGATTTCCGAAGGGGGGGTGTATGTAACACCCCGTGTTATATATATATATATAAGTTGAGTATGGCATTTGAATAAATTATATAAAGAGGATATATATAGGTGGAGGCCCTCGGTAAGTGTACAGCATGAATGGTATATGGCTGAGTGCAAAATGGTAAGTATGTGATATGGTGAATAAAGAATGAATGGTGTTTAAGGTGACTTTGAGAAGACTCAAAGTCTTTGGCCTTGAATGTCCTTTGCTGTGCATTTACGGAGGAGAAGAAAAATAAGGTAAGTGAGTAACATAAAGATCCCACATCGGAAATACTATAAGAATAATATAATATAAATAATAAAGCCAAGGATCAAGAGTCACCTAATCGGTTAACCAACTTTTGAGAGGCAGCCTGTGGTGGGTAGTTGTACTACATAGTATCTAATTTGTCTTATAAGTTATATAAATTGTCTGAGCTAGGGGCAGGGGTGTTACACCTGGGGTATCAACTCTCATCTCAGGTCTATCTTGAAGTATCAACTCTCTCAGATCCATCCTGGGGAATCTGCTCTCATCCCAGGTCTATCCTGGGGTATCTGTAACTCATGTTCCCGGGTATATCCCAGGCCTGTGGGGTCTAGCCCAAACCTCTGAGAGATAGTGCGACACTACAATATTAAATAATTTCATTTATATCTCCGTATATATCTCCGTGTGTGTGTGTGTATATATATATATATATATATATATATATATATATATATATATATATATATAAGAAATGCTCGGTCGAAAATGGGTTTGTTTTCACCGGGTTGGAAAACAGCGATCTGAGCCGTTGGATCGCTCTCGATCGTGATCAACGGCTCAGATCGAAGCCCGTTCAGATCTCCCACTAAGAGCCCCTAAGAGCGGAGGGGCATTTTTGGTACTTCACGCCAAAAAAAGCTTCAGACTTATCGTTTTTTTGGCGTGAGGTTTTTTTTACGAAAAGTTTTACTTAGGCCGTTGTTCCCAACAACGGCCTAGGTATGTATAAGTGTTTTTCCAAACACTTGTACATACTCAGATTGCCATCTTCCTCATTTTTCGACAACTCTCTCTCTCTCTCTCTCTCTCTCTCTCTCTCTCTCTCTCTATCTGGAGCTCCCGAAACCCATTCCCTAAACCCTAGCTCTACTCCAACCTCCTTTCTCTTGATCTGAAACTCTTCTCGATCTCCCTCGCTTCTCGATCTATCTCCATCTATCTCTATCTATCTCTCCCTCTCCCGAATACCCCATACCCTAACCCAATCCGAAATCTCCCTAACTCGCCCGAACCCTAGCACAAATTCTTCGAAACCCTAGACTCTAAAACTTGTTCGTCTACAGCAGCGGCTCCTCACATCTTCGACAACTCTCACTCTCTCACTCTTTGGACTAGGTAGTCACTTTTTCACAATTTAGTATAATGAACTATATGAATTTATTGAATTGTTTTTCAATTTTTGAGTTTAATTTTTTGTTCTATGCGTAGTAGTCTTCAATTTAGAGAGTGTACAATTTTTGTATCATGTGTGTTGTATATATTTTTTTGACATTTTTGTAGATGTAGTGTTAGATGTACTTGTAGAATATAGGAAAAGCAAACAAACGAGATCCAAAAATTCCAAAATTTTACGACTTGGTCGGGCTCACCACGCAGAAGGCAACACAATTTTTAGTGGCGATTTCCATCTCACGGTTTGCAAGATACATCCGTTTATCACTTTTATTCAATAAAATGGATATAAAGTGATACACAGTCGTATATTACAAATCGAGAGTTAGAACTCACCTCTGCATGTTGCGTTGACTTGTGTTTGGTGTGCCAGACGTAACAGCCAAATTTCAAAATTTTTGTATCTCGTTTGTGTTGTATTGTTGCGTATATGAAAGAACTTCTATATACCTCGGAACTTTTTAGTACGATCTCACTAGAAAACCGCTCAAACGAAATCCAAAAAAATACAAAACTGTGGGAGTAGGTCGGGCTAACCATCCACAACCCAACGCAACTTGTAGTTGCAAGTTCTGACCCACGGTTTACGAGATATGTCAATGTATCACTTTCCGCTTTTTTCCAAGAGTGAAAGCGATACACGGCCGTTTCTTTCAAACCGTCGGTCGGAATTCGCTTGTACAAGTTGCGTTGCCTTGTGTGCGGGGAGCCGAACCCAATCGTAAAGTTCAGTTTTTTTTACCATCATTTGTGCGGTTTTCTCATGAATTTTTTTATGTGTTTAACGAGTTTTCAATAGAGAAATTGGTCAAAAATTACGAAATTTTGAGGGTAGGCCGTTTTCGCCACTCACAAGCCAAAGCAACTTGTAGTTGCGAGTTCTCAGCCATGGTTTGATATATGCATCCGTGGATCGCATTTCGCTCTTTTTTCAAGAGTGAAAGAATTACACGGCCATATCTTGAAGACCGTTAGTCCAAACTCGCTTCTACAAGTTGCGGTGGCTTGTCTGCGGCAATTTAGACCCAATCGCAAAGTTTGGTATTTTTTGAAAGTTGTTTTTTGCGGTTTCCTCACGTATTTTGTTTCGTATCTATATATATGCCAATTTTTTGTTAACAAATTGTTTTATATATGCGAACTTTCTTACAGAAAAATGGTTAGAATGAGGAGAATTGGAAGGTATTCTGTTAGTGGTCGGGGCAAACATTCCACAGAAGTAAGAGAATTATTAATTTGTATTGTGAATTTTGTATATAGTGGTATTGTTACTACACTAATAATAATTTTACAATGTGTTGGTGTAGGTTGGTGCATCCTCTTCGGCAGCAAAACGAGGTCTAAGACCAATATATGGTGAACTCACCTTGCAAGACTGCCACAGATCCGAGGCAGTGTGGGGTGGAACGACGCGGAGGTGTAATTTTCGCACTCACGACACTATGACGGTGCACCCACGTATCGTCGAGTACCTAGTTTAGGCCGGTTTCTACAGAATCAGTACGATGAGTCAGGTGAAACTCGACCAAGCACTTCTTGCAGCACTCGTCGAGCGATGGAGGCCAGAGTCGCACACCTTCCATCTACCGGTCGGAGAGATGATGGTGACGCTACAGGATATAGCAATGATCTCCAGTCTTCCAATAGATGGGATGGCCATGACTGGTATTATAAACTTTGATAAGATAGAGCTGTGTAATGAACTCATCGATACAGAGTTTGATGAGGAGGATACGGAAGATAGGGCTATTTTTTTCTGATAATCAATCCGACTATCTTGGTTGAAGAAAAATTTTGAAGGGAGGTTGAACGATGCATCGACCGACCACGATGTACAGTACTACACAAGAGCATACATTCTAACGGTGCTTGAGGAGTTCTCTTGCTTAAATCATCTGGAGATACCGTACCGCTTATGTATCTACGACTGATTACCGATCTAGGCTTAGCTGGCCGGTATAGCTGGGAAAGTTGTGCATTAGCAACATTGTATAGGACGCTTTGTTCGGTTGCGTTAGATGGAACCGAGATGACCGGTCCAATGGTCTTGTTACAGATTTGGTCATGGGAGCGTCTACACTTGGGTCGTCCCCGAATTACGAGACCGGCAGACGGTTGGATGGCCGAAGCACCAAATATGGATATGTTAGCACCCTTAGGTGTATATTAGGCAAGTAAACAGAGTTATAGTGACAACCCAAAAGCTGTACTAACTTACTACAGAGACGAACTCGACCAACTACGAGAAGAGTTCGTGATTTGGGTTCCGTACACACCCGAGCGGGTGGGATGTGTAACGCCTCGAATTCTAAATAAAACTGAATTTGAGATTCCACAGGATCTTTACTTCACTTCGTACAATTTTTCAAGGAATTTAAAACTTTTTCAATAGTACATCAGAGTTACATTACACTTTGCTTACACAGCGGAAAAGTAAAAAGATTACAATATTGAAAACAATATAACTTGTACAACCTTATCAAATAAAACAACGATTACATCATAATATCTTTATAGCAAAGTCCATTACCTGCATATCAAACTGTGGTCTTGTCAGTCACTTACAACTGACGAAAATGTTATACTCGGCTATCATCTCTATGCCGTACATATAATGATCTCATCATTTTAACAAAATCACAAAAGATTGAATGAATAAATAAAGTGTAGAATGTGACTACGCTAAACATGTAAGTGTATGCCATGCCTTAATGCCTAATGCACACAAGTTATACTAGGATGACGCTAATGCATACTTGTTCAGATTCTATGCATCCCATACTACATAGGTCCGAGGGCAATCGCCTACGTACTCCATAATAAAGGGCTCGATCCGTCACCCTGAAAACTACCCGGTAATAAAACAAGGTTTAGATCATTCTACAATTATGGGTTCCAGCCCGACGGCTATTATAACGGCTCCCTCATTGTGCGAATAATCCCGCAAGTGCCCCCCTAGCCCTGGTATACGTATATACATTGGAGACAGTAAACTATCTGCCCGAATTCGCCAAGTCCTGGATTTAAATATAAACAAAATTCGTCTCCCACAGAGCAACCTCAGTCCGCTGACTGGGTCTATAGCCACGGAGATCCACCGCCGACTATATAGAAGCAACCCACTTACGTTTGCCCAGGTTTACTACATCTTCAATTAAGTGCCTAATTATTTTAGTTCAAGACATGAATGTGTTATGAATCCTAGAATCAGTTTTACGTTCTACTGGATTTGTTCACAAAAGAAATACGAGATCGCCCGACGGCAATATCTCGAAATCAAGTCTCAAAATCTTTGTTTCAATATTACTGGTAACCGAGGTCTAACTAATTCTCAATCATAAACTTTCATGTACAAAAAAAACATGGGTACACCTACCATTTAATGAACATGTCTCAAACCTATATATTCTCATGTCTCTAACTTATCCACAATTTGATCTATGTCTAATTTAGCATCAATCAGAATTCTCTTATTCGTTCGTAGTTCATTCATGAATCAACAACAATAGCAATTTCGTTTGCAAATTTTAAACTCACGAAGTACCCCATTTAATCAAATACAATCTCTTCAAGAGAAAATAATTCACAACTTAATCAATGTTTCATCTTAGCACGAATCAATGTCTCATTTATA
Organism: Hemerocallis citrina; assembly: GCA_017893485.1. Classification (NCBI taxonomy): domain Eukaryota; kingdom Viridiplantae; phylum Streptophyta; class Magnoliopsida; order Asparagales; family Asphodelaceae; genus Hemerocallis; species Hemerocallis citrina. The sequence continues at coordinate 164,963,462 of CM030362.1, read as the reverse complement.
ACACAAATCATGTTTTACTTTTCCTCTCTTAATTCCTTCCAATCAATGATTCTACTCATGCATTCATATAATTTAAACTCATTGTCAATTTGAGTACATATAGAAATCTAGAAATTTCTCATTCAACATAAATGCATAATTCTCAACAAGAAGACTAATTCTCACATCAAAGTCTTTACTTTCCTTCTAAGGATAAAAAAAGTCATGTTCTTTAAAATAATTAATTTGAGAACTAAAATCTCATCCTATCTAAAATGTCTCTTTTACTTCTCAAATATAAATGGAAAAGTCTTAAAAATTCTTTTTACAAATTCCTCATCACATTATATATCCACTAGAATTTTTCTTCAATTTTTCAAGAGCTTAAGAACCTATCAAAATCATTAAAACACAAAAAGAAGAAGAAAAATCAATTAAAAGTTACCCGTGGGATTCGATCCCGTGAGCAACCAAGCAGCGACCAGAGGCACACACCGAACCAAAGAGTCCAAGTGGACTTTGTGTCTAACTCTCGCCCTGAATTGCTCTTATACCCATTCCTAGGTTTTGAATTATATTAAAACCAAACAAAAGAAAGTGGGCTTAACAAGATTCGAACCCAAGTCGATAAAGAGACCAGCGCAACGCCAAACCACACAGCCATAAGCGCCTATAGATATAAAGTCCCTTTATAGACTTTCTTTCGAACACCATGTTAGTCCATATTTTATAAAACTCGATTCTCTATTTCAAATCTAATCTTTTATTAGACAAAATTATAGTTCATAAATACTGAGTTATTTTCCAACAGTAAACCACTGATTTAATAATTCATATTTTAGAAAGAAAAAAAAGACAAACTCACGACTTTTACAATCGTGCTTTCTAGCAAATTACACTTTATAATAATCTAATGAGTTCCATAACATCAACTTTATTTTATAAAATTTTATTTACTTATCAAAGAAGTATTCTCAACATTTTCAAACAAATTAAAATTTTTGTACAAAAGACCAAATGTATCTCTAAATCAACCATGGATATCTCAAGTGTTTCTTCGTGCGAAAACAAGTATGTTTAACATATGTCGACATGTCAAAATAACAAAAATTTATCTTTCTCTTTTCTTTAAGCATTTTGTCACAATAAAAATATTCTTTAACCATTACTCATACTTATCATACGTTTGACAAACAAGAATTTGCAAACATTCTAACATGGTCCATATGATTATTTCTCTACTTCTCAATTAGCATGGTAATAACTTGTTCACTAACTTTCTACAAGATCATTGTATATTTTGCTAGCATGAATTCTACAAATATCTCATTCAACTTATATTACTCTTTAAACTAATTTAGCATACAAGTTCTACTTAGAATGTATGAAAACACTCACCTTTATTTGGAGAATGAAACTACTAAAGAAAATGACTCCTTCTAGCTCCTACCTCCACAAGCACTTCCTTGCTCCTAGCAAGCTTCCTCTCCTAGCAATGGCTTCTCCTCCTAGCAATTCCTCCAAGCAAAAGGACTCTCACTCTCTTTCTTTTCTTTCTTTCTTTCTTTTCTTTCTTTCTTTCCTTTGATAATGTTTTTGGTGCAACAGAAAAGTATGAAACGGGGGCTCCATTTATAGGATTTTGTGAGGGTCTAAAGTTCAAAAATCCCACTCTAAAAACTCTTCAAATTTATTTTATAACTCTCCACTTTTCTAACTCCTAAAACCTCCATCTCTTCATCTCCCCACTCTCCACTAACTCAACCTCCTACCTCTTCTCCTTCCCCTCTCAAAACCAGCCTCCCCCATGCCCAAAAAGGGTCCAAGCACATTTGTGTGTGCATGCATACATGCACAAACAAATATGAACACATTTCTAAAACTCTAAATGTGTACTAATATTTGTAACTTGTTATGTATTAGTGCATACTTAACTTAATTTGTGATTTTAATAGTGGGCTTGCTTCTCCTTTTACCGTGGTCCCCCATCCAATTTGCACACATATTATGTTTCGAAGCCATGCATAACAGCCCACTATTCACATACCCATTCACTTTATATTCATTTTACCATTTTATTACCAACTAATACTATTAGCCTCATTAACCACATTACCAAACTTCACTTTTTCTTTAATTAATCAGATGCTACACTTTTACTTATACTTTATTATATATATATATATATATATATATATATATATATATATATATATATATATATATATATATATATATATATATATACTACACATTATATATATTTTTTTTTTGAAAACTACGGGGTGTTGCACACACTCCTAAATTTATTTTGAAAATAATACGCTCAAATATGCGGACCGAAACACGTGCATTGCACGTAAAATACCGAAATACGAAAAATGACTTTTTAAACGAAAAAAATGTTAAATACAATATTAGAAAATTATTTAATAAGTTATATATTCTATGACGTAATTACTACGTGCGTAGGAAATACGTGCATTACACGTACAAAAATATTTAGATCGAAAATGTGAGAAACTGAATTTCCATTTTATAAAATAGATTTAAATACATAAAATAAGTAATTTAAACCCATAAAAAACATTGTACGTAGCAGTGGAAACACGTGCATCAAAAACATGTAAAAATACGGAGATCGAAATACTGTATTTGAGTTGACACAAAATAGGGTAAAATCAACATGGGAAATGCATAAATAGTCGGTAATCAAAATGCATAGTAAAAACACGTTACAAAATACACGTGCGTAACACACAAGGGTAAAATTGTCATTTTCAATTTTGCGGGGTGTTACACTTTCCCCCCTTTAGGATAGTTCCGTCCCCGGAACTCGCTAGGGTAAAGATTGTATTTTGTACACGCCAAGAAAAATATCATTATTGTACTTAGAAAACTGCAAACAACAAAAAAATAAATGTAGTATAAAAATACGCAACAAGGAAAACAAGACAAACTCTTTATTAGAAAACTATGAGTATCAAAATTTTATAAGAATGAAACGAGAAAACCCAAATAGGGAAATAAATATAACCATAAAGATGGGATAGATTGAAAGAAATTTTCATACAAAACTACTATTAGGGAAAACATTAGATAGAAGGAAAAATCAATTAAGTCTTTAATTGTGGAATAGTTTGGAAAACAATGCAATAAAGCGAAACATAGTCCATGGGTAATTTGTAAATAGCTTTAATAGTATAAGAAAATATTTATTTGAAAAATATTGAATGTTGAAAATTATTATGATAAAATTTACGAAAAAATAATTTGAAAGGGAAGTATGTAATGTATCATGAATGTAGGGTCAACCAACCATGCTTTCACTGCGCCACTCTGATACCCAGGGAAAACATGCTCGCATACAATCTCACATCAATGTATACGAGAAGAGCATCATGAATAGAAGTCAATAACTACTTCATTCACGACTCCAGCCATCCAAAAGAAAAAGGAAAAAGAAATCCTCAGTGTATAGAGCAACACAAATATAAATCACTTACATTTAAATCTCTATAAGCTGACACTTACGCTTCTTATGTCCACTCTAGGGTGTCATTCCTTATAAATTTGTACTACTTATGAAGCCTGCTTTGATACCATCTATAACGCCCCAATTCCAAATAAAACTAATTCGAGATTCCACAGGATCTTTACTTCACTTCGTATAATTTTACACGGAATTTAAAACTTTTTCAATAGTACATCAGAGTTACATTACACTTTGCTTACACAGCGGAAGAGTTAAAAGATTACAATATTGAAAACAATATAACTTGTACAACTTTATCAAATAAAACTTCGATTGCATCATAATATCTTTATAGCAAAGTCCATTACCTGCATATCAAACTGTGCGCACGTCAGTCACTTACAACTGACGAAAATGTTATACTCGGCTATCCTCTCTATGTCGTACATATAACGATCTCATTACTTTAACAAAACCACAAAAGATTAAATGAATAAATAAAGCGTAGAATGTGACTACGCTAAACATGTAAGTGTATGTCATGCCTTAATGCCTAATACACACAATTTATACTAGGATGACACTGATGCACACTTGTTCGGATTCTATGCATTCCATACTACATCGGTCTGAGGGAAAGCGCCTACGTACTCTACAATAAAGGGCTCGATCTCTCGCCATTAAAACTACCTGGTAATAAAACAAGGTTTACATCATTCCACGATTATGGATCCCAGCCCGACGGCTATTATAACGGTTCCCTCATCGTGCGAATCATCCCGCAAGTGCCCCCTAGTCCTGGTATACGTATATACATTGGAGACAGTAAACTATCTGCCCGACATCGCCAAGTCCCGGATTTAAATATAAACAAAACCCGTCTCTCACAGAGCAACCTCAGTCCGCCGACTGGGTTTATAGCCACGGAGATCCACCACCGAAAATATAAAGGCAACCCAATTACGTTTGCCCAGGTTTACTACATCTTCACCTAAATGCCTAATTATTTTAGTTCGCGACATGAATATGTTATCAGTCCTAGAATCAATTTTACCTCCTACTGGATTGGTTCACAAAAGAAATACGAGATCGCCCGACGGCAATATCTCGAAATCAAGTCTCAAATTCTTTCTTTCAATATTGCCGGTAACCGAGGTCTTACTAATTCTTAATCATAAACTTTCATGTAGAAAAAAAACATGGGTACACCTACCCTTTAATGAACATGTCTTAAACCTAGATATTCTCATGTCTCTAACTTATCCACAATTTGATCTATGTCTAATTTAGCATCAATCATAATTCTCTTATTCGTTCATAGTTCATTCATGAATCAACAACAATAACAATTTTATTTGTAAATTTTAAACTCATGAAGTATCCCCATTTAATCAAATACAATCTCTTCAAGAGAAAATAATTTACAACTTAATCAATGTTTCATCTTAGCACGAATCAATGTCTCATTTTTAACACTAATCATGTTTTACTTTTCCTCTCTTAATTCTTTCCAATCAATGATTCTACTCATGCATTCATATAATTTAAACTCATTGTCAATTTGAGTACATATAGAAATCTGGAAATTTCTCATTCAACAATGCATAATTCTCAACAAGAAGACTAATTCTCACATCAAAGTCTTTACTTTCCTTCTAAGGATAAAAAAAGTCATGTTCTTTAAAATAATTAATTTGGGAACTAAAATCTCATCCTATCTAAAATGTCTCTTTTACTTCTCAAATATAAATGGAAAAGTCTTAAAAATTCTTTTTACAAATTCCTCATCACATTATATATCCACTAGAATTTTTCTTCAATTTTTCAAGAGCTTAAGAACCTATCAAAATCATTAAAACACAAAAAGAAGAAGAAAAAAATTAAAAGTCACCCATGGGATTTGATCCCGTGAGCAACCAAGCATCGACAGGAGGCACATACTGAACCAAAAAGTCCAAGTGGACTCTGTGTCTAACTCTCGCCCTGAATTGCTCTTATACCCATTCCTGGGTTTTGAATTATATTAAAACAAAACAAAAGAAAGTGGGCTTAACAAGATTAGAACTCAAGTCAATAAAGAGACCAGCGCAACGCCAAACAACACAGCCATAAGCGCCTATCGATATAAAGTCTCTTTATAGACTTTTGTTCGAACACCTTGTTAGTCCATATTTTATAAAACTCGATTCTCTATTTCAAATCTAATCTTTTATTAGACAAAATTATAGTTCATAAATACTGAGTTATTTTCCAACAGTAAACCACTGATTTAATAATTCATATTTTAGAAAGAAAAAAAAGACAAACTCACGACTTTTACAATCGTGCTTTCTAGCAAATTACACTTTATAATAATCTAATGAGTTCCATAACATCAACTTTATTTTATAAAATTTTATTTACTTATCAAAGAAGTATTCTCAACATTTTCAAACAAATTAAAATTTTTGTACAAAAGACCAAATGTATCTCTAAATCAACCATGGATATCTCAAGTGTTTCTTCGTGCGAAAACAAGTATGTTTAACATATGTCGACATGTCAAAATAACAAAAATTTATCTTTCTCTTTTCTTTAAGCATTTTGTCACAATAAAAATATTCTTTAACCATTACTCATACTTATCATACGTTTGACAAACAAGAATTTGCAAACATTCTAACATGGTCCATATGATTATTTCTCTACTTCTCAATTAGCATGGTAATAACTTGTTCACTAACTTTCTACAAGATCATTGTATATTTTGCTAGCATGAATTCTACAAATATCTCATTCAACTTATATTACTCTTTAAACTAATTTAGCATACAAGTTCTACTTAGAATGTATGAAAACACTCACCTTTATTTGGAGAATGAAACTACTAAAGAAAATGACTCCTTCTAGCTCCTACCTCCACAAGCACTTCCTTGCTCCTAGCAAGCTTCCTCTCCTAGCAATGGCTTCTCCTCCTAGCAATTCCTCCAAGCAAAAGGACTCTCACTCTCTTTCTTTTCTTTCTTTCTTTCTTTTCTTTCTTTCTTTCCTTTGATAATGTTTTTGGTGCAACAGAAAAGTATGAAACGGGGGCTCCATTTATAGGATTTTGTGAGGGTCTAAAGTTCAAAAATCCCACTCTAAAAACTCTTCAAATTTATTTTATAACTCTCCACTTTCCTAACTCCTAAAACCTCCATCTCTTCATCTCCCCACTCTCCACTAACTCAACCTCCTACCTCTTCTCCTCCCCCTCTCAAAACTGGCCTCCCCCTTGCCCAGAAAATGGTCCAAGTACATTTGTGTGTGCATGCACACATGCACAAACAAATATGAACACATTTCTATAACTCTAAATGTGTACTAACATTCGTAACTTGTTATGTATTAGTGCATACTTAACTTAATTTGTGATTTTAATAATGGGCTTGCTTCTCCTTTTACCGTGGGCCCCCATCCAATTCACACACATATTATGTTTCCAAGCCATGCATAACAGCCTACTATTCACATACCCATTCACTTTATATTCATTTCACCATTTTGTTACCAACTAATACTATTAGCCACATTAACCACATTACCAAACTTCACTTTTTCTTTAATTAATCAGATGCTACACTTTTACTTATACTTTATTATATATATATATTTCTACTACACATTATAATTTTATTTTATTTTTGAAAACTATGGGGTGTTGCACACACTCCTAAATTTATTTTGAAAATAATACGCTCAAATATGCGGACCGAAACACGTGCGTCGCAAGTAAAATATCGAAACACGAAAAATGACTTAGCAACGAAAAAATGTTAGATACAATATTAGAAAATTATTTAATAAGTTATATATTCTATGACATAATTACTACATTCGTAGGAAACACGTGCATTGCACGTACAAAAATATTTAAATAAAAATGTGAGAAACTGAATTTTCGTTTGATAAAATAGATTTAAATACATAAAATAAATAATTTAAACCCATAGAAAATATTGTACGTAGCAGTGAAAACACGTGCATCAAAAACACGTAAAAATACGGAGATCGAAATATTGTATTTGAGTTGACACAAAATAGGGTAAAATCAACATGGGAAATGCATAAATAGTTGGTAATCAAAATGCATAGTGAAAACACGTTACAAAATACACGTGCGTAACATACAAGGGTAAAATTGTCATTTCTAATTTTGCGGGGTGTTACACTTTTCCCCCTTTAGGATAGTTCCGTCCCCGGAACTCGCTAGGGTAAAGATTGTATTTTGTACACGCCAAGAAAAATATCATTATTGTACTTAGAAAACTGCAAACAACAAAAAAATAAATGTAGTATAAAAATACGCAACAAGGAAAACAAGACAAACTCTTTATTTGGAAAACAATGCAATAAAGCAAAACATAGTCGATGGGTAATTTGTAAATAGCTTTAATGGTATACGAAAATATTTATTTGAAAAATATTGAATGTTCAAAATTATTATGATAAATTTACGAAAAAAATAATTTGAAGGGAAGTATGTAATGTATCATGAATATAGGGTCAACCAACCACGCTTCCACTGTGCCACTCTGATACCCAGGGAAAATATGCTCGCATACAATCTCACATCAATGTATACGAGGAGAGCATCATGGATAGAAGTCTAACTACTTCATTCACGACTCCAACCATCCAAAAGAAAAAGGAAAAAGAAAACCTCAATGTATAGATCAACACAAAAATAAATCACTTACATTTAAATCACTATAAGCTGACACTCACGCTTCCAATATCTACTCTAGGGTGTCGTTCCTTATAAATTTGTACTACTTGTGAAGCCTGCTTTGATACTATCTGTAACGCCCTGAATTGCAAACAAAACTGAATTTGAGATTCCACAGGATCTTACTTCACTTCGTACAATTTTACAAGAAATTTAAAACTTTTTCAATAGTACATCAGAGTTAAATTACACTTTGTTTACACAGCGGAAGAGTAAAAAGATTACAATATAGAAAATAATATAACTTGTACAACTTTATCAAATAAAAGATTGATTGCATCATAATATCTTTATAGTAAAGTCCATTACTTGCATATCAAACTATGGGCACGTCAGTCACTTACAACTGACGAAAATGTTACACTCGGCTATCTTCTCTAAGCCGTACATATAACGATCTTATTACTTTAACAAACTCACAAAAGATTGAATGAATAAATAAAGTGTAGAATGTGACTACGCTAAACATCTAAGTGTATGCCATGTCTTAATGCCTAATGCACACAATTTATACTAGGATGACACTAATGCACACTTGTTCAGATTCTATGTATCCCATACTACATAGGTCCGAGGGCAAGCGCCTACGTACTCCACAATAAAGGGCTCGATCACTCGCCATGAAAACAACCCGGTAATAAAACAAGGTTTAGATCATTCCACGATTATGGGTCCCAGCACGACAGCTATTATAACGGTTCCCTCACCGTGCGAATCATCCTGCAAGTGCCCCCCTAGCCCTGGTATGCGTATATACATTAGAGACAGTAAACAATCTGCCCGACTTCGCCAAGTCCTGGATTTAAATATGAACAAAACACGTCTCCCACAGAGCAACCTCACTCTGCCAACTGGGTCTTTAGCCACGGAGATCCACTGCCGACTATATAGAGGCAACCCACTTACGTTTGCCCAGGTTTACTACATCTTCACCTAAGTACCTAATTATTTTAGTTCAAGACATGAATGTGTTATCAATCCTAGAATCAGTTTTACCTCCTACTGGATTTGTTCACAAAAGAAATACGAGATCGCCCGACGGCAATATCTCGAAATCAAGTCTCAAAATCTGTCTTTCAATATTACCGGTAACCGAGGTCTCACTAATTCCTAATCATAAACTTTCATGTACAAAAAAAACATGGGTACACCAACCCTTTAATGAACATGTCTTAAACCTAGATATTCTCATGTCTCTAACTTATCCAAAATTTGATCTATGTCTAATTTAGCATCAATAAAATTCTCTTATTCGTTCATAGTTCATTCAAGAATCAACAACAATAGTAATTTCATTTGCAAATTTAAACTCATGAAGTATTCCCATTTAATCAAATACAATCTCTTCAAGAGAAAATAATTCACAACTTAATCAATGTTTCATCTTTGCACGAATCAATGTCATCCAAGTACATTTGTGTGTGCATGCACACATGCACAAACAAATATGAACACATTTCTAAAACTCTAAATGTGTACTAATATTTGTAACTTGTTATGTATTAGTGCATACTTAACTTAATTTGTGATTTTAATAGTGGGCTTGCTTCTACTTTTACCGTGGGCCCCCATCCAATTCGCACACATATTATGTTTCCAAGCCATGCATAACAGCCCACTATTCACATACCCATTCACTTTATATTCATTTCACCATTTTATTACCACGTAATACTATTAGCCACATTAACCACATTACCAAACTTCACTTTTTCTTTAATTAATCAGATGCTACACTTTTACTTATACTTTATTATATATATATATATATATATATATATATATATATATATATATATATATATATATATACTACATATTATACTTTTTTTATAAAAAAAACTACGAGGTGTTACACACACTCCTAAATTTATTTTGAAAATAAATACGCTCAAATATGTGCATCAAAACACGTGCGTCGCACGTAAAATACCAAAATATGAAAAATAACTTTATCAACGGAAAAATGTTAAATACAATATAAGAAAATTATTTATTAATTTATATATTCTATGACGTAATTACTACGTGCGCAGGAAACACGTGCATTGCACGTACAAAAATATTTAGATCGAAAATGTGAGAAACTGAATTTCTGTTTTATAAAATAAATTTAAATACATAAAATAAATAATTTAAACCCATAGAAAATATTATACGTAGCGGTGAAAATATGTGCATAAAAAACACGTAAAAATGCAGAGATCGAAATACTGTATTTGAGTTGACACAAAATAGGGTAAAATCAACATGGAAAATCCATAAAGTCAGAAATCAAAATGCGTAGTGAAAACCCGTTACAAAATACACATGCGTAACACATAAAGAAAAAATTATCATTTCCAATTTTGTGGGGAGTTATAGGATGACTACCACCGATGTGCACGACCGGATCGTAGTTGTGGATGAAGACGGATCCACCCATCAACTTTGGTATAGCAGAGCAACCGTGGCCGGAGAGAGTCCTTCGGCAATTCGGTCTTCAACAAAATCTACCCAAAATATGTGCAAAGCTATACAACTTTGAGTTACACGCTGTGAGGGGTACTGGTCGTATGTCTAACCATGATTGGGCAGATTTCCATCGTGTTCATGTTGCAAAATGGAATGAGCGACGGTGTGAACTCGTAATTGTTGATGTTCCACCGTACGATGACTCGCAGCAAACGAAGTACTTGGAATGGTACAGATCTATCACACGTTTGTACATCTCTCCCAATACAGAACTACCTGTTGGTATTCAATTACCAATTGAGGAGAGAGAGATTGAACCACCACCCGCGTGTTCTAGTTCACAACCCAAGTTCCAACCGAATGCATCATCTATACGTACATTGGTGAGTATAATGATTAAATTTTATTGAAATTTCCTTATTTTTAAAGTAATTAAATAGTTTACAAATTCGAATGTATTTAATATATATATATATATATATATATTGTTTTATATCGATAATACATGGGACATGGCAAAAGAATGCGTGCAGGTACTCAAAAGTAATGCTGCCCAACCTATGAAGAAGTTTGCTCAGAAGATGCTCTCTTCATGTCGTAGCAATTTAGATATTTTGGGAGAGGGTGAAGCTTTGAACTGTTATTTGAATTAATTCGTACGTACACAGGGACGTAAGAATATGAGGGATAGGCTATCTGGCCCGGGGCAACAATGCCAATATCATGGTCCATCTCCACCTCAATATCATTCTCCAATGCCAATATCATGCTATCTGGCCCGAGGCGACGACCCGACTTTATTACATAGATATGACTCTACTTCCACTTCTCGCTTTAATTTATTCCCACCCTTACGCATTGCATAACCCCCACATCGAGCATATGACGAATAGAAATTTTCGGCCTTAACTAAAGTTCTAAACGTTATACCTAATTTGGTTTTAGATGTTCTTCGACTAACGGCATGGAATCAATGATTGTTCTACCCGCACAATATTATCACTGGCAGCAGAACTCTCCGTATTGTTGTTTATCTGGAAAAAATATATATTTTTAGTAAATTAATACACACATCATATATAAAACATCTTGTTAACAAACGATTGTGATATATATATAGATACGAAACAAAATATGTGAGAAAACCTCACAAACTACATCCAAAAAATACGAAACTCTGCGATTGGATTCGGCTTGTCGTGCACAAGGTAACAAAACTTGTAGAAGCGAGTTCTGATCCACGGTTTGCAAGATATGGCCGTGTCTCTCTCGCTTTCACTCTTGGAAAAGAGGAAATGCAAATCACAGACGCATATAGCAAACCATGGGTGACAACTCGCAACTACAAGTTGCTATGACTTGTGAGTGGCGAGACCGAACTACTCGTCAAATTACGGATTTCTCAAGTAGGTTCTCTATTGAAAACTCGCTCAAAACATAACAAAATTCATGAGAAACAATCGACGGTAAAAAAAAACCTAAACTTTGTGATTAGGTCGGGCTCCCCGCACACAAGGCAACACAACTTGTACAAGCAAGTTCTGGCCCACAGTTTGCAAGATACGGCCGTGTCTCGCATTTACTCATAAAATGCCAACAATGTGATACATTGACGTAGCTCGCAAACCGTGGGTCGGAACTCGCAACTACAAGTAGCGTTGGGTTGCGAGCGGTTAGCCCGACATGTTCGCAAAATTTCTTATTTTTTGGATGTCGTTTCCTAGTGAAAAGTCCCTCGATAGGAATTAAACATTAGTTGTTGTTGTTGTTGTTGTTTGATATAGGGTAGAAATTCGCACAAATGAGATCAAAAAATTCCAAAACTTTGGGAGTAGGACAGACACAACAAATGAGCCAACAAACTTTGTAGAGGTGAGTTTCGACTCACGGTTTTCAACATACGTCGATGTATCGCTTTCACTCACGAAAAATAGTCGATAGCGATACACGGCCGTATACTTCAAACCGTGAATCCAAACACACTTCTATAAGTTGCATTGGCTTGTGCATGGTGAGCCCAACATACTTGCAAAATTACATAATTTTTAGATCTCTTTGTGCGCTATTACTAACAATGAACAACAACAACTAATACTACATCTACATCGACAATAACACTATAATTACCTAATCTATAATTAGCTATGCATAATATACAAATTGTACACTCAAACATTAAATAAAAAATTTCAATCAATTAACCTAGTTAGATCTACTAAAATAGAAAAAAATTATTACCTTTCACAATGAGGGTTTTCGGAAAGGAGATTGAGGAGGCCCTTACGCGCTGCTGTAGAGAAAGGAAGGAGAATAAGATTTGGCTAATTTCTTTAGGAATAGGGTTTTAGGGTTGGGGAGATTTTGTATGGGTTAGGGTTTTTTTGTAATCGGGATCTTTAAAGGAAGAGGGCAAGAGTGTGAGAAGAGGGAGAAATTGAGTGAGAAGCAACGAGCAAGAGAAAGCTAGGGTTTTCAGATCGAGAGCGAGGGAGAGAGCTAGGGTTTGGGAAATGGGTTTCGCGAGATCCAATAGCGAGAGAGAGAGAGTTGTGAGGGAGATGGCGATCTGAGTATGTACAAGTGTTTGGAAAAACACTTGTACATACCCAAACCCTTGTTGGTAACAATAGCCTAGGTTGAATTTTTTTTTTTAAACCAACCTAGGCAAACGGCCTAAGTATAACTTTTTACAAAAAAAACTTCATGCCAAAAAAACGCCAAGTCTGAAGCATTTTTTGGCGTGAAGTACCAAAAATGCCCCTCCGCTCTTAGGGGCTCTTAGTGGGAGATCTAACGGGGCTTCGATCTGAGCCGTTGATCACGATCGGGAGCAATCCAACGGCTCAGATTGTTGTTTTCCAACCCGGTGAAAATAAACCCGTTTTCAATCGAGCATTTATATATATATATATATATATATATATATATATATATATATATATATATATATACTAGATTTGCCCGTGGCTACGTGCCTACGGCACGTCTTCAGAACGATATAGCATATAAAAAGTCTTGTAAATAGTAAATCAACAATTATATAGCTGAAGTTTGAATAGTATGACAATAATTAGTTGTAAATAAAAATCCATGTTTCCATATATATATATATATAGATAGATAGATGAATATATATATATAGAGAGAGAAAGAGATAAATAAATGAGTTGTTTTGGGGATTTGAATTTGAGTTTTGGGGAAAAACTTTTGGGGGGGAAATGTGTTTTGTGAGGTTGGATCTGGGCCTTTGATTTTTGGGGGAATTGAATGTGAGCCACTTGATAGCTTTCTTTGTGTTTTATTATATAGATATATATAGCGAGGGAAACCTCTCCCAGGTCCATCGTAGGGTATCTCGTCTCAGGTCTATCCTAAGGTATCTGCTCTCCCAGGTCCATCATGGGGTATCTGTAACTCCTTTATAATATAATTTCTCCTTGTAACATGAATGTATATAACTCCATTAATTTCATAAGCATATACAAGCCATTAATCTCATCGATTATCGTATAAAATTCTCATTTATCACCCACACGTCACACACACACATCATGCCAATTTCATATCACATTATCACATAAAATTTTCAATTTGTCACCCGCATATCACACATACACCATATTATTCATTTCATCATGTATCACATCACATTATCACATCACGTTTTTACATATCATATAGACCTCGCCATTATTTCCATCATAATGACACGTCACATGATTACGCATCGTACACACACACCATGCTTTTCATCTCATCACATTAGTCGGGTTGTAACACATCATACATACACATACATATATCCAAATCAGTATAACTCCTCAAATTTAAATCTTACAACCCCGTGTGTGTGTGTGTGTGTGTGTGTGTGTGTATATGCTTACAAGCATCAACACACTCCCATACATTATTTACTTCGTATCATACGTATGAATTTCTTTACTCAATACACTCTACACATCACATATGGAAACTTTAATTTAAAATTTTCATAGCACATCATATACATAAAATAAAAGAGATCATATTCCCCTGAGGAAACTCGAAGACCGGCTGTGAAAGCTCTCCGCTATTTTCCAAACTCGCTTTCTCTTCCTATTACTAAGTTTTAACACTAATTAGGGTTAAAGATATTCAAATCACTCATAAATAACAATTAAAATTATTCTACTCTCACAAAGGCATTTCATCAAACGCTTGGAGTGCATTATACGTATGCACACACTCATAATTTCAATAATTAGGTTTTAAGCTTATAAATTTCTCCAAACATTATTCTAAGTTGTTTCTCATAACTTACAACAATTTCTATTGCCAATCTCTAATAAATTTAAGGCATAAACTCTTTTGATTTCTAACCCAAAATCCTGAATCTTTCCAATTTTACTCGTACCATATCCAACAAAGAATTAACCACTTCTAACATGAAAAGTATCTCCTAATCTCCCTACTATCCTAATTCTCTTGCCGAAAATTGAAAACATACAACCCTATACAATTTAATGAAATAATTTCTCACCTTCCAAGAAGCCAATTTGAAAAACTAACACCGGGGGATTGAAGAGCATACTCAAATTAGCTAAAACCCTCTCAATGTTTCTAAAAATATCTTGGAATTTAATGGATAAAAAACCCGAAAATAAGAAAAAAAGATAGAAATGAGAGAAGGTCGGTTTGGGTTCTGGACGTGGGTGAGGGGAAGAAGAGGGAAGGGGTGATTTTTTTGTAATTATAAGGGAAAAGTTAATATAAACCCCTCTTTGACACGTTTATTATTCTTATGTCCTTCTAATTCTATCTTTCATAATAAATTTCAATAAAACTTGCTCCACAAAATGAATAAATAATTTAAGGAATATATATGAGATAAAATTGTATATTTATGCATAATAATAACAATAGCAATAATATCTATTAGCAATAAAAGAATTACAAACGACTATTTTAAAATTATAAAATAAAAGGGGTGTTACAGTCCATTGTCGTGTCATTGGAGATGGAAAGGCGATTGGACAGAATCAACCGTGAAGAAGAACAACGGGCCAATAATTTCTGCCCTAGCAGACCTCCCTTCTCCAGGGCCATCATGGAAGCTCCGGTCCCAGAGACCTTCAAGCCCCCCCCCCCTCTTCAAGTCTTACAATGGGGAGTCAGACCTAGATGATCATATCGAGCGTTTCAAAACTCTCATGTTGATCATATCGAGTCATAGGGAACACGGTCACGACAGAGATGATTTTCAAGCCCTTAAAGCGGAGATCGAAGCCCTCATTCAAAGAGGGCAACTGGCCAAATTTGTCAGGAAGGACAGGGTTGGTCCTCCTCCGCCTTGGGGGGCCAACAAGCGAGCTAAAAGACCAATCGAGCCCCAGGACTCTGAACCAGAGGTGATTCTCCACCTCATCCATGGAGGCCCAATGGGGGGAAGAGTCGAACTCCTCCCGAGAAGCCTTCATTCGAGAAGTTAACTCAGTACAGAACCACCCTCCACTCAAAGGCTTCAGAGTTCCGTGACATTTTCAGACAGAGACCTAGATTGCGTTTGAACACCCCATTGTGATGCGCTCGTAGTAAGTCTCCACATGGCTAACCATGAAGTACATCCGAATCCTAGTCGACAATGTCAGCTCCGTCAATATCCTCTTTTTAGAAGGCTTCTAAGGCCTTGAGCTATCTCGAGATCGTCTCAAACCTGCTGGCTACACCCTCCACGGATTCTCCGGGGTGCCAGTAACCATCGAGGGAGTCATCACTCTTGATGTAACCGCTTGCAAAACCCCACCAACCCGAATAGAGCTAATGGATTTCATGGTTGTCGATGTAAAGGCTGGGTACAACACCATCCTTAGTCGATCCGGCCTAGCTGCACTTCATGCCGTACCCTCAGCTTTCCATATGAGGATGAAATTTCCCATTGCGGTGGGGGTGGGAGTAGTTAGGGGAAGCCAAGAGGCTGCTCGGAAATTTTATATGACTTCGGTGGGGGGGGCCCGGTCCTCTCCCTCGAAACTCTAGAGCTCCCTCAATGGGGCAACCAAGCCGTCTCAGAGCCAGTAGATGAATTAGAAGAGGTTCCTTTTTCATAAGCAGACCCAACCAAGACATTCCAAGTGAGGAAAGTCCTCCCAATCCAAGTCAAAGCAAACATTGTTCAATGCATCAGGGGAAACGAAGACTTGTTCGCTTGGACCGCTACCGATATGCCTGGTATATCAGAAGAATTGCTTATGCACCGTTTCTGCATAGTGCCTGAAGCTAAACCCATCCAACAACGTTGCAAATTCGCCCCTAACCGACTGCAGGGCATTAAAGAGGAAGTGGATAAACTTCTAGTAGCCCGGTTCATCCAAGAGGTCGGCTACCCCAAGTGGCTCTCCAACGTTGTAATGGTAAAGAAGGCCAATGAAAAATGGAGAATTTGCATCGAATTCATAGACCTGAACAAGGCGTGTCCAAAGACCCTGTTTCCCTTTCCCAGTATTGACACCCTAATAGATGCCACTTTCGGTCAGAAGCTCTTAAGCTTTATGGATGCCATCTCCGGGTTCTATCAAATCAAAATATCCCCCACCCCCCGATATTCCGAAGACCTCTTTCACAATAGATCAAGGCCTTTATTGCTACCGCGTCATGCCCTACGGATTAAAGAACGCTAGAGCAACTTATCAGCGCCTCATCAATAAGGTCTTCAAGGAATAGATCAAAAGGAATATAGAAGTTTATGTGGATGATATGTTGGTGAAGAGCCTCTGCAAACAAGACCATGTGATCGACCTTCAGGGAGCGTTCGACGTCTTGCGGAAGCACAACATGAGGCTCAACCGGTCTAAGTATGCCTTTGGGGTCTCGTCCGGCAAATTCCTGGGGTTCATGGTCAGCCAGAGGGGCATAAAAGCCAACCCAAAGAAGATCCAAGCTATATTGAATATGGCTCCCCGTCCACTGTCAAGGAAGTACAACGACTCACAGGGCGTCTCGCTGCTATCGAGCGTTTTCTCTCTAAGTCAGGGGAAAAGTGTCTCCCGTTCTTCAAAGCTCTAAGAAGGGCGAAAGGCTTTGAATGGGGACAATCCCAGTAGGAATTATTCGACCAACTCAAGGCGTACCTAGTCAATCCTCCGTTCCTGAGCAAACACAAACCAGGAGAAGTCCTCTATCTGTACCTCACTACATCAGATCAAACCCTTAGTGCCGTCCTGGTAAGGGAAGAAGATAAAGTCTAGAGACCAATCTACTATGTGAGTAATGTCCTTCGGGATGCCGAACTCCGCTATTCAAAGATAGAGAAGATGGCCTACGCCTTGATCATGGCTACCCGCAATCTCCGCCCGTACTTCCAAGCCCACTCATTATTCGTCCTCACCGACCAGCCTCCCAAGCAAGTATTGCATAGGCCAGAGAGCTCGAAGCATCTTATGAAGTGGTCTATCGAATTAAGACAACACGACATAAGCTATTAGCCAAGGACTGCTATTATGGCTCAAGCCCTTGCGAAATTCATTGTGGAAAGCATTTTTCCTGTCCCATGTGAGGAAGGCAAAGAACTCCCATTCTGTAGCGTTTATGTTGATGGATCCTTATGTGCTGAAGGAAGTGGAGCGAGGGTCATCCTAGCCGGTCTGGACGACTTCATTCTTCAGTTGTCACTCCATATAAACTTCCAAGCAGCTAACAATGAAGCGGAGTATAAAGCTCTTATAGCCGATCTATTTCTAGCTCGTAAAGATGGCGCACAGCGCGTTAAGATATTCACCGACTCCCAGTTAGTGGTAAACCAAGTTTTAGGAGAGTACGAGGCCTGAGACGACCAAATAGTTAAGTACCTAGCCAAGGTCAGGGAGCTACTAGCCACCTTTCAAGAGGTGGAAGTCATCCATATCCCCCACGAAGAAAATGGGCAAGCAAATACCCTATTGAAATTTGCTTCCTCGTCCCTCCAAGGACTAGATCAAACCGTCCTGATTGAGGTCCTCCTGAGGCCCGGTATTTAAGAATAACACCTCGAGCTCATGGTAATACCTCCCTCGGTACATGGGGAGAACTGGATGAAGCCTTTGTTTGAATTCCTCAAAAAGGGAATCCTCCCCTCAGACCGTAGAGAAGCCAAGAAGGTTAGAGCAAGAGCCGAGCAATATACGCTCATTGAGGGGGTCATGTACAAGCGCTCCTACACTCCGGTGGATGGCATACCCTACTTACGGTGTTTCTTCCCTGAGGAAGTCCAGTATGCCCTCGGACAGGTCCATGAAGGGTTGAGGGCACCCATATGGGTGCCATATCTCTCATCCGAAAAATCCTAAATCATGGTTACTTCTGGCCCACGTTGTTAAGCGACGCCCAATGGCATTTTTTACAATGTGCTCCCTGTCAAAAGTTCTCATCCATTTAGAGCTCTTTTCCTTATCCAATCCGATTCCCTTTGTCATGTGGGGGATAGACTTGCTCGAGGCTTTCCCTCCGGCTCCTGGTCAGAAAAAATTCCTTGTTGTCACAATCGATTACTTCTCCAAATGGATCGAAGTCGAGCCCTTAGCGACAATCATGGAAAACAGAATCCAGCATTTTTTTGAAAGAACATTGTTTGTCGGTTCGGTATCCCCCGGATGTTAGTAACTGACAACGGCACCCAATTTACAAGTGCAGCTTTTTTGCAACTTCTGTATGGACCTCGGCATCCATCACCGATTCTCCTCGACCACCCGTAGTCCAATGGTCAGGTAGAGAACGCCAACAGAGAAATTCTCACTGGCCTCAAGAAGAGACTTGACAAATCCTCGAAAGGGATGTGGGTTGAACAGCTTTCCAATGTGCTCTGGAGCTATCGCACCACCAAGCGAACCCTGACGGGAGAATCCCCTTTCAACTTGACATCTGGCTCTGAAGCCCTCATTTCACTGGAAGTTGGCCTGCCCTCTCCTCGCTTGCTCGCCTTGAATGAAGAACAGAATTCCTACAACCCCCGAGGCAATCTTGACCTCATTGATGAGATCAGAGAAAGAGCATCCATTTGCCAACAGATCTGCCAGTGTATAGTCGAACAGTCATACAACAAGAATGTCCGCCCCACACACCTCAAAAAAGGAGATCTAGTTCTTTGAAAATTATCAATCTCATTCTCCAGCAAAAAGGGAAAGCTAACTCCGAATTGGAAGGGACCTTACAGGATCTCCAAAGTTGTCTGTCCTGGGGCATATCAACTTGAAGACTCGGGGGACAATACGGTGCCAAGAACTTGGAATGCCAAATACTTGATGAAGTACCAAGAAAGCTAGTCTCTCTGTTCTTTTATTATTGTATTCCAATAAGGCCAATGCTCATGGCACGGCCAAATCATGTAATAAAGGCTTGCAACTTAAAAGCAGCCACTTAGTTCCTTTTTTATAAAAAGACTTAGTTTATTTTTTTTGTTCAAAATGTTGTTCCAACCTAAAAAATACATGTGCGATTTCGCAACCACAAATGTTGAAACTCTTAAAACGACAAGTTCGAAGTCCAACACTTGAATCGACGCCGCTTTAGTCACTTGCAGACAAGCAAGTGCGGAGCAGATCATCATTCGAAATTGCTCCCACAACTGTTGAAACTCTTAAAACGACAAGTTCAGAGTCCTACACTTGGTTCGACGCTGCTTTAGCCACTTGCAGACAAGAAATTGCGGAGCAGCTCACTATTCGGAATTGCTCCCACAACTGTTGAAACTCTTAAACCGACAAGTTCGGAGTCCAACACTTGGTTCGACGCCACTTTAGCCACTTGCACACAAGCAAATGCGGAGTAGCTCACTATTCAGAATTGTTCCCATAATTGTTGAAAATCTTAAAACGACAAGTTCGAAGTGCAACACTTGGTTCGACGCCGCTTTAGCCACTTGCACACGAGCAAGTGTGAAGCAGCTCACCATTCGGAATTGCTCCCAAAACTATTGAAACTCTTGAAATGACCAGTTCGGAGTCCAACACTTAGTTCGACGCTTTAGCCACTAGCACATAAGCAAGAGCGAGCAGCTCACCATTCGGAATTGCTCCCACAACTGTTGAAATTTGGAAATAAAAACTCACATGCTACGAGTTTATGGAGATACGATTCACAGAAATTTTGTTTTAAAAAAACTTGGGCGAGTCTTATTCCATAAGAAGAATCCGGTTACAAATGTTTATTGAAACACAAGCCCCCACAAAATTACAAAAAAAACCCCTAACTTCTTTTGGGGAAAGGGACGCTCCTTTTAAGAGATACATGCTGCCTGTGGCTTACAGCTGGCACCGGGACACTTTTTCGTCCTTCTGAGCCCTCCGAAGAGAGCTCTAGGCCCGCGAGTCGGGTCATACCTTCGGGGCACACTATTCTTGCCGCCCCACCGAATGACACCCTGCTAGACAAACCGGCTGCTCTGCTCTAAGCATCCCCCGGGTTTCACGGGATTTCAGGAAAACGTAGTGCCAACTCATGGAATGATCTTCCCTAGGCATGTTCTTCACGAGAGCAAGAAGTGCTCCAGACATTGCTACCCTCAAGAAGTCGTTTCAACCGGTGGATTTCCATCTCTAGTTCAATTATTCTTCCTCTAAGGGAGTCGTCCCTCACTTTGAACTTCAGACGAGGCACACTTTCCGCAGAAAACTTGAGGATTGTTCTCCGGAGATAAGCCACTTCTAAGATCCTTTCGAGCACTACGTTCTTTAGCTCATCTCTCTGCATAGTGGTTGCGAGTAAAGAATGACAAAGGAGCTTGATCCTCAAAGACTCTCTAGTAATTGCTTCCCCCGAAGGACGATATTCCAACCAATAGGGGGCACCTCTTGCGAGACCTCGTCATTACGTCTCACTTCGATATCTCGCCGGGACAATACTCTTCTCAGGTGACTGAGTTCCGCCTCAGCCTTCAAGAGTCTCTCCTGAGTTTGAACAAGTCCCAGTTCGGTAAGACAGAGCTTGGTACGAATCTGGGACACCCCGCCGTCCTAAAGAACATGTGTGTGATGCACAACGACCTGCCGGCCAAAGCAAAGTAGGGTAATCACTTTAAGGGAAATCATCAAAGTTACAGGGCACACACAAAAATAAGAGCCATGCATGACATAAACATCCAAAAAAGTTTTCATTGCTAAGTAAAGATACAACAAGATGTGGCCAGTCCGCTATTAGGCATCAATACAAGAGTAGTCAAAAAAAACAAGATGACGAGGTACAAGAAGAGTCACGGGTCCACCTTGGCCGACTGGTCCACAGGAGGGTTAGGCTCGCGACTGCTCTCATCAATCGCGTCCGGAACAGCTACTATAGCGGATTGGGGGTCCGTTACGACGATCTCCTCCTCCCCTTCCGTCTCGCTACCTCCTTCTCCTCCTCACCCTCGACGGGATCGTACAGAGAATACCCCAAACAATCGAACCTGAGGACGCGCGCTCCAACATGCTTAAGCGCTCTAGCGTATGACTGCTCCATGTTCGATGCCAAGTGCTCCTCTGCTTCGGCTCTTGCTGCATTCACTACTTCCTCCTTTTCCTTAGCGGTGGTCTCCCTCTCCCTTGCAGAAAGATCTCTCTCTCGGTCCACCCTCTCCTTCTGCAAGGCGAATTTCTCGTTCACCTTATCCAGCACTGACTCCAGTAACCTGATCTGTGTCGCTTGGGTCTCTGACAAGCGCTTTGCTTCCTCCAATGTCTTGGCGGTCTTCGCCCGCTCTGACCGGTCCCTATCGCTCGCTGCCTTGAGATCTTTCTCTTGCTCTGCAAATTGCTTCAGTGGATGGCTGAAGTGGCAAGAGATCTAAAAAAAAAAAATATTCTAAGTCGCGAAGGGGAACCAAATCTATTAATTTGAAGAAAGTCAAAGATGAAAACTTCCTGCCATGTTGGCCCTGGCTATCTCCAGGACATCGTCACCCATCGACCCCGCATCCATAGTAGCTTGGTCCTTTAGAGTCGCTAAGTGGTGTACCGCCTGCATTCAGGTAGCGAAATCTCCGAGGAACCCGTCGTGTTTCATCACACGACAGTCGGGGACAAAGAGCTTCTTGTGCTCCTCGGTGGTAATTGCTTCCGCCGTCGTAGTGAGAGGAGGAACTTCCAAAGCAAGAGTGGTACCAAAAGTGAATTCCTTGACAGACGAAGCAGGAGAAACAGAAGGGGGAGACTCCAAGTTTACCATTGGCAGGGTGAGTGCCGAACCCCTAGCAGCTTTAGCAAGTAAAGGATCGGTGGTCGTCCTTTTTCTTTTCTTCCCTTCGGGTGCTTTGCTGCTTAAACCCGGACGTTTGGAAACCATCAATTTAAAGTCCATGTCCGCCGCTCATGCAAAACGAGCCAAAGAAGTTAACAAAAAGAGAAAAATAAATCTTAAAAAAATGAAGAGAAATAAAAGATGCATACTAGGGTCAATCGGACTGAGACCCCCAGTGAAGAGGACCTCCTCGGTTATATCTTTCCAACTTAGAGGAGGTCAACTCAGAAGTTTCAAAACTATCTCTTCCTCCTCCGGGCTCAAAACGGGTTCAGCCTTCGCCCATCTCGGCACCTCCTCTCTCCACATCGTGGGAATTGCCCACGACTCACTACTCCGAATAAGGAAATATTTTTCCTTCCAAAACTTGATAGAATCTGGGTTATCAATTAGCTTCACACCCCGACGTGGCGAGAGATAGTACCTATACTCCATTTTGCTCTTCTGATGGATGCTGTAGAGTCTCCTAAGAACACTAAGTTGAGACTCGACCTCCACCGCTTGACATTGCAGAACGAAACCGTTGATATGCCTCCACTTGTTCGGCATAAACTGAATCAGACTCAGAGAGTACCAATTCAGTACCTCGGTCACAAAGGGCAGAAAAGGAAGGCAAATACCAGCGCAGAATGCATCGAACGGGAAGAAGCATAGGTCAGGGGATGGCGGTGAACCGACTCTAACACCCGGGCCCGAAAGAAGAAGGCCAAACTCCCTCGGTATCATGAAGCACTCTCGAATACGAACTAAGTCCCTCTTCGACCTCGGAGTGCTCCCATGGTCTATTCTCCTAGTATAAGGGCGACATTCCGTATACCACTTTCGATAGGAGGTCGCCCGAATAATCTCGAACTCCGCCAAGGTTCATTAA
Organism: Hemerocallis citrina; assembly: GCA_017893485.1. Classification (NCBI taxonomy): domain Eukaryota; kingdom Viridiplantae; phylum Streptophyta; class Magnoliopsida; order Asparagales; family Asphodelaceae; genus Hemerocallis; species Hemerocallis citrina. The sequence continues at coordinate 164,939,714 of CM030362.1, read as the reverse complement.
GAGACATGGAAGCCTACCTAACTCCCCCGCTTCCTTCACCTTCTTTACAATTGTCTCAGCAACTACCAACCCGACCACCCTTTTCCCCTTATCCGCCTTCCTAGGAAGGATCAGTTTTCGATCCCCATCATGGTCCGAAGAGGAGGTCAACCAATGGAGGTCGAAAAAGTTTATCGAAAAATCAAACGCTTGGCTGCGACCGCTAGCAAAACCACCCAAGAGAGAGAAAAATCATTTGGAAAACAAGGAGAAAATGAGGGATTTTGAGAAAATGAAGGGAGGGGTGGAGTCTTATAGAGAGAGAGTACATCGTTTGGGATTCGAAGAATTTTGGGCCCCCAAAGCGCTGGGAAAGCCCAAAAGTCCGAACGGTCATGAATATTAAGCAACAAAACTCGAATAGGCGGGAATCTCATACAGCGTCGAAAACTATTAACCGGTCAGTGGGACACATGTCACCTAACCGAACCACCTAAGCACTTCGGTGGCAGGTTCCGAGCAAACGTGTCCCCGAACGCAAAATCACGCAAAATCATTGGCTGGTCAACGGTCAACGGGACACGTGTTGCCTTGCCGAACCACTATCAACGTTCGAAAACAGGTGCCGAGCAAACGTGTCCCCGAACTCGAATTCATCCAAAATCGTTGACTGGTCAACGGTCAACGATCAACGGGATATGTGTCGCCTCGCCGAACCATCTTTAGCGTTCGGAGACCGGTGCCGAGCAGACGTGTTCCCGAACGCAAAATCACACAAAATCCGTTAACTAATCAATGGCCAACGGTCAAAGCACACGTGTCACTCAGCCGAGCTATCCACGTTGTTCGGTGCCAAGAACCGAGCAAACTCGTCCCCAAAGCAAAAAATGGAAGAAAAAAGCTATGCCTCCTTATGCGTGCTTGATCATGACCAGCAGCTCAGATCTTGCCACATTCCCCCCACTCTCATTGGCGTATCAGTGCGAGAGCTCAATCTTGTTCGACACCTCAGATTGTGCCACATCGCTTGATCATCAGATCCTCTCATCATGACCGCCCAATCTCATCACCGTGCGATCCATCTCATGATCAACAGTCGTGATTAAATCAATGTAACTTCTTTTATTTAATTCCTTTATTTAATTATAAAATTGAATAAAATCAAAAAATGATTTAAAAATAGGAAAAAATTCAAAATAATCTGGAAAATTCACAAAAAAATAAAGAAAATTCTAAAAATAATTCTAGGTATATTACAAACTCAGGAAAGCATCGTTCCACTCCAAGCGAGCTTTAAACGTCTCCGAGAATGCCGATAAATTCTATGAGCCATTAAAAACAGGCGAACTACTTTCCAAAGCTGTGAAACTTAGTCTTCAAGAGTGGGGGGCTTGTGATATGGGTAAAATTAGAACTAAATCGAGACCATTCAAATCGGACACGAATCTTAGAGCTCTCAAGGGTACAATGGTAATTTCACCTTTAAACTGGTCGAAAAATGGGAATTGGGTCTTTTCCAAGTTCAATAACCCAAAAATGGGTCTATCTTACTGGGTCAGGGTGGCAGCCCATTATCAACAAACCCCACGACATTTAAAATGTTATTTAAATTCATGATTATATCTAGGAGACGGTTTAAACTAAATCTCTTATCATGAAGGAATTTAAACTCTACATTCAGTGGCAGAGCTAGGATTTTCATCCAACGAGAGCGAAATCACAAGAACTAAACGAAGAAGAAGCGAGCAGCAGAAGAAGAGGGAGCGGGTCGGGTGGTGTGAGAAGCGATTGTATGGGCCTTTACTTGTGAGCCACGCTCGGGGGGGGGGGGGGGGGGGGGGGGGGGGGGGGGGGGAGGGCGCTGTATGGACTTCCATTTAAAAAAAACACAAAAAAACAAAAAAACAAAAAAACTACACCTATACAAAGGGTCTGCCCAAACTTAAGGGGAGCGACCGCTCACCCTGGCTTGGGTGTCGCTCCGCCCCTGTCTATATCTTATCCAAAAACACCTGGAAGTAGAGATAAATGATTATCTCGAAACTGTTTGCGACTATAAATACCCCTCTACCCCCACCATAAAAAAAGTAATCAGTATTTTCTCCACAAAAATTCTTTCATAATCTTCTTGATTACTGACTTGAGCGTCGGAGGGTTCGCCGCCGGGAACAATCCCGGATGTTTCGAACTTTTTGCAGGTCAGCGGCAGCGTCAAGCAACGGTTTACACCGGTAAGAAGTCAGCAGGTTTGCTTTTATTATTTCTAGAAGAATCTACAAATCATCTGTTTGCTCTCACACCGAAGTTAGCAGCAACACTCGTGTTCCTACTCATATATCTTCTTGCTAATGCTTCATCATTGAGAGCCCATGATGAATCACGCGGCATTGCTTCTGATCTGAGCAAGAGGGTGAGAGGTTTCCTAACGAGATACAATGGTGATTGGTGTGCTGGAAAAGCCATGTAAATGGATGACATCCAAATGAAGTTCGGTTGCGAAGCCAAGATCGGCAATTGGCAATACCGCCTGTATAACTTCTGGATACTGCACAAAGAAGAAGGTGATTTTTTCCAAGAAGTGCACTAAAGCTCGAGGGGAGATTATCAAGAATCATTTCCCTAAGTGCTTCATCAAGTGCAGTAAATGTATTCCTATAGGGTGATTCTTTCCTGTTGATAGCCCATAGTTATCATTCAGTTTAATATCCTTTCTAATCGTCGTCTCTGTTAGTGCATTTGAATAAAAAGTTAATTTTCCTGATAAATTCACAGTAGCATGGAGAGGAGACTGCTAGGTACGATGAAGAAACATGTAGTTAGTTTAACTGTTTACTTTAACTTTTTAACTTTTCAGTTTGCAATTTGCTCAAAGTTTGGATCTTATATGATTTTTTGAATACAAAGGAAGCAATTCCAATTTGTCCCTTAATATACGCAGAAAATTAATCTTAGCTTTACATTAACTAGACATAATCTCAGTAGGATTCGTCTTTTTTATGTAAGAGTGATGCGTTGAGTTGCATGCTCTCATATATAGCTTATTTGTTGTGCAAGTAAGCTAGCTGGTTGTCATATATGGACATTATTTCTTAGCTAGTCATTTTACCGATTCATATTTGACAGTTGGAAACTTCAAATCTTCATAAATTTTTTTCTTTTGGGTGTGCATCAAAGTTATCTCGGTCGATCACACTGCACAGTAGCCATCGCCCTTCAAATAATTTGACATTTTACACTAAAATGCATGATATGAGAATTGGAAAAAGGCTTCTTTCTGTTTGTAAGCTTTATATTTGGAGAAACTGGTTTCAGTATTATGACTGCTAATTAGTTAACGACTTGTGTTTTCTGAGTTGGAATAAGAGAACATTCAAGAATGATTTCATTAGTTATAGAAAAGTATACTTTCCTAATTAGCTTAAGGAGCCTGTCATTGGGTCCAAAGATATATATAGAAGACCACATCAAGAGTGTATTATATGAATACAGTCCATATCCACTCTGGCAACAACTGCAAAATGTAGTTAGCAATTGATGAATGAGTAATGAGTTGGTTAATTGATTGTTATTGGGGACACTTTCCCTCTTCTCACCCAAAAGGCAGTTGCATTACGGTCCTCTTAATTCGTCGAGCATTGCATTATATAGTAATTACCTATAGTCGAGTAAAGTTTAGTATTGTGAATGAGTTTTTTTGACATATTTTTTAGGGAAAAACTCTCATCAATGAGTTTCAGATAGGTCTTGCAGATCTAGCTTTTCCTCTCTTTTTCTCAGCTAATTTACTTGACGTTTGCTTTTTTACTTTTAGTATTGTTACTCTTTGTTTGACATTTTTTGTGTGTTGAATTTGTATTTTCTGTTTCTTTTTTTTTTATTTGTTGGTACCTTCTTTTCCTCATTTTTTCGTCTCATATGATTAATTTTAACTGTTTTTTTTTTTTTTTGTTTCTTGTTAATATTCTTCTTTCTTCTTAATTGGAGGGAACATTGTATTCATTAGTCATTACTGGGTATGTTCTTGGGTATGTTCTTGGGTATGACTGTATGAGAAGGAAAGACACGAGGAAACAGAGCCAACGTTTTGGGCTCACATGCCAAATTGTTTTTCACATGAGTTCATACTGTATAATTTTAGGGTATTTCTAATTGAACAATGAAGATTATACTTTTTGGTACTGCAAGAAATAAATTTATAAAACCTGGAAATAATTAATAAGTATCGGGTCACATGTACTTATATTTGGTGGTACAAGTTTTGTAATTTAAGCATTTCCACTTTTTTTTAAATTTTTTTTTTATGCGTTATAATTTAGGCTGGTTACTCAAAATTTTGGTTCATAACTAGGGTTTATGGCGAAATAAATTTGATAATGGAAATGAAGTACATATTAAGAGTGGTAGTTTGAACAGCTCTGCTTTCTTGGCACATACATAACCAATTTCTTATTTATGTTGGAAAGAAAATGAACCTCTATTGATGTTGAAAGATTGAGGAAACCAAAAGGAAAGGGATATAATTATCGAAAAAGAGGGAAATATGTCCTCTGTACCTCAGTTTGTAAGATTTCATATAAACTCGTGATCGTGAAACTTTAACTAAGTCTCTTTTAATGAATTTTGTCAAATTTTCCGGCAATCGTAATGTGGCAGTTGTTTCGAAATGTCTCGCTGTTCATCCCAAAACTAAGAGGAAGGTACATTTTTGTATTGTCGACATGAAATCCAACAGGGTCGGTCCTGACATTTTGATGGCTTTGGGCTAATAAAAGATTATGAGACCCTTTATTTTTTATAATTGAATATATATTAATATATAAAAATAATTTACATGTCCAAAGTTACTATAAAAATATACTCATATATAAATACTTAAATGGTATGAAAGCTTAAAAATAGTTTCAAAATTTTTTTTAAAAAATTCACATAAATATTATAATAAATGTCCATAAATATGTCTACCAGTTCCAAAGTATCTTGACAGCTTCAAAATATTTTCAACTACAAAATGTGCACATGAAAAATGTCTAGATTTACCATCCAATGGAAATTTCAAAACAAATTCTCGTATGGGGCCTCTTTCCACTAATAAATTTTTTGTTTTGTTATCAAGATTATCACAACCTCTTGGATTATAAATATCCTAAGGAAGAGTTGGCTGCACTTCGTTTCAATCATGTACATCAACAAAATTTTGTTCATTTTTATCATATTCATTTTTATTCACTTCATTTTTTATCATGGTGATTTTCAATCACATCTTCTACTTGACTTGACTATTGTGAAGTGAAAAATTCATCTAATACTCCATTTTTTGATAAAATTAATTGTTCTATTTTTTATTTTTTATTTTTTTGTTTATCTTTTTTCATATCCAAGGTCTTACTTTCTAGGCAACGTGACAAATAAAAGTTTCGACACAATGATATAAAATAAGAGAAGTTAAATACATCTGAGAAAAGTGGATCACGGAGGTTATTGGAGCAATATAAATGGCTGTCCAGTGATAAAACAGAGAAAAAATTGTGAAATTTTCTCCAAATTTGACTAGATTCTTTCCTGGATGAAGATGGGTAGATTTAAATTGGAAAAAAATTAAAATGAAATGTTGAATATGAAAAATAATAATGATGTCATATAAACTATAATTAAATTCTTTATAATTTTAATTTATGCTTACTAGGAATCATATTTATTTATCATCATTACAAACCTAAAATCTTAAATACAACTATTGCCGGAGAGTTGAACTCTTGGATGATCTTTGGAAATTTTATTTTTAAAATTTAAACTAAAGTATTTTTTTGTTGAAAAGTTATCAAAAAAAGGGTCATGTGAGGCCCCAAAATTTGAGGGCCTGAGGCGGTTGCCCCTTGGGTTCTGCCCCAGGGCCGACCCTGAAGTACAATTATGTATACAAGGAATACCTCGAATAAATGCATGAATTTTGGTATTTACTAAAAGATTAAGAGTATTTAATGGCTATCTACCAATGTACTACGACATGTTTTTTTCTTTTTTGGATATTAGGTTGTAAATTGAATATGAAATACGTTCCATATTTAGTATTGGTATTAGTAGAAGTAGGTACTGGTAGGGTTTTTAACCTGGATAACCCTAACAAATATGATAGTACCCCTCATAAATGTGTATTTTCGTGTATACCCCTAACAATTTAGACTTTATTTCATATTTATCCCTATATTAGATATCACTAAATTAACGATAATTTAACCCATACGAGATAAATATAAATCAAATTAAAATATAAAATTAGACAATCAAATGAAAAACGATTTAAGAGTTTTAAGGAAATAAATAAAGAATCTTACAATCTATCAATAAAAAAATAAAAGTGATGGCAAATTTGGAGAAGTAACGTGAGAAAAAATATGTAACTCCCAAAGATACACTATTAGTTTGTCAAAAAAAAATTTTAAAGGAAGAAATTTTGAAAAGAGTTAATGGTAGAGAGAGAATATTTCAGCTGGATTAACAATTGTTTGGACATAGAAAGGGGAAGAAGATAATGTTTGAATGGTAGAGAAGAGAATATTTCAGACACTTTTCATCATTTCCATTAAAAAACTGAAAATTCTCCATCATTTTGCATTTTTTTAACTAGAGGGCTAATTAAGAAATGTGACACATATTGTTAGAGATAAATATAAAAATACATATTTATAAGGGATATACATGATATTCACGTATTTGTTAGGAACACATGTGATGTGGCTAAAATTGGGGTTCAATCAGGACCGCCCAAATCAGGCACGAATCTTGACGCCCGGGGGTAAAATGGTAATTCCACGTGCAAACGGGTCCAAAGCGAGTACTGGGTCTCCTTTGCAAAGAACCCTTAACCCGCGAACGGACCCGCCTTAGCCGGGTACGGGTTCCGACCCGATACAAACCCGGCCCAACAAGAGGGAATCAAGCTCATTGATTTGACCAAATCAAAGGGCTTGATTGACAGTTACCCTCTCACCTGGGGATTAGGGGTTAGTTTCCTAAACTAATTGGGAGGATTTTACTCCTAACGGTTGGGCAGGAAATCAGGCCCCTAACTTCACTCCTATGGCGACTATAAATATGACCCCTCTACCACCATGACCAGGTTAATCACTTTTTCACCACTTTTAAGCTCTTTCTTAATCTCTTCTGATTACTGACAAGAGCGTCGGAGGGTGCGTCGCCGGAATCAACCCCGGTGTTTCGCACTTCCTTGTAGGTCGCGGCAGGAGCAAGAAGGCTGAGTCAACTGTTCAGGTTTTTCTGGGATTCACAAATTCTATCTGTTTACCCCCACACCGAAATCAGCGGTAACAGATTGGCGCCGTCTGTGGGAAAAACCACACGAACAGCCACAGCCCCTTCTCCGTCGTCCTCTGCAGCCATGCCTCCGAAGAAGGTCAGATCTAGAGGGTCGAACCGTGTGGCCAATCCCACCGACCCTACGGAGGAAGCCCCTGTCAACCCTATTCCACAGTCCGATTTTCCTCTACCGGCCCAGCAGGTCCCACCTCCTCATCCCAAGCAGCAACCCAACAATGGCCCTTCCGGTCATAACGGCCGGAAGCAGAAGCAGCCCCTCCATTAGGACCATGTTTCGGTCCATAATGGGTCCTCGGACTCGATGGCTTCTCATCATCCCGACCTCCGCAACACGCTCCTGAACCGCCAGAAGGACGACGACCTCCGCACCCACCTTGACGAGAGGCGGGCCCGAGAGGGAGCCTCCCGCCAGCGTCAGGGTGAGCGGTCCCCTCGTCGCCGAGACGGTAGGAGGTCCCCGGACCGCAAGGGCCGGGCAATGTCTCCCGAACGCAGGAGGAGGAGACCGCATTCCCCCGCGGATCGGCACCCTCGGAGGAACAATGAATCACCGATCACTCGTGCCGAGTTCCTGCAATTTCAGGACACCGTTCTGCAGGCTCTCAACCTTCGGCAGAACGTCCAAAATGCTCAGAAGGCTCCAACGCCCCCGAGGGACCCCAGTCCTCGTCGCCGAACCCGAAGTCCTTCCCCGGCTCCCAGCTGCCAGCAGCAGCAATACAGTCCTCGCCGATCCCAGGACTACCGGCGCCGCAGTCCGCGCTCCCCTTCCTATGAAGAGGAGTCCGGGGGGTCATATGATTACCAGCGGAGGGACGACGCCCTTATCCGCCATCTCCATGAGGTGGAAAGGCGTATTGGCCGCATGGACAGAGAGGAGGAGTCCCGAGCAGGAACCGTCCGTCCCAGCCGACCCCTTTCTCTCGGTCGATTATGGAGGCCCACATATCGAGGGGTTTCAAACCTCCGCAGTTTGAAATGTACTCAGGGGAATCCGACCCAGTCGATCACGTCGAAAGCTTCAAGACCCTGATGCTGATCCATCAAGCTTCCGACGCTGTGCTATGCAGGACCTTCCCAGCCACCCTCAGGGGGTCGGCTCGGGAATGGTATTCCAGGCTCGCCCCCTCATCCATCTTCTCATTCGAGCAGTTTGAGACGCTGTTCATAACTCACTTCGTGAGTAGCAGGCGAGCCGAGAAGACAAGTCTCTCCCTGCTGAACCAGCGGCAGGAAAGGGAAGAGAAGCTGCGGGACTATGTGAAGAGATTCACCGCAGAGGTCAGGTCTATCGCCTCCTTAGACCAGTCCGTGGCGACCGTGGCGTTCCAGTCGAACGTCCTCAATGCCAACCTCCGATCGTCCTTAGCCAAGAAGCCCCCGCATGACTTTGCCGACCTCCTCCTGAGGTGCCAGAAGTACATCCGAGCAGAGGAGGCTGAAGCCCTTCCGAGCTTCGGAGGGCCCTCCGCAGGGTCGAAGAGGAAGGCGACGGGGGAAGAGGGGTCCAAGAAAGCTCAGAAGGACAATGGCGGTCAGCGTCGCCCTCCCCCCAGGTTCGAGAAGTTCACTCCCCTCACCACTAATGTCTCTACCATCCTAATGGAAGTGGAGAAGGAGGGGGTCATCCCTCCAGCTCCGAGGATGCACACCCCGGCAAAGAGGAGGAACAAAGACAAATGGTGTCGTTACCATCGGGACCACGGCCACGACACGAACGACTGCCGGGCTTTGAGAGATGAGATTAAAGCCCTCATCCGGAGGGGGCAGTTGGCCAAATTCGTGAAGGCTAACGATCGGGCGGACCGCAATTCTCCTCCGCCTCGGGGGGCTAACAAGCGTTCCGAGCGACGCGAAGAGACACCCGAGTTCGAGGAGGAAAGGATTCTGCACCTAATCCACGGAGGCCCCATGGGGGGCTCCTCTAATTCCTCCCGGAAGGCCTTCGTCCGAGAGGTCAACTCGGTTCATAGTGCTCCTCCCCCCAAAGGTCTCGGCGTCCCTGTGTCTTTCTCCGACGCAGACCTCAAAGGGGTCCGAACCCCACACTGTGATGCCCTCGTCATCGACCTCCGCATGGCCAACTTCAAGGTGCAGAGGATTTTAGTAGACAATGGGAGTTCGGTCAATATTCTCTTCCTCTCGGCCTTCCGAGGCCTTCAGCTGTCCCGAGACCGTCTCAAGCCGGCCGGTTACACACTCCACGGGTTCACGGGGGTCCCGGTAACCGTCGAAGGGGTGATAACCCTAGACGTTACCGCGGGAAGCACCCCTACTACCCGGACCGAGCCGATGGACTTCATGGTCGTCGACGTCCCGGCAGCGTATAATGTCATTCTAGGCCGACCCGGTCTAGCCGCCTTGGAAGCTGTCCCCTCGGCGTACCATTTGAAAATGAAGTTCCCCACTCGGTCGGGAGTAGGGGAAGTCAGGGGAAGCCAAGAAACAGCCCAGAAGTGCTACATGACTTCCACCGGGGGACCAGTGCTCTCGCTCGAAACACTAGAAATCCCCGAGCCGAAAGCTCGGCCAACGTCCGAGCCGGCGGACGAGTTAGAAGAAGTGCTCTTCTCGGACGAGGATCCGAGCCGGAAGTTCCTCATCAGCAAATCCTTACCGACCGCACTGTGCTCGGACCTGATTAAATGCATCCGAGATAACCATGACTTGTTTGCATGGTCTGCCGCGGACATGCCCGGCATTTTCGAGGAGCTGCTCGTCCATCACCTAAGTGTCGAACCGGGGTGCAAACCGGTCCAACAGAAAAGGCGAAAGTTCGCTCCCATGCAACAGCAGGCCATCAAGGAAGAGGTGGATAAACTGCTGAAGGCCAAGTTCATACAGGAGGTAAATTACCCCGAGTGGCTGTCGAATGTTGTAATGGTCAAGAAGTCTAATGGCTCATGGAGGAAATGCATTGACTTCACCGACCTGAACAAGGCGTGTCCGAAGGACCCATTCCCTCTCCCGAACATCGACACCCTTATTGACACCACCTCGGGCCATGAGCTCCTCAGCTTCATGGACGCCTTCTCAGGGTACAATCAAATCCAAATGTTCCCTCCGGACATTCCGAAGACCTCCTTCGTCTCCGACCAAGGCCTCTACTGCTACCGGGTCATGCCGTTCGGCTTGAAGAACGCGGGCGCCACCTACCAGCGCCTCGTCAACAAGGTCTTCCAGAGCCAGATCGGCCGAAACATGGAGGTGTACGTTGACGACATGCTCGTCAAAAGCGTCCGAGGCACCGATCATGTAGCCGACCTCCAAGAGGCCTTCGGCGTGTTGAGAAGGCACAGCATACGGCTGAACCCGAACAAGTGTGCGTTCGGGGTCTCCTCGGGAAAATTCCTCGGCTTCATGGTAAGCCAACGAGGAATCGAAGCTAACCCCGAGAAGATTAAGGCCATATTAGACACGGCCCCGCCTCGGAACATCAAGGAGGTGCAGAAGCTCACCGGTCGGCTCGCTGCTATCGGTCGGTTCCTCTCGAAGTCGGGGGAAAAGTGCCTCCCCTTCTTCAAAACACTCAGGGGGGCTAAGGGTTTTGAATGGGGCTAGCCACAACAGGAGTCGTTCGACCAACTGAAGGCATACTTGGTGAACCCCCCTCTGCTCAGCAAACCGGTCCCGGGCGAGACACTCTTCGTCTACTTGGCTGCTTCCGAGCAGACCCTAAGTGCTGCCCTGGTAAGAGAGGAGGACCGGTCCCAAAGGCCCATCTACTATGTGAGCAAGGTGCTTCGGGACGCCGAGCTCCGCTATCCGAAGATTGAGAAAATGGCCTACGCCCTAGTCACAGCAGCGAGGAAGCTTCGGCCATACTTTCAGTCCCACTCGATCGTCGTCCTCACCGACCAACCCCTAAAGCAGATCCTCTACAAGCCTGAGACCTCGGGCCGGCTGATGAAGTGGTCCATAGAGCTGAGCCAGCATGACATCACTTACCAGCCTCGGACAGCAATTAAGGCACAGGCGCTCGCCGACTTCATCGTGGAGTCCACTATCCCTGAGGTCGAACACATTCCGAATGGACCCCCCATTTGGACAGTCTTCGTGGACGGATCCTCTTGTAATGAAGGAAGCGGCGCTGGCATCATTCTGAACGGCCCTGACAACATCGTCCTCCAGTACGCGATCCGTATGAACTTCAAGGCCTCGAACAACGAGGCGGAGTACGAAGCACTCATCGCTGGTCTCGGACTTGCACGAAGTGCTGGGGCGCAGTGCCTCCGAATCCACAGCGATTCCCAGCTCGTCGTGAACCAAGTCTTGGGCGAGTACGAGGCTCGAGACGAGCGGATGGCGAAGTACCTTGCTAGGGTTCGGGACCTCATGGGCCGGTTCGAGGAGGCGCTCATCCAGCGGGTCCCTCGGGAAGAGAACTCACAGGCCGATGCCCTCTCCAAATTGGCTTCGTCCTCACTTCAAGGTCTCGAACAGATCGTACTGATCGAAGTCCTCTCTAAGCCGAGCATCGAAGACGAGACACCTGGCTCGGCGGAATTGTTGCCGGTCATGTTACAAGATAATTGGATGAAGCCTTTAGTGGAATTCCTAAGGGACGGGCTCTTGCCCGAAGACCCCAAAGAGGCTCGCCGAGTCAGAACCTGGGCCGAGCGGTATGTCTTGATCGAGGGCATCTTATACAAACGCTCTTTCTCTCAAATAGACGGCCGATCATACCTAAGGTGCCTCTCTCCGGACCAGGCCGAATATGCCCTACAAGAGCTCCACGAAGGCATCGGAGGGGCACACTCAGGATTTAGGTCCTTGGCTCGAAAAGCTTTGAACTATGGGTACTTCTGGCCGACCCTCCTTCAAGATGCCGAGCGGCACGTTCGGCAATGTAACTCTTGTCAGAGACACTCCAGCATCCGTCGCCTTCCTCAGGCCAATCTCGCCTCCCTATCAAGTCCCATCCCATTTGCAATGTGGGGGATGGATTTACTAGGCCCTTTCCCTCCAGCTCCGGGTCAGTTCAAGTTCTTGGTCGTAGCCATTGACTACTTCTCTAAGTGGGTCGAGGCCGAGCCCCTCGCCACTATAACCGAGAACAAGGTGGTACAGTTCTTCTGGAAGAGCATCATCTGTAGGTCCGGCGTCCCCCGTGTCCTCGTGACGGACAACAGGACTCAGTTCACTGGCGCAGCATTCCGAGCTCTATGCGACGACCTCGCTATCCAGCAGCGCTTCTCGTCCGTCTCCCACCCTCAGTCGAACGGACAAGTAGAAAATGCAAATCGGCAGATCCTCGCAGGCATCAAGAAAAGGCTGGACAAAAGTTCCAAGGGCTTATGGGTCGACCAACTCCCCAACGTCCTATGGAACTACCGCACGAGCAAGCGGACCCCCACAGGCGAGTCCCCTTTCAACCTCACCTATGGGTCCGAAGCCGTGATACCTCTCAAGGTCGGAATACCTTCCCCTCGGCTCACAGCCTATGACGAAGCACAGAATGCCAGAGACCTCAGAGCAGACTTGGACCTGATAGATGAACTGAGGGAAAGAGCGGCGATTCGGCAGCAGAGTTACCGAAGGAGGGTTGAACTGGCGTACAACAAAAAGGTCCGACCTGCCAACCTTAAGCAAGGAGATTTGGTCTTGAGAAAGCTAGCCATATCCTTCCCCAGTCAGAAGAGCAAGCTGGCTCCGAACTGGGAAGGGCCGTACAGGATCACGAGGGTAGTTCGGCCCGGAACATATCGCCTTGAGGACCTAGAGGGCAGAGAGCTTCCGAGGACCTGGAATGCCGACCACCTCCTAAAATACCAAGAAAGCGCTCCGGCGCCACTCTAAGTATCATAGGATATCGAGCCATTCCAGTCCTCCGACTTGTAACCTATTTTCATAAATTGTACTATGTAAAACGGTTCGCCGTCGATTATTAATAAAGAAAGCTCTTTCGTATTTGTGAATTCGCATGCTTCTTTCCGCTCTTCTCATCTGCTTTTTAAATTGTGATTTCAACCAATGGTTCGGAGTCCACGTTCGGCTCGATCTCACCTCCTCGGCTCGTCCCCGGACGGACCAAGGGTAGACCGTCATTCGGAACTGCTCCCACAGCCGTTGAACAAATTCACCGATGGTTCGGAGTCCAACACTTGGTTCGATCCGACTTCGCAAGCTCGCTCTTAAGCGAGCTAGAAGTTGGTCGCCATTCGGAATTGCTCCCACGACCGTTGAACAAACTCACCGATGGTTCGGAGTCCAACACTTGGTTCGATCCGACTTCGCAAGCTAGCTCTTAGGCGAGCTAGAAGTTGGTCGCCGTTCGGAATTGCTCCCACAGCCGTTGAACAAACTCACCGATGGTTCGGAGTCCAACACTTGGTTCGATCCGACTTCGCAAGCTAGCTCTTAAGCAAGCTAGAAGTTGGTCGCCATTCGGAATTGCTCCCACAGCCGTTGAACAAACTCACCGATGGTTCGGAGTCCAACACTTGGTTCGATCCGACTTCGCAAGCTCGCTCTTAAGCGAGCTAGAAGTTGGTCGCCATTCGGAATTGCTCCCACACCCCTTGAATTAACGATGATTCAGACTCCAACACTTGGTTGCCGAGCGTTCTTGCCACCGACCGTATTACGGGCTTGAGTTCGGCAGTCAAGATCAATCAAGAAATCAACAAGTCTCAAGCCTCGGCACTAGCTGCCGAGCATTCTTGACACCGACCGTATTACGGACGTGAGTTCGGCACCCGCTCCGAGCACTCTTGCCACCGACCGTCTTACGGGCTTGAGTTCGGCAGTCAAGACCACCAAAAAGTCAACAAGTCTTAAGCCTCGGCACTAGCTGCCGAACGTTCTTGACACCGGCCATATTATGGGCTCATGTTCGGCACCAGAGCTCTACCAAAAAACGTCAAGTCTCAAACCTCGGTTCCGCAACTCCACGACTAGAGCAAAAATTGGACAACTACAATACGGCGACAATTAAATCGACTCCAATTTTATTAAAAGCAATCCTTACATACATCAAGATTACAAGGTGCTAAAGATTACAAGATGCTGAAAAGCAAAAATTACAAGACACTGAACACGGAGCCATCAACGCCTCCGAGGCGCAGGGATGCTCCTCTTCAAGGACACTTGAGGTCGGCGACGTTTGCCTCCGGAACCCGATCCCAGGCCAGCAAGTTGGAACGTGTCCTCGGTACTGCTTCTGGCAGCCACACCGACGGATGCGCCGCTCGACGAAATGGCCACGGAACTTTGCACATCCCCCGGGCTTGGATGGCCGAGGGGCGGACGGGTCACCATCTCGTAAAATGTAATGCCACGGTCACTCTCCGCACGAGTACATGAAGTGCTCCTGACATTGATTGGCCTCGAACGTGGTTTGAGCCGAGCTACCTCCGCCTCTAGTTCTGAGATCCGGCCTCGCAACGAGTCGTCTCCGACGTCGACCTCGAAGCGAGGCGGCATTGCGGAACTCCGGGCATCGGAGCGACTCGCGACGAGGCGCCGAAGGTGGGTAACCTCGATGCCCCTATCCACCGTGGCCCTCTTCAACACATCGACCTCGGCGGTAAGCTCATCCCGCTCGGTAGTCAGCTTGGCCACCATCGAGGCTAGCGCTTCCCCCTCAGTCCGAAGCTCCGTCTCCACGGTTCGTAGATGTTGGATCTCCGAGAGTAGGCCATCCCTCTCCGCCGTCACCTTTGACAAAGTATGGCGAAAGCACTTGGTCCGAAGCCCGTTGGTAAAGGCGACCGGCGAACCATATTCCCCTCCTGAGGTAGTCATCTCGGCAATCCTGCCCTCTAGGCGCTGGATATCGAGATCTCGATGACCAAGTATGAGCTGAAGCTGGTTCCGCTCTTCCTCGGCTCGGCGCAATCCGAGCTCAACTTCGAAAAGCCGCTCTCGGCACTTTGCCAAGCACAGCCTCGTCTCCCCCAAGCCAACCTCGGTCCTGATCTTACCACCCGAGCGAGGGCGCTCAACGTCCCGAGTTACCACCGTGAGCTGAAAAGAAATGCAAACAAGCAACAAAAATTCGTCTAAGTCCCAGACCTCGGGGGTTCTTTCGAACAAATGCTCGAGCGTTCAACAGTCAACAGACAAAGACACGAAATCGAGCCTAAAAAGTTGTGTTTTTCATTCATTTCAAAAAAGTAGCGGTGGCCAGTCCGCTATTAGGCATTACACGTCAAAAACAAAAAAAAACAAACGGAGTCAGGGCACGACCTCTTTCCCGGGGCGGCGAGATGGGGTCGGGGACGACACTTCCGAAGGGGCCACCGTCGCCAATGGGGTGACCACCGACCCCTGAACTCCGACGGGGGGATCGGCCACAGGCTCGTCGTCGCCCCTCTCCTCTTCTTCTTCTTCACCCTCTGATTCGGGGTCGAAGCCTTCAACATGCCCCGGGAACAACCTCCAACCCGAGCAGTCCACGGTGGGGTAGGCCTCCGTCACGCGGGCGAGAGCATCGGCGAAGGCCTTGGCCATATTCTGGGTGAGGAAACCTTGCGCCTTCTCCAAGGTCGCATCCTCCGCCTGCTTCACCGCCGTCGCTTTGGCCTCGGCCGCCTCCGCCAACTGCCTGGCCGACTCCTCCTTTTGCTGAAGAAGTTGGCCCTCCAGCGTCGCGACCCTGTCCTCGAGGTAGGCAACCCTCGCCGACTTCGCCTCGAAATTCAACTCGAGCTTGTCGAGCTCGTTCCTAATCCGGGCCTTCTCCTTCCGAGCTTGGTCGGACTCCTTCTTCATCTCCTTCTCCTGGGCCGCCAGCCTCTCGGTAAGGTGCCCAAAATGGACGACGATCTGCAATTAGAAGTCAAGGAAGTCATAAAAATTTCAACTTAAGAAGGTCGGCATAAAAAAGGGGGGAGATAGATCCAACGCTCACCGACACCGCCGAGCGCGCTATCTCGATAACGTCGTCTCCCTCCCGTCCGGTCTCCATGGCAGCCCGATCCTTCGGCGTGGCGAGGTGCTTGACGGCCTCCATGCTTGCCAAAGAATTGCCGAGGAACCCGTCATGCTTCCGAACTTGCCAGTCCGAGACGTGGATCCTTTTGTGAGCCTCGGTCAGGAGCTCCTCGGCCACTCTCGTCAGTGGCGGCGTCGCCATATTGAGGGCCGCGGCGATGGGAAATTCGCCGACCCTGGTCGACGTCGAAGCTACCCCGCCCTCAGGAGCCGGGCTCTCCAGGATCTCCACCTCCTCCGTCACCTCGGTAACCTTCGGAGCCTTAGCCGGCGGCAGCTTGGAGACCACTCTCTTCCTCTTCTTCGGTGCCTTGTTGGCGAGGCCTGCCCTCAGCGCCAACACCGTCTGATAGTCCATCGACTCTGCACCATAAGACAAGTTGATTAGTTCGGAACAAGTCGTCAAAAATGAAGCGCAAAAAGTAGAACAACGACAATGGATAAAGAAAGCCGCGTACTGGGGTCGGCATGAACGAGCCCTCCCTTAAACAGGACGTCCTCGGTCAGCTCTTTCCAGTCAAGCTTCGGCCGACCCAGGAGTACCCGTACAGCATCCTCCTCTTCGGGCCGAAGTCTCGGCGGCGCCTTCACCTTCTTCGGCACGCCTTCCACCCAACTAACAGGGATGGGCCAGGCCTCCGCGCTACGCACCAGAAGAAACTTCTCGCGCCAGTACTTGATGGAATCGGGGCACACGACGAGCCTGCCACCGTGCCTCGGAGTCAAATAGTACCGGTACGCCGACCTGTTTCCCTGATGTAGCTGATAGATGGTCCGAAGCACGTTCAGCTCCGGCTGAATCCCAGCAGCTTGGCAGTGAAGTACGAAGCCATTTATTACTCTCCATGCGTTCGGCATAAGCTGGATGGGGCTGACCCCGAGCCAGCTTAACACAGCGACCGCGAACGGATGGAGAGGCAGCCGAGCCCCGGCGATAAAGGCGTCGACCGGCCAGCAACACACGGTCACCGGCATCGGCAAGTTGGCCCTAACCCCGGGACCCGGCAACATAAGCTCGTACTCCTCCGGGATCTGAAAACAGTTCCGGATCACTCCCAAGTCCTCTTCGCTGAGGATCGACACTGTCTCGTCGGCCTCTGTCATCTCCCTCGCCGCATTCTCCTCGAATGACCGGGCCCTCCCGTACACAATGCGTTCAGCGTCCTCCTCCGGAAGTTCCCGAACCCTGTGAAGCCCAGTCAGCGGCCCCGGTAATCTACCGAACTCCCCCATGCGCTTCGGTTCCACCACAACAGAATCTTGGCCGAACACCTTCGTGCTTTCGTGAGGACGGCTAGAGGTCGGAGCTTCGGTAGCTTCAAGGGAGGGCTCAGACGAAGAAGAGGATACGGAGACAGACATGTTTAGAAACTAAAATATAAATTACCTTGAAAGGAGATGTCGTCGGAAAGCTCGCCGGAAAAAGATCAGCGATCACCTGGAGCTCTAGCAAGAACAAACCAAAACACCAGAGCGGAGAGTTGAAAAGTGAAAAATGAAGAGGGGGTGAGGGTTTTATAGAGGAGCCAGCGCGTCAATCGAGGTTAATGGGCCTTTACCACAGGCCCACTCCCACAAAACGACAAAAGGCGACTCTAACCGTCGCCTTGTTTGCCACGCCTGGCTGGACGGCTCATTAATGACAGCCCCCCCCAGCAGAAGCCCAGGGGACGCAGCATTAATGGATGTCATATCTGTCAGAAACCCAGGGGCTGTCACATCCGTCAGAAACGACAAGTCTCAGGCCTCGGCACCAGCTGCCGAGCGTTCTTGACACCGACCGTATTACGGGCGGGAGTTCAGCACCCTCGCCGAGCGTTCTTGCCACCGACCGTATTACGGGCTTGAGTTCGGCAGTCAAGATCTCCAAAAAATCAACAAGTCTCAAGCCTCGGCACCAGCTGCCGAGCGTTCTTGACACCGACCGTACTACGGGCGTGAGTTCGGCACCCGCACCAAGCGTTCTTGCCACCGACCGTATTACGGGCTTGAGTTCGGCAGTCAAGACCAGCCGCTTTCTCCTCAAACGTGGATTCCCAAAACTTTTTCGAAGAGAGCGAAAACTCTTTCAACTTCCTCTGCTTTGTCAAAATCAGCAAGTCTCAGGCCTCGGCACCAGCTGCCGAGCGTTCTTGACACCGACCGTATTACGGGCGTGAGTTCGGCACCTGTGCCGAGCATTCTTGCCACCGACCGTATTACGGGCTTGAGTTCGGCAGTCAAGACCAGCCGCTTTCTCCTCAAACGTGGATTCCCAAAACATTTTCGAAGAGAGCGAAAACTCTTTCAACTTCCTCTGCTTTGTCAAAATCAGCAAGTCTCAGGCCTCGGCACGAGCTGCCGAGCGTTCTTGACACCGACCGTATTACGGACGTGAGTTCGGCACCTGCGCCGAGCATTCTTGCCACCGACCGTATTACGGGCTTGAGTTCGGCAGTCAAGATCTCCAAAAAATCAACAAGTCTCAAGCCTCGGCACCAGCTGCCGAGCGTTCTTGACACCGACCGTATTACGGGCGTGAGTTCGGCACCTGCGCCGAGCATTCTTGCCACCGACCGTATTACGGGCTTGAGTTCGGCAATCAAGACCAGCCGCTTTCTCCTCAAACGTGGATTCCCAAAACTTTTTCGAAGAGAGCGAAAACTCTTTCAACTTCCTCTGCTTTGTCAAAATCAGCAAGTCTCAGGCCTCGGCACCAGCTGCCGAGCGTTCTTGACACCGACCGTATTACGGGCGTGAGTTCGGCACCTGCACCGAGCATTCTTGCCACCGACCGTATTACGGGCTTGAGTTCGGCAGTCAAGATCTCCAAAAAATCAACAAGTCTCAAGCCTCGGCACCAGCTGCCGAGCGTTCTTGACACCGACCGTATTACGGGCGTGAGTTCAGCACCTGCGCCGAGCATTCTTGCCACCGACCGTATTACGGGCTTGAGTTCGGCAGTCAAGATCTCCAAAAAATCAACAAGTCTCAGGCCTCGGCACCAGCTGCCGAGCGTTCTTGACACCGACCGTATTACGGGCGTGAGTTCGGCACCCGCGCCGAGCTTTCTTGCCACCGACCGTATTATGGGCTTGAGTTCGGCAGTCAAGATCTCCAAAAAATCAACAAGTCTCAGGCCTCGGCACCAGCTGCCGAGCGTTCTTGACACCGACTGTATTACGGGCGTGAGTTCGGCACCCGTGCCGAGCGTTCTTGCCACCGACCGTATTACGAGCCTAAGGTCGACAATGACTGACCGAGCGCCTTTGGTTCCGACCCCCTGTACGTGGGAAATCCGGCCTTCGGACTTCGGCGAGCCCCCTTTCTAGGCGCGCGACCATGCCGAGGTCCCTCTCCCCATCGGAAAAAATCGCCGAACCAATCTCAGACCTCGACATCCTGGTCATCGGGCTCTGGGAGGGGTCGGAGTTGTGACGCCGGTAGGCGCGACTCCCGACAGAGGGGAACGACCGAACTGTTCGCCGAGAGATTACAAAGCCGAGAAGATACTCATGCAAGAACACCACCTGATCATGAGGAATCACCACACTACCTCCCTCAAAATTCGCAGCCTCTCACTTTGGCTCCGATACAACCCCCCTGGCCATTAGAACAGCATAAACTACTCCCCAAAGGCCGACCAAGCTCAGCCTTCGGGAGTGGGGGGCTCGTGATGTGGCTAAAATCGGGGTTCAATCAGGACCGCCCAAATCAGGCACGAATCTTGACACCCGGGGGTAAAATGGTAATTCCACGTGCAAACGGGTCCAAAGCGAGTACTGGGTCTCCTTTGCAAAGAACCCTTAACCCGCGAACGGACCCACCTTAGCCGGGTACGGGTTCCGACCCGATACAAACCCGGCCCAACAAGAGGGAATCAAGCTCACTGATTTGACCAAATCAAAGGGCTTGATTGACAGTTACCCTCTCACCTGGGGATTAGGGGTTAGTTTCCTAAACTAATTGGGAGGATTTTACTCCTAACGGTTGGGCAGGAAATCAGGCCCCTAACTTCACTCCTATGGCGACTATAAATATGACCCCTCTACCACCATGACCAGGTTAATCACTTTTTTACCACTTTTAAGCTCTTTCTTAATCTCTTCTGATTACTGACAAGAGCGTCGGAGGGTGCGTCGCCGGAATCAACCCCGGTGTTTCGCACTTCCTTGCAGGTCGCGGCAGGAGCAAGAAGGCTGAGTCAACTGTTCAGGTTTTTCTCGGATTCACAAATTCTATCTGTTTACCCCCACACCGAAATCAGCGGTAACAACATGTTAAAAATCCATAGGATTAGTAGAAGTAGATTTGAGGAATTGGATGGCATGATGAGTTGTAGCGATTTCCGCACGTGACACTTCGAGGAAATTGGCCCCCGTTTTATTACATGGAGGGAAAATTTCTGGAAGATTAAGTGAGCGGTTGCATCAAGATTTCATTATGAGCTTGCACTTGTATAAATTAAGACTAGTGTTATTCACGATAAATTGCACAGCCAAAAATAATTTTAAGGAACTTATAAAATTATATAAAGCTGTACCGTGAGATGATTAAGAGAAACTTATGAATATCATTCTTACCGTAATTAACTGAAATCTTCATTATCAGTTCCATATAAACAAATAGTTTAGAGAATCACTGTCAAACCATAATGTTATCCAATTGAATAATACTGAAGCGTGAGATGATTGAGAGAAACTTATGAATATCATTATTACCGTAATTACTGAAATCTTTATTATCACTTCCATATAAACAGATAGTTTAGATAATCACTGTCAAACCATAATGTTATCCAATTGAATAATACTGAAGCAAAAAAAATGCATGCAATAAAAAGATATCGCAAATTCAATCAATTTATGTTAAGAGGTATATTATAACATCAGTAACATTCGGTTATACATTATAAACCATGCATTATGGCATATGTTAGAGTAAAGATGATGGACTAAGAAAATCATAGAAAAATAATTTTTTAATTGTGGTTGCTTAAAAATTTAATTTTAAGTTGGGGGATGAAGTTGGTTTGAGAAGAGGCGTGAGATTTTATGAGATTAAAAAAGTGGGAGAGGAAGAGATTGTGTGCGAGGGATTGTGATTTTTTATTTTGTTTTAATTTTTTAATAAAATCGTGTGTAATATACGTGTTAGTTAAATATGACTTCTACTTTCGTTTCTTTTCTATTTTTTAAAATAGAGAATCTATTAGTACAACATATAGATATAATTATCAACAGAATATAATTCTTTGATACTATGCTGAACATATTGCAACTCGAATTTTATAAACTGGTTGATCTTATAAGCGATTAAGCATATATATAATCATATGATGAGAATAGTTGTAGAGTATCTCATTTGTCATCTTCTATGTTTAAAGCAATAAGTTAATGTTTAATTTTAGAGAAACTGGCCATATCTAGATTTTTTTATAATATGCCAAATTTTGAAACTATTTACACTTATAGAACACTTGCCAAAGCATTTGTTCTCATGGACTTAATAACTAAATTTATCGTTCCCAACGGCGAGTTTAGTTGATTCATCATCGTCGTTGGGACACTGTGTATTTAGTGCTAATTTTTAGTTCAATTTTTAAAAAAAAAAACTCGCCGTTCCCAACGGCGAGGACATTTATATGAGACTCGTTGTTCAGAACAACGAGTTTAGTTCAAAATTTTCAATGAAGACTCGCAGTTCCCAACAGCGAGGACATTTACACTACACTCGCTGTTGGGAATGGCGGGTTTAGTTCAAAAATTTCGATGGAGTTTTTTTCGAAAATTCACCAAGTCCAAAGAATGTTCCTCGCCGTTGAGAACAAAGATTTTCTTTGAAAATTTTGAACTAAACTCGTTGTTCTCAACAGCGAGTTTAGTATAAATGTCATCGCCGTTGGGAACGGTGAGTTTCTCAAAAAAATAGCACTCAACTCGCCGTGGGGATCGATGAGTTTCTCAAAAAAAATAATAATAAACTTGCCGTGTCACAACGGCGAGCATAAAACAACTAAACTCGCTATTAGGAATGACGAGTTTAGTTGTTGAATTCATGAATGCAAATAATTTGGCAACTGTCATAATTCTACAAATAGTTTCGGAAAATGTCTTATATAAAAAAAAAAAAAATTCATATCTATCATATTGCATAATTCTCGTGTTTCTTATGAGCTAGTCACTAGAAACTAGCACAGTCACATTTACCCGCTACCCGGATCCGACCCGGACCCGGCATTGGATCGGAACCGACCCGATGTATACGGATCCGGGTACGGGTCCTAAAATAAGATCCGATACACATTCAGGTTCAGGTCCACTCAAAATAGAACTGATCCGAACCTGGATCCGGACTCATTAAAAAATACCTCGAAAAAATATGGAATTTGAATAATAATATTATAGGGATATACATATAAATAGTAATTGTTAAATATAAATGTGTAGATATAATATTTATTTATGTACTTAAGTGTAAAAATTGTTGGAATCGTAGGATATCGAGTGCAAAATACTTACGTGCAAATATTTATTCCCCACTACCGGACCCGGCGGATAGATTCTTTTAATTCGGACCTGAACCCGGTTCTTGCAAGTCCGGATCCGGGTCCGGATCCGGATCCAATTTTTAGACCCATTAGGTATTGGATCCGGGTCCGGATAGTGCAGAACCCGACCCGTTAGACCCCGGTACCAGCTATACTAGAAACTGCATGGATCTAACTTACTTAAAAATGTCAGTACATATTGCTATTATGAGGCTCTACAAACATCAACACCTTTATATGGGAGGTGTGTTATGTCAAAATTATTGTTTTCAGTTTATACCATCTAACGTTTATTGTTTTCTCCCATTATTCCTTTTAGAAAACAGGGGGAAAAAAAAGATTTCTTCCCTATTAAGTTACTTCAGGTATTAAATAATCAAGGATTTTCTGAATCTCACATGGCTACCTTCCTCTAATAAAACCCTGTGTCTCAAGGTACTACAACACTCCATCCATATCATTGAATGAAATTAGTAATTTACATGCATGTGAAAATATATCTCTAATATTATAATCTCTATTCTCAAATCTCTAATCTCTAATATTTCTAATCTAATCTAATATTATAATGGGAGGAGGTCTTAGTGTCATTTGTCAATCTATAAACGCATGTAACGCAGCGTTAATAGTTAATATAATGGAGGTTTTAGGTTCGAGTCCTCACTACGTCAGACTTTTTATTTATAATTTTTTTTTATTAAGACATTCATTGTCCGTGCATAAGTAACTAATATAAAAATATCTCAGGTTTGAGGCCAGAATATGTCGAAATTTTTTACTTTAAAAAATGTATATTATTAACGTGCATTGCACGTATAAATTACTAGTATTTTCAAAAATAAACACTCTTACATACTCTGTCTCGAACTTAAAATCTTTTTCGTACGCACTGAAAAGTTTAGGGAAATTAGAGATGAGGAAGAAAGAAGAAAAAAACCCCTAAATTTATTTCTCCCGTCTGTTCTGTTCATGTGAGTATGACCCCACCCCATACTTGCTTAACAATAATGATTGGTCCATACGCCCATATAGTCTCATATTTTCTTGGCAAAACTTTTCCATACCCCTATTCTGAAATCATCTCTGGTTCTCCATCAAGACGGTGGACATACCCCTGTTCTCTAATGGAGAAAACGGGGTAAGACCCATTTTTTATAATTGGGAAAACGCAAGAAAATGTTACATGGTAGGGAATTTCTTTCTCTGTCATCCTAAAATTCATACACCCTCCTACCATCGGTGTAATCTACATCATTCAAAATAAATATGTCATAAAACGTAAGTGAACAGAATACTATCAAAATTGAAATTTTTTTATTCATACATTAATTGGTCACAAGAGTTCTACTGCTTCAAATTGTTTATTTTATAACTTCATAATGAATTAGCAAAATAAATGTAGTAATCTTAGATAACCTTATATTTTTATTATGAAGATCATTTTAAGAGTGTGGATTATAAATTTAGTATATGAAAATTGTTTAGTGCGTCATGGAAAAAAAAAAGTTTCTCCTATAATATAGAAATCCCCCTCTCTTCTTTCTAATTTTATCTTGTCTTGAGCCTTTTCTAAGCAAAGATTAGACAAACATGACATATATATCCTACATAAAGTGAAGGATGTTCGATTCTGCTATTACATATAATTAAAACTAATAATTTACACGTACAATACATATCGTAATAAATATTTTTTTAAAGTAAAAACTACGTTGTAGTCTGGACTCGGACCTAAGATCTCCTTCATTTTAGTTATGTACATGCGATATACATAAGTTGGTATGTTCACAAATGATAACTTCAACTCTCTCATTATAATATTGGAGATTGGAGATTAAAGATTAGATATTAGAGAAAAATATAAATATACACTACAAGAAAATAGTTCTATACCGGCGTTTCTACTCCGGCATTTTGGTAGAAACGCCGCTGTGGAGAACAGGTAATTTGGTAGGGAAAAAAATCACAGCTCTACACCGGCGATTGTGAAAAATGCCGGTGCATGTACGTATACACCGACGTTTTAGAGTAAAAACGCCGATGTATGAGAATGATAAGAGATAAACTCCACAGTCCCGATCTCATTTTCCTTTATTTCTCCCCCTTCCCCCAATTTTTCTATCTCTCTCTCCATCTCCCTCTTCCCCATTCGAAAACCCCCATCCCATCGCCGCCTCCCCTACCCCGCCATCGGCCCTTCCCCCATCGCCGCCCTGTCCTCCGCCATCGCCCCTTCCCCCCATCGCCGCGCCCCTCCACCGCCATCGCCCCAATCGAGCCGCCTTCTCCACTTATAGGGTTTTACCTTCTCCTTCGTCGTAGGGTTAGGGTTTCTTCTCTCGCGCTCCAAGTCGAAGCGGCAGATCTCTTAGCCGCTCCCCCCCCCCCCCCCCCCCGCCGTAGCGTCGTGCTCCCAACCGTGCTCGCGCTCCCAATCGCGCTCCAAGTTGTTCACTTCGTCATCTTCGCCTTCTCGAAGCGGCAGCTCTCTTAGCCGTTCCCCCCTCCCCCCTAGCATCGAAGGTAATCTTCAACTTCTGTGAGGAGTTTATATGTGGGTGGGTTTTGTGAAAGGCAGGGAATGAAGTTATTAAAGAAGCTGTGAAGAGAAAGAGATTATATGTGGGTGGGTTTAAGGACATTTATGAAGTAGGTCGTTTTGCAAAATAGTAATTGGCACATTTAGAAGGTCACCGGCTAAATTGATTGAAATTTTATCCCCTTATCTTTGTGGGAACTCTGAAGGACTTAACAAAAAAAAATTAAATATCAGAGGGACCAACGGGATATATGATTGAGGGACCAGTTGTTAGTATTATGTTATATATAGTAATATTTTCACACTTCAGCTAGTAGATGATATTAATATGCCTTGTTATGGTTGTTAAGAAAAGTAAACAAATGATTTTTATATTAGATTTTATTATGAAGTTGTGTGAAAATGGGATGTTTTAATGTATATGATCTCTCCCAAACAGTCATTGGTTTCATATGGATGTCCACGGTTAGATTGAAAATCAGTACCCTCTTAAACATTGCCTCTAGTTCCCTTCAGCAATTAATAGTCATTACTCTTCAAAGAGCCATCTCAATTCTAAGAAGTGACTTGTCGCTCCTTCAGAATTTTTAGATATATCACATCTAACCGCATTATTAAAGATGCACTTACCTATTTGACGTTATTCACATCCTTCTATTTATATTGATGTTCATTAATCTCAACGTAAGTAGTATGAATGTATGATGTCCTCCGTGGGCCATCTCATGATGAGATCCAGAATCTTGTAAATATATGCAATCAAAAAATGGAAGAGAAATTGCCTGTGCTGGCTTTAGCAACTCTCTATTTGGAACAGTGCACCTGCAAGATAATTTGGCCCATCAAAAGTGTTCAATTGGCTTGTTTGTGTACAGATTATTTACAATCATCATTCATCAATCCTTGCACTAAATTTTTGAACAGCATTTCAAAATTTCAAGTAATAGTGTAGGCACCTTTTTAAATACCTCATGTTTCTTCTATCTTATGGTCTTCCAAATGCTTCATTGTCATGTTTTATTTGTAACTGCAACTCTGCACCTCTTCATGCCCTTACTTTTTATTAGCACTCCCCAGGTTTACTTTGCTACCCCTCTCTCAACTCTCAAGTAAAGAGACATTCTTGAAGTATGCACTTGACACCTGTAATGTGCAAACTGCACATTATGTGGCAACTGACAGTTTATTTTATATGCACATGATTGTTTGCATTATCCTTCATACTATATGAGTATCAATTTCTCATTGTCTAGATGAGTATCAATTTTTTTTGGTTTTAAGTGATGATGAGATGGATTATGTAACTGAAGTTACATACTATGATTTATAGAGGAGTGACTAGTGATGAAATAATCCTGTTTGAACTTATGTTGTGGATGTGATGATATCACATTATTATGTTTCATTATGAGATTACAATTTGATGATATTATACTATTATGCTTCATTATGATTGAAGTATGAAGGAGGAATATAGTTCAGGTTACTGACGTTTGGAGTTAAAGGTGAATTTTTTAATCTAAACTTCATATTCAATTATATCATGATGTCTAGATGAGTATAAGTTTCTAAGATAATGTTCATGCTTGTTGCTTGGGTTTGAAAATGAGATTGTTCTTTCTCATTGTTTTTAAGTGATGATGAGATGGATAATGTAACTGAAGTTGCATACTATGATTTACAGAGGAGTGACTAGTGATGAAATAATCCTGTTTGAACTTATGTTATGGTTTCAATTAACTGAAGTTGCATGCTATTCATTTTTATATTTTGTAGGGGTGAGAATTATTTTTAAGTTATATCTTATTTTATTTATTTATAATATTGATATTGGTATGGATATTTGTGGTAGATTGGGATGGTTGAAGATTTGAATTATCATGAGGGAAATGTGAAGTTCTAATTTTGGCATAAACTCGGATTTTAGGGTTTATGAAATCGGGTAGGAAACTCGATCCTAATAATTGTAGAAAATGCATATGAGGGTGTAGAATATTATAAAAGTATTAATATGAATTTAGGATGATTTTTATAGGCTTAAGCAAAATTAAATTGAGTGAAAAGAACTATAGGTGAAAAGTGCATGCCGGGTGTTCGGTGAAATGCCCGAGCAAGATTTAGGAGAAAATTGTCAGATTCGAAGGTGTCATTGAGTTTTATTACTATTATTTAACCCTAATTTGAGAGATTAGGAGAATTGGATGAAAGCAAGTAGATATTTGGGGATTTTCTTTAAAGGGTTCCTCCGATCGATGAGTAAGTTTTTGTATTGGGACCCGACTTCGAAATCTATCGATGTAGCTCACCTACATATTCATTTGTGATGCATGGGTGAAGACGGATTCAAATTTGGAGGTCCGTAGGTCGAGTTTTGCATCTTCTTAACTTGATGTTTGTAAGTTTAATTTATTTTCTTTATACAATTTAATTTATTTATTAGATTAATAATTATACTCACACCAGAAATGCCTAACCCCTGATATTTTCTGGGGGTTAGGGGGGTCCCTCCCTGAGGGTGGACAACCCTAACTCTCTTGCAGGTTACTAGCAGCATGGTGAGGTAGTATAGAGCTAGATTTTGTACTTTTGTTGGAGCTGATCTATTATCTATGTACTTAGTTTATGTAGAAAGGTGAATAGTTGATGTATTATTTTGTATTATGGTAAAAGTATATATATATAGTGCTGTGATGAAGTAAGAAAGCCTGTACCCACCTCGTTGTGGAGTATTGGGTTCTGCAGTTGGCTTTTAAAATGGTTTTCCTAAAGCTTTACAAAAATCTTATATGTTTTCAAAGGAATTTATGGTTTTTATTTAATATTTGATATTATGTTATGAGTTTGGCCCCCAGAACATGATATTATATTGCCTGTGTGATTCTGCTCATTTTGGCCTGGGGAGCCCATGATATTATTGCTTGTAATGTGAGCTACGGAATTTAGAGCAGAATTCCGTAAGCTTTTTGTGTTTTGGGGTAGAAATTTCAGGGGAGACTCTGCCAAAATTTTATGTGAAATATACCTATCTTAGTTTATGTTTAAAGTGATATAGAAATTGAAATAATAGAATTTAGAGGTTAAAAAAAAATGGGGTGTTACAGTTAGTATCTTACCAGTGAAAATAATCTTTTTCACTCTTTGTAACTCAATATTTTGAACTCCATATTTTGCTTATGAATGTGGTGAGATCACATTATTATGTTTATGAGATTACAATTTGATGATATTATACTATTATGCTTCATTCATATATATTATAATGGGTCACTTTTAGTTTTGCAATTGGTTTTGATTAGTAGAGAGTGTTGAAGGTTTTTTTTTATATATAATTTTTTTAAAATTTTTTTTTTTAAAAATATAGCTACCCCAGCGTTTTTACAAGCGCCGGTGTAGCATTCAGCAAAAAACAAGAGGTATATACCGGCATTTTAAAAACGCCGGTATAGGTGATGGCCGAAAACAGTGCTTCCAAACGAAACCACACATTCCCCGGCGTTTTTACGACCGCCGGCGTAGTTTTAACCTACACCGGCGGTCGTAAAAAATGCCGGTGAATGTCCCTACGCTACAGCGACACATGATTCAATGACACTTGCACCGGTGATTTATAAAACGCCAGTGGTATCTACAGTGGAGTTTATAAACGCCGGTAAATGTCCAAAAAAATGCCGGTAAAGACTGTTAGTCTTGTAGTGGTAGAAGTGATGTGGTATAGATGAAGTGGCGCAATTAGGGCCCTCAGACCCCCTCAGATTTCGCTCTTCTGTGAACATCAAGACAAACAAACTCAACGGGCTTCAACCAGCTCAGGCCTATGGACAAACGGGTCCAATCTGACCTGTTAGGACCTCAGACCTGTTTGCCCTTGCCTATAAATACCAGATCCCCTCCTCACTTTGAAAGGTAATAAAATTTTCTCCCCCCTGAACCCTAGCTACTGTTGCTTTCTCAGTGACTGACTAGATCGTCGGAGGGTCTATCGCCGGAATCTTTCCCGGTGTTTCTAGGTAGTGTTTAGGTACCAAGATCCTAGCCGAGCCCTTAAGATCCAAGCTGAGCTATGAAGGTCCGAGCCAAACACCCAGCCCCTACTTCTCTCCTACTATTCCCGAACCGGCCCAATAGCCTAGGATCGAACCAACACCAGTACCGCATCGTCCACTACAAATTACAAGAACTCACACCTGTTGCCCCCACACCCAAAAACAAACAGCATCAGGTTGGCACCATCTGTGGAAAACAGGTACTGACACCGATCTGATCCCAGCCTAGGACGTCATCTCGAATTCATGCTTTTTTCATGGCTCCCAAAGCCAGAAGGGACGTCACCTCTGAACGTCGTCCGGACCCTCCTCCGCTTCACAGCCACGCAGATGCCCGGGGCTCTAACCAACAGTGAGCCAATGGCGTAGCCGGACCTGGATCAGGCACTCCATACTCAGTCGCGACTAATTTGCAGCGTGTCATTCGGAATCGGCAGGCCAGTCGAACAAGGGGATGGGCCGCTTCCAACTCGACCCCGAACCATGGCAGACAGCCGACTCTAGAACGGGAACCAGGGCACAACCGCTCCTGAGGACCTCCACCCTCGCTTGGCCCTATGGAGCCGGCCCCCATCACGAGGGCCGAGTTCCAAAATTTTAGGAACGAGGTCCTTCAAGCAATCCAAGGCGGTCCTAGGACTGAGACCCGCAATAATTCCTACCATCAGTCAGAAGCCCGGGGCAGAGAATCCCATGGATCGACCCGCCCACTAGAACAAGAAGACATCGTCCTTCGACGCCTCCAGGAGATGGAGAACCGCCTTGCCCATCTCGGCAAGGACGGGCCGATGCCAGGCCAATGTTACAGGCCGAGCCGACCCCCATTCTCCACCAAAATCTTAGAAGCTGAGATCCCCAGAAATTTCAGGCCTCCCCAATTTGAGACATACAACGGAGAGGATGATCCTGCTGATCACATGGAAGGGTTCAAAACCATCATGCTGATTCACAGCGCATCAGATCCTCTCCTATGCCGCGCATTCCCTACAACCCTAGGTGGTCCGGCTCGGGAATGGTTCTCGAAACTCACCCCCGGCTCGATCTTCTCTTTCGACCAGCTAGAAGCGAGCTACCTAGCCCACTTCGTGACCAGCCGAAAAGTCGAGAAGATGAGCGTGTCACTTTTGGACCTTAAGCAGAAGGAAGGGGAACCACTCCGCGGGTTCGTTCGGAGGTTCACTGCTGAGGCATGGTCAGTATCCTCCCTCGACACGGGCGTCGCTTCTGCAGCCTTTCGGCACAGTGTTCGCCACAGACAGCTAAAGGCCTCCTTAGCCAAGAAACCACCATTCGACTTCCCCGTCCTCCGCAGTAGGGTTGAAAAGTACATTCGGGCAGAAAAGACTCTAGACCCCGAGGGCACCAAAGAAGACACGGCCAAAGGAAAGCGCAAAGCAGACAATGCCGAGCCCGCCAAAAAAGTCATGAAAGACGCTGTTGGTCTAAAGAGGCCTCCTCCGATCCCCCATTTTGAAAGATATATACCGCTGACCCAGAACGTGTTATCCATCCTCTTGGAGATCAAGAACAAAGGGATCGTCTGAATCCTTCCTCGACCGAGTAACAACAAGAAGCGAGACAAGAGATTCGACTGTCATTTTCACCGAGACAATGGACGTGAGATGGACAGCTGCCGTGCCCTTAAGGACGAGATCGAGGCCCTCATCTAGGGAGGGTACCTAAGGAAATTCACCCGAGCCAACCCAAGATACCGGGGGGGCAGGGCATCCTACATTGTGTCCATGGTGAACCCATGGGAGGGGAATCCAACACTACCCGTAAGGCCTTCCTACGAGAAGTAAATTCTGTCCCCGACCATCCCTCCCCCCATGTTCAGCAGCGGACAGTCTCCTTCTTCGGAGAAGACCTGGAGGGCGTTCGGCTCCCGCACTGCAACCTTCGAAGTCTGCCGAATTCTTGTGCACAATGGAAGCTTGGTTAACATCCTCTTCTTAGAAGAATTTGAGAACCTCAAGCTCCCCCATGAGAAGCTAAAACCATCTGAATACACCCTTCATGGGTTCTCGGGCATCCCCATCCAAATCGAGGGGATCGTGACACTGGATGTAACTGCCGGGACAACCCCTATCACACGGACCGAATTAATGGACTTTATAGTGGTCAACGTCAAGGCCGCATACAACGATATTGTAACACCCCGTAATTTTCAAGGAGTAAAAATATATATATACATATATATAATATATGTTCAAAGGTATAAAATGATTTGGCTGTTCAAAGGTATATAATATATGTTGTAAAAATGTTGAAAAGTATAATGCATGGAGGTGGGGGCCACGTGAACCATGAACAAACAACAACTGGTGTTGTGTTGACTTCGGTCAAGGGTCACTAAGTGACGTGGCCAGCATATGGGAGAGTGAAAATAGGTAAGAGGGTATGGGATTTGATCCCAATTCGGTAATTAACATAGAAATAATATAATATATAAACTAAAGCCTATGATCATGAGTCACCAATTCGGTTAACCACCTTTTGAGAGGCAGCCTGCAGTGGGCAGTACTACATAGTATCTAATTTATCTTATAAATTGTATAAATTGTCTGAGCTAAGGGTAGGGGCGTTACAGACATTCTCGGCCGACCCAGCTTCTGCTCATTTCAGGCGGTCCCCTCGGCCTACCACTTAAAACTGAAGTTCCCCACCGACCTCAAGGTCGGTGTCGTCCGAGGAAACCAGGAGTCTGCACGTTCGTGCAACATGACCGCAGTTGGGGCGGGGTGTTCGACCTTGATGCAGTCGAGCTTCCACCTAAAAGAAACCAGTCCGAGTTGGAACCCGCGAACGAATTGGAGGAGGTCTCATTCGAGGCAGAAGACAAGTCTAAGGGGTTCCGTGACCCCCGATCTAAGACCGACCCTCATCGTTTGTATTCGCCACAATATCGACCTCTTCCCTTGAAAACCGTCCGACATGCCCGGGATTTCTGAGGACCTAATCACGCATAAGTTGAGCATCCACCCGGGTTCCAAGCTGATCCATCAGAAGCAACGCAAGTTCGCCCCAGAGAGATAACAAGCAGTAAAAGTGGAGGTGGACAAACTGTTGTCCGCCCGGTTCATACAAGAAGTCAGTTATCCCAATTGGCTGGCTAACGTTGTGATGGTAAAGAAGGCAAGCAGGAAATTGAGGATCTGCATAGACTTCACGGACCTCAACAAAGCATGCCCCAAAGATCCTTTCCCTCTCCCAAGCATTGATGCTCTGATCGACGCTATGTCGGGTCACGAGCTACTGACCTTCATGGATACCTTTTCAGGCTACAACCAAATCCAGATGTTCCCTCCGGACATTGCCAAGAAATCCTTCGTAACCGACCAAGGTCTCTACTATTATCGGATCATGCCCTTCGGGCTAAAGAACACCGGTGCCACCTACCAGAGACTCGTCAACCGGGTCTTCAAAGAACAGATCGGTCATAACATGAAGGTATATGTCGACGACATGCTCGTCAATAGTCAGCGA
Organism: Hemerocallis citrina; assembly: GCA_017893485.1. Lineage (NCBI taxonomy): Eukaryota > Viridiplantae > Streptophyta > Magnoliopsida > Asparagales > Asphodelaceae > Hemerocallis > Hemerocallis citrina. The sequence goes on along the minus strand of CM030362.1, from coordinate 164,906,866 downwards.
GAGCAGGATCATGTGGCTAATCTCGAGGAAGCCTTTGGCATCCTCCGGTCCCACAACATGAGGCTCAATCTCGCTAAGCTCACATTCGACGTCTCCTCGGAAAAATTTCTCAGGTTCGTCGTCAGCCAGCGCGGCATAGAGGAGAACCCTGAGAAGATCTATGCCATAATCAACATGGCCCCACCCAGAAATATTAAGGAGGTTCAACGGCACATGGGAAGACTGGCGGCCATCGGCCGCTTCCTCTCCAAGTCGGGAGAGAAGTCGTTCCCCTTCTTCAAGGCTCTGCGAGGAGCAAAAGACTTCGAATAAGGTGACCCCCAGCAACAGGCATTTGACCAGCTGAAGTCCTACCTCGCCAACCCCCAACTTCTGAGCAAATTCGAACCGGGCGAACCCCACTTGCTCTACCTTTCAGCCTCGAAAAATGCGCTCAATGTCATGCATGTCCGAGAAGAAGACGGGGTTTAGAAGCCTCTCTACTATGTCAGCAAAGTCCTGCTCTCAACTGAGACCCGGTACGCAAAGATGGAGAAGGTTTCCTACGCCCTAGTTATGGCCGCACGGAAGCTCCGTCCTTATTTCCAGGCCCACTCGATCCAGGTCCTACGAACCAGCCCCTTAAGGCCGTCCTCCACAAACCAAAAAATTTCGGTCGCTTACTCAAGTGGTCGATTGAGCTAAGCCAGTACAACATCAGCTATCAACCTAGGACAGCTATTAAAGGGAAGGCCCTTGCCGAATTTATCACGAAGTGCACCATCTCCAAACCTTCCAAAATTCAAGAGGGAGATTTGAATTGGGAAGTCTATGTCAACAGCTCGTCTTGCAAAGTCAGAAGCGGTGCAGGCATCATCCTTAGAGGTCCTGACAACTTCATCCTCCACTATTCCCTATGCCAGAACTTTCCCACCTCTAACAACGAGGCAGAATATGAGGCATGGTCGCGGGGCTAACCCTGGCACATAAGGCTGGGGCAAGGCAAATCAGGGTCTTTAGCGACTCTCAGCTTGTGGTGAACCAAATCACCAGAGAGTATGAGGCTCGTGACGCTCGGATGGTCCGATACTTTGCGCTAGTCAATAACTCCTAACTACCCTCGATTTCACCTCGGTGGAACGAATCCCTAAGGAGCAAAATGCCCATGCTGACTCATTGTCAAAACTCGCCTCATCGTCCTTCGAAGGCCTCGACCATACCGTCCTAATCGAAGTTCTCATCAAGCCTAGCATCGACTTTCCTGAGGCCCTTTGCCTTGCCACTGGGCCTCAACCGGACAACTGGATGACTCCCATTCAAAATTTTCTGGCAGAAGGTGAGCTTCTTCAAGAACGGGTCGAGGCAAGAAGGAGCAGAATCTGTTCAGAAAGATTCATCATAATCAACGGGACACTCTTCAAGCTCTCGTACACAAGGGTACACGAAAGACCTTACCTTCGCTGTCTGGCCTTCGATGAGGGCAAGTACGCACTGAAAGAACTACACGAGGGAATCGGGGGTACCACATGGGGAGCAGGTCGCTCGCCAGAAAAACCCTAAACCACGGTTATTATTGGCTGACCATGTTGCAAGACGCCCAGAACCTCATTAAAAGAAGCGGCCCTTGCCAGAGATTCTCCTCGGTGAAGCAGCTTTCACAAGCCAACCTCTGCTCTCTGGCCAGTCCGACCCCCTTTGCCATGTGGGGAATGGACTTGGTCGGCCCCTTCCCGAAAGCAACGGGCCAAAGAAAATTTCTGGTGGTGGCCATCGACTACTTCATGAAGTGGATTGAAGCAGAACCCCTGGCCATGATCACAGAGCACCAAACTCAACAATTTTTCTGGAAGCACATCACCTGTCGGTTCGGGATCCTACAGGTACTCATCACCGATAATGGAACCCAATTTGCGGGCAAGAACATTCGAAAATTTTGCGAAGACATCAGAGTCCAGCAACGCTTCTCATCAATATGTCATCCTCAGTCAAACGGCCAAGCCGAAAATGCGAACCGTCAAATCCTTGATGGCCTCAAGAAGCGGTTGGATAATTCACCCAAGGGGCTCTGGGTCTACGAGTTACCGAGCGTACTTTGGACACACCGGACAACTCAGAGGATCCCCACGGGCAAATCACCATTCAACCTTACCTACGGCACTGAGGCAGTCATCCCCTTAGAAATCGGGCTCCCCTCGCCCAGGATCATGGGTTTCAACGAGGAGACCAACTCAACAGACCTCAGAGCAAACTTGGATCTGATCAACGAGGTCAGAGAAAAATCTGTCGTAAGAAGAAGCATATACCAACAGCGGATCGAGAGATTTTATAACAAGAAGGTCTGCCCCACCAACATCAAGCAAGTTGACCTCGTGCTCAGAAAACTGTCGGTATCCGACCCCAGCAAAAAGAAAAAGCTGGCCCCCAACTAGTGGGGCCGATATAAGGTCTCCGAAGTAATACACCCCGGCACGTACCGACTTGCAGACCTGGAGAGCAAAATAGTGAAAAGGTCGTGGAACGCGAAGTACCTCATAAAGTTCCTCGAAGGGGAGGACTAGACTCTTTTTGTAACCTAGCATATGTAACTGACCCCTTGTAAATCGGCAGTATGTGCCACTCCTTTTTGTATGAAAAATAAAAAAGTAAATGACCCTATTTCTTTCCCGTTTTCATTCAAATTTTCTATGTACTCTTACAAAATCTATGCATTTTCACAAACGGAGTGACGTTCTGCGCCGACTCCCCAGCCTCGACGCTCGGCAGTGATCTCAAGCACAGGGGTAGCTTTCTCAAGCTAAGGCACTTGAGCTCGATGCTCTGTGCCGACTCCCCAGCCTCGATGCTCTACAGTGATCTCGAGCACAAGGATAGCTTTCTCAAGCTAAGACACCTAAACTCGACGCTCCAGCCTCGACGCTCGGCAAGGATCTCGAGCACAGGGGTAGCTTTCTCAAGCTAGGGCACCTGAGCTCGACGCTCTGTGCCGACTCCCCAGCCTCGATGCTCGGCAGTGATAAGCATAGGGGTAGCTTTCTCAAGCTAAGGCACCTGAGCTCGATGCTCTGTGCCGACTCCCCAACCTCAATGCTCGGCAGTGATATCGAGCACAGGGATAGCTTTCTCAAGCTAAGGCACCTGAGCTCGACGCTCTGTGCTGACTCTCCAGCCTCAATACTCGACATCGATCTCGAGCACAGGGGTTGCTTTCTCAAGCTAAGGCACCTGAGCTCGACGCTCTATGTCGACTCCCCAGCCTCGATACTTGAGATTATTCTCAAGCAAAGGGGTAGCTTTCTCAAGCTAGGGCCCCTGATCTCGACGCTCTTTGCCGACTCCCCAGCCCCGACGCTCGGCAGTGATCTCGAGCACAGGGATAACTTTCTCAAGCTAAGGCACCTGAGATCGACGTTCTGTGCTTACACCCCAGCCTCGATGCTCGGTAGTGATCTCGAGCATAGGAGTAGCTTTCTCAAGCTAAGGCACCTGAGCTCGACGCTCTGTGCTGACTCCACAGCCTCGATACTCGACATCGACCTCGAGCATAGGGGTAGCTTTCTCAAGCTAAGGCACCTGAGCTCGACGCTCTGTGCCGACTCCCCAGCCTCGATACAAGATATTAATCTCGAGCACAGGGGTAGCTTTCTCAAGCTAAGGCACCTGAGCTCGATGCTTTGTGCCGACTCCCCAGCCTCAATACTCGACATTGATCTCAAGCACAGGGGTAACTTTCTTAAGCTAAAGCACCTGGGCTCGAATGGGAGATTTTTCAATCTCCCAAGTTCTGAACACCTGGCTCGTGTTCTGAGCCGAGTGGAGCCACAGATGGAAGATCTCTCAATCTATCGTCCTATAAAAAAATAGGGAATCGAAAGAGTTGCTTTTATTATAAACGCCTTGGGAGGCCATGGTACAATAAAGTTATTACAAATGACTATCACCTCAGCCTAAGCTCTTCTCAGAGGCCCTTTGGGCTAACACAGGCAAATTCAAACCCAGCTGAGCGGCTTGGCTCCCCGACCTGGCCACCAGAATCTCTAGGAGCAGCCAGAGTAGATACACCAGCCACAGAGCTCTGAGCGTTGCCCTGTCTCGTATATTCCAACTGCCGAACTAGTGATGGCGCACCACCTGAGGGGCACCCTCCCCCGAGGAGACCAATATGGCCCCAACAACCCCAACATCATCTTATAACGTTGGATCTCGATCTTTTTCTCCACAATGACCTCATGAAGGAAAGACTCAGACGAAGGCCGCTGTACTGAGGCACTGGACATGGAAAACCCGAAGCCAGCACTCCCCAGGTCGCGGTCGACTATCACCTTCTTCAAATGAGCTGCCTCCACACTCAGCTCCTTTGACTTGTTTTGAAAGTAGTGGAAAGCCGCATCATGAGCTGAGTGAGGCTGGACTCCAATACTTTAATCTTGCTCCAGAGCCATGTCACCTCAGAGCGTCGAGGATCCGCCTCGAGGAGGGGGGCCGATATCTGACAGAGGTGAAACAAAAATCATTCCGAGGCCAATAGTTCCTAGCTTCTAGTCTCAAAAATACGACAAGTCAGAAGGCTCGGTCGGGCAAAGAAAATCATTTCAAAATCAAAACGAAAATGAATTTAAAATACTTGGCCAAAAAAAAAAACTCCTTTGTTATAAATTAGAGCGCCATATAAAATATTGCGGTGGCCAGTCCGCCTTCGACAAATACATTTTCAAAAAAGGAAACAAAGAAAAAGTAGCTACTTATTGCCAACCTCTCCCTCGACGTCGGCACCGACGATAGGGTCGACATCCGGATCGGTGATCAGATCGGCTCTGGCAATTCCGCCACCAGTTTCCCCTTCGGCTTGAGCATCGCCCCCGGGGATTTTCGGCAGCCCCGGGATCTCCATATCATAGTCAAAACCTCATTTTGGGCCATCGCCCGGTTGTATACCTCATTTTGGGCCTCGATGACCATGTCTTGAGCCTTCAACGTGAGAACCCCTTTCTCCACCTCGAACTCCTTCTTCAGCACGGCCTCCTTCCGTAGCCCCTCATTGGCCATCGAGGCCAGGTCAGCCTTAAGTGCTTGCTCTCCCTTTTGAGAAGCCTCCAAAGCCAACTTGAGATCTTTCATCTCTCGCTGGTAACGAAGGGTACGGTTCCTCTCGTGCTTGAGCTCTTGGTCATGGAGCCTCATCATCTGAGCGCCGGACAAGCGGGCCTGCAGTCGAAGCAAAATGCTTAGTAAATACTTGGGGTTGCCAACGAAGCTTACCTGCACGCTCGCTTGAGCCCACCTCATGTTGGCCGATTCAAAGGTATAGACACTCATGCTCTGCCGATCACGTGGCATGGCCATCTTGTCCATAAACTCGACAGCCATGGGACCCTCCGTCAGGGTGTCCCCCTTTCGAATGGCCCAGCCAGGGGCCCATGGCTGGAGCTCCTCTTCCCTGACCAAATTCTTGGCATCAGTACGAAGAGGGGGAACCCCACTCTGCATGACCTCCGTTACCTTCAGGGTACTGGAGCTCGGTACGACCGAGGTGTCTCGGGTCTGGCTAGACCTCACCCTCTTAGCCCTCAGCTCTGAGTGTCCCTCGGAAGGCACTTGGGAAGAGGCCCCCGCTTGCTTCCCCTGCTCAGCCTGCTCCGCCTTCTACCTTTTCAATTCGTGTCCCCTCTCCTTGATCTATGCTGGATCCATATCTGCACGAACATCAATTAAAAAGCGATGAGCACAAAAGAAAATTACAAAGAAAAAACAAACGAAAGACATACGGGATGGGCCGAGGCTCAGTCCGATGCGGGTCATGTCACTTTCTGTCACCTTCGGCCAACTTATGCTGTTACTTTTGCGAAGACGCTCGACATACGCCCACTCCTCGGCCGAAAGATCGCCCTTCTTAGGGCCATTAAAGTTGGGCTTGTAAAAATTCCATCTGGTCGGGATTTTCCATGGTTCTTCGCTCCTTACAACGAAGTACTTCTTCTTCCACTCCTTTATCGAGTCAGGGTGGCCATGCACGACTTTCCCTCCTCTCCGAGGCCACACATAATAAATTTCCTCAAACTCGCCGGACGAGCTAACACCTAACATGGCTCGGAAGATGTTCAACCTCAACAACACCCTCATTTCCTCACACAGCAGGACGAAGCTCACCATTTGCTTCCACGAGTTAGGACCGTACTTTATCGGGCATAACGAGGCCCAATTCAGTACCTCTCTGATGGACGGATGGATGGGCAGCCTCAGCCCCGAGGAAAATGCGTCCACAGGGAAGATGCAATACCACGGGGCTAAGGGATCGGTAGGATGAAGGCCTTCGTTGGGAACCATCAACTCGAACTCCCTCCTGATGAAGTAGCTCGCGCGAATCAGCGACAAGTCGTCCTCTGTTAACGTAGTTGGGGTACCGTCCATCTTGATCCTTACACGACTCGGCGAGGAGGGTTGTATCCCATTGCAGACCAAGTCCTCAACATCATCTGGGTACATCCTGATCGATGATGGTTGCAAAAGAAATGGGACCTCCAGCCTTCGAGGAGGGATCGTCTCCTCAGGACTACCGGGCATGGTCCACTTCATCCTCTTCTTTCGAACCTTGGGAGCTTTTCCAGGAGAAGGAGTGGCCAGTGGCTCGAGAACTGAGGCCCTCGAGGAAGAGTCCAACCCCTCGACCTGTTCCTCTTCATCACTGATGCCTTTGGCAGAATGCACCACTTTGTCTGAATCACTGGTCTCCCACAAATAGCTTGCGAGTGCAGAGCGGCTTCACAACGTAGACATTCACATTTCTTTCCCAAGAAGAAGGATCCAACAGGCCCGTATGGGTTCCCCCGCTAGGGGTGGACGCTGAAGAGCCGGACTGAACCCTCGACATATTAAAAGTACTAATCTGGTTGAAGCCTCAAGGAAGGTTGTGGAAAGCTAATCACCGGTGACGAAAATCTTCTAGAGAGATAAATTCTGGGCTATAGAGAGAGTGAGAGCGAAAGTAAGAAATGAGGAAGAAGGCATGGGATGTATATATAGGGAACTTGTGACTCCTCGATTCTCACAAAATTAGCTCCTCAAAATCTGCAAAACGGCTCCTAGAATTCTATAAAGATGATGTCAGCAGGACACGTGTCACCCAGAGTGAAGCCCTTGGTGCTCGACCCGTACATCAAACTAGCCATTGCACAGGGGTAGCTTCCTCAAAGCTAAGGCGTCTGAGCTCGACGGTCTGTGCCGACCCCCTAAGCGTCGACACTCAGAAGTAATATCGAGCACAGGGGTAGCTTCCTCAAAGCTAAGGCGCTTGAACTTGACGCTCAAAGCTAAGGCGCTTGCGACTGTTCACTTCTATTCTAAATTTTGAGTTTTTAATAAACGATAGTGGATTTTTTTTTCAACTCAAATGCTAAATTTTTAAGTTTTTACAAAACAATAGTAGATGCTCTAAGGGTCCCATTTCTTGTGACTGTGATCCTTTTGCTGGGGGATTATTTTCCAGAATGACTTACCTTTTGAAAATAAATAACAAACTAACCCACTTTCAAAATTAATTACCAAATTAATCCACTCGCTGTTTTTGAAACGGTAAGTTTGGCTCTAATGTTTTTGAGACTTGAGGAGACTTCTCTAAGTCTTGGATAAATTCTTATAACTAAACTTGCTATTTCAAACAACAATCATAATTGAATTAGACTCACTGTTTAATTGAACTAGACTTGTACATTTAGGGATCGCTGTTCGAAACAACGAGTTTAGTTTTAGTGTTTTAAGACTTAGCGAGATTTCTCCAAGTATTGAAAAAAAATTTATAACTAATTTCAAACAGCGAACATAATTGAACTAGATTTGCTGAAGTTTAATTATGGTCGCTGTTCGAAATAGCGAGTTTAGCTTTAGTGTTCAGAGACTTAGCGAAATTTTCCAAAGTGTTGGAAAAAATTCTATAACTAAATTTGCTCAAATAATTCGCTTTTTGAAATAGCGAGTGAATCAGTTTGGTAATTAGTTTCGAAAGTGGGACACTTTTGTATTTATTTTCGAAAAGTGGTCAATTTGGAAAAAAAATCTTGGGGCGGTGGGGAAATTAAATCTGTCCAAAATCCAAAATGTCCAAAATCCAAAATATTAGCTACCATCGTCCAAACAACACAGCATGTCCTATTAATGCCCTGCCCCAACCCTAATTCCCATTTTCAGCCAGCCAATATATATATATATATATATATTTATTTATTTATTGTGAGAGAGAGAGGGGAAAGAAAATTCAAATGAGATAGACATGCAATGATGCAAGTTATAAAGAGATGGGTGGTGGTGGCCTTCAAGTAGGAGGCTGGTTACTATTGCATCATTAATTGTCCACAACCAACAGCTACCAGTCCCTCATCAAATGGCATGAATCTATCTTCTCCTCCTGTCTTCTCTCCTCCTCCCCCCAAACACTCAAACACAGCTAGCGTCAAAATAATTACTACCATTAATGTATTAATTGCTCATTTATATATACACTAATTTCAGAAGCTAGCTACTAGAAGGCAGCCTTCATTCATTATATGAAGCAGTCAAGCCCACACTTCTCACCTCTACTAACCAACTGCCTTCATTACTTATGCTTTGAAAACTAGCTCCTCTTACTTCTTTATAACCAAAGCCAACACTAGTCTTGTTATTATTATTATTATTATTATTATTATTATTATTATTATTATTAGTCACGACAAGAAAATATGAGAGGAGGAGGAGGAGGTGATGGTGGTGGTGGTGGTGGAGGGGTAGAGATGAGGAACTCTGCAGGTCAAGTGATAGTCGAAATCGAGTCCAACAAGCCCGCTGGCAAAGGCATGGTGATCGGCGGTCTGAGCCCGCTTAGCGAGACGCTGTGGAAGGAGAAGACCAACACTGAGTTCATCGGCGATGTTTCGGCTAGGCTCACATGGAAGGATCTTACCGTGATGGTGACTCTAGGGAGTGGCGGGACGCAGACTGTCCTCGAAGGGCTTACCGGCTACGCGGAGCCTGGTAGCCTTACTGCCCTCATGGGCCCCTCTGGCTCCGGAAAGTCCACGCTTCTTGATGCTCTCGCTAGTCGGCTAGCTACCAATGCTTTCCTCTCTGGCTCTATTCTCCTCAATGGAAGGAAAACCAAGCTCTCTTTTGGTGCTGCGGTACGTACGTACGTGCAGAAATTAATATATTATAAGTGACTACTTGACTGTAGTAAAAGTCATGTACAGTTGCTTAATTACTGAGATCATATTGAGAATTAAATTAATTAATTATGTAGGCATATGTGACCCAAGATGACAACCTAATTGGTACTTTAACGGTGAGGGAGACGATCATGTACTCAGCCAGGCTGCGGTTGCCAGACAAGATGCCGACGGTGGAGAAGAGAGCATTGGTCGAAGGGACGATTATCGAGATGGGGCTTCAAGATTGTGCGGATACCGTGATTGGGAACTGGCATTTACGAGGGATTAGTGGAGGGGAGAAGAGGAGAGTTAGCATTGCTCTCGAGATTCTGATGAGGCCTAGGTTGCTCTTCTTGGATGAGCCTACTAGTGGCTTAGACAGGTATGTACTCATGAACTTACTTCTATTTTGAGAAGTTGTGTGTCGTGTTCGTGTTCGATATATATTTAAAATGGATCATCGACTTAATTTAATTAATTTATGCTAATAAGTCAAAATATTGCTTTTGAGATTTCTGTCTACAAATTAATTATCTAAGCTAGCTGTAGGCCGGAATATTCTAAATCAGGGTATTAACTGCTTGATCCCTAGCTATAATGACATCGATCTCTACCTGTCTTTTGGTTCGATCTAATCAAGGAAATGCATGCTTAATTTAAACTGCTGTGCAGTGCTTCAGCCTTCTTTGTGACACAAACATTGAGGAGTTTATCGAGGGATGGTCGAACTGTGATTGCATCAATTCACCAGCCTAGTAGTGAGGTGTTCGAGTTATTTGATCGACTCTATTTGCTTTCAGGAGGGAAAACTGTTTATTTTGGGCAAGCTTCAGAGGCATATGAGGTGTGTGTACGTAATTTTTATGATAAATTTTTTTTAGCATGCATTCAGAATATAATGTTCTTAATTCATTGCAGTTCTTTGCCCAAGCCGGATTCCCCTGCCCATCTTTGAGAAACCCATCAGATCATTTCCTTCGATGCGTCAACTCTGATTTTGACAAGGTGAAGGCTACTCTCAAGGGATCTATGAAGATGCGGGTACGTGAACTAGGTTATCATCATCATCATCTTCTTCTTCTTCTTCTTCTTCTTCTTCTTCACTTGCATAGATATCGATTTCTTCTCCGTCTGGATAATAACATAAGGACTAATTTGGATGTAAAATAAGTTTATCTGAAATTACAATTTATGTTACTAGTACTTTTCACGTGCATTTGATAAGAGTTAGAGGATTTTCACGTGTGATATATGTGTTAAGAAATAATTTTGGAGTGGGACATGCGTTGCACGTAATTAGAAAAAAAATATTTTGAAGAAAAAGCTACGATTTATACGTGCAATGCACGTGCTTATAAGTAGAATTTGAGCTGTACATGTAACATATGTATATGTTTGGTGTTAAAAAAATATTGAAAATTATTTTGCACGTATGTTGCACGTTTTAAATAGGTGAAAGTTTGTTTGTTTGTTTTTGTTGTAATTAATGGGAGAGTTGGAGTTGCACATGCAATGTACGGATTTGTATGTTGACAAATTACAACTCCAACTCTCCCATTATTATATAATATATATACTAGTAGTTAACACGTGCGATGCACGTTTTGATAAGAGTGATGATTTTCACGTGCAATATATGTTAAAAAAATAGTTTTGGGGGTGGACGTGCATTGCACGTAATCGAGAAAAAATATTTTGAAGAAAAGCTACGATTTATGTTCATAAGTAGAATTGGAGTTGTACGTACAACATATGTGTTTGTTTGGTGTTAAAAAAATATTGAAAAATTATATTGCACGTGCGTTGCAGTTTAAATAGGTGAAATTTTATTTGTTTGTTTTGTTGTAATTACCGAGAGAGTTGGAGTTGGAGTTGCACGTGCAATGCACGGGTTTGTATGTTGACAAATGACAACCCCAACTCTCTCGTTATAATATTAGAGATTAGAGATTAGAGATTAGAGACTAGTAGTTAACACGTGCGATGCACATTTTAATCAATATATAGTTTTTAAAGTAATATAATAGAGCACGTGTTAATAAATACATATTTTTTAATGTAATATAAAAAGTATAAACGAGTTATACGTGTAATGCACGTAAATTGGTAGATTTAAGTAAAGTGTATAATTAATGGAAGAGTTTGAGTTGCACGTGCAACACACATAAAGTGGTATATTTACAAATGACACTACCATTATAATATTAGAGATTATTATATAGAGAGAGAGAGAGATGCGAAAATTGGTGTTTAATTGCATAACTCTACCGACACTTAGAAATAACTGGAAATTCCTTACATATATAATTTTGGCTTCAAAATGGAGATATATAAAGAGGGAGATCGAGTATGGAATTAGGACAGTGAGTTCGATCCAGTGGATTTAATTAAGACAAGGTTATGATAGTTTTCTTGGATATATAACTTATATAATTCCAACTATTATCCTTAACTTAGACCCTTACCTACCTGCTTTAACTGGAGTAGTTTAATTCATAAAAAGAATAATATTAATTAGATTAAGTCAGATCTAACTGAAATGATTGGAAATAGAAACAATTCATTTAGTTGTTTGAATTGTATGAATTGAATTTTGATAATTAGTTGCATGAATTGAATTTTGATAATTAGTCGCCTTTTTTCTCTTTTTTCCCCCTTTCTTTTTTGAGGACTCACTTATTCTGATTTTGGTTGATCTTTTTTCTCTTTCTATCTGTTTGATAGTTTGAGAAGAGTGATGACCCTCTGGAGAAAATTACCACTTCTGAAGCAATTCGAAGGCTAACAGAGTTCTACAGCCGTTCTCAATACTATTACGCAGCAAGGGAGAAAGTTGATGAAATATCACGAACTGTATGAATTTTACTCCTATATATATATATATATATATCTTAACTCTTCTATAATTGAAGGAATAAGCTTATCAAGTATTTGATTTTTGTTACAGAAAGGAACGGTCTTGGATGCAGGCGGCAGTCAGGCGAGTTTCTTCATGCAGGCCTTCACTCTCACCAAACGTTCCTTCGTCAACATGGCAAGGGATTTCGGTTACTATTGGCTCAGGCTCGTGATCTATATTGTTGTGACTGTATGCATCGGGACCATTTACTTGAATGTGGGAACCGGATACAGCTCAATTCTGGTAATTTATTCAAATGATTTTTTCATTACCTTCTTATTAATGATAACAGGATTTCTTATTGATCCTGCCATAGATTGAAACCTTTTCAAACCATTTACTGATTTCTTCCATATGGGGAATATTTACACAGGCTAGAGGTGCATGTGCTTCGTTTGTCTTCGGCTTTGTTACTTTCATGTCCATTGGAGGATTTCCATCATTTGTAGAAGATATGAAGGTAAACATCCGTGGAATATTGGAAGCAACGCCATCATTTCTACTTAAATGTTTTGGATGTTGTATTGATTTGTGTTTCTATCGTAAATGTAGGTTTTCCAACGAGAACGTATGAACGGGCACTACGGAGTGGCGGCCTTTGTCATCGGCAACACGCTCTCAGCAATGCCATTCTTGATCTTGATAACCTTTATCTCTGGCACCATTTGCTACTACATGGTGCACCTTCACCCTGGCTTCATGCACTACCTCTTCTTCGTGTTGGCTCTTTACGCTAGTGTCACTGTGGTTGAGAGCTTGATGATGGCTATTGCAAGTGTAGTCCCCAATTTCCTAATGGGAATTATCATCGGAGCTGGGATTCAGGTAATCTATCTACTTCATTTTAAAACCCTTATCACAGAAAATTCTCAACTCATTCTGATCAGTAATAGGTTAATTTTCCAGTAATATGTACACGTATCTGATAAATGTTATCTCAAATATAATGCAGGGTATCTTCATGTTGGTCTCTGGATATTTCAGACTCCCCCACGACATCCCAAAGCCCGTCTGGCGATACCCAATGACCTACATTAGCTTCCACTATTGGGCATTGCAGGTAAAATTATGTTTTCAGAGAAATTAAACAAGTACATATAGTCACCCACACTCTTTAAACAGATTTAACAAAATAATTTCTAAAACCGAGATGGATACGAGATACATTATATATGATCCCATATGTAACATAAATAGTTAAATACCTGTCTTTTTTTTCTTTTAAGGGAAAGAAAAGAAAAGGGTCTCGAATATCCTCACCATGCTTCACTAAATAGTGATCCAAAAGACAAAATCTTATAGTTTCCATTAAAGTGCAAATAATAAAACAAATCCTAGATCAACCAGGTAACTCGAGAATGCCTCTATTATAACTCCTCTGTTTTCAATGTAACAGGGCCAATACCAAAATGACCTTCATGGGCTAACATTCGACAACCAGACCCCCGGCCTCCCTAGTATCCCTGGCGATTATGTCCTTGAGAACATCTTCCAAATTGATGTGAAACGGTCCAAATGGGTCGACCTATCAGTTCTTTTCTGCATGATCATTATCTACCGCATTATCTTCTTCATCATGATCAAGGTCAGCGAAGATGTGTCTCCTTGGGTCAGAGGATACCTCGCGAGGAGAAGGCTGAAGAAGTTGAGCAACAGCAATCGCGCCATCAGCCTTGTGAATAGGACTCCTTCCCTTAGGGGGTATGTGGTAGAAAACAACTCCTAAAAGAATTTTACTTTACAAAGAGAATATCTGATACTTAAAAACTGTTTGTTAATGTCATCATTAATATATATTGTTAAGAGGTGATTTTATACTCTTCTCTCAGAAATACCAAGTCTTGAATGTTTGATAGTATTGAGATTGACATTGGTTGGTTGGTGAGAGATGAAATGATACATATTAACTAAGGTGGGTGGTTTCCACTGTATCTGAACTGGAAGTTTTAAATGTCATGGGAATTCTGGATGGGTATATATTCACATGGCTGGCCTACGGTTTGTATTTGCTGCCTTCATTTATGCTAGCAGGGTTTTAATGAGAAGCAATTAATCTCTCAGTTTAACAGTTAGAGAGTTAAGAGGCTCACAGGTAGATCAAGGGTTTTCTGGTAAGTTGGGAAATATATATACATGGGTCTTCAGGAACAAGGGATCATAAATAACGATTTCATTGATATCTTTAGAGAAAAGGGGTTCTATTTTTGACTCCCCAAGTGCTCTTTTAGATGAACTATGGAAACATCATCAATCAGAAATTAATACGATACTCTCAATGTGTAGATTATATAAAAACATAAAACTACCTATTGGTAGGAGCTAGCACACAGAAAAAAGTCGACAAGCTGGAACATAATCACTTTCTTATCAATGAAAGCCGTAGTGTGGTTGTTTAGTATCATTGCCTTAGAACGACTTTCACTGAGTTCTTCGGCCAACATGCCAAATTGGTGCAGAAACAAGGGGTGACGTGCCACTAGGGTTATGTTCAACAATGGCCCCTTTGATGCAAATGATAAATGCATGTAACATTGTATATATCCAGTTTACTTCAATTCAACCTTCTTTTCAAATTTAAGGTGTGCCGTCAATGAGTTTCATTCGACACTTTGTACCAAATGGAACTTTTTCAAACTTGATGGAGATCATTTTTTTAATATCATAAACGGTGGATCAACTCCCCCAGCGTTCTATTAATAATATTTTTAACGAAACATACAATCAAAAAGATACAGAATGATACACCATTTATTTTGTGTTGCATGTTGTTTCTTGCTATTCTGACATGTGCAAGGTACCATAATCATCAAACTTGGGACATCCATTAGCGACCTCTTAGGATTTAACCAATCAATCCAACTATAACAATATATGTGAAAAAATAAAAATAAAAAGAAAAAGAAATAAGTTTCCTATTATAATACAAACTATTCTCAGTAAGTGGTGCTAATCTTTCAAGAAGCAGTACATGATAACTAAATAGATTAATTTAGCCAAATTGTCACAAATTCAGGCAAAAAAATCAGGTAATAAATTATCAATCAAAAAAACTTGATGCAAGAGTAGGGACCTCACCAGAATTCTGAATGGGCAATCAATGCAATGCTTATCCGTTTCTCAACTCAAACAGCTGGTTGGGGCAAGGTAGTGAAAGCTATGAGAACCAAACCAAAATTATACTACATCATGCCTATTTATTCTAGATAAAGTGACATGAACTTGTTGGGGGGTACTCTTGTCTTGTGGGTCTACCACTTACTATTTCTTTCTAAGTGAAATTTATCACTGAGTTCACCAAATTAAATGAGCAGCTGGACGGAGGCTGTTAACTTCTAACTACTATATTTGGTCAAAATAAAAACTAGAAATAAAATAAAATAAAATAAAGAAATAAACTAAAATAAAATAAAGAAAAAAAAAAAAACACTATTAAGTAGGAGTAATTGCTAGCTGGTAAAACATTAAACAAGAGATATTAATCCTAGATAAAGTGACATGAACTTGTGAGGGTACTCTTGTCTTGTGGATCTACCACCTACTATTTCTTTCTAAGTGAAATTTATCACTAGTTCACCAAATTAAATGAGCAGCTCATGTAGGCTGTTAACTTCTAACTACGATAATTGGTAAAAATAAAAAAATCAAAATAGAAATAAAATTCTACGCATTATTAAGTAGGAGTAAGTGCTAGTTGATCAAACATTAAACATGAGATATTAATGCTAGATAAAGTGACATTAACATGTGGGGGGTACTCTTGTCTTGTGGGTCTACCACCTATTGTTTCTTTCTACGTGAAATTTATCACTAAGTTCCCCAAATTAAATGAGCAATTGGATGTAGGTTGTTTACTTGTAACTGCTATATTTGGTCAAAATAAAAATAAATAAAAAATTCTACTCGCTATTAAGTAGGAGTAATTGCTAGCTAGTCAAACATTAAACATGAGATATTAATGCTAGATAAAGTGACATTAACTTGGGGATGGCAACTGGGACGGATCAACCGGCGATCCACCCGCGACCTGGTCCGCGAACCCGGCCCGGTTAGCAAATTGGCGGGTTCGGGTCGAACCCGATGAACAGTACCGGGTCGACCAGGGTCGCAAATAACACGAATTGAACCCGCGAAATCCGGCCCACGAACCAGTTAAGTTCGCGAATTCAACCCGCCAACCCGCGGGTCGACCCGCGGGTTCCGACCCGTTCGACCCGTGACGCGTCGACCGTTGACTCGTGGGTCAAACGGTCGAAAAATCGCCCCTCTGTTTCCAGAGCCATTCCGAACGGCTCTTTGAGCCGTAATTTTGTTTTTTTTTTGTTTTTCCCCACATATTGAGGCTATAAATATTCCTAAAAATCTCATAAAAAATCACACCTCACTCTCTTACTCTCTCTACTATTATACATCATTTGTAAAGAATTTTTGAACAATTGTAGTATTCATCAAATAAGTCTACAAGGAGGCATATACACGATCAAATTTCGGTCGTATCGGAATCAAAATTCAACTTCTTCAACTCTCTTCAACCCTCGTCAAATCTACTTCAACCTCTCTTCAACTCTTGAATTGCGGAATCGGCAAAGCGCTCCTCCATCTTTTCTATTCTATTCTTATTTTCACGGTTTTTTTTACATACGCGTATTCCACGGTGAACGGTATCAAAATTTTATACCTCTCTCGTTAAATTTTTTTTTGCGTTGTAGTTAAAATTATTGTTCGTTTTTTGGACTTCTCTATCTCAACCGTCTTGTTTTTTAGATTTTTTTTTGTATAATTCACCGCTCCTGCATTGTATATTTTTTTTACATACTTTAGCACTTACTACATTATGTCTAGATCACGCATTAGCGGTCGTAGCGGACAAGATTCCTCCTCTTCTTCACGTAGGTTACCAATTGTCCCAACTAGTGAGCCCACCCAAGAATACCATGATCCTACTATGGAACAATGGGGTACACACGATGAGGTTGTAGGTGACATACAATTAGAAGAAGAACAACAACAACAACCAACCGAAACCACACAACCCCGTAGTAGTAGGAAAAGTAGAGGAGAAACTAGGGATTGACATAAGTTTTATGATTATATCCCGGACGAACATACTCCGGGTATATGTTTGAAAGTTTGTAAAACATGTGGTAAAACATACAAATTCAAGAGGGGTGACGGCACCGGTACAATTAGTAGGCACATCCAACATAATCATAATGAACTCCTTGATCAAATACAAGGCCAGCAAGAAATCAACCCTAGGACCGGTCAAGTTGATAGCCACCCTTATGATCCCGAACTTGTTCGTCGGGAAATGGCTCAATTAGTCATTAAGGAAGAGTTACCATTTTCCTATCCCGAGAGTATGAACTTGGAAAATTTTAATCAAATGGCCTTAAACCCTCATTTTAAACGAATTCCGAGAAATACTTGCAAATCAGATTGTTTTAAAATATACATTGAAATGAAGGACGCTTTGATTGCAATTTTATGGAGTTTAACTTGTATGGTTAGTTTAACTTCGGATTGTTGGACGGGTGTCAACAATATTCTAACGATGAGAATAACCTGTCATTGGATCGACAATGATTGGATTCTTCAAAAAAGAATCATATCACTTGCGGCGTTGCCGTATCCCCATAGTGGCGCTGAAATAGCAAATCGTATTATAGAAATTTGTGATGTTTTTCATATTCGCGATAAAATTATGGCTATTAGTTTTGATAATGCATCTAACAACAATGTAGCAATTACTATACTTTAAAATTTGTATTAAACCCTCCATCTGACAATATTTTTCATGTTATATGTACATGTCATATTATAAATTTATGTGTTCAAGATGCATTAAGAATAGCTGATCCATATATAGTTAAAATTAGAAATTATGTACATTTTATTGCATTAAGTCCAAGCATTTTACAAGAATGGAAAGTTTGGTGTAGGGTTAGAAATGTTCCTTTTAGAAGATTTCTAAAGGATGTTAGACACCGATGGAATTCTACTTTTGATTTACTAAATGTTGACACCGATGTAAATGATTTTTGTATCGCAAAAAATATGAAGAATTTTGAAATGACTCCCCCCGATTGGTTTTTTGCCGAATCTTTGTTAAAATTTTTAGAACCTTTTAAAACTGCAACTTTAAAATTTTCAAAAAAAATTATGAATCTACTTCTAGTAGCATTTTTATTGAATTAGTTAGCATGATGCAAACATTTAACGAAATGTTAAATGATCCCCATGTTAGTGAGATTGTAAAACCTGCATTTCAAAAATTTTTGAAGTATTATTTTCCTCCTCCTATGTTGATTTGTGTTGCTACTGTTATGGATCCTCGTATCAAATTAGAAGGTACGAAGAGTTTGATAGAAATATTTTTTGGATATTTAGAGGTAAATGTAGAATTAACAATTGATTGCGCTACTTTTTTAGTTCAGTTTGAATCTACGTTAAATAACTTGTATGATTATTATGATAGACGTTTTGCTTCTAGTAGTACAACTTCTGTAGTTAGTTCTTCTTCTGGTAGTTCTAAAGGTAAGGGTAAAAGTAGAATTGGTGATAGAACATTTAGTTTACTTGAACAAATTCAATCAAAAAAATCTATGACTAATCAACCAAATGAATTAAATTGGTATAACCAACAAGATTCTGAGCCTATTATTTCTCCACTAGATATTTTACAATGGTGGAAAGAACATGAACACATTTTTCATATTCTGTCAATTATGGCTAAAGATTTACTAACTCTTCATGTCTTTACAATTGCTTCTGAGAGTGCATTTTCTACAAGTGGCAGGGTTCTATCTGATTATAGGAATCGCTTGAAGCCCGAGGCGTTAGAGATGCTTGTTTGCACAGAAGGCTGGCTGAAGACTGAAGATAGGACACAATGGAAAGCACTATCAAGTTCCACAAGTGGGAGTAACTCGCCCGAAGAACAACAACAACAACAACAACAACAACAACAACAACAACAATAGATTTGCTTGTTATGTCAAATTAGAAAACTTGTACTCAATTAAAATTGTATATAAGAAATATGTTATTGTATAAAATTTATTTTTGAATTGAATTCTTCATTTCATTATAAATTGTTAAAATTGTATAACTTAAATTCATATGAATAATATTTCAAAATTTGTTGTCAATTTCACTCTTTCAATCTTATTATTATTATTACGATTTTTATTGTTAATTAGTATTATTACTTACTTAGTATTATAATTAGTATTATTATTATTTTAAGCTACAAAAAAAAAAAAAAATAAACGGGCCAACCCGCGGGTCGCCCCGGCCCAACCCGGGTTGAACCCTAAAGGGTTCACGGGTTGGGCGGGCCACCCAAACGAAATCTCAGCCCGGCCCGGATAAGTGTGCAGCCCGGCCCGAGCCCGCGAAGTATACGTGCCAACCCGTACGGGTTGGGCCCGGCCCGGCCCACTCGACCCGTTCGCCATCCCTACATTAACTGGGGGGGGGGGGGCTACTATTGTCTTCTGGGTCTACCACCTATACTGTTTCTTTCTAAGTGAAAATTATCACTAAGTTCACAAAATTAAATGAGCAGCTGGATTTAGACTGTTAACTTCTAACTACCGCATGTGAGTGGCCTGACGCCATGGCCACTGTATAAGCACATGCACAACACGTGAGTGGAAAGACGTCACTACTAGGGAAATCGAGGCATCCCTCTCTTATTAGCCATTGGATTCAATCGTAGGGTTAGGTTTGATTATGGATATTGAGGAGTTCCCAATCTCACGTATATATCACCCTTCACCCCCTCATTTCACACTTTACTTTCTCTCTCTTGTTGCGGAGCTTCTCTCTAGAATTCTTTTAGGTAATCCAGTGACATACTTTCTGATTACTTTTTCGGCAACATTTTTGAACTAGGCAAAGTATTTTAAATTATGTCAAGGATTCAGTCCAGTTCTTCAGCTTCTACTTCTGGTCGAGACGAGTGGACGTCCTCGTTATCATCATCTTCGGAGGAAGTTCAGAGTGTTTTGTCTGAGTCTACTTCTTGGGAGGAAGTCCAGGAAATTGAACAAGTTGAAGTTGAATCTCGTGGCGAAGTAAAGGAGGAAGAGGAGAGGACCGCAGATGAAGAGGTGGGAGAAGAGGATGAGGAAGTGGAGGGAGAGGGCAGAGAGGAGGAAGAGAAAGGAGAAGTTGAAGAGGAAGTAGAAGAGGATGACGAGAAAGAGGATGACGAGGGAAGCCCTTCTGGCGAAGCGGGTCGCTTGGGACGTCTGGCCTCTCCCCCTCTTACCAGGGGCCCCCGACCCCCAAGGAGGAGGTTGAGGTTTGTTATGCTGCCTAGCCTGAAAGTAGAGCCCGTCGAGTATATGTCAGCAGGTGGCTGCGAAACCTCGTATTATCAAGAGCCATATTCAATAAGGATACATCCGAATGACCTTCTAGATCTGATCCGGTTTGGAATACAACCCTCCTCACCGATCCGGCAGAAGATTGAAGCAGACAAGATTGGGAGCATACTGGCAAAGGCTGGCCTCCCCTAGATTCGGGCGTGTTATTTTATTCCCAGAGAGTCTGAGCTAACGATTCCAAACCTTGGAGTCAGGCCTATGGATAATTTGACTTCTTGGTTCTACATGTTTTCCTTGGATGCCTTCGCCACAGGGCTTAGGCTGTCTATGCACCCATTTGTCAAAGCGGTGCTGAATTGGGCCGGGGTGAGTCCGATATAGTATGGGCCGAACTCTTGGAAATAACTTGTTAGCTTCATTCTCCTTTGCGAAGAAAAGAGGGTGCCCTTGAGGTTTAAGTATTTCCGGGCGTGCCTTGGACTCCATTCTGCCAAGCCGTATGAGGGGTGTTGCTACTTTTCCCATCGACCCGGGAGGTGAGTGGTGTATGGTCATCCAAACTCGATCAAAGAGTGGAAGACAAATTACTTCATTATCCGAAGCCCCATTCCGTGGGACATTCCTATGACATGGTCCTTCTTCATACCTAAGCATAAGGTTCCGAGGTCGTAGGACTTTACGGCAAAAGAGATGGACAAACTGGATCAGATCTTCGTTGGGGGGAGTGTGAACTGGCCGAAGGTGCCAGAGAGGCAAATGGCGAGGATTGTTGTGCAATCCAGCTATCTAAATAAATAGATAAACTAGACACAAATTAGAACCTCGCAAGTGTACGAATCGTTTATAGAAGCGTAGTGACAAGCAAGGGTCGATCCCACAGAGATTGTAGTACTTAACTCACTAATCAATAAAATAAAGAAAAATGCAATTCATGAAGTTTGTTCTAAAAGTCTGATTGAAAGGAAATGAAAGAGATAAAAATCTAAATTAAGTAGCATCACAATTTGAGTCACGAATTTCTATTAAAGTAGTTGGGCTTTGATTTCCACCTATAGTCAATAATGCTAAGTCGTATACTACTCCGATTACTCATGTTTGTTCCTTTAAGGGCATGGTATCTACTCCTTAAAGTTAATGTTTCCCTAAGCCAAGAATTAGGCATGGTATCTACTCTAATTCGTTTCTTTCCTTAAGTATTTAGCATGGTATCTACTAAGTTGCACTTGAAGAAAGCATATGAACAATGGAAACGAACAAACACTCAAAGTTCTAGAAATTGGTATCAGATCTAGATCCTTCAAGTTGATTAAACCAAGAAC
Organism: Hemerocallis citrina; assembly: GCA_017893485.1. NCBI lineage: Eukaryota > Viridiplantae > Streptophyta > Magnoliopsida > Asparagales > Asphodelaceae > Hemerocallis > Hemerocallis citrina. The sequence goes on along the minus strand of CM030362.1, from coordinate 164,885,163 downwards.
TCCTAAAGATTCCTGTGTTACAAGTTATGAGCACGAGATACGGGTCATCTCTATGCTCATATAACAGATTCAGATTTATAATATGCAAACTTGATAATCTCAGGTTCTGCATGGCAGTCGACTTGCTGTCACTCTCAGTCGACTGCTCTTAGAAATTCTGAACAAGTTTGATATATTATAAATCTATACCAATACTCTCAGGTTTAATCAATAAGTAATAGAGTAGCATTCAGAAGAATATAAGCATTACATGACTACGGCTTCAATCTACCCAACTATGAAATTAGTTGCACATAATACAAGCTTTATTGATTAATAAAATAGAATTTATGATTCTACAATAAAAATAAAAAAGTAAAAGGAAGAACAGAAGAACACTGATTTGTATGATGTTGAAATTGAGCCTAATCAGCAGTCGACTTGTTCTCCTCCTTCTTTGATGCTGGTATCTTGATGCTTGCTGGTCGGTCGTCCTTTTGATGGTAGATGATTCTCTCTTTTTATAGTTTCTCTTGTCCTTGTCTGCAGATATCAAGTTCCTGATTTCTTATCTCTTCACTCATAGGATGATCTTCTTACTTGCCAATCCCGGTCTCTAGCTTTGATTGTTGGAGAAGTTGTTACTCGCAGATAACCTGGGTTTGGATAACTTAATTTGGATCTGGATGAAGATGGATCTTTAACTATCTTATCTTTTAACTCTGCTGAATACCAGTCGACTGGTTTCGTGATCAGTTGACTGTGTCGAGACATCTGTAGATTCGCAATTCATCAGTCAAGTCGACTGTCTTTAGAGTAAGTCGACTGTACCGAGCAGCTTCGTCCTCTCTGTCCAGTCGACTGTTGGAAGCACCAGTCGACTTATGCCCTGCAGTTTCTGTGTGTCATCCTCAAAATCCTGAATCTGCTTCGTTTTGCTGTTTTAGGCTGTTTCCTATGGAAAAGAGAAAATAAGAGTAAAATACCACATATAGAGCATTTAAATGTCCAATTGCATTAAGATTATTGCTCCTAAATGTGACTATTATTGGGTTCATCAAATACCCCCAAACTTAGCTTTTGCTTGTCCTCAAGCAAAATTGAACTACAAGCATCTCTTGAACATCATGACCCTTCCAACATTTACCTCAGAGAACTTGCTACATTAGGTATCAAGGTTAGAATAAGCATTAAGATAGGTCTAAACAAGTTTTGATTCAAATGTTAATCACTTATTCACACGAATACTCAACTTGAATATTAAATAGTAGTGTGGCCAATGCCTCTGCAACATAATCATGATTAAGTTTAGCAAGCTTCACTATATTTCAACTCCAAAATCTCACCATGGCATACACTCCCAAAGAAATATAGCTCTCATTGACATGGGACATTCAAATTAGATCTCGTGACAATTTTCATTACTTGGATGAAACCATATGCTTGATCTTGCTACTACATCTTCACACCATTGATTTGCACACTACTTGGATCAAAAGGTCTTATATAGGTTGTAATGGGGCCTTGGGTGAGGGTTTAAACAATGAAGGGAAAAAGGAATACAAAATTTCTAAAGAATTAGTGAGCAACTTGCATTGTTCTAAGAGATTTTTTTTTTTTTTTTTTTTTTTTTATTTTTTTTTTTTATATAATATATGGCCACCTATTACAGGCCTATACTTTATTTCTACCAACACCTTTCACCCATCCACAACTCAACAATTTATAACTTTTCATTTTTTTTTTCTATGACAAATCTTCCAACTTTATATTTTCTTCCCCTTCACCTTGACATACCACATCTCTTTTACAATTCTTGCTCTACTAACTCAATAGATATAGGTAAGGTATCCTATTCATCTAGGCTTTGGTTAAGGATGATGTGTCTTACAAAAATAAGGCTTTTATAGGCTTCAAAGGGGGTAACTAGTGGATAATTGATGTTGGATAGGCTATTTGTCTTTGGTGGTAGAATCTTAGGTGCCTTAATCATTTCCAAGTTTTTATGCAAAAACCAAAAATAAGTTTCGAAAAGTAGCAAAAACAAGTTCTAGATCATCTCAAGAATGCAGTCAACTGAGATCTTCAAGTGTGTGACTCTCTCACAAGAAATAAATAAAGCTCAAAACTCACAATTTTTGTAGTTGAGTTTACTCACAGTTGAACTTGCTATTCTCTTTCACAATTCGTTAAATTGACATAGCCAAATGAATGAAAGTTTCAAGTATGATCCATATGATAAGTTATTAACATTTTTTTAAAGATAAAGACCACACTTAATACTTGTTCTCCACTCTCTACCTATAGTAATTGAGCTCAAATCATTAAATGTTTGGAATGGTTAAAATCAAAAGACTCCAAATGTAAATAACTACCCCCAAACTTAGATGGAACATTGTCCTCAATGTTTGCACAAAACTTTAAAATAGGCATGTGTTACCATCCAGTTTGAAGGAAAGAAAATAAAGTAAAGAAATAAAGAAATGATTAAAGAAATAAATAAATAGAGAGTGTAAGTACTCCCCTGAAAAATTGGGTTGCCTCCCAATAAGCGCTGCGTTTCTTATCTTCAGCTTGACTTGATGAGTTTATGCAATGTATTGAATGGCTCGCGGCTCAAAACTCATCTTATTATAAGGTTTCCCATTATGCCCATTCACCTTTGAATGTTTGATTTTTCTTCAACGTTCCATGTGGGAAAACCTTTGCAACAATGTACGGACCGTACCATCTTGACATAAGCCTATTTGCAATGGTCCACCTTAATGCACCATTGTGTTCTTGCAAGACTCCCTGCAGCTTCTCTTCTTCCTGCATCCTTAAGTTTGCAGCAACTGTCACAGGTAATGTCTGGTTTTCTCCCAAATATTCATACTTCAAGTATTCATGTAGTGGCTTCAGCTCCACATCTGGTGTCCTGGTAAAAGAAGAAACAAAAGTATTATTAGACACAAGATTTTCAAAAACATGTGCAAACTTGCCTGAATATGATGTTGGATTTTTAAAGGTATGTACTGTCTCTGCAATCCTCCAATCATCATATTCCTGTTCAACTTGAGATAGTATTAGAGGGTGTGTAATTGTTGCTTGTAATGGATCAACATTATGTTCCTGAAATGTTCGGTCACAAACTTCAACATTATAACATTCATGATCATTGTGTGGTAATTCTGGTGCATCAAACATGTTAAACTCAATCTTGTCTTCTAGGGTTTTCACCGATTGGAGCTGTTCTTGTCCTCTAGGGTTTGGTATGGTTTGTGATGGGAGCTCTCCTGCCTTTCTTTCACTCAACTCCTTCGCAATTTGACCAATTTGAGTCTCCAATTTCTGAATGGCCTGCCCTTGTTGGTTGCTTGTTTGATGTTGTTGTTGGAGTAATTGAAGAACGGTGGATTCGAAATCCAACTTCTTCTGTTCTTGTACTGGCCGATCAAACCCATTCCCAATTTGGAATTGCTGCGTATGCCCTTGTGCGAATTGATTGCCTTGATGGTTTTGATTATTGCTCCATGAGAAATTTTGATGGTTTTGCCACCCTGGGTTGTACGTGTTTGAAAAAGGGTTGTTCTGGGGCAGATACATTCCTTGTCCTACGTAGTTTGTGTGCTCCTGATCTGTGAAAGAAAACATAGGACATATATTAGTTGTATGATCAGAATGAGAACAAATTGCACAAATTTCTTTTGGTTGGTTTTTTATGCCACCCAACGTTGAAATCACATTAACAAGCATATCAATCTTTTTGTTCATGGTTTCCATTTCTAGTTGCATGTTATTATTATTAGAAATTTCGTAAACTCCCTGTTTTTTCGAAAGGTCTCTTCTCCTTGTTGAGAATTGCTGTGAGTTCTCGCTGAGTTCTTCAAATAGTTCGATGGCCTCCTCACCACTTTTCCTCATCAAGATTCCGTTGCAAGCTGAATCCACAATTGCTTTGTTAGTGTCATTTAAACCCTCATAAAATGCTTATACCTGATGATCCTTAGGTATGTTGTGCGTAGGACATTTGAGAAGCTTGTTCTTGAAGTCCTTCCATGCCTCGAAGAATAAATCGCCATCTTTTTATTGAAAGAGTAGAATTTCCCTTTTTAGTTGTCTGGTTTTCTGAGCTGGAAAGAATTCCTTCAAGAACTTTGTTGCCAATTGCTCCCATGACTGAATTGATCCTGGTTCCAAATAATTATACCACAATTTAGTATTAAGTTTTAAAGAAAATGGAAACAAGATTAACCTGATTTGTTCAGGGGTAAGCCCTTAGACGCTTTGTGTTTTGCAAAGATCAAAGAAATCTTGCAAATGTAGATGTGGATCCTCGTCTAGTCTGCCACTGAAGTGGAGAACCATGCTGAGTAATTGAGGTGATAGATGCATATTCCCTGTGACATTAGGTTGATAAGCTATGCAAGAAGGTTGCTCAATGTTCTTCGGAGTGAATTTGTCTTGCATTGGTACTCGATTTGCTACTTTCTCACCCATTGTTGATTTTGGAAATATTCGCTGTGCAGTCGACTGATCCTTGGAGACAGTCGACTGGTCTGTCTGTGCAGAGTGTAACCAGAAAGAAAATGTTATAAAAGAAAAGAAAAAAAGAAAAAGATAAAAATTGATTTGCAAGTTAAAATACTAAACAATCCCCGGCAGCGGCGCCAAAAACTTGTTGTGCAATCCAGCTATCTAAATAAATAGATAAACTAGACACAAATTAAAACCTCGCAAGTGTACGAATCGTTTATAGAAGCGTAGTAACAAGCAAGGGTCGATCCCACAGAGATTGTAGTACTTAACTCACTAATCAATAAAACAAAGAAAAATACAATTCATGAAGTTTGTTCTAAAAGTCTGATTGAAAGGAAATGAAAGAGATAAAAATCTAAATTAAGTAGCATCACAATTTGAGTCACGAATTTCTATTAAAGTAGTTGGGCTTTGATTTCCACCTATAGTCAATAATGCTAAGTCGTATACTACTCCGATTACTCATGTTTGTTCCTTTAAGGGCATGGTATCTACTCCTTAAAGTTAATGTTTCCCTAAGCCAAGAATTAGGCATGGTATCTACTCTAATTCGTTTCTTTCCTTAAGTATTTAGCATGGTATCTACTAAGTTGCACTTGAAGAAAGCATATGAACAATGGAAACGAACAAACACTCAAAGTTCTAGAAATTGGTATCAGATCTAGATCCTTCAAGTTGATTAAACCAAGAACTCCTAAAGATTCCTGTGTTACAAGTTATGAGCACGAGATACGGGTCATCTCTATGCTCATATAACAGATTCAGATTTATAATATGCAAACTTGATAATCTCAGGTTCTGCATGGTAGTCGACTTGCTGTCACTCTCAGTCGACTGCTCTTAGAAATTCTGAACAAGTTTGATATATTATAAATCTATACCAATACTCTCAGGTTTAATCAATAAGTAATAGAGTAGCATTCAGAAGAATATAAGCATTACATGACTACGGCTTCAATCTACCCAACTATGAAATTAGTTGCACATAATACAAGCTTTATTGATTAATAAAATAGAATTCATGACTCTACAATAAAAATAAAAAAGTAAAAGGAAGAACAGAAGAACACTGATTTGTATGATGTTGAAATTGAGCCTAATCAGCAGTCGACTTGTTCTTCTCCTTCTTTGATGCTGGTATCTTGATGCTTGCTGGTCGGTCGTCCTTTTGATGGTAGATGATTCTCTCTTTTTATAGTTTCTCTTGTCCTTGTCTGCAGATATCAAGTTCCTGTTTTCTTATCTCTTCCCTCATAGGATGATCTTCTTACTTGCCAATCCCGGTCTCTAGCTTTGATTGTTGGAGAAGTTGTTACTCGCAGATAACCTGGGTTTGGATAACTTAATTTGGATCTGGATGAAGATGGATCTTTAACTATCTTATCTTTTAACTCTGCTGAATACCAGTCGACTGGTTTCGTGATCAGTTGACTGTGTCGAGACATCTGTAGATTCGCAATTCATCAGTCAAGTCGACTGTCTTTAGAGTAAGTCGACTGTACCGAGCAGCTTCGTCCTCTCTGTCCAGTCGACTGGTGCTTGTTGGAAGCACCAGTCGACTTATGCCCTGCAGTTTCTGTGTGTCATCCTCAAAATCCTGAATCTGCTTCGTTTTGCTGTTTTAGGCTGTTTCCTATGGAAAAGAGAAAATAAGAGTAAAATACCACATATAGAGCATTTAAATGTCCAATTGCATTAAGATTATTGCTCCTAAATGTGACTATTATTGGGTTCATCAAGGATTGAACTGAGCCTTGCCGACCCTTGTATGTCTTTCGTTTCCTTTTCGAATCATTTTTTTCCTTCGTCCTCACAACTTTTTTTTCTTTTACATTCATGGATGATAAGGAAATCGAGGCCAGGAGGGCAGTCTTGGCCAAGAAGAAGGCTGCCGAGCAGTTTAAGGGTAAGAAGAGGGTCGTTGTCCCTTCTTCCGAGCAGACTTCCGAGGGGATGTCTAAAAGGACTTATGCGCTGATGATCGCTGGCACTCCAGGCATGACCAAGGGGATGCCAAGCACGAATAACCTCAAGGTTGTCGAGTGATGTAGATGAAAGTTGCAACTGATTGAGGCCGTACAATCTCAACATGTATCTCAAAGCTTCCAAGAGCAGTGCAGTAATTTCATGTTGGAAGTAGGCCTACTAGAAGAACATGAGCCTCCTCCTTGCTCATCATCTCACCCAGATCAGCAATCAGGGCTCACTCGTAGCCTAACAGAGGGGGATTTCCAGCTAATCATAGCTGTCCGTCAAATTCCCCCAAATCAGGGATTGAGCAACTAATTTCTCATTCACAGATTCTTTCCTATCTGGATCACCCTCCAAAGTCTATAAATACTTCTCCCTCTCCACCATTAAGAGTTATTCATCATTTCAGTAATTAAACATAGCTTTGACTTCTGGTTACTGACTTAATCGTTGGAGGACCTGTCGCTGTGAATACTTCTTGTGTCTCAGCCGTTTTACAGGTGTCCAGTGACAGTCAACCACCACCAGATCCACTAAATCCAACCATACACTAGCTTCATATCAGGGTCATGTCAACGACTGAGAATAGCACTTCCCTCTCATCCAAAGAACTCATCATCTATTGCTCCCACACCCAAAAAACAACAACATCAGATTGGAGATGTATATGGGAAGGTAGACCGATCCAGCCTTTGATTCTGATCCTACGCAGTAGCCATCTTCTCTCATGGCCCCCATGGCCAAGAAGACTACTACAGCGGGGCATCAGCCTATCCCCCTCTTCTTCCTCCCCGTCCTTCTCGTAGCCGATCGGTCACTCAGGGGTCGCAACAACCACGAGTCGAATGCCCGCATCTTCTAACTCCAAGCGCCTCCCTATTGGTCGCCCGAAGAGCCGAGCCCCCAGTGGTTTTGGATCTCCAAAACCTGATTGGCAATCGGCAAGAAGAGAGGAACCTTCGCCACCACCTCAAACGCTCTAGAAACGGAGGACCCTCTGAGAATCCTCCAAGCCATAGCCATCATTCCTCCCACAGTCAAAAAAAGGAGGGCAGTCGCTCCCTGAGGGACCGCCGATCCTCAAATGGTCTCGGAGAAGGAGGCCATGTGACGAGGGCCGAGTTCCATGAGTTTCGGAATGAGGTCCTCTAGGCTCTCCAAGGTGGAGCGTAGAGCAAACATCATACTGATGACCACCACTTCAGAGGGATCGGGAACGAAGAGTCCTACGGGTCAACCCAATCCGAGGGACGAGAAGGCGATGTCCTCAAACGTCTATAGGAAATGGAAGATTGCCTCACACGGATTGGCAAAGACGGGAGGGAATCTAACTGAGGGTACTGGCCAGTCCAGCCACCTTTCTCATCATACATCCTCGAGGCCCCCATTCCGAGGAGCTTCAAGCCTCCTATATTTGAGAGCTACAATGGAGAGTCGAGTCCGGCTGATCACATTAAGGGGCTCAAATCGGTCATGATGATATACAGCACCTCGGATCCCCTCCTCTGCAGTGCGTTCCCAGCCATGGGCAAGGCTCCATGAGAGAGTGGTACTCTAGACTTGCCCTAAATTTAATGTAATACCCTAGTTTTCATTTATGAAAATTTTGTGATTTTACGTGTTGTGAACGTATGATTTAATTTGTATAATTTTTCATATAAAAAATATTTTTATAGTATTTGTTCTCTCTTATTTTTTCAAAAAAAAATTATTTTCTTTTAAAGCCTAATTAGAATCTAAAGCCCAAATTGTCTTTTAGCCCACTTTATTATTTAATTATTTTAATTATTTGAGCCCATAGTCTCTTGGCCCATTAGTGAGCCCATGCAATTTAATTAATCTCTATTTTAGTCTAACTTGTAGTGTAGACTCAAATAATAGACAGTTAATTAGCATGTACAAAGTTGTGAGTGGGGAACACTAGGGTAACACGTGCATACAATGGGGTGTGCATTGCACACCTTTCACCTAGGCCGGTTGGACAAAGAGAGAGGGAGAGATAGAGCTAGTGGAGAGGTAGTTATCTCATCATGGGTAGTTGCTACAACTCCCTAATTCATCTAAGCCCTTGATCCTAAACCATTTGATTTAATCCTAGCCCTTTATTTCCACTAAAATTATGTATAAATACCCCATAGTTCTTCTCATTTTAGTACATTAGAAATTGATTAAAGAAAGAAAAGAATTAGAGTGAGAAAAGATTGAGATTTTTTGGGGAGTAAAAGATTGAGGGGATTCTTGTGTGTGGGTGCTCATCCAAGAGAAGGCCAGAATTGCACTAGGAGAGGCTCGGTTTGCTACACCAAGGAGGAGGAGGCAACCTTGAGGCACAACCTAGGAGGAGAAGGATCTATTCGTGCATTCTAGGAGATTTCTAGGAGCTTTCCATTCGTTTTTCTTTAAATATGTGGGTATTTCTCATGACTTCTAATTCTAGTTACCATGCTAGGAATGTTTAATAGAATGATTAATGAAAACCTAAGTGAAATTGACTCCTTGATTGCTTATGTAGAGATGAATTGATAATTTAAAAGATGTTTGTTGAAATGATTGCTAGTGGATAAATTATGAATTAAAATGCTAGAAAACATCATGTATTGCCATGCTAGATGTTTAAGATCCATATTGTGTGAAGAAAATCTATACACACTACAACGAATTTGCCATATGCCAACGGACACCTATAGGGACGGATCACTAAAACCATGGGTATAGGCATCATATACCTACAGACGTGTAGTAAACTGTGGGTATAGGTATCCTATAGCTTTAGAGCTTTTAATCCGTAACTATAAGTTTTAGTGACGGGGTAAAACACTGTGGGTATATTCCATAATTTATTTCCCCCCTAATTTTTTGATTTCCCCTCAAATCCCAAATACCCCCAATTTATACTCACGCACACCCATCTCTCTCTCTCTTTCTCTCTCTCTCACCCGAATCCGGACCCCGAGTCACCACATCGCCGTCGTCATTCCGCGTCTTCGCCGTCGTCGTCCCTCTCCTACCATCGCCGTTGTTCCTCCATCGCCACTGCCGCCGCTGTCTTCCTTTCCCCGTCACCGTATTCCTCCGCCGCCACCCACCGCCGTCGCCCACCTCTTCCTCCGCCAACGTCTTTGGTTATCCGCCGTCACCCACCGCTGCCACCATCACCTGCGGACATCTATTTTGATTAATTTTGCAAACCCTGGGTATGAATTTGATGCTTGTTTTGCTTGGTGCTTCCCCTTAGTTGATGACTTTTGATTGCCATGTTGTTGTTTACCATGCTTCACTGATTCTTGCATATATATCTAAAACTTTAAGTAGTAAGAACCTTTAAATACAAGAAAACTTCCCTTATGTATATATGGAGGTTTCATTTTATCTGTTGTATAACACTTAACATAAATTCCCTCATGTTTGACATATTTAGATTGCAAATTCCCTCATGTTTGACATATTTAGATTGCGTACTTTATCAGTGTCAAATATGTTCTCAAATAAAAAATGTGATTGGTTGTTTATGCAGTGTCAATCGTTGCAAGCGCTCTCTAGTTGAGATTGTTGTTAAAGCAGTTTTAGCTATTGCTGATTTAGAGCGGAAAGATGTAAATTTGGACTTGATTAAGGTAGAATGAAAAGTAGGAGGGAAATTGATTCTGATTGTAGTATATTGTGGCCTAAACGATTGGCATAATTATCGATCAATAACTCACTTGTGGACCTGTGGTTCTGATTGTCGTTTAGCAACCTGTATACTTTTGGCTTGTGGCTTTTAGAATGAAATTTTGTCTAAAATTACTTATACCTTGTTTTTAAAATGTCACCATTTAGTGTGCATTTAACAGGTTTATGTAAAGTTTAACATTTATATCACAAATTTTCAACCATTGTGCTTAATAGTAAAATCAGTTACTTTGTATCGTATCGTGTGATAAACTATCTGTATCCTCCTCGTCTAACTTTGAAAGTCAACTGATTTTTCTAACTCTAATTCAAAATTTTCTCATTTTGGTTCTTAGGATGTTGGTGCAACACTAGTTATTTGTCAATGGGATTTGATGACGAAGCCAATCATCTATTGATGCATCGGAATTTGCCTGCTGTTAGATGGGTTGGTGGTGTTGAATTGGAACTAATTGCTATAGCCACAGGTTTGTTCGAGAGATTGATTTCGTAATAAGGACTGCTGATATTTCTTATTACTTATGATCTGGTTTTCTGTACAGGTGGAAGGATTGTTCCTAGATTTCTAGAGTTGACACCTGAAAAGCTTGGAAAGGTAGGTGTGAATTTTTGTGAATATGATATGAAATTTTTATTATATTGAATGTTAGCCATGACCTATTATTTGATTTTTTTATTATTTAGATTGCTATGTCTTGTCTAAGTGTTTACTCAGGCCCGGATACATTCAACTTTGAGTTTTAAGACTGGATTTGGGTTGGGATGTCAATAGGGGTTTTAGCCTAACCCCGGTCCGGGTCGAATTGAGGAAAGTCCGATTAGAAGGATGGCAATATTATCCCACAACTAATGATCTCGTAATATTTTTCATGCTCTAGGTTAGATTTTCTTTTCATAGATCTGTATCATTGCTTAATTTATGGACTCATTGACCAGTGTTCGTCTTTTGAGGTAACAACAATTTGTATCTTCTGACTCAGCGATCTGCTGGTAGAGTCTGGTTTACCAAGCGGTTTAATGTTCATGAGACAAAAAACAGTATTGTTATTCGTTTAATCATTTCTATGGTAGTTCTGTAGCTAATACATCTTAAATTCACTCAAGATAACTGCTCTATCATTTTATTTGCATTAGGTCAAATATGATACTAGTAAAACATTTCCGGCATATATTTAAACCTTAGTTTGTCTTTGACACTGAAACACACTGCGCTTTTATATGTGTGAATTTGTGGGGTATCTGTCTGCTTCTGACCTGAAGGAGCAGGTCCTAGTTCCAATTCATAAAACTAGTCATATTCATTATAACTTCTAGTCATTCATGATTATTTTATCATCCTTCTTAAAATTTTCTTAATTTGCATATTGAATGGGCCTAAATCTACTCTGTACAAATTCTGGTTCATGTGATTATTAAATGTTTAATATCTTAAGGGTGTTCCTTTCTAACAACAAGAATACTTGTCACATTGGAATTCACATCTCATAGTACATGTTTTCGCTAGTATTTGCATCTTGATGTTTACAAATTGCCTATGTGCTATTTGATTGTCAGTATCTTTAGGGATTCTATTATTTTACCTTACAACTAATGTATTGATGGCTTATGTTTTCTTTTCCATTTTAGTGCTCGATCTATTAGTAACATTAGTCAACTATTTAGGTGTCATCTTCAAATTAACTTAATCACAAAGATAATCCACTGATTGAAACTGAAAGTTGAAATTCTGTGTGTGCACTGTTTCTATCTTATTTCCTTGTTTCTTCTTTCCCCCCTTTTATGGTGGATATACCATTTTTTTCCCTTCCTATTTTTTAATGGGTACTTGATAAGGAGTCCCCGTAGTAGAAGAATATATTATCCGATGTAGATCCAAAATAAATTTGTAGTTTGGAAGTATCGACATCATGTACTGATTAATATACATTTACTCTCTTAGGTGTGTACAGTGTACGTAGCTTCTGTATATATGCGTGTGTATGATGTGCAGGCCCGGCCCAGCCCAGAGGCAGCCGATGCAACTGCATCAAGCCCCTAAAAAATCCAAAAAAAGGGGCCCCCCGTTTTTAGAAAAAAAAGAAAAAAAAATCAAATTCCAGCGAAAGGGAAGCCCCCGTTTCCTCTCATCTTCTTCTTTCCCTTTCTTTTCAGCAAAGAGGAAGAAAAAAAGAGAAAAAAAAAGAGAGGAGCATTCTAGATTTGGTTATTGTAGCTTGTTGACTATTCTAGCATCTCGAAATTTGGGGGTCAACTTCCAATTTTGATGTTCGGGGTTGTTTTAGTATGATTGAAGTGTCATGTTGAATCCATCAAGTTTATTTTTTTTGCGTAATTTATGATTGTAAACAGCCAACCCTGTTAATTCTGAGGAATCAATTGGTTTAATAAGCTATTTTGAAGTTATAAGTTAGTTGATGAGAACTAATAGTTAGTTGTTTAAACTAATGTTTGCCAGTTTTTGATTAGGTGTATGCCTTGAATTTCGTGCGTGCTCCGCTCCGATTCGAAGGAACCTCATATGAGGGTAACTACATATCTAAACTATTTATATATGACAAAAAGGAACCTCATATCTATAGGTGGTGATATCCTCATGCAGAATGATTATTATTGCTTGGCCAGGACTTCGTAGAGACGATTGCACTATTGACCTTGATTTTCATGCTATAATATGTGTACAGACAATAAAATGGTTTGAAGCCTCCCATCCATGCTGGAAATTGTCACATAATGACCAGTTTTTTCAATAATTTTACAAATTTGACAGCATGATATATGGCTAAAGGCCTTAAAATCTCTTAATTTTTTGGTATACATCTCTTATGACATGCAACAATGATGAATGGTGCATTTCATCTATGTTTGGAAATTTCCTTCTAATAGCTATTGCTCGTTTTTTCATATATATTTTCAATCCGAGTGAATACAGAGTGGTTTCTGACGGCACTCCTATTTGGAGAAATCAGTAGTAATCGTCAAAGCATGTTTTTGCACCTTTTTAATTAGAACATTTAGAATACTTGATGTGGTAAATCAATCAAATATTTTTCATTATTTGTAATTTTTGGTTTAGACTTTTCCGTTTTTACAGAATGAATTCCAGGAAAAAGTTGTTCGCCAGTAAAGGAGACTATAACCGTCTGGTGCATGAAAGAGAGCAACAAATAAGTCAGCTTAGAGCAGCAAGGGAGCAGGAGAGGTAATGAAGCGAAAGCTGCTCTTCTATATCAAGTCTGAAGAGGAAAGGCTGACCAGGATTCATGAAGAGAAAGAAGCGAGAAAGCGAGAAGGTAATAATTCCTTAAATATTTTCACTTTAAATAAGTTTTCAACTCGATAAAATATAATGTAGAAATGCACAATGTTTTTTAAAAAACGGTTTTAGCTTGAAAATCATATTCAAACAACTCAGGGTTTATGGATGAGATTTTCTTTTTTCACACTAGACCTGGTTTTCTCATTAGTGCTAATTTCAGTATTCTAGGTTACAATCACACTTTTTTGAAATATCAAATCATTAGAAAATGGATATATATACTGTCGCATTTTTTGTCTGGATGTTAAAAAGTTGGAATCTTGAACTTGTCTTTATTGGGGGGATCTTGTATTTAGCTTTTAGTATTTTTGTAATGAGATACTTGGCTTTCTAACAAGTAAATGCTGTATAAATTCACAGTAAAAACATTATCCTATGCTATGTTTATGATGAAAGCTTTGGTGTTAGATTGTTCTGGATACTTGCAAGTTTGCGGAAAGTCAAAATATAAACGTTGCATGAGTACCTGATTTCATTGTAGTCAACTTCTAATACGCTGTTTTTAAATGAAAAAATTGATTCATGTGAACCAATATTTAGCTGTTTCTGCACATCGACTTGAGCTCTTTGAACTGCATAGATTAAATGTAAGTAGCAGGTAAAGCAGCTGAAATGCAAAGATAGTAAGTAACATTTACTGAAACTCAAGAGCAAGTTAAACATAAGCTTTCTTGTAGCTCCGCTGCAGAGTTAGCTGTGCTCCTTGAACACTAGAGTCTATAACTCTGCTTCAATTTGAGGGGGGCTTTACGTGTATACTCAAACTGTTCGGTCACATGTGATTGCACACAAACAAATTTTGAATGTGTAACAAAGCCTCTTCATTATCTATTAGTGTGTGTTCCATTGCAAACGTACTGTAGCGTTTGCAAACATCCAAACCTCTTCATTATCTACTTAATGCTCCTTGTCAAAAAATATACAACTTAATTCTCAGAGAACTTATCCTTTTATTTTACTTTTGCAGTATGCTATCAGGTCTTTTTCTGAAGCTTTAGATTTTTTGGAGAAGATGTGAATGACATTGTACAGGCTGCAAGACAGGTATATTATATTTTACTCTTGGAGTTCATATTTTAGTGTTATGTTTTGTATGAGGTATTTTTATATTTATTACTGATTTTCAATATGTTTAATTCTAATGTATTGCATTTGTAATGTCATTTTTTAATGTTGCTCTATCTATTTTTGTTTGAGGGGTATATTTTTTTTCTCTAATGAATGATGGAAATATCTTTTAAGAAGAGTCTAAGTTGTATTTTATTTTTAATAGGTTACAGATGCTTCAAGTGTCCCTGACCATACGAATGCTCTAAATCCATACACTAATGAAGATAATGAAGATGGTATCTACTTAGTATTAACTAATTCTTACTAAAATTGTTAGTATTTCTTATGTTGAATTATGCTATTATTCATTTGTTCTTTTTGTTACTTGCAGGTGAAGATTAGAAGCTAATTTTCTCTTGATGGAGCAAACTTAGAAATTAAGTGGATGAGATTGTTGTAAGACTTTATATGATTATTATATGTCAGATACTCTTAGGTTGAAATTTTAACTATTTTGTAATTTGACGTGCTTGTAGTACTTCATTAATTTTTAATATGATTGAAGTTTAATTTTATTAATTTTGTTTTATGAACATATTTATTTATTTTATTGTGTATTTATTTTATAATTGGATTAATATTATAAAAGAAAATATTAAATTATCATAAGCGTAATTAATAAGAAAAAAAATCATGTATAGAGCAAATTATGACCTATCCCTAAAATTCGTGGGTGTATGTGTAAAAAATGTCACTAAAACCTATACCAACGGACCGCACAAAAAGAACTATACCAACGGAATAAACACGGTGGTTATATATTCAAATATTTGGATGCGAAAACCATCGCTAAAACCTATAGCAATGGAGTTTCAACTGTGGGTATAGAAAAGCAAGAGGTGTCGTTAAAACCTATACCAACGGATACGAAACTGTGGGTATAATACCGAGGTTTTGTTCAACGGGTGAAAAAACCGTCGCTATAGGCTATAGTGACGGCATTGTGCCGTGGATATAGCTAATTAAAAACCACGGAAAAATATGTCCGTTGATATAGGTTTTACGGGCTATACCTACGGTTTTCCGCCTTTTACCCACGGATTTTTGCTGTCACTATATGTCAAATTCCTTGTAGTGACATAAGATACAAAGTTGAATGTATCTTGTGAAAGGGATTGTTTAAATTAAGGTAACTCTCTTGTAGTAAGATGAGAATCTGTGTTCAAAAAGATTCAAGATTGCTAAAAAATGATGAGAATCTGTATTTTTGTAGAAGTTATATTTCAACACGTGTGCAAACATGATATGTTCTCAATGTCGAAATTACGGACATAGAACCTAACCTAAGATTCAAAAATGCATGTTTCATAAGCAAATAATGAATCTAAAATACTGGTTTACTACATTTTGTATATGTTTCAAAATTTGAAAAATTATGTTTCGAAAAGAGAAGAAAACGAACAGAGAAAAATATTTTGAGAATTGAAAAACCTAGTAGTACAGTCGACCGATCATGTTGAAACAGTCGACTAGCCTGAGAAAGATGAAAATATAGTTCAAATCTCTCACGGAACAGTCGACCAATTATGGCTTGACAGTCGACTACTCTGATCAATTATTCTTTTTTTTAAACTTTAGAACCTCCCAGAGAAGTCGACCGACTGTGTTGTAATAGTCGACTGCCTTGAGTATTTATCTTCGAGTTTTTTTTTTATTCTAGCAGAACAGTCGACTGGCTATGATTGACAGCCGACTGCCCTGAAGTTCAAATGATATCCAGTTTTCATAAATTTTTCTACAATCTTTGGCCTAGCATATTTGAGACTACTTCTGTAAGAAAGAACTACTATAAATTGTTAGCCTAAATTATTTTTGTGGATAAAGAAAAACGTATCGATTAAAAGATGTTTTGAAAAGAGTTTTGTTAATGAAAGAAAAATGGAAGTATGATTGTTAGACTTAGTATTGATAAAGTGAGAATACGGAGTTTATGAACCATCGACTATGACTAATTGAATTTTTTTGTTTTTGCATGATTATTGTACATGAAATTGGAATTTTTATTAATATGATGAGTTATGAAGGACATTATGAATTTACAAATGTTATGAACATGAAAAGGAAAAACTATTATTAATCTTGAAAAGAGAACTTATGAGTTTGAAAGGCTCAATTCTGTGTGATTGTGAATTGAAATTGAGAACTAGAGTGTGGCCAAGCCTCATGCCGGCATTGAAAAGAAATGAATGGAAATGAAATTTGAAATGAAAAGACCAAAATTTGGGTCATGTTGAATAAATGGTTAAGACCGGTATAGTGGAAAGGCTAACTCTAGAGATTTGATTTTGTTCATGATTCTAAGAACTAAGGATTAGATACATAGTGAAGATGTGATGAAAGTAAGAGAAAAACATTGATTATGAGGGCCATTGGATTGGCGGCGTGAGAGTATCCACAGGATGTCCCATGATGCGTCATGATAGGGCATGGATACTGCTCCAGAGTACCGTCCCGGTGGCGACGCTCGTGGGGTGTTTGACGACTGCGGGTGGTGTCATGTCTATGGTAGGAGCTGAATTACCACAGGATGCCTGCATGATGAGTCATGTGTCAGTGCATTGGGATTCCCTCCAAGGTGCCTAGACATGAGTTCGTAGGTCAGAAAACATCTAGGATACTTACCGTAGTTACAGTAGTAGATTAAGTCATGACGAGGGATTGAACCCTACAAGATGAAGAACGGTTAAGGGCTTGCCCTCAGACCTATGTAGTATGGGCTGCATAGACTCTGAACAAGTGTGCATTAATGTCATATAATATAAATAATTGCATTGAAGACTAAGTGCACAATCACAACACGACATCAATAGGATAGTCCCTTTAGTTCTGTTTGTGAAAAGTTTGTGGTTTGCCAAGAAATGAGAATCGTTATACTGTTTCCGGCATAGAGAGGATGGCCATGTATAATATTTCGTCAGTTGAATGAACTGATGCGCCCATAGTTTTACATGCAGGATAAAGATGCTTGATACAATTGAAGTATACATGCTATGTAAGACTATTTTAAATGTTGTTCATGTAAATTCATTGTAATATTGCTTCCGCTGTGATAATATACAAGTGTAAATGTAACTCTGATAGAAAGAAAAGTTTTTATTTCCTTGTAAAATTGTACGAAAGAAGTGTAAAGATCCTGTGGAACTCGAATTCAGTTATATTTTGGAATTTGGGGTGTTACATTCAATCTTTTATTTCAAACAGCTCGATGAGAGCTTCCTCACTCATTTCGTGATGAGCCGAAGGTTAGAAAACAAGTGCCTCTCTGCTGAACCTAAAGTAGGAGGATGGAGTGTCACTCCGTGATTTCGTCCAGAGAATTATGGCTGAGGCCCGGTCCATCCCCACTCTTAATTCTGGGGTCGCAGCGGACGCCTTCAGATACGTTCAACAAGACCTCCTTAAGACCTCCCTCACCAAAAAGCCACCTTCGGATTTCTCCGAACTTGTCCTACGAAGTGATAATATATCCGAGCCGTAGAAGCTATTCATCCTCGAGACCAAAGTGAGCCATCGTCCATATACAAATCAAAAAAGTGTGGATGAGGGGCCTAGGAAGCCCCAGAGGGACGAGTCCTGCCCCCCTCCGGTCCCTCGATTCGACAAGTTCACCCCTCTCAATGCTAGCGTCTCGACGATCCTTATGGAAATTGAAGGAGATAGACTACTCTGCCCTCCTCCTATGAGGAACCCAACAATCGAAGGAAGAGACAAGAGCCGATGGTGCTGGTTTCACAAGGACCATGGACATGACACAGATGAGTTCCAAGCTCTCAAAGAAGGAATCGATGCTCTCATCCACCATGGGCACCTCTCTGAGTACACCCTGGAGAACAATGTCGAAACTCCGCCGGATCGAGCTGGATGAAGTTTAACTAGGGTGCTTAACACCCTTCGCTATATTTTTGAGATTTATAATAAGACCAGTCCCAACTTGTGACTCAAGCTACTCCCACTCCGGAGTTCAACTTGTCACTCGAGCTGATCCTACAACTCACTAACCCTCAAACAACGGGTTCAAAGTCTAACTCGTGACTCAAGTTGCTCCCACTTTGGAGTTCAGCTTGTCACTTTAGTTGCTCCTGCAACTCGCTAACTATCAAATAGCGGGTTCGGAGTGTAACTCGTGACTCAAGCTGCTCCCACTTTGGAGTTCGACATGTCACTCTAGTTGCTCCTGCAACTCGCTAACTATCAACAGTGGGTTTGGAGCCCAACTTGTGACTCAAGTTGCTCCCACCTTGGAGTTCGGCTTATCACTCGAGCTGCTCCTGCAACTTGCTTACTATCAAACAACATTTTTGGAGTCCAACTCGTTACTCAAGCTGCTCCCACCTTAGAGTTCGACTTGTCACTCGAGCTGCTTCTGCAACTCGCTAACTATCAAATAACAGGTTCGAAGTCCAACTCGTGACTAAAGATGCTGCCACCTTGAAGTTCAGCATCTCACTCGAGTTGCTCCTGCAACTCACTAACCCTCAAACAACAGGTTTGGAGTCCAACTTGTGACTCAAGCTGCTCCCACCTTGGAGTTTTACTTGTCACTCGAGTAGCTCCTACAACTCGCTAACCCACAAACAGCAGGTTCAGAGTCCAACTCATGACTCAAGCTATTCCCACCTTAGAGTTCGGCTTGTCACTTGAGCTGCTTCTGCAACTCGCTAACCCTTAAATTACAGGTTCGGAGTCCAACTCTTGACTCAAGATGCTCCCACCTTGGAGTTCGGCTTGTTAATCAAGATGCTCCCGTAACTCGCTAACCCTCAAGCAGTAGGTTCAGATTCCAAAACGTGACTCAAACTACTCCTACTTTGGAATTCAACTTGTCACTCGAGCTTCTCCCACAAATTCACTGCACTCGCCCCTTGGCATGGTGCTTCGATGCCAAGGCCTTTGCAAAATTCTCTACAAACAAGGCCCACACCTTGGGCCTGGTGCCTCGAAATGGCACTCCGACCATGAGGCCATTGCAGAATTTTCTCCGCAACACAACCCATGCCTCAGGCCTAGCGCCCATCGGCATGGCGCTCCGACCTTGAGCCACCTGCAGATTTCTCCGCAACCAGGCTCGCACCTTGTACCTCCAGCCTCGGCATGGTAGTCCAAGCTACTCGCGATAGACTCCTCAAATTTTGCTAGAATCACACCTCGGATTTAGCCCCTCAGTATGGCATCTAACGCCGATATCCTTCACCAAAATCCAAAAATCCCACCTCTGATTTAGCCCCTCAGCGTGACATCCGACGCCGAGATCTGGCACCAAAATCCTAGAAGCCCGCCTTAGATTTAGTCATCGGCCTGGCATCCGATGCCGAGACCTTTCACCAAAATCCTTGAGGCATCTATTTTCGGACCTAGTCATTCGGCATGGCATCTGATGCCGAGATCCTACACCAAAATCCAAGGAGCCCACCTCAGATTTAGCCCCTCGGTGTGGCATCCGACACTGAGACCTTGCACCAAAATCCTTGAAGGATCTCTCCTTTGACCTAGTCCCTCAGCAAGGCATCCCACGCTGAGATCCTGCACCAAAATCCAAGTAGCCCACCTCGAATTTGTCCCCTCAGCATGGCATCCGACGTTGAGGCCGTGCACCAAAATTCTTGAAGAATCTCTCCTTCAACTTGTCGATCGAGCCCCTTGCAAAAGAGGCACAACAAGTGCCTAGGTTCGGCCAAACTAGACCCCCTAGTTCGATGCTCGGCCTATTATTCAAGCACCTCCAAAAGTCAAAAAAAAAAAAAAAGACGGGCCCTCGCTCGGACATAGGTTCAGACCCTCGTACTAACCTCGGGTTTCCTATGCTGTCTTGGCATCTAGACCTCCTACTGCCTCGGATCCCCCTACAAGCCCCGGGCTCTACTGGATCGGCTTAAACTATTAGGCATCATCCGATCCTCACCGCTTTGCCCCTCAAAATGGTATTCCGACTTCGACATTGAAGCACAAAGTTGGCCATCAGATCCCCTTGGGCCTTGCTCGGTTCATATCTCCTTGTCTGAGGCACTTATCAAACTAGTCAAGTGGCCTAGTGGTGAAGTTCTTTGGATGCTAAGGGAGAGGTCTTGGGTTCGAATCCGAGCCAAAATATTTTAAATGTTTAAAATTTAAAAGACATCTTATCTCATTGAAAAGTGTGCCGAATCCGTCCGAGCATATCTGAGCTGCACCCGACCGATCCGAACATCGCCGACATCGTCTTCTGTGCTCGAAATGGTTTTCGAGTCCACACACATGAAGTGCGACTTAGATTCTTTCGGTCCTCACTTGGTTTATATCTTGTCGTCCGAGGCTCTCATCAAACCAGTCAAGTAGCACAGTGGCAAAGTTTTTGGATGCCAAGGGAGAGGTCTTGGGTTCGAATCCTAGCCCCATCATTTAAATTTTAATTTTTTTCTAAGCCATCTGATCTCCTTGAAAAGTGTGCCAACCCGATCGGAGCAGATCCGAGCCACACTTGACCGATCTGAACTCCGCTGGCTTCATCTTCAGTGCTCGAAATGGTTTCCAACTCTGCACACATGAAGTGCAACTCATATTCTGTCATGCATCGCTTCCCACTATACGAAAGTACAGGCATGCAAGTGAGGCCCAGTGAATTATATAAGTATGCCAACTCATATCATTCATAAGCTATATAATACCAGTAAGCTCAACAACACGAGTAACAATAATAATCACATGAACAATACTAGAATACAATAACCAATATCTGAGATACAAAAAATTTGGGTCAAAATACCCGAGAATAAATAATGTAATAAACAGTTTAATACAATGAGGTGGTAGAGAAATAGTTGTAGTAATTCCGTCTAGAGAGTCTGATCATCACGTTCCTTCTGTAATCATCACATATACCTGTATAAATGTTAACTCAAAGAAAATGGGAAAGTACCCATTAGAGCAAGCTTCGTACAACAGGTAGCAATAAGCAGTAAAATGGTAAGATAACAAGATATAACATGGAAGGAACAAGAAGTAGCAATGCAATTACTAAAAAATATTACACTACAATATGGAAGAAAGCAAGGAACTAGAACAATATGATCATGTAAGTAATAACTGTAAACTAGTGTATTCAAGACTTCAAAGTATAATCAATTAGTAACCCATGATCAGTGAATTAATAATCATGTAATCAAGAATCATGCTTAGTCTCAATCTCGAGTCTATCAGTTTTATTAATTATCTAATGCACGCAATCTGTGTCCCCCACCACAGGTGTGGGTGCATAGCAATCATGTGGCGTTTAGACTTAAGTAGTGAATTCTATAGGGTTATATACTCGGGTCTTCTAGTGATATTATCAATAAACAAGACATGTAATCAAGAATAATATAATCAAGAATGGTGTAATGAAGAATCAAGAATCATGAATCACTATTCTGGAAAACACGGGCCCCCTTCCGAGTATACTCCCCTATATTGTCCACTAATAAATCGTACCCTTATAACCCTGGCTTGTTATTCTGTTACAATAATTAATCATGAACATGCAGTCGATGCGACTAGTATAACAGTGATATCAAGATAGTTAATCAAGAATCAAGGAAATGTCAAGGGTGGTAATCATGGGTATGAGAGGTGAAACAGGTACATGTATCGAGGGTAGTTATCATGGAATGATCAAGTGGTATAAAATGCATTATATGAAAAAATCTATTAACCTATTATATGGGTACAAGTTATCATTACAAGAACAACAATATATAGTTAAATCATACTAACTATAATTAGGACACCAATACATGTATGTATTTAAACCCACTTTCCTGCTTCTACGAGAATGCGAATCTAGTTCTGTTAGATATTCTAGAAAGTAGACTCACTGTTGTTTCCAATGATTATTCATATAATATATTCTAAGAATAGTTGATAGGTCTATCAGTCTATTCTTTACCGGTTTTGTGTTCAAGCAACAATATGCGGTCAAGTTCTCGGGCTTAAAACTCTACTATAAAATTCTTATTAAATTCTATAAAAAAAAATAATCTCGTTCTCGTGTGTGTCTATTTGTGAGCATGATTTTATCAGGTTATAATAATAATAGTAGGTTGTAAATCACCCTGGGGGGTGAATAGGGTGATTGTGCAGAATTAAAAAAAACTAAAATAAAATGTAGAGTAAATAAAAAGAGTTAAGTAGAGCAAATGCAGATAGCACAAGTGACGCAGCGATGTAACGTGGTTCGACCCCAGGTCTACGTCCACACCTCTTACTTGTAGCAATTCTCCACCACAAGCACTCCCCTATACTCAAAACTATTGTACAGTGATTCTCGGATTCAAGCCGAGAGACCTATTACACTCACAGGACTTCTAACACAAATCCCGTCAATCTCACTGAAAGTTGAAGAAAAGAAAAACTCAAGATCTTAAGTGATCCTGACTGAAGAATACAAAATAGTTATCACACACACTCAGATTGATCGTTGAAAGTTTAGTGCAGAAGATTTTTCCCAAAAGTAACAGGTGAAGAATACACAGTGGGTTCGGCCAATTAAATAGATTGGGAGGTATATTGATCAAAATTAGAAACGATACATTCCAAAAATGTAAACAGTCCAAAGTACGATCGACCGCAATCTCGGTGCAGTCGACCGTTCATCTCTCTGACGTAAAGTAGAGGGATGAAGGGTCGAATACTTCTTACATACTTAAGAGTTGCAGTCGACTACGATGCGGTCGACCGTCATTAGGCGCGGTCGACCGGTATCGCGCTGTTCATGCCGAATCCACTTTATTTTCTTACCAAAAACTAATCAATCAATCAATCAATCAATATTCTTATAGATTAAATCTCACAAATATAGAATGATAACAACTGGTCTTGATAGCTTTCTTGGACACTAATCAATCAACTGCTCTTTTTGAATATCTTCTTCTTTTGCTTGATCTCTCAATCTTTCTTTATTACTTTCCTTCTTTGAATATTCTTGAATCTCTCTTGGATCACTTGTGGATATTATTTGATCCTGAAAATCTGAATAACTCAATTTAAACTTATTAGTGTTTATAGACACATTTTGTGCACACCAAACTAAGAGTCAACAATCTCCCTCTTTTGGTGTGAACAAAATATGGCTTTGAATATTGAAAGTAAAAGGTAAACAATTTAGCATAAGAAATACTCTTCCTGAATTCAATACTTCCTGTAACACAGATTTTCATAGGTAAAGAGAGATTTGTAATTACTCCCCCTTAATTCAACCCTTCATAGAAGATAAAAATATTTACTTATGTTTACTTTCATTCATTCATAATATCCATAATATTCTCCCTCTTTTTGGAACACACCAATAGGGGGCAAGAGACAAGTATAAGTTACTCCTGATGAAAACTAATTGTAAATGAAAGGAACGTTCATTAAGCAAAACAAGACAGATGAAGTTTGGAAAAATAAGAATTTTTCTAAAAACGGAGGAAAATCTACTTACATGATATCGTTGACAGCGAGACTCTTTGATATACAGAAAGATCTCTCCATGGTATCATAGATTTGAGATTTTCCCAATACAGATGCGAAGCATGGATAAGAAAAATAACTGAAGAATGAATTTCAAGAAACCAACAGTATAGGAAAAATTAGTAGAGTTCTTAAACAAAACACAACGTGTAACTAGAAAAAGAAAGACCGGTCGACCGCACGGTCGACTGCAAAGCCAATAGAAGTCAAAATTTTTCCAGAGAGCAATCTGGTCGACCGCACACTTAGTTCAAAAACCCAGCAAATCACAGAGGGCAAACCGGCCGACCGCACGGTCGATCACACACTTAGTTCAAAAACACCGGGAATCACAGAGGGCTAACCAGTCGACCGCAACTACGGAAAGCTAAAGAGTTTTGAAAGCAGAGTGTTTCGAAGTGTAGATACATGTTTAAGAATCTAGGAGAGCTACCAGTCGAACGCACGGTCGACCGAAATACTGAAACAGATAATCAAGATAAGCAACTAGATATGGAGGTATTCTTTCATAGCAAATTTTATTAGGTTACATAACTTTTAAAGAGCATACATTACAATTAGCAATTACAAAAAGACATCTACTCCTCATCATCCCCGCCATCATCTTCATTGCCGCCATCATCTTCATCATCTACCTCATCATTCGAAGGAGGAAGAATTTCCCAATCTTCTTTTCCTTGCAAGTACTCAATTGTGTTAACATAATATTCATACACTTACATTTGATGAGAAACAAACTGCTCATGAGTCACGAATGACGATGAAGAGGGAGAGGCATTCTTGCGACGCGAGGGAGGAGGTGCTTGTTCGGCTTGGCGTGCTTGTTGTTGGGCTTGAAGATGACGAGCCCGCTGATTAAATGGTACATCAATGCCCATTTGTTGAGGGAGGATGGGCATAGGGTTTTTGCTTAGTAAGAAGTTCCCAACATCAATATGGGATTCAATGGCAAGGTTGTATATGAGAGAACTGAAAGGGAGACCACGATTTGTAGAGGTTGCATAATTTATCGTTCGAATGATGAATGTAGCATGATCGAACTTGTATTCCCCAAGAATAAGAAAAATAATAAATGATTGATCGACCCGAATTTTTATTTTGTCATTCTTTTTGGGCCAAGTATCAGCATTGACAATTTTATTTAGAACCCGGGAAATTTGTGGGAGCGGGACGAGGAAGGTGAGAGAATTTGGGTTGGATGATCATAGATTTGACAGTATTTTGGTCTTGACCAAGTTTATAATTAAGGATTTAAAAATCTAGATGGTATGCATCAGATTCCCCTTCGGAAAATTCATACCTCCCACGGAGATATTCGGGAGTGACTCTAACTCGTCTCCCAAGAATGATAGATGAGAGGGTGAGATCATCATCTTGAAGACCCTCAAGGTTTGCATAGAATTGACGAGTTAGAGACTTGGAGTGGGTGCTAGGGGTAGCAAGATACTTTTCCCACCTAAAATCTCTAAAGATTCTAACCATGACAGAAAATTGACCCCCTAAGGATGATAGGTTAATTACCCGATTGGCACCAATGAGGGCATTATAAAGAGAAGAGAAGTAAATATCAGCACAATGAGAGTTTCGAAAGGTTATACCATTTCTTGTGATTGATTTAGATGTAATGGCTTTCTTGCTCTTCGATTTGTGTGAGGATGATGCCATTAAGATGGAGGGAGAAGAAGACTGTAGAGATTTAAGGAGAATGTTGAGAGATGAGAGGTTTATTTGATGGGTTAGTATTTGGAGGCTAGGGCTTTTGTAAGATTGAGAGGTTAGGGGTGAAGAGGTATTTATATTAGAAGGGGAACAAGCAAATCAGCCAACTTGGTCGGTCGACCGGTTCACAGATACGGTCGACCACACAACACGAAAAAGAAGTTTTAATTTGGTGATTTTGTGGCAGAGGGGTGGACGGTCGACCGTACAGTCGACCGGTCCATTCTCGTCTGATCAAGGACAAATGAGTACTACGGTCGACCGATCATTCAATTTTTGCAGAGTGAATTTATGTTTGGATATTATAAAGTTCACACATTTCATGTATTTTAGAAATAGTTAATAGATGCACATTTAATATAAGTTCAAGCAAGTGTAGATTTTACCCGGTGCTATACTTATTTGAAGGACCAAGATCCATCTCCTTTTTCCTTGATAGAGATGTTGGTTGCTATTATGACTTGCTGAGCCACTCGAGCATCTTCTTTCAAGGTGTCTGCATTCTTCTAAGTTGAAATCATCAGACCACCTACATGAAATTTTGTAGGAGTCCAAATGGGTTTTGATCCTGCATTAACATTCTTTCTTACCCAGACACAATTAGTATTCCTTTTTAATGGACATTTATAAGAAATATGTCCTAATCTACAACAGTAATGACATGTGACACGACTATGTCGTAAGTCATGCACACTTGCATGGTTTTAAGTTGGTTTGTGATTATGTTGGAAATTGTGCAAGTGTGTATGAAATGATGATTTAAATTTTTGATGATGTATTGGCTCTTCGTAACCAAGCCCTTGATTATCATGATAGGATCTTGAATTTTTTGTAATAAGGTAACTGGGCCCTTCATACTTTTCTACAATTTTTTCAAGCTCAATTACTCTTTTACATAGTCTTTTCCTAGTCATCTCATCGTCTTTTGTATTCCAACGAAAATGTCTAGTGTAGCATCAAGAATTCTATTTTGTTCAAGAGCTTCATTACATCCTTCCACTACCTCATCAAATTTTATTTTGCATTCTTTTAAATCATCTGTGAGTTTGGCGATATAAACATATTTCTCATGAATTTCTCTTAAGTGATCATCATGTGTTGCTAAGGATTCTCGAATTTGTTGTTTTAAAAGTTCATTTTCCTCTAGCAATACATCATGATCTTTTCTGAATGACTCAAAATTTTCCAAGATCAAGGCATTCTTATTTTTTAGTTTTTGATTTTTTGTAATACAAGAGTCATGTGTTTCATTTGGAATTTGTTTATATTGCCTAAGTTCACGACTTAGTTTCTTAGCATAGTCTTTTAAACCATTACACATGTCTACTAGCTCATCATAAGTGGGTTCTTCGATTACCTCTTCTTGAGACAGTGATTGCACCTCACCATTCCCAAGAGCAATGAAGCCGATGTCATCGTAGCCTTGCTCTCCCTCACTTGAGTCGTAGTCTAACCATGTTGCCTTCAGCGCCTTCTTTTTCAGACCTGGGTTTGAGCGATAGTAGTCCCTATTCCTGTCTTGTGAGATGGGACAGTTTGGACGGATGTGTCCAGGCTTCTTGCACTTATATCACACGTCATCTTTATCTTTCTCCCTTTCTCTTTGGTACCTATCATATTTTTATGTTTGAGGTACTTACGAAATTGCTTGGTCAATAAGGCAATGTCCTCGTCTGACTCCTCACGGTCTAAATCTGCTTTTGATGGTTGGGATTTTTTCTCCTTTCAGTGCGATGGTTTTCGCTTCGTTTTTTTTACAATCCCGATTTTGTCTATATCTTTTGGTTTCTGTCATCTCCATCTCGTATGTCTTCAGATTTTCTTGAAATGTGTAATAGTTGAATCACTTTTTTTCAAGGGTCTCCCTCATTGCAGCAGCCTTTACATCCCACTCGGGCGTAAGACAGCTTATGAGTTTTCCGACCTTTTGGTGATCATCCAACTGCTTACCTAAGCTTTCAAGTTAGTGGGCAATGATATCAAAGCGGGCAAGCATTTGATCCACATTTTCTCCTGGCAACATGCGAAACAAATCAAACTTATAAAAGCATAAATTAACTTTAGCTTTTATCTCAGAAGCGGTTCCCCCATGCCGCTTCAACATGTTGTTCCAGATTTCATATGATGTCTTACAGTTTTGCCCGCATCGCATTAGTTCTTCGTTATTCAACCCTGCATAAAGAGCCATCATGGCTTTGGAGTTTTCCATCTTGAGAGCTAGCTCCGCTTTTGTAAATGCTGTCTTTCCGTCGCTGGCCGGAATATCTGTTTTATTTATGCACACATTCCATACCTCTTCTCCAAGTATCTGTAGAAAATGAGATATACGAACTTTCCAAACATCATAGCATTTTTCATCAAAAAATGGTGAGCATGTAAGACTTGTCCCATTGGAGACGAATGGCTCCGATTAGTACAAGTTTTCGGAAGGAGCGATTTCGGAAATTTGGACCTTTTGCTTAAGCTTTTAAGATTTTGATAAGCACCTCGCTCTGATACCACTGTAAATCACCCTGGGTGGGTGAATAGAGTGGTTGTGCGGAATTAAAAAAAACTAAAATAAAATGCAGAGTAAATAAAAAGAGTTAAGAAAAGCAAACGCAGATAGCACAAGTGACGCAGCGATGTAACATGGTTCGACCCCCAGGTCTACGTCCACACCACCTACTTGTAGCAATTCTCCGCCACAAGAGTTTCACTATACTCAAAATTCTTGTACAGTGATTCTCGGATTCAGGCCGAGAGACCTATTACACCCACAGGACTTCTAACACAAGTCTTGTCAATCTCACCGAAGTGGAAGAAAAGAAAAACTCAAGATCTTAAGTGATCCTGACTGAAGAATACAAAAAAGTTATCACACACACTCGGATTGATCGTTGAAAGATTAATTCAGAAGATTTTTCTCAAAAGTAATAGGTGAAGAATACACAGTGGGTTCGGCCAATTAAATAGATTGAGAGGTGTATCGATCAAAATTAGAAATGATACATTCCAAAAATATGAACAGCACAAAGTACGGTCAACCGCAATCTCGGTGCAGTCGACCGTTCATCTCTCTAACGTAAAGTAGAGAGATGAAGGGTCGAATGCTTCTTACATACTTGGGAGTTGCAGTTGACTGTGATGCGGTCAACCGTCATTAGGTGCGGTCGACCGGTATCGTGCTGTTCATGCCGAATCCACTTTATTTTCTTACCAGAAACTAATCAATCAATCAATCAATATTCTTACAGATTAAATCTCACAAATATAGAATGATACCAACTGGTCTTGATAGCTTTCTTGGACACTAATCAATCAACTGCTCTTTTTGAATATCTTCTTCTTTTGCTTGATCTCTCAGTCTTTCTTTATTACTTTCCTTCTTTGAATATTCTTGAATCTCTCTTGGATCTCTTATGGATATTATTTGATCCTGAAAATCTGAATAACTCAATTTAAACTTCTTATTATTTATAGACACGTTTTGTGCACACCAAACTAAGAGTCAACATAGGTTGCATTATTAACTAGTTTACTAGACGATGCATTTTAAAACATATAATCTGAATACTCCGACATTATAGTAATAAAATGCTAATATCTTGCAATCTACTAATCAAATTGAGAAACCATAAGATGTTCTAGATTTTAGACACAGAGGGATACAATTCATATGTACAAAGTTCTTGGATTCAGTAAGGTCGAATTCCTAGAACAAAATCGGGAAACAATAGGGCAGAAATGTGAATATTCGATAACACGATATGAAGTGTGTTAACAGTTCAAAATTTGAATCAATAGCATGGAACAAATAACTAGAACTAAATTTGACAAGACAACTTGATGATAACTAGGCTACTTGTGTGTTGGATCCTGTAGGCGAGACAACAAACACTAGAGGGGGGGTGAATAGTGTTTATAAAAATTAAATTGTGGAATAAAGATTTTTCTTCTGTTCAGTCGACTTACGGGGTAAACCAGTCGACTGAAATAACCAAATAAAAGGTAATTCAAACAAGTCTGTGAAGTCGACTTAGAGTTGAGACAGTCGACTTAACATACAGAACTTTCAGAGAATACGAGTCTGACCAGTCGACTTATAAAGTACTCAGTTGACTGTACAGACAAGTTTCACAGAAACAACACAAGCTAAAAAAACATAAATGCAAGTTAGAGAGATACAACCACAGAGTGCACACGATGTATCCCGGTTCGGTCCTTCTGATCTACATCCAGTCCCCAAGCAACCCACTTGAGATTTTCACTATTCTTGAAAAAAGTTTACAAGAATACCCTACGGCGTTCAGACAACAACCTTGTCTAACCCGTAGTCCTTTCTCTCAACCAGAGAAAGCAACCCACTCTTCCACCAAGAGTGACAAACCTGACTCTACAACCTGGAGTCCTACTCTCCAACCGAGAGGAAAAGAAAAACAATAAAATTGTTTACAATCAACCTATAGACTTGTTTGTGATTTGTGATATAGTACGTGGCTAAATGGTTGACTTCTATATCCAGTCCAGAACGAAATCAAATATTATACTGGACTGAAGACAGAGAACCAAGTCTTAGTGAGTTGAAAGCTTTTGTCTCTTAAAAAATGTAAAACTTAAGATCTCAAAGAAATGCTTGGAGTATTGTATGTTTAACAGTGTGTTCTAATCTCTATTTATAGAGTTAGATACACTGGACGTTGAGAATCAGTTGTTCCAACTGTCAACCAACGGATCTAGAAAAGATTTGAATTTGAAAAACGATTTTAAAAACAGAAAACTGTCAAACGCACTTGAACAGTCGACTGGGTTGCCATAATAAGTCGACTGGTCAGAGTTTGAATAAGATTAGGCAGTTTTGTACCAACTCAGTCGACTGATATAAGTATAAGTCGACTGGTACTCAACAGCTAATCTAGTTCAAGCTGTTTTGACCTTTGGATTTTAAAAACACATATTATAAAAGTTATATGTGAGTGTATGTGTGTGTGACAAGGCTGTACATCATTCTAAGACTCAAATAATACAAAATATTATATTGGTTTACAAGACATAAAAATATATGACACTTGAAGCATAGGTCTTGACTTGAGTCTTGAGTGAAGCCATTGTCTTTATCCAGAGCGTGTGCTTGTTCATTTGTTCAGCTATATAGTAATGAGGCCTTTATGTATACAACCTGCAATTATAAAGTATAGCACAGATACATGTCGCAGTGTGTTGTAATCATCAAAATCAAGAATCAACATTGTGGGGGTTCAAGAAAAAGTCCTGCACTACAAACAGACTCGATTTACCGGCGTATTTTCCCCGGCATTTTACCAGTAGCGCCGGGGTAGGGAGCGACTAGGAATGGGGCACCAGATGGGATGGTTATACACCGGCAGTCGCTTTAAACCGCCGGGCAATCTGTGTATTCACCGACGTTTTATTTAACAACTCCGGTGAAGTGTATCATTCACCGGCATTTTAATAAGAAACGCCGGTGAATATACCGATACATTCACCGGCATTTCTTATTAAAATGCCGGTAAATTAGCTGAGATAAATCCCGCGAACCCTAATCTTTCGCTCGCCAATTTCCCAAACCCCCAAAAAAAAGGGGCGCCTTCGTTTTCCCTCCTTCCTCGCTCTACTTCGCGCGCTTTGCCCCCGCCCCTTCGTCATCTTCGACAGTCTTCGACCCTTCATCATCGTCCCTTCGTCCCTTCGTCATTTTTGTTTTCCCTCCTCCCTCTCTCTATTTGGAGGTGAATTTGCGATCGGAAACCCGCTCTCTCTCTCTCTCTATTTGGAGGCTCGTCGCCCCGCTCTCTCTCTATCTCCTACGCCCCCGCGTCGTTGCCCCGCTCGTCGTCCCGCTCTCTCTTTCTCTCTTCGGTAACATCTCTTGATTTTTCTTCTTTTTCAAACTCAAAGATGCTGAAATCATGCATCTGATTGTCATCTTAGCATGTTTTTTTTAACCAAAATGGGTTAACTGTGAACTAAGGATGCTAGCTGTATTCCAAAATCCTCCAAATCTGTACAAGAATTGGGCCGAACGCACCTTGTGCAGGTTTCTTTTGGAGCCACAAACATGAATGGTTTAGTTGAGATGAAGAATTAATAGAAAAATATATGCTTAGATACTGGAAATTTTCATTTTCTTTTACTGTTAAAGAAGCTGATTTCATGCATCTGATTGTCATCTTCGCATGTTTTTTTAACCAAAATGGGTTCACTGTGAACTAAGGATGCTATATGTATACCAAAATCCTCCAAATCTGTACAAGAATTGGGCTGAACAAACATTGTGGAGGTTTGTTTTGGAGCCACAAACATGAATGGTTTAGTTAGGATGAAGAATTAATAGAGAAAAATATATGCTTAGATACTGGAAATTTTCATTTTCTTTTACTGTTAAAGAAGCTGATTTCATGCATCTGATTGCCATCTTGGCATGTTTTTTTAACAAAATGGGTTCACTGTGAACTAAGGATGCTGTATGTATACCAAAATCGTCCAAATCTGTACAAGAATTGGGTTGAACAAACCTTGTGGAGGTTTCTTTTGGAGCCACAAACATCATGATTTAGTTGGGATGAAGAATTAATAGAGAAAAATATATGCTTAGATACTGGAAATTATCAATTTTCTTTTACTGTTAAAGAAGCTGATTTCATGCATCTGATTGTCATCTTGGCATGTTTTTTACCAAAATCCTCCAAATCTGTACAAGAATTGGGCTGAACAAACCTTGTGCAGATTTCTTTTGACGCTACAAACATCAATGATTTAGTTGGGATGAAGAATTAATAGAGAAACATATTAGTAGCCATATTAGTTTCTTTTGTTTAGTATTATTATTATTATTATTATTATTATTATTATTATTATTATTATTATTATTATTATTATTATTATTATTATTATTATTATTATTATGAGATAAGTAAGTGATTATTAGTAGTCATGAACAGAATAGTTCATGAGTCATCAGATTTTCTTGTTACCGTATTTATAGCACGGCGCCCTCATTATTCGTCCGATTCCTCTTCCTCAGCAAATACCCTTTACCATCATCATCTCCTTGAACGGAAAGCCAAATACAGGGGAGACTATAGTCGAATTGATATTACACTCGATCACAGGGTGTGTGATAAAATACCACTAAGGTGGTTGTGATAATTTCCACAAAAGGTAGTTTAGGGTTATGTGAATAGAGTAGATTGTGTTAAGATTTAATTTTTTTTTTGTACAATTTTTTGGAACCACAATTTCTTTATTTTACAGTTAATTGTTATATCGTTTATTTATTTGCAGCTAGGGATGGTTTTCAAAAAGGTGAAATTAAATATACAAAATGCATTTTACTATTATTACTATTTAATATATCAAATTTTAATTTCAGATTGTGTGCTATTGTTATAATGGATAGAAGTTGGATTAGTAAACCACGATTATCCAAGGAGTACCGTGATGGTATTAAAGATTTTATTATCTTTGCCAAACGACATTTCCGTGATCCCAACCTAATCCTTTGTCCATGCCTCCGGTGTACAAATTGTAATTTGAGGACATGTGACGTAGTACATACACACTTGGTTGTCAACGGTTTTCTTCAAGGGTACACAAGGTGGTTTTGTCATGGAGAGGATCATACGTCAGCTCCTGTTCGTCCGGTTGTATTAGAAAACGAAGATGAGCCCTTAGTGAACGAAGACTTAAGCGTTTCCGATGAGATGCATGCTTTCTTGCAAGATGCCATGGGAATTCATAATGTTCCTTTCCACACCAATAACCCAACAACCCAAGTTCACAATGAGTCAACAGAAACATCACACATTGGTGGTGGGGTGGACGAGGAAATGCCTGACCCCGCCCCTGAAAA
This sequence comes from Hemerocallis citrina, assembly GCA_017893485.1. Classification (NCBI taxonomy): domain Eukaryota; kingdom Viridiplantae; phylum Streptophyta; class Magnoliopsida; order Asparagales; family Asphodelaceae; genus Hemerocallis; species Hemerocallis citrina. Next base: position 164,851,564 of record CM030362.1, on the reverse strand, counting down.
TAATAAGCAGCAAGAATCCTTCGCTAAGTTACTTAAAGATGCTAGTACTCCGTTGTACCGTGATTGCACCAAATTCTCTAAATTCTCATTCATTGTCAGACTATTTCAGATTAAATATTTAAACGGGTGGTCTGCTAAGTCCTTCACTATGCTACTTGAATTGTTGAATGAAGCATTTCCTGAAATCTGTATTCCAAACTCAGCCTATAAAATCAAAAAATTCCTAAGTTCTTTCAATCTAGGGTATGAGAAGATAGCAGCATGTCCAAATGACTATATGCTTTTCACGAGAGGTAAGGAAAGTCTGGAGAATTGCGAAGTGTGTGGTTCTTCGAAATGGATAGAAAAACCTTATCAAGACGAGGGAGCCAGTGGATCTACTAAGCGAAGTAGGAAAAAGAAGCCTGCCAAAATACTGCGTTACTTTCCTCTGATTCCTAGGCTACAAAGGTTGTTCATGTCTACGAAAACTTCTTTTGATATGAAATGGCATGCTGAAGGTCGCACTAATGATGGGATTCTTAGACATCCTGCTGATTCTCAATCTTGGAAAAAATTTGATGAAAGATATCCTGATTTTGCGGAAGATCCTCGGAATGTGAGACTTGGACTAGCTAGTGATAGTTTCAACCCTTTCAGGCAAATGAGTAGTACATACAGCATATGGCTGGTTGTGTTAATACCATACAATTTGCCACCTTGGAAATGCATGAAGCAGTCCTCATTTATTTTGTCCATGATAGTTCCTGGACCGAAAGGTCCTGGAAATGATATAGATGTGTACCTACAACCGTTAATAGATGAACTTCAGAAATTATGGGTGGGTGTTCCAACCTATGATGCTGTGTCTAAAGAAACATTTTCTCTTCTGGTCGTGTTGTCTTGGACAATCAATGATTTTCCAGCATATGCAAATTTATCTGGATATAGTACTAAAGGACGTTATGCATATCCATGTTGTGCTGACCAAACTAGTTCAAGGTGGTTGTACAATGACAGAAAGTTTTGCTATATGGGTCATAGGAGATGGTTGCCTGACACACATATATTTCGGGCAGAGACAACGACATTTGATGGTACCGACGAGTGGGAACATGCTCCTGGATCTTATTCTGGTTCAGATATTTTGAGGCGGGTAGATGGTCATCAATTCAAATATGGAAAAGAACCAGAAGTCAGGACAAAGGGCAAGAAAAGGGCAAGGCCGGAGCAAGGTGAGGAGACCGATCTATGTGGCGAAAATGAGCATCAAAACATGACGAGTTTAGGTTCATGGAAGAAGAAGAGTATTTTCTTCAAGTTGCCGTATTGGGAATTCAACTTATTGCGACATAATTTAGATGTGATGCATATCAGAAAAAATATTGGTGAAAATTGTATTGGAACAGTTATGGGAGATGACCGGAAGACAAAGGACAATCTCAAGAGCCGACTTGATTTGAAGTCAATGGGCATCCGACATGAGTTGCACCCAGAAGAATTACCGAACGGGAAAGTACTCCTACCTCCTACAATCTATTCAATGTCAAAATCGGAGTTGGAATTGTTTTGCAAAGTACTACTGGAACTTAAAGTTTCTGATGGCTATTCTTCTAACATAGCAAGATGTGTCAACTTTAAAGAGAAGAGGCTTCAGGGTCTAAAGTCACACGACTACCACATCCTAATGCAGGATCTTCTTCCTTTGGCCCTAAGGTCTTCAATGTGTGAGCAAGTCACTACTGTCCTGAAAGATCTTTGTAGCATATATAAAGGTATTTGCTTAAGAATGCTTCGTGTTGAAGATATTGACCAATTGGAGCAGCGGGCGGCATTGCCACTTAGTAAAATGGAGATGGTATTTCCTCCATCGTTCTTCACTATAATGATTCACTTGATAATCCACCTTGCTGGTGAAGCCAGAATCGGCGGTCCTGTTCAGTATCGGTGGATGTACCCCATTGAGAGGTAAAAGAATTCATTCATCTTACAAAATTGAATTTTCAAAAGCTCATTTCTTTTAATCCCCTAATCCGCTCTAATTCATTAATTGTACATGTTCAGGTACCTATACCGGCTAAAGGGTTATGTTAAAAATAGAGCATATCCTGAAGGGTCAATAGCTCAGGGATATCTATCAGAGGAGCGTTCACATTTTCAGTATCTAAGCATATATGTTTCTCTATTAATTCTTCATCCCAACTAAATCATTGATGTTTCTGGCTCCAAAAGAAACCTGCACAAGGTTTGTTCTTCCCAATTCTTGTACAGATTTTGGGAATTATGTATGTTTTTAGATCCAGGACCACAAATTTTGAGAGCGAACTGTGATTGGATTGTTTAGTGACTGTGAACAATTGTTCTTAATTGGGCTGTGATTAGAAAGGGACGAGTTGGAGTGGAGATCTGGAAACCCATATAGAGACATCTTGTTCATAATAATTTATTATTATTGTTGTTCTTGTCGCTCGTGCTGTTGTTGCTGATGTCTCTTTGTGTTCATGTGCTGAAGGGAAGAAGGGATGAGAGAGAGATAAGGAAAATGCCGCTATATTATCCTGGTGTATCCTCATTCTCTACCATTCCTCTTTCTGGCTTCTATATTTGGTTTCCTTCCACGATGACAGTTCCTTACTCCTACACTTGATATGAGCCCTATTCGTATTTTTCTTCAATGAAGAATTGATCTATGACTACAATTTCCATTTAAAGCCCAATCAAAATTTGTCTTCCTGAATCTGAAATCTTCTTTGGAGCCACAAACATCATGAATTAGTTGGGATGAAGAATTAGTAGAGAAACATATATGCTTAGATACTGAAAATTTTCATTTATAGTTACTGTTAAAGAAGCTGATTGCCATCTTTGGCATGATTTTTTAACAAAAAATGGGTTCACTTCCAAACTAAGGATGCTGTATGAATTTTCATTTTCTTTTACTGTTAAAGAAGCTTATTTCATGCATCTGATTGTCATCTTGGCATGTTTTTTTGACCAAAATGGGTTCACTGTGAACTGAGGATGCTAGCTGTATGCCAAAATCCTCCGGATCTGTACAACAATTGGGTCATGATTTAGTTGGGCTGAAGAATTAGTAGAGAAACATATATGCTCAGATAATGGAAATTTTCATTTTCAGAATCTGTTAAAGAACCTGATTGCCATCTTTGGCATGATTTTTTAACAAAAAATGGGTTCACTTCTAAACTAAGGATGCTGTATGAATTTTCATTTTCTTTTACTGTTAAAGAAGCTTATTTCATGCATATGATTGTCATCTTGGCATGTTTTTTTGGCCAAAATGGGTTCACTGTGAACTGAGGATGCTAGCTGTATGCCAAAATCCTCCGGATCTATACAACAATTGGGTCATGATTTAGTTAGGCTGAAGAATTAGTAGAGAAACATATATGCTCAGATAATGGAAATTTTCATTTTCAGATATTGTTAAAGAAGCTGATGGCCATCTTTGGCATGATTTTTTAACAAAAAATGGGTTCACTTCCAAACTAAGGATGTTGTATGAATTTTCATTTTCTTTTACTGTTAAAGAAGCTTATTTCATGCATCTGATTGTCATCTTGACATGTTTTTTTGACCAAAATGGGTTCACTGTGAACTGAGGATGCTAGCTGTATGCCAAAATCCTCCGGATCTGTACAACAATTGGGTCATGATTTAGTTGGGCTGAAGAATTAGTAGAGAAACATATATGCTCAGATAATGGAAATTTTCATTTTCAGATACTGTTAAAGAAGCTGATTGAAATCTTTGGAATGATTTTTTAACAAAAAATGGGTTCACTTCCAAACTAAGGATGCTGTATGAATTTTCATTTTCTTTTACTGTTAAAGAAGCTTATTTCATGCATATGATTGTCATCTTGGCATGTTTTTTTGACCAAAATTGGTTCACTGTGAACTGAGGATGCTAGCTGTATGCCAAAATCCTCCGGATCAGTACAACAATTGGGTCATGATTTAGTTGGGCTGAAGAATTAGTAGAGAAACATATATGCTTAGATAATGGAAATTTTCATTTTCAGATACTGTTAAAGAAGCTGATTGCCATCTTTGGCATGATTTTTTAACAAAAAATGGGTTCACTTCCAAACTAAGGATGCTGTATGAATTTTCATTTTCTTTTACTGTTAAAGAAGCTTATTTCATGCATATGATTGTCATCTTGGCATGTTTTTTTGACCAAAATGGGTTCACTGTGAACTGAGGATGCTGGTTGTATGCCAAAATCCTCCGGATCTGTACAACAATTGGGTCATGATTTAGTTGGGCTGAAGAATTAGTAGAGAAACATATTTGCTCAGATAATGGAAATTTGCATTTTCAGATACTGTTAAAGAACCTGATTGCCATCTTTGGCATGATTTTTTAACGAAAAATGGGTTCACTTCCAAACTAAGTATGCTGTATGTATACCAAAATCCTCCAAAACTGGGTTTTTTTAACCAAAATGGGTTCACTGTGAACTAAGGATGCTAGCTGTACGTATACCAAAATCCTCCAAATCTGTACAAGAATTGGGCTGAACAAACCTTGTGGGGGTTTCTTTTGGAGCCACAAACATCAATGATTTAGTTGGGATGAAGAATTAATAGAGAAACATATATGCTTAGATGCCGCTATGTTATCATTTTTCTTTTACTGTTAAAGAAGGTGAATTCATGCATCTGAAGATTTAAGATCCAGGATGGCAAATTTTGATTGGGCTGTGATTGGATTGTTTAGTGGTTGTTGTCTATGTTCTTAATTGGACCGTGATTAGAAAGAGAGGGCTCGAGTGGAGATCTGGAAACCCATATAGAGACATCTCGTTTATAATAATTTATTATTATTGTTGTTCTTGTCGCTCTTGCTGTTGTTGCTGATGTCTCTTTGTGTTCGTGTGCTGAAGGGAAAGAAGGGATGAGAGAGAGATGAGGAAAATGCCGCTATGTTAGCCTGGTGTATCCAAAGTCTCTACCATTCCTCCTTCTGTTTCCATTTTCGGCTTCTATATTTGGTTTCCTTCCACGATGACAGTTCCCTAAAAATACACTTGATATGAGCCCTTTCTTATTTTTCTTATCTTTCTTATATTTGGTTTCCTTTCACGATGACAGTTTCATGGATTGTATGAACAATCCATGAAAGACATGCTTAGATACTGAATTTTCATTTGTTTTACTGTTTTAGATAGTGGATATTCCCAATCAGAGGAGAATATAAAGGTTTCAAGTTAGATACTGAATTTTCATTTGTTTTGTTGTTTTAGATATATTTAAAACCAAAATTAAGTACTAGATTTTTAGCATTGCAATGTAATTATTTTACCTCTCTATATATCATTAACAATTCCATTTGCAATTGGCACTTTGATCTTATAATTTAAGATACAGGTAGATCTTTTTGCAAGTTCAAAAAATATGTATATTCTGTATTGTGGTCTACTGTTGAATTAAATTATTGTTTTTTTTTCACAGAGCGGTCGCCCAGATGAAGGAAATTCTGATGATCAGAACTGAAGCTACTCGAGGGGTATGAATCTGTGGTCGGCCTAGTCTGGTTGTTGTTCTTATGTCCTCCTTGCTGTTGTTATGTCTTGTATTGTTGTCAGACTGGTTTGTTGGGATATTTGGGATGTTCGTCACTATATTAATTTGTTAATTATGACACTGTTAATTTTGCGGTGAATTTGGACGATGATATGACACGTGTGAAACTTTACTATCTTTAATTATTCTTGTGCTTGGTTGTGATTTGCGCATTAATATGCAACGAAATTGGTTGAATCAGTTGTGAATTAGTTTATAGGTTTTATAAATGAAACTGTGAATTGAAATCGAACGGAAAACTGGAGCACGAAAAACAAACGGGCATAGATAGACCGGCGTTTTATAAAATGCCGGTCTATCTAATGAATTAGTTGCAGTGTGCGATAGAGAGGCGTTCCCACACACGCCGGTGTATGCCGCCAGCTGTAACGGCACCAAGGAACACCGACATTTTATAAAACGCCGGTGAACCTAACTACACCGGCATTTTTTGGTCACGCCGGTGCTTGTAAGTAGGAAAACCGGGCACTCATAAACGCACATACACCGGCGGTGTACGACTGCCGGTATACTTTCAATCTACACCGGCGTTTTTATAAATGCCGGTGAATGGATAAATACCTGCGGTTTATGGCCGCCGGTGAATGTATATTGGGGGAAAAGAACGGCACTCAGAGACCCCCATACACCGGTGTTCGTTGACCGCCGGTGTAGTTGTAATATTTACCGGTGTCCAGTAAAACCGCTGGTGTAGACCCCTACCTTTCCGCGATGCTCGCTTCGGCGGCATTTGGACCGGCGCAATTATAAACGCCGGTGAAGGTTTCACCGGCGTAAAAAAATTCCGGCAAAGACGCAAAAAAATGCCGGGAAATCGAGTCTGTTTTGTAGTGTTGCCTTATAACGTGATGATTACGATTGTGGTGTTAAACACAGAAGAGTGTGAAGTGATGTCGAGTAACGATGGTGATAGCAGCAGCAAGTAAGAGTGATGAAAGCAACACAAACTGCAAAGGATGAAGAGCTCGGTTGGCGGTGATGAGTGAATCTTGAAGATAAGTTTGGCCTAGCAAGAACGACTTCGAGTTCAGCTTTGGGTTCGACTACGGGTTGCAGTGAAGAGCTCAGGGTTTGGGTTTGGTGTAGCAAGGGGTTACAGTGATGTTCAGAATGGTGGCAAGCAGGGTGAGGGAGTGAGGTGATGTTGTAGTTGTCGATGGACAATAGCAAGGTGGTCGGAAGCGGCGAGGAGATCTGGTGCTTGGAGTTTGGAGATAGTGATTCGGGTTGAGGTGTGATTCAGGTGGCGGTGGGGGATAAGGTCGGGGATGGAGCTGTGGCGAGAGAGAGGTGGTCAGAGGTTGGAGATGGTGCATCTTAGGTTGAAGTTTGGGAGCTGATGGGTTTTGATTGGGCTCGGGTGTTTCGGAGGCGGTGAGGGTGATGGTGGGTTCGCAGGTGTGGTTGCGGTGGCTACGAGGTGAAGGCAGTGAAGTGGAGCTGGTGGGTTGACGGCGAGGTGGAGAAGCTTCGGGTGTTCGGGGTGAAGGGGAGACGGCGGTGGTGGTGTGGAGGAGAGGAGAAGGTGGCAGCTGCAAAGTGGTGGGAGGAGCTCGAGGTGAGGTGGAGGTTGACTGTCGGGTGCGAGTGAGGTAAGGGAGAGTGAGCAGGGGTTTGGGTTTCAGAGAAGAAACGAAGAAGAAGAAGAAGAAGAAGGGAGTGAGGTTGATGCGAGCTGCATGCATGTATATATTTTTTATGAGAAGGGAGAAAAGGAATAGGCTAAGAAATTGAGGGAGGGAGGGAGATCGGAATAGGAGGCGGATGAAGAGAAGGGGATGGAGAAGCAGAGATTTATGGGGGAGCAACTAGGGAGATTTATGGAGGATTTTTTAGGAATTTTTGAGTTAGTATTTTAGGGGATTTTTTGCATTTCAAATTTATTTTATCCATCAACATTAATATAGTTTGTAACCCTTCTTCAACAATTCTAAATACAAATGCATAAGCATTAGTAGTGTAATTCAGTACATTGTCAATCTATAATGAATAATTTGCTTTATTTTAGGTATATACCTTTGCTCACTTGTCTCCATTTGTCGATAATGGAATTCAATACCTCCTTTGTTATATACCTAAACTTAATATTCTAGGATTGCCCGTTGACACGTGCCTATGGCACGTCTTCGGAACGGTGCACTTGGTTTGATTATATAAAATAGTTTTGGAGGTTCAACAAATTAATTGAAGTAGGAAACATATTATATGAGGAAGCAGCATATCTACCTTTAAGCTCAGCCATCGCCCTCTTGATCATTAGCTTGAACTTACCTGGAATGCATATAGTTTGTTAGAAACACTATATAGAGTTTTTTTAACTTCAGCATCACTTTTAGATGCTTGTAATAGTTATGCAAGGACATGATCATATAGGTTTTATAGAGCTTACTCTAATCTCATAACCACTATGAGCATGTCTAAATACAATGGTAACCCATGTGCAGGTGTGAAGGTATCTATAATACCAATAATCTAAATATTTGTTTGTCTGAGACTCAGTTTGCAATTGAAATACCTCTTATTATTATTTCAACCAAAATGTAATACATGAAGTTCTTAAAACTCTAATCCAAACTAATCATTTCTTTTATCTCCACTTTGTCTCCCCATTGCACCTTTTTAAAAAAAAGGATCAATAACAAATTTACTTTAGCTGTCTTTCTTGAGTGGAGAGTTTGCACCCTTCACTGGTAAACTCCAGTCATCTCAATCCTATATACCAAACATACACTAAAAGTTCTTATATGTTATGTTATCCATGATTTTTAATAACCAGTGAAGGGAACACTTCACGATCATATATTCTCTTGTAATAAAGAAATTAATGTTGCATATTTGCCAAGTTATTTTAGGTTGATAATCAGCTTACCTATCCTGCTATGGTTTGGAAGCCCAAATTGAGCTCACCAAATAATCCATTTCTCACTTGCGTACACCTTAAATCAAAACCAATAAAAAACTCATCAAATAAATCACCAAATTAAAATTTTTTAAACCCAAAAATAAAACAATCATACCACTCTGAACATAGGTCCCATGCACATACAAAATTCGAGTCAACGAAAAACTGACTAATCCCCTATACACACAAAATTAAAAATTAGAATGAGAATTCGGTTAATAAGATGAAATTAGAGTCACCGCATCGCATGTAGAGGCTCTCGATTCAGTGAAGGGGAGTCACTGATACGGAGTTGCTTGATATTCGCGCTCGATTTGGTAGAGGGATTCGCCATACGGAATTAGCAGTGGATCATATATCGGCGACAACCTCTTGATTGGGGTTCGACACTGGATTTGGATTTGGATTTTCTTTGAGATTCGCACTTGAAAGAATGATGGAGGCTTCGCCAATGGAATGGAAGCGAAGGTTTAAGAAAATAGTTTCAGGGATTTGGAGTTAGCGGCTTAAAAACCATAGGGAGGAGAGAGAGAGAAATTGGAGCTCTCTGGTTTGGAAAATAGAGGGATCAAACTAATCTGAATAGGAGAGAGAGAGAGAGAGAGAGAGAGAGAGAGAGAGAGAGAGAGAGAGAGAAATAATTAAATAAATAAAGGAATTGTTTTAAGAGGGGAGGGGATTTGAATTTGAGTTTTGGGAGAAAACTTTAGGCACTACAACACAGAAGTTATTCGCCGGCGCTTTTTTAGCCCTACACCGGCGGTTTTTTACGCTGGTGAAACATTCACCGGCATTTATAAAAATGCCGGTACAAATGCCGCCGAATCGAGCGTCGCGGAAAGATAGGTGCATTCACCGGTGTTTCTTCTGGACGCCGGTATATCTTGAAAATACACCGGCGGCCAGACTAACGCCGGTATATGCGAATTTCTGAGTGTCGTTCTTTCCCCCAATATACATTCACCGGCAGTCACATACCGCCGGTATATATCTTTCACCGGCGTTTGTAGAAATGCCGGTGTATGTCCAATATTTACCGGCGGTCATTGAACGCCGGTGTATGCTTGTTTCTGAGCGCCCTTATTTCCCTAATTACAATCACCGGAGTGTTATAAAACGCCAGTATATAGATATTCACCGGCATTTTATGACGCGCCACTATAGATATATGGGTACACCGGCGTGCGTGGAAACGCCCCCTAATGAAATTTTCAACTAAACAATTAGATACACCGGCATTCTATGAAACGCCGGTGTATGCCCGTTGGTTTTTCCTACTCCAATTTTTCATTCGATTTCAATTCAAAATTTCATTTAAAAAACCTGTAAACTAATTCACAACTGATTCAACCAATTTTAGGCATATTAATGCGCAAATCACAACCAAACACAAGAATTAATTAAGATAATAAAGTTTCACACATAGTCCATTAATCGTCCAAATTCACCGCATAATTAACACAGTGTCATAATTAACAAATACAGTAATTATCATCCCAAATATCTCAACAATTACTTAAAACAACAATCCAGAACATAACAACAACAAGGAAAACATAATAACAACAACTAGAGTAGGCCGACCACAGATCCAAACCCCTCGAGTAGCTTCAGTGCTGATCATCAGAATTTCCTTCATCTGGGTGACCGCTCTATGAAAAAAAAACAATAATTTAGTTCCACAGGAAACCAAATATAAGAAAAATAAGAAAAATAAGAAGGGGCTCATATCAAGTGTAGTTTTAAGGAACTGTCATCGTGGAAGGAAACCAAATATAGAAGCTAGAAATGGAAACAGAGAATGGTAGAGAATGAGGATACACCAGGCTAACATAGCGGCATTTTTCTCATCTCTCTCTCATCCCTTCTTTCCCTTCAGCACACGCACACAAAGAGACATCAGCAACAACAGCAAGAGTGACAAGAACAACAATAATAATAAATTATTATAAACGAGATGTCTCTATATGGGTTTCCAGATCTCCACTCGAGCCCTCTGTTTCTAATCACAGCCCAATTAAGAACATAGACGACAGCCACTAAACAATCCAATCACAGCCCAATAAAAATTTGCCATCCTGGATCTTAAATCTTCAGATGCAAGAATTCAGCTTCTTTAACAATAAAAGAAAATGAAAATTTCCAGTATCTAAGCATATATGTTTGTCTATTAATTCTTCATCCCAACTAAATCATGATGTTTGTGGCTCCAAAATAAACCTGCACAAGGTTTGTTCAGCCCAATTCTTGTACAGATTTGGAAGATTTTGGTATACAACCACCATCCTTAGTTGACAGTTAACCCATTTTGGTTAAAAAATCATGCTAAGATGACAATCAGATGCATGAATTCAGCTTCTTTAACAGCAAAAGAAAATGAAAATTTTCAGTATCTAAGCATATATGTTTCTCCATTAATTCTTCATCCCAACTAAACCATGATGTTTGTGGCTCCAAAAGAAACTTGCACAAGGTTTGTTCAGCCCAATTCTTTTACAGATTTGGAGGATTTTGGTATACATACAGCATCCTTAGTTGACAGTGAACCCATTTTGGTAAAAAAAATCATGCTAAGATGAAAATCAGATGCATGCGATCAGTTTCTTTAACAGTAAAAGAAAATGAAAATTTCCAGTATCTAAGCATATATGTTTCTCTATTAATTCTTCATCCCAACTAAATCATGATGTTTGTGGCTCCAAAATAAACCTGCACAAGGTTTGTTCAGCCCAATTCTTGTACAGATTTGGAGGATTTTGGTATACAGCTAGCATCCTTAGTTGACAGTTAACCCATTTTGGTAAAAAAATCATGCTAAGATGCCAATCAGATGCATGAATTCAGCATCTTTGACAGTAAAAGAAAATGAAAATTTCCAGTATCTAAGCATATATGTTTCTCCATTAATTCTTCATCCCAACTAAACCATGATGTTTGTGGCTCCAAAAGAAACCTGCACAAGGTTTGTTCAGCCCAATTCTTGTACAGATTTGGAGGATTTTGGTATACATACAACATCCTTAGTTGACAGTGAACCCATTTTGATAAAAAAATCATGCTAAGATTACAATCAGATGCATGCGATCAGTTTCTTTAACATTAAAAGGAAATGAAAATTTCCAGTATCTAAGCATATATGTTTCTCTATTATTTCTTCATCCCAACTAAATCATGATGTTTGTGGCTCCAAAATAAACCTGCACAAGGTTTGTTCAGCCCAATTCTTGTACAGATTTGGAGGATTTTGGTATACAACCAGCATTCTTAGTTGACAGTCAACCCATTTTGGTAAAAAAATCATGCTAAGATGACAATCAGATGCATGCGATCAGTTTCTTTAACAGTAAAAGGAAATGAAAATTTCCAGTATCTAAGCATATATGTTTGTCTATTAATTCTTCATCCTAACTACCCACAGATGTTTGTGGATCCAAAATAAGGCTGCACAAGGTTTGTTCCGCCCAATTCTTGTACAGATTTGGAGGATTTTGGTATACAGCCAGCATCCTTAGTTGACAGTCAACCTATTTTGGTAAAAAAATCATGCTAAGATGACAATCAGATGCATGCGATCAGTTTTTTTAACAGTAAAAGGAAATGAAAATTTCCAGTATCTAAGCACATATGTTTGTCTATTAATTCTTCATCCCAACTAAACCATTGATGTTTATGGCTCCAAAATAAGGCTGCACAAGGTTTGTTCAACCCAATTCTTGTACAGATTTGAAGGATTTTGGTATACAGCCAGCATCCTTAGTTGACAGTCAACTCATTTTGGTAAAAAAATCATGCTAAGATGACAATCAGATGCATGCGATCAGTTTCTTTAGTAGTAAAAGGAAATGAAAATTTCCAGTATCTAAGCATATATGTTTGTCTATTAATTCTTCATCCCAACTAAACCATTGATGTTTGTGGCTCCAAAATAAGGCTGCAGAAGGTTTGTTCTACCCAATTCTTGTACAGATTTGGAGGATTTTGGTATACATACAATATCCTTGGTTGACAGTGAACCCATTTTGGTAAAAAAATCATGCTAAGAAGGCAATTAGATGCATGAACTCAGCTTCTTTAACAGTAAAAGAAAATGAAAATTTCCAGTATCTAAGCATATATGTTTCTCTATTATTTCTTCATCCCAACTAAATCATGATGTTTGTGGCTCAAAGAAGATTTTAGATCCAAAAATTTTGATTAGGCTTTGAATGGAGATTCTAGTCATAGATCGATTCTTCGGAGTCCGACTTTCTAAAGGAAATGCCATTTGGAAGTATGCGGGTACATGTTTGTTGGATAACCAAAACTCCCATTTTTATTCAAGAAAAATAAGAATAGGGCTCATATCAAGTGTAGTTTTAAGGACCTGTCATCGTGGAAGGAAACCAAATATAGAAGCCAGAAAGAGGAATGGTAGAGAATGAGGATACACCAGGCTAACATAGCGGCATTTTCCTCATCTCTCTCTCATCCTTGCTTTCTCTTCAGCAAACGCACATAAAGTGATATCAGCAACAACAGCAAGAGCGACAAGAACAACAATAATAATTGATATGGGTCAGGAATAAACGTGGCTCATCCTGGGCCACTAGATCTCCTTAGGATACGCGCTCTTTTCGATCGTTCAGATCTGCCACGTCAGTGCCGAAAAACCGCCCGGAGCTCTGCCACGTCAGACCAGAAACCACTCCGGCGCCTGCCACGTCAGCCCTATACCGCCCGGCTTTCCACCGCTTCAGCCACTCGGGTAACCGGATCCGGCCCAGCCCCAAACGGGTCTGGACCTAATTGGCATCCCCTATAAATACCAGACCCTCCTCCCTATCTGCAGGTAATCAATCTTTCTTCCACAAAACCCTAGTTACTGTTGCTCTATCTTAAGTGACTGACTAGATCGTCGGAGGGTCTGCCACCGGGACCAACCCCGGTGTTCCTAGACCGTCTGTAGGTACACCAGACCTCGGATCCGAGCCCCCTGATCCAAGCCGAGCATCCAGCCTCGCCTCACCCCAGCCTGTCACCGGTACCGCCCGGCCAGCCGAGGGTCGTCTGATCAGTAGCTTCCTCCTTCAAATACAAATCGAGTAAGAACTCACACTTGGTGCATCCACACGTCTCTCAGAAACAAACCGCATCAGGTTGGCGCCGTCTGTGGGAAAGCTACTTCAGAAGCCGATCCGAGCCCGACCGCCAAGGTACCTCAGCAGCCGAGCTCTCATGGCCCCCAAAGCCAAGAATGCTGCTACCTCCGCACCCCAGCAGGACTTGCCCTCGCTGTTTGCCATCGTCGACCACGCGCATCTAAGCAAGGGGCTCCCCCCAGGGACCCCAGAAGAGCGCCACCCGTACAGTCCAGCCCGACCTACGAAGGGTAATCATCAACCGACAGGCTAGTCGCAGTGGGGGAAGGGCCGCTTCCAACTCGGCCCCGAACCATCCACTACCACCGCCTGAAGGACGGAGGCCAGCGCTCAGCCGCGTCGGAAGGCAACCTCCGGTCCAACCGGCCCGAAACGAGGGAGCCCCAGTCACCCACCAGGAGTTCCAGGACTTCCGAAGAGAAATTCTTGGGGCTCTCCGACGGGCCCCCATGGAAGAAGTCCGCCATTCCCAAACCAGGTCGGACGTCGAGGCAAGCGTGTCCCGCCCATTAACAATCCCGGCAGAGGACGATGGCGAACTCCTAAGGCGCCTCCAAGAAATGGAGGATCGCCTCGATCACATAGGCGACGGCGGCCTCGGAGCCGCTCAGGGGTACAGACCTGTCCGCCCCCCTTTCTCCGCCCTCATCCTCCAAGCGGAAATACCTCGAAGTTTCCGACCACCTCAGTTCGAGACCTATGACGGCGAGGGGGATCCTTTTGATCACATGGAGGGTTTCAAAACCCTGATGATGATTCACAGTGCTTCGGATCCCCTGCTGTGCCGAGCCTTCCCTGCCACGCTCCGGGGTCCGGCACGTGAATGGTTCTCTAAACTGGCCCCTGGCTCCATTTACTCATTTGACCAACTAGAGGGAAATTTCCTTGCCCACTTTGTCACCAGCCGGAAGGCCGAGAGGACGAGTGCCTCTTTACTCGGACTCCGGCAGATTGAGGGGGAGTCACTCAGAGTGTTCGTCCGAAGGTTCACCACAGAGGCGAGGTCGGTATCCTCCCTCAATCCTGGCATCGCCTCCGCGGCATTTCGGCACAACGTCCGTCATGGACAGCTGAAGGCCTCTCTGGCGAAGAAACCCCCCATAGATTTTCCCGACCTCCTCAACAGGGTCGAAAAGTACATCAGGGCAGAAGAGGCCCTGAACCCCGAAGATTCCAGTAAGGCCCCCGGGAAGGGGAAGCGGAAGGCCGAAGAAGTCGAGCCATCAAAAAAGGCTCCAAGGGACGCGGGTGCTATGAAGAAGGTCCCGCCGGTCCCTCGCTTTGAGAGGTATACCCCACTAACCCAAAATGTGTCCTCCATACTCTTGGCAATCGAGGACAGGGATCTCGTCCAGTACCCCCCTCGTCCGTCCAACAACACCAGCAAGAAAAAGGATCAGCGGTTCTACTGCCGCTTCCACCGGGACAACGGGCCCGACACGAATCACTGCCGTGCCCTGAAAGACGAGATCGAGGCCCTCATTCAACGAGGGTACCTTCGGGAGTACAAGCAAGATGAAGTTCGAGGGCAGAGGGACACGAGGAATAGGAGAACCCCACCTCCTCGAGCTCCCCTGCAGCTCCTCGAACGAGAGCATGAGCTCGATGAGCCTGACGACCAGGCCATATTACACTGCGTCCACGGGGAACCCATGGGAGGGGAGTCCAACACTTCCCGCAAGGCGTTCATCCGAGATGTTAACGCCGTCCAAGGTCCTCTCCCCCCTCAGATTCAACAACTCCCTGTCTCCTTCTCGGGGGAAGACCTGGAAGGGGTGCGGCTACCGCATTGCGACGCCCTCGTCATCAACCTCAGCATGGCCAACTTTGACGCTTGGCGAATCCTTGTGGACAACGGGAGCTTGGTCAACATTTTGTTCCTCGAAGCCTTCGAGAACCTGAAGCTCTCCCGCGACAAGTTGAAGCCGGCGGGGTACACCTTGCACAGGTTCTCGGGCGTCCCTGTAACAATTGAAGGGATCGTCACACTGGATGTTACGGCAGGTACGACCCCAAACCGAAGAACCGAGTCCATGGACTTTATGGTGGTAAACGTCAAGGCAGCCTACAATGCGATACTCGGTTGCCCGGGCCTCTGCTCCCTCCAGGCTGTCCCCTCGGCCTATCACCAGAAAATGAAGTTCCCCACCAATACCGGAGTGGGAGTAGTTCGGGGGAACAGGAAGCTGCTCGCTCATGCTACATGATAGCAATCGGGAGCGGCGTGTTTCCCCTCGACGCCGTCGAAATGCGGCCCCAGAGGACCCAGCCAGAGCCGGAGTCGGCAGACGAGCTAGAAGATATCTCGTTCGAGACAAGGGATCCGTCGAAGCAGTTTCGAGTAAGTCGCTCCCTCACTCCTCACCTTAAGTCCGACCTCATCGCCTGCATTCGGCGCAATGTCGACCTCTTCGCCTGGAAGCCATCTGACATGCCCGGCATCTCCGAGGATCTCATCATGCACAAACTCAGCGTGATCCCCGGGTCGAAGCCGGTGGTCTAAAAGCGACGTAAGTTCGCTCCGGAGCGACAGCAGGCGGTTAATGCGGAAATCGACAAGCTCCTGGCCGCACGCTTCATCTAAGAAGTCAGCTACCTCGAGTGGCTGGCGAACATCGTCATGGTCAAGAAGGCGAGCGGGAGCTGGAGGATCTGCATAGATTTCACGGATCTCAACAAGGCGTGCCCGAAGGATCCATTCCCCCTCCCCAGAATCGATGCTCTTATCGATGCAACATCGGGTCACGAGCTCCTGTCCTTTATGGATGCATTTTCAGGCTACAACTAGATCCGCATGTTCCCTCCCGACATTGCCAAGACGCCCTTCGTTACAGACCAGGGGCTGTACTATTACAGGGTCATGCCCTTCGGGCTGAAGAACGCAGACGCCACCTATCAGAGACTCGTCAACCGGGTCTTCAAGGAGCAAATCGGGCGCAATATGGAGGTATATGTGGACGACATACTCGTCAAGAGCCAGCGGAGGGAGGATCACGTTGCCGATCTGGAGGAGGCCTTTGGGGTACTTCGGACCCATAATATGAGACTCAATCCGACCAAATGCGCCTTCGGCGTCTCCGCGGGAAAGTTCCTTGGCTTTATTGTTAGCCAGCGAGGCATCGAGGCGAATCCCGAGAAGATCCAGGCTAGACATGGCTCCTCCCAGGAACATCAAAGAGGTCCAGCGGCTGACGGGGAGACTGGCGGCCATCGGCCGTTTCCTCTCTAAGTCTGGAGAGAAGTCTCTTCCGTTCTTCAAAGCCCTGTGCGGCACCGGAGGATTCGAGTGGGGAACCCAACAGCAAGAGGCCTTCGCCCAATTGAAGGAGTACCTCGCAAATCCTCCCCTTCTAAGCAAGCCCGAACCAGGAGAGCCACTCTGGCTCTACCTTTCAGCCTCGGAGAAGCTACTCAGCGCCGTTCTCGTTCGGGAGGAAGAGGGATCACAGAAGCCTCTGTACTATGTCAGCAAGGTCCTGCTCGACGCCGAAACCAGATACTCTCGGATGGAGAAAGTAGCGTACGCCCTGGTCATGGCCTCACGAAAACTCCGCCCATATTTTCAATCTCATTCGGTCCAGGTACTGACTAACCAACCCCTGAAGGCCGTACTCTACAAGCCGGAGAGCTCGGGTCGACTCGTCAAATGGTCGATCGAGCTCAGCCAGTATGATATTGGCTATCAACCCAGAACAGCCATCAAGGGGCAGGCGCTTGCGGAATTCATTACGGAGTGCACCATCTTCGAGCACCCTGCAAGCAAGGAAAGCGACCAGACGTGGGAAGTTTACGTCGATGGTTCCTCCTGCGAGGCAGGCAGCGGAGCTGGCATCATCCTGCGAGGCCCAGACGGTTTTCTTCTACAATACTGCCTTCGCCTCAACTTCCCGGCCTCCAACAACGAGGTCGAGTACGAGGCCATGATCGCCGGGCTCACCCTGGCTCATCAGGCCGGCGCCAGACAGATCAGGGCTTTTAGCGACTCCCAGCTCGTGGTCAACCAGATCACCGGGGAGTACGAGGCCCGTGACGATCGCATGGTCCGGTACCGAGCTGTAGTTCAACGCCTACTGTCGTCCTTCGACGAGTCGGCTGTTTTGAGGATCCCCCGGGAACAGAATGTCCAGGCTGACGCCCTGTCAAAGCTGGCTTCCTCTTCCTTCGAAGGTCTCGACTGCACGGTCCTGATCGAAGTCATGTTAAAACCAAGCATCGACATCCCGGAGGTCCTGTGCATTGAAGGCGGAGCTCCCCCCGAAGACTGGACCACTCTTATTAGGCAATTTCTCGTCAAGGGAGAGCTCCCCAAAGACCGAGCCGAAGCAAGAAGGGTCAGGGCCCGAGCGGAAAGATTCACAATAATCGACTCGACACTCTTCAAAAGGTCCTACACTACCTCGGATGGTCGACCCTATCTCTGCTGCCTCACTCCTGATGAAGCCAAATATGCTCTCAAGGAATTACACGAGGGGATCGGTGGATGCCACATGGGAAGTCGCTCGCTCGCGCGAAAGGCTTTGAACCACGGGTACTACTGGGCCACCATGTTGCAGGACGCTCTAACCCCTATCAAGAAATGTGGCCCCTGTCAAAGGTTCTCGCCCGTCAAAAGGGCCCCGCAAGCAAACCTCCACTCGATGGCCAGTCCGACCCCCTTTGCCATGTGGGGGATGGATCTGGTAGGCCCCTTTCCAAAGGCAACAGGGCAGCGAAAATTTCTTATAGTAGCAATCGACTACTTTACCAAATGGATCGAGGCGGAGCCATTAGCAACGATCACCGAGCAACAGACACAGCAATTCTTCTGGAAGCACATCATCTGTCGGTTCAGGATCCCTCAAGTGCTCGTCACAGATAACGGGACCCAATTCGCAGGCAAGCATTTCCGCAAGTTCTGCGAAGATCTCGGTATCTAGCAGTGCTTCTCCTCAGTATGTCATCCCCAGTCCAACGGGCAGGCAGAGAACGCAAACCGTTAGATCCTCGACGGACTCAAGAAGCGACTCGATAATTCATCCAAAGGATTATGGGTTGACGAGCTGCCAAGTGTTCTCTGGGCCCACCGAACGACGAAGAGGATCCCGACAGGGGAGTCGCCCTTCAATCTGACGTACGGTGCAGAGGCCGTCATTCCCCTGGAGATAGGGATCCCCTCTCCTCGGATCATGGCCTTCGATGAGGCAAGTAACTCTTTACAGCTACGAGCTGACCTGGACCTCGTTGACGAGGTTAGGGAGAAGTCGGCCATTAGAAGGAGTATCTACCAGCAGAGGATCGAGAGGTTCTACAACAAGAAGGTGCGCCCAACTGACATCAAACTCGGAGACCTGGTTCTCCGAAAGCTGGCGGTATCCAACCCCGGCCAGAAAAGAAAGTTGGCACCAAACTGGGAGGGCCATTACAAGGTATCAGAAGTTGTACGTCCCGGTACGTATCGTCTGACCAGCATCGAAGGCAAGCCCATCAAAAGGCCCTAGAACGCGGAGCACCTGATCAAGTTCTTAGGAGGAGTAGCCTCCGTATCCATGTAAATTATCGTGATTGTAATCGGCGCGTCGTGCCTAGTCTTTTGTAATAGCTCAAATATATTGTAAATATGCCAGCTTTCTTAAAACAAGCCATGGCTCCTTATTTTGTTACCAATGAAGAAAATGTTCCGCTCTCGGCCCTCAGATGGAATCCCGTGCCAGAACAGCTTCTCTCACAAGCTTATAGTTCGTCGCTCGGACGAAATCGCGAGCCAGAACAGCTTCTCTTACAAAATTATGGTTCGGCCCTCGGATGGAATCCCGAGCCAGAACAGCTTCTCTTGCAAACTTAGGGTTCGGCCCTCGAACGAAATCGCGAGCCACAACATCTTCTCTTAATGAGTTTATGGCTCGGCCCTCGGATGGAATCCCGAGTCAGAACAGCTTCTCTTACAAGCTTATGGTTCGGCCCTCGGACGGGATCGCGAGCCATAACAGCTTGTCTCTCGAGCTTATGGTTCGGCCCTCGGATGGAGTCCCGAGCCAGAACAGCTTCTCTTGCAAGCTTATGGTTCGGCACTCGGGCGGAATCGCGAGCCATGACAGCTCGCCTTAATACAGGAGCACAGCGTCGACCCCGAGCAAGGCGGGTGCCTTCTACAAGGCACCGCGACCTCGATGCTCGGTGGCGACCCTCCGCTACGCCTGCAGTTGCCTTTCTCACCGGTATGGGGGCTCGGCATCCGTCCCTCGCTCGGTTGGGGCTCCATACAACCCATCAACCTATGTACGAGGCGACATCCGCCAGCCACGCCTGCACCGTCTCTCCCCGAGAACATGTGCAGGAGCACGGCGTCGACCCCGAGCGAGGCGGGTGCCTTCTACAAGGCACTGCGACCTCGACGCTCAGTGGCGACCCTCCGCTACGCCTGCAGTTGCCTTTCTCACCGGTATGGGGGCTCGGCATCCGTCCCTCGCTCGGTTTGGGCTTCTACAAGCCCATCAACCTATGCACGAGGCGACATCCGCCAGCCACGCCCGCACCGTCTCTCCCCGAGAACATGTGCGGGAGCTCGGCGTCGGCCCCGAGCAAGGTAGGTGCCTTCTTTAAGGCACCGTGACCTTGACGCTCGGCGGTGACCCTCTGCTACGCCTGCAACTGTCTTTCTCACCGGTATGGGGCTTGGCATTCGTCCCTCGCTCGGTTTGGACTTCTACAAGCCCATCAACATATGCACGAGGCGACATCCGCCAGTCACGCCCGCACCGTCTCTCCCTGAGAACAAGTGTGGGAGCACGGCGTCGACCCCGAGCGAGGCGGGTGCCTTCTCCAAGGCACCGCGACCTCGACGCTCGGCGGCCCCCCTCCGCTACGCCTGCAGTTGCCTTTCTCACCGGTATGGGGGCTCGGCATCCGTCCCTCGCTCGGTTGAGGCTCCATACAGCCCATCAACCTATGTACGAGGCGATATCCGCCAGCCACGCCCGCACCGTCTCTCCCCGAGAAGATGTGCAGAAGCTCGGCATCGACCCCGAACGAACCGTGTGCCTTCTCCTAAGCACCGCGACCTTGACGCTCGGCGGCGACCTCGACACTCTTCCAAAAATTATTCTCACAAACATGGGGGCTCAACGAACCAAAGCACCAAGCTCGGCCCCTACACAGGATTGAAAAAGTTTTATTTAAGGTTTAGAGCATCCTCCTTCGGCAGACGCTCCGAGCCTCGTGTCGAATTATCGACCGCCCTCTCACCCGCGAACAACTCGGGGGTTTGACTGCCTTGACCGGCCCAAACCCCAAACTGTTCGAGGGTGGCAGGGGGGCCATCGACCCGCTGCTCCCATAATCCAGGATCAGACGCTTCGAGCCTTCGAGATGTTCAGCTGTCCCTCCTCTCGCCCAAGAACAAGTCGGGGTTTACGGCTTTGACGAGCACAAAACCCCGAATTGTTCCCGGACGACAGAAGAGCCGCCACACATCGGAAATAGTTTATTCTTTGGGTGCCCGCCTTTTGCAGGCACTCGAGTCAGATGGCTCACTACTTGACAATTGACAGGGAGTGGGGCGGTTATATAGCCCGCTGAGGCCTCATTTACTGCGCCTGGGAATATGAAACGGCGGAAGGCGAAATGTCGCCATAAATGTTCATGGGAATACGAAACGTCGCAATTAATGACGCAACCGCGTCAGTTGCGACCCCTCGTAGATTTCACACCAACCACCCTCGGCATCCGAGGCAATCAAGGTTCCGAGAAACAAATGTTCTTATTGATTACTCATGGCTTACAACTCGATGAAGATCGATACAGATACAATGACAAAAGAAGGCTCACAACTCACTCGCACTCGCCAGGGAACTCAAATTCAGGGCTCTTATTACGCTCGGTTGGGCCGACCAGGGAAGACACTCCCGCCACCGAGCTCCCCACATCATCCGGCTGGGCCTCAACCAGCGAGAACGGCAGCCACCGCCCTGGGGTGGAGTTGCTCGCCTCTTCAACTAGGCCCGCACCCAATATGAGCTTCAGCCAATGAACCTCCAATTCTTTCTCCATGACGTCCTCACGAAGAAAAGACTCGGAGGCCGAGCGCCCACTAGAGGTACCCGAGACCGACCAGTCCGTCTCGATGACCCACCAGTCCCGGTCGGTCACGATTTTTCTCAAACGGGCCACCTCTAGGCCGAGCTCCCTTGACTTGTTCAGAAAGTAATTCTTGGCGGCCTCTCGGTCCCGAGCCAACTTTCGTTGACGAGCCAACCTCTACCAAAAGATTAAACAAGTGTCACAAAAATGCAAGTGTTGAAGGGTCGGCACAAAAAGTATATTTCATTTCATCTCAAAATTTTCATACAAAAAGTCGCGGTGGCCAGTCTGCCAAAAACCAAATAAACAAAAACATCTATTCTTGGGGTCGGGTGGCACCTCTTCATCGCCTTGGCCTTCCTCGGCGCCATCGCCGCTAGGGGTCGGAGGCAAGTCCGGCTTCCACCCGAAGGAGAGGTGGTCAACGTTGCACTCGGGGTAGATGTACTTAAAATGGGACTTGGCCTGCTCGTACGCCTCGTCCTGCGCTGCCACCAAGGTCTCCCCTAAAACTCCCTCCAAATCCGCCATGGCCTTCTTCGCTTTGTCCTTCTCAGCCGCCTCAGTCGCGACCTTCTTCAACAGATTCTCCCGGTCCTGCTTATGAATTTTAACAAGAGACTCTAACTAAGCCTTGTGAACGAGCACTTGGTCCCGGGCCTCCTTCAGGTCATCCGTCGCCTTATTCAGCTCCCGAAGGTACTTCTCCGCCTGCTTCCGCTCGTAGAGAATTTCCTTCTCCAGGCACTTGTGGACATGCTGGCCGTGGAGCATCGCCTGTTTCAAAGAGATCAAGGTTAGTGATAATAACAAGCCAAGTCAACAAACAGACCTCGACCGACTTACCGAGAGATTGGCTTGGGCCCATCGCATATAGGCCTGGTCGGCCGTCTGCACCGCCAGGGCCATTCCATCACGCTCGGTGATGGCATTCGAGACGAACTCCATCGAGACGGGCCCATCGAGGATAGTGTCCCTCTTCAAAATTGACCAGTCGGGAACGAAAGGCATCGTGGCCATCCTTCCAACCAGCTCTGCGGCACCTGGGCGTACAGGGCGAAGCTGTTGCGACGGGGCTTCCACGGTCTTCCCCGAGCAGCCCGCTGCTTCTCGAGCCGACTTCGACGTGCGGGAGGGGTGCTGATGGTGCTTCTTCTGCTTCTTGGCCGGCGATTGCCCCTCGGGCGCTGGAGGAGGCGCCTGTGAGGTCCCTCCGGCTTGCGGAGCCTGGGCGGCCAACTTCTTCCTCTCGGCCGCTAGGCGATCCTGCTCCTCCTTCTTCTTCTTCTCCAACCTCGTCTTCTCGGCCGCGGCGAGCAAAATCTTCTTGGCTTGCGCCTGTTGTGCCGACATCCCTACAACAAGATAAGAAAAGAAAGGCTAAATGTTAACACGAAGGCAGAAAGATGAACAAATATGGAAAGAAACATACTAGGGTCGGCGGGACTTAGTCCGGCCCTCGCTAGGTGAATCTCGGTCACACGGGGCCATGTAATGCTGTGACCCCCAACTATTGCCTCAACCGCCTCGCACTCCTTGGCAGATAATTCGCTCTTCTTCGGAGGCTTGCGCTTCAGCTTTACGAAGTTCCACTGGGTCGGAATCCCCCATGACCCTTCCGTCTTAACAACAAAGTACTTGTCTCTCCAATTCTTTATCGAATCCGGGTGGCCGTGCACCACCTTCTTGTACGGCCTCGGTGAGAAGTAGAATACCCCCTCAATGTCTCCGAGCGAACCAATTCCGAAGATGGCTCGGAAGTATGACAGTCTCGGCTTCACCCCCTTCTCTTGGCATTTCAAAATGAAACAAACAAGATGTTTCCAAGAGTTCGGGCCGTACTGCATGGGGCACAGTTCCGCCCAGTTCAAGACCCTCTTCACAAAAGGGTGCAGGGGCAGCCTCAGTCCCGATAGGAAGGTGTCCTCTGGGAAAATGCAGTAGCCCGGGGCCAGAACTGTGGTAGGGCGGATACCTGGGCTCGGAAGGAGGAGCTCATACTCCCGTGGAATATAGTAAGCAGCCCTGATGATGTTGAGATACTCTGGTCTCAAGATGCTCGGGGTGTTATCCGCGCGGATCTTCGTTCGAGTGTTCTCGCCCGGCATGGGAGGGATCGGCTGGATATCCTTGATATCGTCAGGATACATGCGTATCGACACGGGATTCCGGAAGGTGACTGGGAGAACATCGAGACCCTTCCTCGGCGCGTCCTCATCGGGCGAAGAGGGACTTTGGGGAATAATCATGACTCTCTTCTTCCGACGTGGCCGAGGCTTGCGCTCGGGGGAAGGCATCGACAAAGGTGGTAAAGGAGGAAGATCTTCTCTGACCCCCGCTGTCCCCTCGGGCATGCTCTAACCGGCCTCCTGCTCACCAACCTCCTCTTCTCCCTTGCCTTCCGCGTCACCCTGCTCGTCTTCATCCCCCTCTTCATCATCATCACCCACCTCTTCATCATCATCACCCGTCTCTTGATCCGTTTCCTCCTCGTCCTCATCCTCGCTGTCCCCCACGTCCTCCTCACCACCCTCTTCCATGGGTTCCTTTCCCGGCCTCCTCGACCTCAACGGTTGCACCACAAAGACTACATCATCACCACCGTCTGAGCCAGGGTCGGAAAGAACCTCCTCTTTCACCTTGTACTTACCCCGGGACGAGGACGTTTCCAACTCCGACTCCTCCCAGAGCGACCGAACGAGCTAGCGTCGGATCTAGACTGAGTTCGCGACATGGCTAAAAGAAAATTACTAACCTGATGCGTGGGAAGTTACTTTCACGAGAAAATCCGCCGACGGCGATTAAAGATTCCTGCTCTTGCTGAAAATTGGAAAGTGAGTAATGAGAATGTAAATAAAGAAATGAGAGGGGGGTGGGGGTTTTTAAAGAGGAAAACGACTCCTCGATTTTCGCAAATGAAGATCTAGCCATTGGATCTTATCTGACAAGATCTAACGGCCACCAAGATCTAAACAAGCGTTGATCTTTGCACCATGACGTCAGCAATAAAGTGTGAAATTACCCCACTACCCCTTCCCCTTTGCTAGACAGAAAAAATTTCACCAAGTCAGAGGGCTCGGATAGAAGCGCGAGCCAATTCCCCTTCTCTTCCTCACAGAGGGGTCGACGCTCGGAAGGACGCTCGAGCCAGGCCACCTTCCCCATTCTCAGGTGGGGGCTCGATGCTCGGATAGAAGCGCGAGCCAATTCCCCTTCTCTTCCTTACAGAGGGGTCGACGCTCGGATGGAAGCTCGAGCCATTCCACCTTCTCCTTTCTCAGTAGGGGCTCGGAGCTCGGATCGAAGTGCGAGCCAAGCCACCTTCTCCTTTCTCAGGTTGGGTTCGGAGCTCGGATAGAAGCGTGAGCCAATTCCCCTTCTCTTCCTCACAGAGGGGTCGACGCTCGGATGGAAGCTCGAGCCATGCCACCTTCTCCTTTTTCAGTAGGGGCTCGGAGCTCGGATCGAAGCGCGAGCCAAGCCACCTTCTCCTTTCTCAGGTTGGGTTCGGAGCTCGGATAGAAGCGTGAGCCAATTCCCCTTCTCTTCCTCACAGAGGGGTCGACGCTCGGATGGAAGCTCGAGCCATGCCACCTTCTCCTTTCTCAGTAGGGGCTCAGAGCTCGGATCGAAGCGCGAGCCAAGCCACCTTCTCCTTTCTCAGGTTGGGTTCGGAGCTCGGATCGAAGCGCGAGCCAGGCCACCTTTCCATTCTCAGGTGGGGGCTCGGAGCTTGGATAGAAGCTCGAGCCAAGCCACCTTCTCCTTTCTCAGGTAGGGTTCGGAGCTCGGATCGAAGCGCAAGCCAAGCCACCTTCTCCATTCTCAGGAGGGGCTTGACGCTCGGATAGAAGCGCGAGCCAATTACCCTTCTCTTCCTCACAGAGGGGTCGACGCTCGGATAGCTGCGCGAGCCAATTCCCCTTCTCTTCCTCGCAGAGGGGTCGACGCTCGGGTGGAAGCTCGAGCCATGCCACCTTCTCCTTCCTCAGTATGGGCTCGAAGCTCAGATAGAAGCGCGAGCCAAGCCACCTTCTCCTTTCTCAGGTGGGGTTCGGAGCTCGGATCGAAGCGCGAGCCAAGCCACCTTCTCCATTCTCAGGTGGGGGCTCGATGCTCGGATAGCTGCGCGAGCCAGGCCCCCTTCTCTTCCTCACAGAGGGGTTGACGCTCGGATGGAAGCTCGAGCTATGCCACCCTCTCCTTTCTCAGTAGGGGCTCGGAGCTCGGATAGAAGCACGAGCCAAGCCACCTTCTCCTTGCTCAGGTGGGGCTCGGAGCTCGGATGGACGCTCGAGCCAGGCCACCTTCTCCTTTCTTAGTAGGGGATCGGAGCTCGGATAGAAGCGCGAGCCAAGCCACCTTCTCCTTTCTCAGATGGGGCTTAAAGCTCGGATCGAAGCTCGAGCCATGCTACCTTCGTTCTTTTTAGTAAGGGCTCGGAGCTCGGATAGCATCAAGAGCAGCAATCGCTCCCCTTTCACTCTAAGGAGCTCGGTGCTCGGATCTCATCCCGAGCACCAATTTCTCTCCTTTGCCTCAATATTGCTCGGCGCTCGGATAGCATACCGAGCACCAATCGCTCCCCCGTGACACTTGGGGGTTTGGTGCTCGGATGGAATCTCGAGTGCCAATCTCTCTCCGAGAGCTCAGTGTGGCTCGGCGCTCGGATCGCATCCCGAAACACCAAATACTCTCCTCGCTCTTCCAACTAGCGAGGAGATCGTCCACCGACCCGAGGAGGTCGTCCACCGACCCAAGGAGGTCGTCTGCCGATCCCAAAGCGCTCAACGAGCCGACCCCCAGGGTCTCGGCCGCCGATCCCTAAACGCTCGACAAACTAGCCCCAACGGGTGGCCTTGACATCCCCTCGCTCTTCCAACTAGCAAGGCGGTCATCTGTCGACCCTTACGGGATCGTCCACCGACCCATGACGCCCGGCAAACAAGACCTAATGGACTTCCTCGACGCCCCCCCGCTCTTCCAACTAGCGAGGCGGTCATCTGCCAAACCTGAGGGCTCGTCAGCCGACCCCATGGGCTCGTCCGCCGACCCCTAGACTTCGACATGCACCCTTCCGGCTCTCCGCTCTCCTAACCTTAACCTCCTGCGCAAATCCAACGATGGGTCCCTTCCTCCTACCCCAGACCTCTTCGGGAAACAACAGATCCTACTTCTTACCCCAACATCTGCTCTTCCCCTAGGGGCAAAGAGTCACTTCCGCACGACTAATTCGCCCAGCCCCGCGGGAGCGTGGGGCTTGTGATATGGGTCAGGAATAAACATGGCTCATCCTGGGCGACTAGATCCCCTCAGGATACGCGCTCTTTCCGATCCTTCAGATCTGCCACGTCAGCACCGAAAAACCGCCCGGAGCTCTGACACGTCAGACTGGAAACCACTCCGGCGCCTGCCACGTCAGCCCTATACCGCCCGACTTTCCACCGCTTCAGCCACTCGGGTAACCGGGTCCGGCCCAGCCCCAAACGGGTCTGGACCCGATTGGCATCCCCTATAAATACCAGACCCTCCCCCCTATCTGCAGGTAATCAATCTTTCTTCCACAAAACCCTAGTTACTGTTGCTCTATCTTAAGTGACTGACTAGATCGTCGGAGGGTCTGCCACCGGGACCAACCCCGGTGTTCCTAGACCGTCTGCAGGTACACCAGACCTCGGATCCGAGCTCCCTGATCCGAGCCGAGCATCCAGCCTCGCCTCACCCCAGCCTATCACCGGTACCGCCCGGCCAGTCGAGGGTCGTCTGATCAGTAGCTTCCTCCTTCAAATACAAATCGAGTAAGAACTCACACCTGGTGCATCCACACGTCTCCCAAAAACAAACCGCATCAATAATAAATTATTATGAACGAGATGTCTCTATATAGGTTTCCAGACCTCCACTCGAGCCCTCTCTTTCTAATCACAGCCCAATTAAGAACACTTGTTGATAGTCACTAAAAAATCCAATCACAGCCCAATCAAAATTTGTGATCCTGGATCTAGAAACATATATGCTTGGAAACTGCAAATTTTTATTTTCTTTTACTGTTAAAGAAGCTGAATTCATGCATCTAATTTTTTACCAAAATGGGTTCACTGTCAACTAAGGATGCTAGCTGTACACCAAAATCCTCCAAATCTGTATAAGAATTGGGCGGAACAAACATGTGTGCAGGTCATAGAATGTCATCTAAGCATGCTATATGCCAAAGTGGGGTTGGTCATACAATGCATGAACGACACGTATTAGTGTTTGTGAGTATGCAGTGGGGTGCAGCTATGATCACTAGTTGGATCACCAAAACTCCCAATTTTATTGAAGAACAATAAGAACAGGGCTCATATCAAGTGTAGTTTTACGGAACTGTCATCATGGAAGGAAACCAATTTAATATAGAAGCCATAAATGGAGCCAGAAAGATGAATGGTAAAGAATGAGGATACACCAGGCTAACATAGCAGCATTTTCCTCAACTCTTTCTCATCCCTTCTTTCTCTTCAACACACGCACACAGCAAGAGGGGGTTGGTCCAACAATAATAATAGATTATAATAAACGAGATGTCTCTATATGGGTTTCCAGATCTCCACTCGAGCCCTTTCTTTCTAATCACAGCCTAATTAAGAAACATAAACGACAGCCACAATGCAGACTCACAAACACTAATACGTGTCTTTCATGCATTCAAAATTATAATATCTTCAAAATTACCAATTTAAAGACTTACCGGTGAAATTATCCGTGGGTTCCTTGCTATTACCCCAATAAAGGATGAGAACTTGCTTGCATTATCACCAACCGGTTGCTCGACACCGTTTTTCTCCACCACAATCCTTTCGTCATTCTTAAGTTTCCATATGGCCGTCATCTTAGTTCGCCCTCGATGTTTTTTGACAGTGGGCGGCGTGCTATCCTCCCCCTCCTCTGTTTGACTGCCACTATTATCTAGGATTAACAAACCAACATAATTACAAAAAATTAAAAAAGTGAGATTTGTAACAAATTCAACTAAAATGATAGTTTGATGCAAATGACACTAAGCATTGTTTAATGGTAATGACACCAAGCAGTAGAAATTAGAAAGATAATTAAACCAATTATTAAATTCACATACAACATGTTCGGAATTACAAGATATAATATTACAACAAGATTTAAGACACGAAAATTAGAGGACATATAATATTGAGCTATGAAAATCAAGTAAACTACATTACGACATCTTCCAATACATCGCCCTCTTCTCCATCCTTGCGGAGCCAAGTCCCGCAAATTCCGCCGTCAGTTGTGTTTACATCAAACATAGGAAACTCAGAAGCAATGTAACTGTTCATGGCTTCACCGTCTTCATCGTCTTAAGTATTGCCCAGTTGGAATACATCTCTTGGTTGCATCTCAAGAGCCACATACGATTTTGGCAGGGTTGGATCTTCAATGTAGAACACTTGTTGCACTTGGGATGGGAACACAAATGGTTCGTGGCTAATGTGTGTACCGATGTGAATCAATTTTGAGAAGTTTACAACTGTGAAACCTAACTTATCCTTGTTATTAGCAAAATTCCTATCAAACTCAGCCCAATCCCCACGAAATAAGACAACACGAAAATGACCAAAATAGTTCAACTCAATGATATCCGTGAGCACTCCATAGTAGTCGAGATCTCCATCTACCGGTCTCGTGTCCGACTTGTAAGCATAACTTCTAGTCTTAGAAGTCACTACCATTCCACTATTTTGAGACTTCAAATTACATTCACGATCTTTAGTTAGAAATCTAAAGCCATTGAATATGTATCCTCCGTATCTTTTGGCCATCTTATAGGGACCCTTGGCAAGTACTTGTATTTCAGATGACACACCTTCAGGACCCAAAGAATGTACCTATTAATTTTGCGCAAATCGTATCAGCACCATGGATAATGTAGATATAATGAAGATTAACTTGCATTTTCTTAATTCACCTACATGAGATTCAAACCACTTATGAAATTTTTCATTCATCAACTTGTTTTGTTCACGTGGTAGTAGTCTTCTTGGTCTAGCCCTTCGTTTGATGTCCCTGAAAAATTCGCTAAAATACAAGTAATTGAAATAAGGAATAACAAAAGTAAGTTAATATCGAACTCTGCGGTTTTCACTATATTCGATTTAAATTCAAAAGCAACTTACTTTCGAAATGGTTCCACTGATGCATGGTGGTCTAGTACATATCGATGTGCCTGTTTCCATGTTAAGTTATCTAGCTCAAATGCATCAACTTTACCAACAGTAGTGCCAGCGATATCAAAAAGATATTTAGCACCATCAAGATTGGAAATGTCTGGATTTCTCTTTGATCTAGTTAAAGATGTCTCTACACCCTGCAAATACCTGGAACAAAAATGTGAACACTCCTCTGATAGATATCCCTGAGCTATTGACCCTTCAGGATATGCTCTATTTTTAACATAACCTTTGAGCCGGTATAGGTACCTGAACATGTATAATTAATGAATTAGAGCGAAGTAGGGGATTAATTCTTACATAACCCTTGAGCCAGTTTTGTAAGATGCATGAATTCTTTTACCTCTTAATGGGGTACATCCACCGATAGTGAACAGGACCGCCGATTCTGGCTTCACCAGCAAGGTGGATTATCAAGTGAATCATTATAGTGAAGAACGATGGCGGAAATATCATCTCCATTTTACTAAGTGTCAATGCCGCCCGCTGCTCCAATTGGTCAATATCTTCAACACGAAGCATTCTTGAGCAAATACCTTTATATATGCTACAAAGATCTTTCAGGACAGTAGTGATTTGCTCACACATTGAAGACCTTAGGGCCACAGGAAGGAGAACCTGCATTAGGACGTGGTAGTCGTGTGACTTTAGACCCTGAAGCCTCTTCTCTTTAAAGTTGATACATCTTGCTATGTTAGAAGAATAGCCATCAGGAACTTTAAGTTCCAGTAGAACTTTGCAAAACAATTCCAACTCCGATTTTGACATTGAATAGATTGCAGGAGGTAGGAGTACTTTCCCATTCGGTAATTCCTCTGGGTGCAACTCATGTCGGATGCCCATTGACTTCAAATCAAGTCGGCTCTTGAGATTTTCCTTTGTCTTCCGGTCATCTCCCATAACTGTTCCTATACAATTTTTACCAATATTTTTTCGATATGCATCACATCTAAATTATGTCGCAATAAGTTGAATTCCCAATACGACAACTTGAAGAAAATACTCTTCTTCTTCCATGCACCTAAACTCGTCATGTTCTGATCCTCATCTTCGCCACATATATCGGTCTCCTCACCTTGCTCCGGTCTTGCCCTTTTCTTGCCCTTTTTGCTGACTTGTGGTTCTTTTCCATATTTGAACTGATGACCATCTACCCACCTCAAAATATCTGACCCAGAAGAAGCTCCAGGAGCATGTTCCCACTCATCGGTACCATCAAATGTCGCTGTCTCTGCCCGAAATATATGTGTGTCAGGCAACCATCTCTTATGACCCATATAGCAAAACATTCTGCCATTGTACAACCACCTTGAACTAGTTTGGTCAGCACAACAAGGACATGCATAACGTCTTTTAGTGCTATATCCAGAAAAATTTACATATGCTGGAAAATCATTGATTGTCCAAGACAACATGACCCGAAGAGAAAATGTTTCTTTAGCCACAACATCATAGGTTGGAACACCCACCTACAATTTCTGAAGTTCATCTATTAACGGCTGTAGGTACACATCTATATCATTTTCAGGACCTTTCGGTCCAGGAACTATCATGGACAAAATAAATGAGGACTGCTTCATGCTTTTCCAAGGCGACAAATTGTATGGTATTAACACAACAGGCCATATGCTGTATGTACTACTCATTTGCCTAAAAGGGTTGAAACCATCACTAGCCAGTCCAAGTCTCACATTTTGAGGATCTTCCGCAAAATCGGGATATCTTTCATCAAATTTTTTCCAAGATTGAGAATCAGCAGGATGTCTAAGAATCTCATCATTAGTGCGACCTTCAGCATGCCATTTTATATCAGAAGAAGTTTTCGTAGACATAAACAATCTTTGTAGCCTAGGAATCAGAGGAAAGTAACGCAGTATTTTGGCAGGCTTCTTTCTCCTACTTCGCTTAGTAGATCCACTGGCTTGATTGTCTTGATTTGGTGTTTCTGTCCATTTCGAAGAACCACAGACTTCGCAATTCTCCAGACTTTCCTTACCTCTCGTGAAAAGCATATAGTCATTTGGACATGCTGCTATCTTCTCATACCCTAGATCGAAAGAATTTAAAAATTTTTTGATTTGATAGACTGAGTTTGGAATACAGATTTCTGGAAATGCTTCATTCAACAGTTCGAGTAGCATACTGAAGGACTTAGCAGACCACCCGTTTAAACATTTAATCTGAAATAGTCTGACAATGAATAAGAATTTAGAGAATTTGGTGCAATCGCGGTACAGCGGAGTACTAGCATCTTCAAGTAACTTAGCAAAGGATTCTTGCTGTTTATTATTTTTAGGGGCGGGGTCAGGCATTTCCTCGTCCACTCCACCACCAATGTGTGATGTTTCTGTTGACTCATTATGAACTTGGGTTGTTGGATTATTGGTGTGGAAAGAAACATTATGAATCCCCAAGGTGTCTTGCAACAAAGCATGCATCTCATCGGGAACACTTAAGTCTTCGTTCACTAAGGGCTCATCTTCATTTTCTAATACAACTGGATGAACAGGAGCTGACGTATGATCATCTCCATGACAAAACCACCGTGTGTACCCTTGAAGAAAACCGTTGACAACCAAATGTGTATGTACTACGTCACATATCCTCAAATTACAACTTGTACACCGGAGGCATGGACAAAGGATTAGGTTGGGATCACGGGAATGTCGTTTGGCAAAAATAATAAAATCTTTAATACCATCACGGTACTCTTTGGATAATCGTGGTTTACTAATCCAACTTCTATCCATTATAACAACAGCACACAATCTGAAATTAAAATTTGACATATTAAATAGTATTGACAGTAAAAGGCATTTTGTATATTTAATTTTACCTTTTTTAAAACCATCCCTAGCTGCAAATAAATAAACGATATAACAATTAACTGTAAAATAAAGAAATCGGGGTTCCAAAAATGTATAAAAAAACAATTAAATCTTAATACAATCTACTCTATTCGCATAACCCTAAACTACCTTGGTGGAAATTATCACAACCACCTTAGTGGCATTTTATCGCACACCTTGTGTTCGAGTCAAATATCGATTCGACTATAGTCTCCCATGTATTTGGCTTTCCATTCAAAGAGATGATGATGGTAAAGGGTATTTGCTGAGGAAGAGGAATCGGACGAATAACGAGGGCGTCGTGCTGTAAATACGGTAATAAGAAGATCTGATGACTCATGAACTATTCTGTTCATGGCTACTAATAATCAGTTACTTATCCCAAAATAATAATAACAATAATAATAATAATAATAATAAACCTGCACAAAAGAAACTAATATGGCTACTAATATGTTGCTCTATTAATTCTTCATCCCAACTAAATCATTGATGTTTATAGCTCCAAAAGAAACCTGCACAAGGTTTGTTCAGCCCAATTCTTGTACAGATTTGGAGAATTTTGGTATACAGCTAGCATCCTTAGATGACAATCAGATGCATGAATTCAGCTTCTTTAACAGTAAAAGAAAATGAAAATTTTTAGTATCTAAGCATATATGTTTCTCCATTAATTCTTCATCCCAACTAAATCATGATGTTTGTGGCTCCAAAAGAAACATGCACAAGGTTTGTTCAGCCCAATTCTTGTACAGATTTGGATGATTTTGGTATACATACAACATCCTTAGTTGACAGTGAACCCATTTTGGTAAAAAAATCATGCTAAGATGGCAATCAGATGCATGAATTCAGTTTCTTTAACAATAAAAGAAAATGAAAATTTTCAGTATCTAAGCATATATGTTTCTATATTAATTCTTCATCCCAACTAAATCATGATGTTTGTGGCTCCAAAAGAAACCTGCACAAGGTTTGTTCCGCCCAATTCTTGTACAGATTTGGAGGATTTTGGTATACAGCTAGCATACTTAGATGACAGTCAACCCATTATGGTAAAAAAATCATGCTAAGATGGCAATCAGATGCATGAATTCAGTTTCTTTAACAGTAAAAGAAAATGAAAATTTCTAGTATCTAAGCATATATGTTTCTCTATTAATTCTTCATCCCAACTAAACCATTGATGTTTGTGGCTCCAAAATAAACCTGCACAAGGTTTGTTCCGCCCAATTCTTGTACAGATTTGGAGGATTTTGGTATACATACAACATCCTTAGTTGACAGTGAACCCATTTTGGTAAAAAAAATCATGCTAAGATGACAATCAGATGCATGCGATCAGTTGCTTTAACAGTAAAAGAAAATGAAAATTTCCAGTATCTAAGCATATATGTTTCTCCATTAATTCTTCATCCCAACTAAATCATGATGTTTGTGGCTCCAAAAGAAACCTGCACAAGGTTTGTTCAGCCCAATTCTTATACAGATTTGGATGATTTTGGTATACATACAGCATCCTTAGTTGACAGTGAACCCATTTTGGTTAAAAAATCATGCTAAGATGGCAATCAGATGCATGAATTCAGTTTCTTTAACAATAAAAGAAAATGAAAATTTCCAGTATCTAAGCATATATGTTTCTATATTAATTCTTCATCCCAACTAAATCATGATGTTTGTGGCTCCAAAAGAAACCTGCACAAGATTTGTTCCGCCCAATTCTTGTACAGATTTGGAGGATTTTGGTATACAGCTAGCATACTAAGATGACAGTCAACCCATTATGGTAAAAAAATCATGCTAAGGTGGCAATCAGATGCATGAATTCAGTTTCTTTAACAGTAAAAGAAAATGAAAATTTCTAGTATCTAAGCATATATGTTTCTCTATTAATTCTTCATCCCAACTAAACCATTGATGTTTGTGGCTCCAAAATAAACCTGCACAAGGTTTGTTCTGCCCAATTCTTGTACAGATTTGGAGGATTTTGGTATACATACAACATCCTTAGTTGACAGTGAACCCATTTTGGTAAAAAAAATCATGCTAAGATGACAATCAGATGCATGTGATCAGTTGCTTTAACAGTAAAAGTGTAACTCCTATTTCCCCGTATTTGTATTTTGTACTGTTTTGAGCCTTATTGTACTCTTTCGTCTATTTTTGATATCATGTATTTCATCTGATTGAATGGAATCATTATTCTCGTCTCAACTCAAATTTGGATCCTTCTTAACTAATTCATTGTGTACCATTTTGTATCGTTCTTCATGAACAATAGATCAATTCTGCTCCTTTAACTCTCTAATATCTATTTTAATGCATTTTGATCACTTCTCCTGTTGGGCTCTCTTTGAAACGGATCCCCAAAACTCTTAAACCCAATACCCTCAAAACCTAGTATTTAAACCCCTAACCCTAATCATCTACTGTTTAACCCTAATTACTTTTCCACCCGCCGCTAATCCTTCACCCCATCTTCGTCTCCATCTTCTCGCCAACCAAACCCATCTCCGTCCGCTCTCTTCGTCACCTCCGACCACCTCTACTCGACCCCTTACCGCCTCGTCGACCCCCTCAGCACCACCGCCTCCACAAACCCCCCTCGGCGTCGCCTCCATTCCCCCCACAACGCCGAGATCCCTGTTTCCCTCTCCCCTGTTCGAAACCCACGAACAGAGCACCCCGCCGTACGTCGCTTCTCGACGTCATCACCGCCTCACCGCACTCCGTCGTTGCCGTAGTCGCCGCCAACGAAGCAGCCACCGCTCCTCTCTCTCGAGCGCTGCATCAGTCGAACGGGGAAGAAGATCGAAGAAGAAGAAGAGGAGAAAGAGCGGGAGAGAATCAGAGCCATCAGATCTCTTCAAGATCCGTGCGCGTGATTGCTGTCCCGTGTTCGTCCACACCAGATCCGGAGCCGTGTTCGCTGTTCTGGCCTCAGATCCGCTGCTTCCCAGCGATCTGATTCGTCCGTTTCGGTGTTCCCTGTTCTATCCGCAGCGAATCCGAAGCCGTGTTTCGCTGTTCTGAGCCGATCTTGTGCGCAAGGGAAACTCGATCTTTGGTATATTTTTGCACGCGCATTTCGAGGACATTTCCGGGGATTTTTCTACTCTATTTGCTTCAACAAGCGGAGATATCAACCGTCGATTTAAGGCAAGTAACCTTGTACATCTTATTGTCCTAGTACAAGTCTCTTTGAAATACCACATGTAGTTAGTTTGTGACTCTCCTTTGAAATATCATAGTAAAACAATTTGAACCTTCAAACTCACCAATCTAAGAGTCACAAAACTTCCTCGTATTAAATAATAATTCAATTGGACTCTTTTATCTCCTTGAACTTGCGAATCACATGGACATATGAATTAAGGACCCCTAGAAATTGTAGACGCATATAAATTTAGTGCTTTGGCAATTTGTGATTATTATGACTTGGAAAATATTATTATTCGCTGTATGATTCCCATTACCATGTATTTGTGCCACATAATGATTTTAGACACCAAATTACATAATTCTATGAAATCTACATTAGTGAATTATTTCCCTATGTTGCTGTCTGTATTTTCTTTTGCGGTTTCGACCCTCTTATCTTTGGAATTTGGGCCCGAGGCCTGAATACAAAATGTAGATCAGGATGTGTAGATGTCGATAGACTCCAGAATGATTGAATTTGGAGTTACGGTCTAGGAGATATGGCTGTTATACTGCAGCTGTGTCAGTAGGTGCAGTTCTGTAAAAACTGCTGTATATTTTGACTTTGCGAATTATTTTAACGGTGCAAACAGCGAGTGTTTGACCCCAAATTTTATATGTAGTTGCTGGACACCCTATAGGACATCCCCAATTTTTTTCTTAGAATTAAATTAGATTATTTCAACCCTGTTTCACATGTATAAATACAAGAACACAAAATCTGCCTGAACAAATGTGACAAGCCGGGGTTATGGGAAAGACTATAGAGTGGACAACATAGGTAAGTGTACTCGGAAGGGGGCCCGTGTTTCCCAAGTTGTATGTTAAATGGAACTAAGTGCCACGTAGAACTAAGTGCCACGTCATGGGTGACGGGGGCCACCTCTAGAGCCTACGGGGGCCACCTCTAGAGCCCATTATATGATTACATGATGTATGTTTGAGATCACATGGAACTAAGTGCCACGTAGAACTAAGTGCCACGTCATGGGTGACGGGGGCCACCTCTAGAGCCTACGGGGGCCACCTCTAGAGCCCATGGTTGATCACCTGCTAGTTTGATGCCTGAGTACACCGCCCTATAGACTCCATTACTAGGTCTAAGCGCAATTGATTTGACTGTAGCAACCATGTAGTATAATGGATGCATGTCGTGCTACCTAGATAGTAATAATTACAAGACTTGAACTTGACACCTGTCACTTGATACCTGATGATGTGATACATGAAACATGACACCTGAGACTTAAAGCCTGGAACTTGGACTTGCCAACTTGACATATGAGACCTGACATTTGAAATAACATATGACACTAGACTTGAGGTTGTCGCCTGATATTAATTACCCTTATAAGTATACCTGACATGTGATTCACCACTAGCAGTTGTTATCCAATCTAGTCATTATAATGTTCCCTCTTGCCAGCTAGACTTTGAATTTGTCACTACTTCTTATAACTCAGTTTATTCTTGGTTCCAAATCTTGTTTCCCCGTTCTTGTACTTGCTTTTACTATTTGTGGCCCTAACTTGCACTAAGGGCATTTTCTCTTGTTTCCCCTCTTGTTTCCTGTTTATATTTATTAAACAGACTTTGGAGACGAGCTGCCTGCGGGAGTTGCTGAGCAAAGGTTCTAGTTCCCAAGTGGAGAAGGACCAGATTAGAACATTTAATTCTTGCATTATTTATTTAATTTGGATTATTATTATTTCTTGAGTTTTGAGAACTTGTAACGGGCTGATGTTCCCGAGTTACTTTGATTCAGACTTGAAACTACTTGGATGTTTATTCATATTTCAGTTGTTTCTTTGCTAATAAAGTATTCATGCATGCTTGGTTTTTATATATCTCTCTTGTTATATATGCTTGTTGTGATGCTGAGTCGATCCTACAGCTTATGGATGATTGAGAAATCATTCGCTGGGCTTAGTCATGCACTCGTATTCCGTATTTTGGGAAGCGGGGCGTGACAAAAAGAAAATGAAAATTTCCAGTATCTAAGCATATATGTTTCTCCATTAATTCTTCATCCCAACTAAATCATGATGTTTGTGGCTCCAAAAGAAACCTGCACAAGGTTTGTTCAGCCCAATTCTTGTACAGATTTGGATGATTTTGGTATACATACAGCATCCTTAGTTGACAGTGAACCCATTTTGGTTAAAAAATCATGCTAAGATGGCAATCAGATGCATGAATTCAGTTTCTTTAACAATAAAAGAAAATGAAAATTTCCAGTATCTAAGCATATATGTTTCTATATTAATTCTTCATCCCAACTAAATCATGATGTTTGTGGCTCCAAAAGTAACCTGCACAAGGTTTGTTCCGCCCAATTCTTGTACAGATTTGGAAGATTTTGGTATACAGCTAGCATACTTAGATGACAGTCAACCCATTATGGTAAAAAAATCATGCTAAGATGGCAATCAGATGCATGAATTCAGTTTCTTTAACAGTAAAAGAAAATGAAAATTTCTAGTATAAGCATATATGTTTCTCTATTAATTCTTCATCCCAACTAAACCATTGATGTTTGTGGCTCCAAAATAAACCTGCACAAGGTTTGTTCCGCCCAATTCTTGTACAGATTTGGAGGATTTTGGTATACATACAATATCCTTAGTTGAAAGTGAACCCATTTTGGTAAAAAAAATCATGCTAAGATGACAATCAGATGCATGCGATCAGTTGCTTTAACAGTAAAAGAAAATGAAAATTTCCAGTATCTAAGCATATATGTTTCTCCATTAATTCTTCATCCCAACTAAATCATGATGTTTGTGGCTCCAAAATAAACCTGCACAAGGTTTGTTCAGC
The DNA here is from genome assembly GCA_017893485.1 of Hemerocallis citrina. NCBI lineage: Eukaryota > Viridiplantae > Streptophyta > Magnoliopsida > Asparagales > Asphodelaceae > Hemerocallis > Hemerocallis citrina. The sequence continues at coordinate 164,812,778 of CM030362.1, read as the reverse complement.
CCAATTCTTGTACAGATTTGGAGGATTTTGGTATACAGCCAGCATCCTTAGTTGACAGTTAACCCATTTTGGTAAAAAAATCATACTAAGATGCCAATCAGATGCATGAATTCAGCATCTTTGACAGTGAAAAGGAGAGAAATCAAGAGAAATTACCGAAGAGAGAGAGGGGGGCGACGAGCGATGGCATAGGAGATAGAGAGAGAGCGGGGCGACGAGCGGTGGTTTTCGATCGCAAATTCACCGCGAAATAGAGAGAGGGAGGAGGGAAATCGAATTGGGCTATCGAAGATGACGAAGGGACGGAGGCGAAGCGCGAGAAATAGAGAGAGAGAGGACGGAAAACGAAGGCGGCGAAATTAGGTTTGGGAAATTAGCGAGCGAAATGTTAGGATTCACGGGGATTTATCTCAGTTAATTCACCGGCATTTACAATTACAAACGCCGGTGAATGTATCTATATATTTTCCGGCGTGTGTTATTAAAACGCCGGTGAATAATACCATTCACTGGCATTTCTAAATAAAATTCCGGTGAATATCATGAATCCCTGGCATTTTATAGAGGTCGCCGGTGTATAACCATCCAATCTGACGCCCCATTCCTGGTCACTCCCTACCCCGGCGCGAATGGTAAAATGCTGGGGAATATACGCCGGTAAATCGCACATGTGTTGTAGTGAGGGGGAGAAATGTCTTTTAGGAGCTTAGATCTGGACCATTGATTTCCTTACTATTTGAAGGCGAGCCACTTGATAGCTTTTCTTTGTGTTTTATTATATATACTAGATTTGCTTGTGGCCACGTGCCTATGGCCACGTGCCTATGACACGTCTTCAAAACGATATAGCACATGAAAAGTCTTATAAACAGTAAATCAACAATTATGTAGTTGAAGATTGAATAGTATGACAATAATTAGTTGTAAATAAAAGTCCGTGTTTCCATTAGTATATGGTGAAAAATAATTATAAATTGGGGTATAAAAGTTCATGTTTATATATATATATATATATATATATATATATATATATATATAGAGAGAGAGAGAGAGAGAGAGAGAGAGAGAGAGAGAGAGAGAAATATTTATATAAATAAATGAGTTGTTTTCGGGGGATTTAAATTTGAGTTTTGGGGAGAAACTTTTGGGTGGAAAAATATATTTTGTGAGGCTAGATCTGGGCTTTTGACTTTGGGGGGATTGAAGGAGAGCCACTTGATAGCTTTCTTTGTGTTTTATATATATACTACATTTTCCCGTGGGCACGTGCCTACGGCACGTCTTCGGAAAGATACAATACACGAAAAGCCCTGTAAACAGTAAAACAACAATTATGTAGCTCAAGTTTGAATAGCATGACAATAATTATTTGTAAATAAAAGTCCACGTTTCTATTAGTATATGTTGAAAAATAATTATAAATGGGGGTGTAAAATCCAACTTCTTAGAACTTTAAGGGTGGAAAATGATGAAATTTAACTATTGAAGAGATATTTGCTATTTTCAATATAACATGTGCAATAAAAAAAAACATAAAAATTTTGAAAATTTTACAAACCCGAAATCTTAAAATCTAAGTGAATAAAGAAAGAATGGGAGAGAGGGGGGGGGGGGGGAACAGAAAGAGAGAAATATGAAAACGTGAACAGAGAAGAGAGAGTAGTAATAAAATAATGAGTTTTTCAGTTTTAGGGGAAAAAATTAGTTTTGTGGTTTGAAATTTTAGGGGGGAAATGTGTTTTGTGAGGTTGGATTTGAGCCTTTAATTTTGGGGGGATTGAAGGTGAGCCACTTGATAGCTTTCTTTGTGTTTTATTTTATATATATATATATATATATATATATATATATATATATATATATATATATATAATTAAATAAATAAAAGAGTTGTTTTGAGGATTTGAATTTGAGTTTTGGGGGAAAACTTTTGGGGGAAAAATGTGTTTTGTGAGGTTAGATCTGGGCCTTGCATTTGAATTTTGGGAGGAAACTTTTTTTTTGGGGGGGGGGGGGGGGGGGGGGGGGGGAGGGGGGGGTGGAGGGAGGGGGAAATGTATTTTTTGAGGTTAGATCTGGGACTTTAATTTTGAGGGACTGAAGAAGAGTCACTTGATAGCTTTCTTTGTGTTTTATTATATATATATATATATATATATATATATATATATATAATAAAACACAAAGAAAGCTATCAAGTGGCTCTCATTCAATCCCCCCAAAAATTAAAGGCCCAGATCTAACTTCAAGAAACATATTTTCCCCCTAAAAGTTTCCCCCTAAAACTCAAATTCAAATCTCCCACCCAAACCAACTCCTATATTTATTATTATTTTTTTCTCTCTATCTCCCTCCCTCCCTCTTTTATTCAAAAAATTAAGAAAAAAAATAAAATAAAAAATTTTAAATTTTTTTTTAAAATAAAAATTTAAAAACTAAAAAAATTTAAAATTTAAAAACTTTTAAAATAATTCAAAAAATCATATAATATATTTTTTGCTGGACTTCCAAAACTATTTTATATGATCAAACAAGGTGCACCGTTCCGAAGACGTGTCGTAGGCACGTGTCAACGGGCAAACCTAGTATATATATATATATATATATATATATATATATATATATATATATATATATATATATATATATATATATATATATATATATATATAATGTGAGCCTCATATTTGTATGAGGAAATTTTTCTCATACAAAGTGATTATATTTACTTGGTGGGGCCCTTATGGAAGATCCAATCCGTCCATCATGTTTATCATGTCAATGGATATAGGTGTAGAAAAAATCAAGTGGTTTGGAAGTAATTCATCCATGCATCATGTGGGTCCAATTTGTGATTTGATTTGTAATACTGTTGAAATCGTTCATTTTTCAACCACATGATGCATGAGTGAATGATCTCCAAACCACTTGATTTCTTCTACACGTACATCCATTAGCATGATAAATATAATTGACGGAGTGGATCTTCCATTATGGTCTCACCAAGTGAGTATAATCACTTTGTATGAGAAAAATTTCCTCATACTCTATATGCGACTCACTTTTCTCATATATATATATACTAGATTTGCCCGTGGGCACGTGCCTACGACACGTCTTCGGAACTATACATCATATGAAAGTCTTGTCAACAGTAAAACAACAATTATGCAGCTCAAGTTTGAATAGTAAAACAATAATTAGTTGTAAATAAAAGTCAATGTTTCCATTAGTATATGTTGAAAAATAATTATAAATGGGGGTGTAAAATCCAACTTCTTAGAACTTTGTTTATGGAAAATGATGAAATTTAACTGTTGATGAGGTATTTGCTATTTGCAATGTAACATGAGCAATAAAAAAATGCATAAAAAATCTGAAAATTTACAAATCTGAAATCTGAAAATAGAAATTTCTGAGTAAATAGAGAGAGAATGAGAGAGAGAGAGAGAAATAAATAAATAAAGTAGTTGTTTTGGGGGATTTGAATTTGAGTTGGGGGCGGGGGGGGGGGGGGGGGGGGGAGACTTTTGGGCGAAAAATATGTTTTGTGGGGTTAGATCTGAACCATTGATTTCAACCATATTGAATGTGAACCACTTGATAGCTTTGTTTGTGTTCATATATATATATATATATATATATATATATATATATATATATATATATATAGCCAGTCGTCCATCATTTTTATCATGCTAATAGATGCATGAGTAGAAAAAATCAAGTAGTTTGGAGGTCATTCACTAATGCATCATGTGGGTCCAATTTGTGGTTCGATTTGTATTACTGTTGAAATCGTTTATTTTTCAACCACATGATGCATAGGTGAATGTCCTTCAAACCACTTGATTTTTTCTACACATACATCCATTAGTATGATAAACATGATGGACGGAGTAGATCTTCCATAAGGGCCTCACCAAGTGAGTATAATCACTTTGTATGAGGAAAATTTCCTCATACTTTATATGAGGCTCACTTTTCTCATATATATATATATATATATATATATATATATATATATATATATATATATATATATATATATATGAGTAATGTGAGCCTCATATTTGTATGAGGAAATTTTCCTCATACAAAGTGATTATACTCACTTGGTGGGACCCTTATGGAAGATCCAGTCCGTCCATCATTTTTATCATGCTAATAGATGTATGTGTAGAAAAAATCAAGTGGTTTGGAGGTCATTCACACATGCATCATGTGGGTCCAATTTGTGGTTCGATTTGTATTACTGTTGAAATCGTTCATTTTTCAACCACATGATGCATGGGTTAATGACCTCCAAACCACTTGATTTTTTCTACACATACATCCATTAGTATGATAAACATGATGGACGGAGCGAATCTTCCATAAGGGCCCCACCAAGTGAGTATAATCACTTTGTATGAGAAAAATTTCCTCATACTCTATATGAGACTCACTTTTCTCTCTCTCTCTCTCTCTCTATATATATATATATAATTTGAAGTAAATTTTAAAATATTTTAGCAAATGGTATTTTTGTTATTTCAGTCCATAATAGGTTAGTAATTAGGAAATGATAAATTTACTGAACAAATCAGGCTTTTTTTTTTAACAATTAGAGTTGTTTGTTACTTGTGGTTTAATCGATTGATGAAAGTGGGATTTTTCTTTTTAATGATAAAGTTATTAGTTATGTGTTCTTATCCCTGCATCAGAAGATCTTGCTTAATTTCAGCTAACATTAATTAATCTACTTCTTTGTTCTGTGATCGGCACAGGAAACAGAAATATTAAAATTGAATCTTTCTTTTTCTTGTATACTGTTCTTTTTCTATGCAAGGAAAAATATAAAATAAAAATAAGTGTAATTCACGTACTGAAACCATATTGAAAATATACCTCAAATATTCTATAAAATGATATATGCGTAATGCGGCTCAAGGATGGGTAATGTGAAATTAGAAGAAAAATAAAGATGTGCCCGAACAAAGCCGCCGAAATACCTGAAGAATTGCATAATTGGGCAGATTGGCTGATCAATCAATTTATGCAATACTAGTATTTTTTTTTATTATAAAAAGTGACTATTGTCACCTATTTCATTAATGAAGATTTAACGAAACATAGAAAAACAGATACATACTCCACACCCAGCACACTCGTAATCCAACAAGTGGACAAAATACATCTAAAATCACAGAAATAAAAGCTACATACTCCCCAGCCATCATACTCCAATGCCAAAAGTGTACAAAATCCATCTACCAGTGCCAAAATTCCCCCCCCCACTCGTAAAGCTACCAAAAACCAAGAAGCCCCCCTCCTTCTGGACCACCTCAAGCAGTAGACAATGTGTACGGCGGCACATGCAGAAGTCCAACATTGTTTTACCCTGTATTATCCATGCGAAGCTTCTTCCTCGCCCCTGTCATACTGTCCAATGATTGATAAGAGACCAAATTTTATACCACAACATACGGAAAGTAAAGTTAATGCTATGAAAGCAAGAATCATTTCTATCTAGCCACAGACTCCAGACACTAGCCGCAACCGTACTATCCCACAATTGTCTATCATCTCTACGAATATACTTTAGTCTCCAACTACCCCATAGGTCGTCAATACATGTTGGTGTCTCTATCGTACCAAAACCCAATCCCACCATTTCCCAGGTAAGTCTCGCCTTAGGACATGAAATGAAAATATGACTAACATCCTCTTCCCCTAAGTTGCACCTCTGGCACATCACATCAATCGGGATGTTGCGTTTCCTGATGTTAGTTTCGGATAGAATTGCGTTATTAATCACCAACCATAGGAACGCCTTGACCTTTAGTGGGAAATTCATCTTCTAGATAATATCCGCTCTTGGGTTTCTGACTCCTTCGTCATTAAGGAACTCGTACATCGCTCTGACTGAAAACATAGTAGATGTGCTTAGCTTCCATTCTCTTACGTCCTCACTTGTATTGCCAGGGTCCCAATTTTCCTCCACCATTTTAGTTTTTGGACTTGACTCTGAACCTCCAGTGATCTACTTCCCTCTCTCCCCAACCTCCGGCTTTCTTGTCTCCCAACATCTGCCACAAGAGCATCCACATTAACTGCCTTCTCAGCGAGTAACGAGAACAGTGCCTGGAGGGTATTATTCCCACACCATTTGTCCTTCCAGAATCTCATATCTCTCCCGTTTCCTACTTTGCATGTCGTGTTTGCGTGAAACATTTCCCCCACTTTTGCTATCCCTTTCCACATAAACGAAACTTTTCCGTGCTTACTTCTTCCTCCATATCTAACTTTCTTTCTGTGTCGATAAATTTTGAAGGAATTGTACCACCAACCCTTTCTTCGTTGTTGCATTTTTCACCACCATTTAGCTAGTAGTGCTTTATTCATATCTCGCATATTCACGATACCCAGCTCTCTAAACTCCTTCTTTTTACACACTTTCCCCCACCTAACCAGATGAAACCCCTTACCATCCTCCCTCGATCCTTTCCACAGAGTCCGTCTTCTGCATCTATCGATACGTTCAATCACCCAATTGGGAATCTCATAAATGGACATCAAATAAGTCGGCAGGCTACCCAGCACTAAGTTAATCAGTGTGATTCATCCTCCCAATAACAACGACTTTCCTTTCCACCCTGCTAGTTTTTTCTCTATTTTCTCTACCAGCACCCCCCAATCTTCCTTAAGCATATTTCTCAGTCTTATCGGCGTCCCCAAATATGTAAGTGGGAAATATCCCTGTGTACAACCCATCCCTGCTGCCGTCATCTGAATTGAGTTCGATTCATTGCCGCCGAGCTGTATCACACAACTCTTGTTAAGGTTCACCGTTAATCCCAACCAGAAATCAAAACATCTTAGTAATATTCTAATCGCCATAACTTCTTCCCTCTTTGCCACCCCAAACATGAGGGTATCATCCGCATATTGCAATATTGACATCGCTATCGGAATTCCTTTCACTTTAACTTCTTTGATCAGCTCTGCTTCCCTCCCTCTCCTGGTCAGTTCTGCTAATCCATCAACCACAATATTGAAAATTAGCGGTGACAGTGGATCTCCCTGCTTCAATCCTCTTCTGCATCTAATTTCTCTACCAGCTACTCCATTGATGTGGATAAACGATTTCCCATTTCTAACACACATCCTCATCCACATCCTCCATTTTGGTCCGAAACTTTTAAGCTCCAGAGCCTCATTAACACAGTCCCATTCTACTGTATCGTATGCCTTCTCGAAGTCTAGCTTCAGCAAAAAACCGTCTACTTTATCCTTGTTTCCTCTAAACACCATTTCATGCGCTGACGCGATACTATCCATGATATCTTGGTCTTTGATAAATCCACTCTGCATTTCGTTAATGAGATCCTTTAAGTTTGGTGCCAATCTGCTGGCCAGAACTTTTGTGATGATCTTGAAAGATCCGTTCAAGAGACTAATTGGTCTGAGATCAGACACTCTCAAAATTTCTATTCTTTTCGGGATAAGAATTACATTTGCATAACTTAATCTATCGACCCTCGCCACTCCGAGATACACTTCTTGAAAAATGTCTAGTAAATCTTTCTTTAAGATGCCCCAATACAGATTATAAAATAAGATCGGGAATCCATATGGCCCTGGCGCTTTATCTTGTCCCAGATGTTTAATAGCCTTTAAGATCTCCTCTTCTGAGAATGGATCTTCAATCCCACCACTTCCATCAATTCTCGATTCCTCCTACATGTCTGGTTTAAGTTTGCATCTACTTGTCCTCTTCTTTCCCAACAACTTTCTGAAGCTCCTATCAATCTGTTGTCTTATAATTGCATCATCCTCTGTCCAAGTCTCTTCCACAAAAAGGTCTACTATTTTATTTTGCCGGTTCCTAACATTTGCCACCTTATGGAAGAAAGCCGTGTTGGCATCTCCCTCCTTGAGCCATTGCACCCTCGATCTTTGTCTCCAGTAAAACTCTTCAAATTCCCCAATTTTGTGAAGTTCCTCTCTGTTAGTAGCCAATTCTGCTTCCCTTTTTAATAAAGTCCTTTCCTCTTCTATTATTTCTAATCATGAGCTCTGTTCCCCAATGCCTCTTTCTTTCTATGGGATTCTCCTAGCTCTTCTTTTGCCCACCTCTTAAGACGCTTACGCAGTCTTCCTATCTTGATATTTCATGTGGACACCGCGTCCGTATTGATGGTAGTCCCTTCCCACGACTCCTCAATGATCTTCTTAACGTTACTGTTAATGGTCCAAGCCTTTTCAAATCTAAACTGATGGCGTTTAGTCTGATTATTGACTCCAGTCTCAAGAACGAGTGGAGTATGATCAGATGTTGATCTTGGAATGGATCTAGTTTTCGCCAACGGGAATAGACCTTCCCAATCTGACAAAACCATGATTCTGTCGAGCTTAGCCAGAGTTGGATTTGTTTGCATGTTAGTCCGTGTGAAACTTTTATCCGACGCCCGAATCTCAATAAGGTCTAGGTCATTGATGGTGGAGTTGAAATCACGTCTATCCCCATCGGTCGCTCCCCTTCCTCTGTGCTTGTATTGAAATCTAGTGATGTTAAAGTCTCCTCCAATCACCCACGCACCTTCCCATCTATGTCTAATAAGTTTTAACTCTCTCCAAAAACCCTCGCTAAGATTTGTGGTGTACGGCCCATATACTGATGTGATCATATGCTCCCATCCATCAGATTTTCTAATAACTCTAATAGACACAAAGAAGTCGCCCACAAACTCATCAACAATCTCAAACACGTTCGAGTCTACTCCTAAGGCAATCCCTCCCGACAATCCCCTAGAAGATTTGAACCTCCAGTGAAAGTTTCTAAGCGATCTAAGGCCATTTATATCCTTAATTTGAGGGTTAATAATCCTAGTTTCTTGAAGCGCACAACAAGTCAGTTTTATTTTAGCAATCGTGTCATTAACCAATCTACATTTAATCGTAGAATGTAATCCCGAACATTCCAAAAGATGTACGACATAAAAACTTAATCCTTTTGATCTACCAATCTATCCCCGACCCTAACGAGGTCGTTATAGGCATTGCCTCAACTCTAATCGAATTAACCTTGTCTAATTGTTCTTAGTGGTAAATCCCATGTCAACCCCTAACATGCTAGCATAGTAGAGAAGCATATTATCTGAAATACAACGTAAAATTGAGAACGAACCTCCACAGGCAGACGTTGGTTCCTTTGATTTAGTCGCCGATCGGATGAGGTCCTTCTCCCTAGGTCCTTTCGAACCCCACCTATCAAGTTGCCTCTTGCTCTTTCTCTTAGCCTCCTTCAGCCCACCCTCCCCTATCTGAGGTCCCGCCTCTTTCCCTGGCGCCAACTCTCTCACTTGCTGTACGCACCTCTCGTGATTGCTATCATAGTCATTGTTTTCATCTCCTACACGATCTAATGCCCCAATAATCTCTTCCTCCCCTCTTTCCTCTACTTGTTTGGCATCCTAACTGTCTTCTCCCGTTTCCCTCTCCCCATTGTTTTCCTCATCCACCAACCCTTCTTCTACCTCCTTGTTAATGTCTTCCTTCTCGTCTACAAAGCCCCAAAGTTCCTCATTGTTCGACTGCAGGTCCACTCCTTTTGAACCAAGATATTGACTTGAAGCAATAACTCCTTCCTCCCCTGATGGGCCGCAAGCCCATGGCCTAGTCCCCATTGAATTGAATTTCTTTGACGCAGCCTTTAACGCCTTTTCAAGGGCCTCTTGGAATTGCTCTTTTGTAAGAGTTAATATGTTTGCCACTTCAGCTGTGGGTCCTGCAATGTGCAGCCTCTCAATCTTATGTCCTAGCCTGTGTCTGACATGTGACGCGATATTTGTTCGGCGCCCATACCGCTTATCCCTTCCTCATTCTCTTGTTTCTATCTTTGAACCTTTCTATCCCCCATCAAATCCTGGCCTCCTATAGCTAGTACCCCTACTAACTTAACACCCCCCCTTACTCTACCGATGTCCCCAGTACCTTCATTAGGATCCGCTGCTCCCCCCGAAACTGCTCTCTGCTGTGCTCCCCGTTCTAGATCACAGAGGCCTTGGTCGAACGGCTGAGACTCCGTCGAACCTTTACCCATCTCCATCTCCACCCGTTGATCCTGCTTCCCCCTCACCACCTCCAACGGTGCTGGTTCATCTTCAACCTCTAGCTCAATTTACTCCTCCCCTCAGAGCAAGTTGAGTACTCTGGCGAATCTCTAAACGTCACTCTCTTCTTTCTTTCGACAACAACCTTAATCTCATGACGCTCTTCCTTAAACTCTGCGACGATCATGGACGGGATTAATCGCAAGTCCTCCACCCCGACTTGTATCCTCGCATACTCTCGTCTAAGTTGTAAGTTGGTAATGTTGTCGATAGCGATCAAATACTCGAAGCTCCCAATGACGTTTTGAAATGCCGAACTAACCCAACAATGGACAACCATACCCAAACCACCGGCATCGTATCAGTCTTCAAAGCCCCATACTTTCCCGTCCATCTGCTCAAAGTGACATAGAACTCATCGTCTTCAAGACTCCCCATCATCAAGAGCTCCATCAACCTATCTTCAGTCCCGCAGTAGACCATGAAAACATCTTGGCTCACTTTCTGAATCTCCCACTGCCACACCGTCGCAGGCCTGATGCTCTCCACAATCTTCTCAGTCATTTCCGCTATGGATAGGTTACCAGAGTGCACTTTGAGCATGGTACATAGTTGTAGACGACGTTCGAAGTCTGCCATTAGCGAGGTTGGCATGATCACTACCTTGACAACACTCCTTCCATCGTCCTTGCTCTCCTCAGAGATGGTCGGAGTCTTCTTGAAGTTTACTCTGTACAGATTGCACAAACTAAAATAATTTTAAGGGACTCATAATATTCTTTGAACTTAAAAAAAGTGTGAGAGCATTGGGAGAAATTACCTCTTCAAGAGTATAATTTCGTAAAGTTTATACTTAAAAATACGCGCACAGCTCGACCTTTGTGTACATCATCTCGACCATCCACTCCCTCTCCATCCCAAATTCACAGCCTCTCCGACACCACCCTCCACCCCTCCCTCTTCTCCTGCGTCTACACCGTCCTTGACCATCGCGACGTCCCCCTCTCGAACACCCCCCCTCTCAGTCCGCCTCACTCTACCCTTCGTCACCTCTATCCTTACCAAATCTCATTCTTTGATCCAACATCGCAATTATTTTCTTTTTCAACCCGTACTCTTCCCCAAATTCAAATTTCAATATTTTAAAAAACATAAATTAGAAATTGAAAATAAAATCATGTAGTAAATTAGGATTTTAGAAATTAATACATACACCACACATATATACAATTAGTTTAGTTAAGCAAAATTTCTCAAACACCTTGCGTGCTACATAGGTATTTCATAAAACAGTTGATGAGCAAAGCACAGTTCTACAAAGTAAGTATCAAATTTTTAGGTTTTTAAGTATTTCATATTCAAATATACATGAGACAATAGCAAAAAAAGAAAAAGTGGAAGAAACCTTACCAAATCTCATTCTTGAATCTGACATTTCAAGCATCCCGTTTTCAACCCATATTCTTCCCAAATTCCACCAGAAATACTGCCTTGATGAATGCAGTGGTTCAGAGACGACAAAGAAAGTGGCGCGGTGCATGGGAGATGGCGGCTGCGGCGGAGGTGAGGTCAAGGTTTGGGGAGGGCAGCACAGGAGGGGTAGCGTCAGAGATGAGTCGGATTCAAGGAGTACAAGTGGGAGGCGGCAGGTCGGAGGCAAGTCTGAGGTAAGGAGGGCACGTGGGAATCGAGTCAGAGGTGAGGAGGGGGCGTGGCGTGGCGTGTGACGGGGTAATGTAGGAGGTGATGGTTTGGCAAGATTTTGAAAGTGGGAGATGATGAGATCGTGGCTGGGGAGGGTTTAGGGTTTTTTATTTTTTAATTCTTTATTTTATGAAAATGTGTGAAACACACGTATTAGTTTCTGTTAGATGATAGATTAGTTTAGTCCCACATTGAATATTGTATTGGTTTAGTATTCTCTTCTCTCCTATATATATGAGACATATTGTACTCAGTTCAATCAATAATAAATAATATTTTCCTTTCCCTAATTCTAATATGGTATCAGTGCCTATCGTTCTATAATGCCTATACTAATTTTATCCTCATCGTCGAGGTGGAGGGGTTCTCGTTTTCATCAGAATCACTCCACCTTCCGACATTCCTCTTCCGATCTTGATCAAAACCCTAAATCTCCCCCAAAACCCTAAATCCCTAAAACCCTAGCCGTCATCCCTCTTCCTCTCCCAATCAAATCCTCCAAATCTACCAAAAATTCCCAAAACCTAAGAACCCCCAAATCTATTCTTCCCCCCATAACATTGAAAATAGAAATGGCATTCTCGAAGGCTCTCTTCATCTCTTTAATGGCGATCTTCGCCGTCATCTCCCTCGCCGGTGCTGCCGCGACCCAGGATCCTGCTCCCAGCCCCACGTCGGGCACTACTGCCGTCGCTGCCGCCACTCCGATCGCCGCGCCGCCGCTGCTATTGTCTCGTCCGTGGCGATCTTGATCCGTTCTCTCCGTTACTGAACGGACTATTTTAAAATAGAGTTGGCTTAGTATTGTTGAATGGATTATTTGATTTGTATCTAGAATTTGGTATGGTGATTGGTAATGAAATGGAATCTCTATTTCTAATTTTTATTTTTAAAAAAGGTGATCAACGTCTAGTTGATCGATCGTGATTTTGATAGGGGTGTTATCAGCATCCAGTTCTCAGTCATCGACAATTCTCAAGTCTGTGGTGAGATCCTATCATCGATCATTCTCAAGTGAGAGGTGAGATCCCAGCATCGACTATGTCTCAAGTCAGGGGTGAGATCCCATCAGTCTACTTCTCACTTCCGTCACATGCGCCATCAAGCGCCTTTTCTGCATCACAGTTTGTCGTTCCTTTCACATCAACACGTCAGTATTCCAAACTCTTATTGCTTGAACCAACTTGAGTTTGAGAGGGGGTGTTAGATGATAGATTAGTTTTTGTCCCACATTGAATAATGTATTGGTTTAGTATTCTCTTCTCTCCTATATATAAGAGACATATTGTACTCAGTTCAATCAATAATAAATAATACTTCCCTATCCCTAATTCTAACAGTTTCAATGGAATTCCTACTTTTGCTCTTCTTTCTCTATTTCAAAATATAAGAAGGGAAAAGTGGGTGGTCTCATTACTTAATATATAAACTAGTGTTACCATGTGTAAATTGCACAACCTACAATTGTTTTGAGGGACTCATAAAATTATGTAGAACTTGAAAGATCTGAGAGAATTGGGAGAAACTTATGAATATCATCCCTACTTTAAATACTGAAATCTTCATTATCATCCTCATATAAGCAGATGATTTAGAGAATCACTGCAAAACCATAATGTTATCCAACTGAATATTACTAAAACTAAAAATTGTATGCAATAAAAAGATGTCGCAAATTCAATTAATTTATGTCAACATGTATATTACAACATCATTAACATTCAGTAAATAAGTTATACATTATAAATCATGCATTATAACACATGTTAGGGTAAAGATGATAGACTAAGAAAATCATATAAAAATAATTTTATGAATTGTATTTGCTTAAAATTCTTATTCTGAGCTAGGGGATTGGGGGTGAGTTTGGGAAGAGACTTGAGATTTTGTGAGATTGAGAAAGTGGGAGAAGAAGAGACTGTGTTTGAGGGATATGAGTTTTTATATTGTTTTGATTTTTTTAATAAAATCGTGTGTAGTACATGTGTTAGTTAAATAGGAATTCCTACTTTTTCTCTCCTTTCTCTAATTCAAAATTGGGAAAGAAAAGAGGGAGTAGACTCTCTCTCCTATTAGAATAAGATATAGATATAATAAGTCTTATTTCACCCAATATAAATCTTGGTTCAACATCTGTCTTACAGGTTTTTCGATGAATGAGATTGATTTCTTGAAGGTAATCTATTTTCCAAATTGAATTCAAACTTCACTAAGACATTTTAAAGCTGTCATGATGTGAAAATTTACCTGCCATATAAATAAAGAGAAGTGCTACAGATACTTCTTAATGTACTCATTATTTTAATTGAGGTGTTGAAATCCTACGTGGAATCAAATTGCCACGATCACTTATGATATGTATCATCCGTTAAATAAAAATTGGTAAAATTGATTATTTTCTTTGATTATTCGCATCATAGTATTCTGTGCCAATTGAATCTAGCGTAGGAATTTAACACATAAACTAAAATATTGGGTATAACTAGGGGTACTCTTAACATTTCTCATAAATAAAAGTCATTGACAGGTTGACAAAAAATGAGACATAGATTTGCACCCAAAAGCCTCGTAGAAAATGACATGGAATTGTCACTAATGTTTAAACTATGGTTTTGCTTTGTATTAAATTTAAAGATAGAATACAGTATGATTATGTTTACCTTTCATCTCACAAATATCACAATGTTTTTCAAAATCACTTTTAAGCTCCTTCATTTTACCAAATTCGAAATAGCATGCCCACTGTTCATGCAGTCTTTGCTGTTAGACAATGATTTAAACATCTGCAGCAAATTCACAGTATAAGATCCAATATTCTTGTATCTGGCGAAGAATTGCATGCGATCTCTCAGGTGCCCTAAGCATTCAATAAACCCCATTGTTAACAGAAGGCTACAGTGGTGCATTTGGTTGCATTGCGAATTGTCAACTAGAATCGTGAGAGTAGCGCAGTCAATCGTGACCACCAAGACACCAATCTGCAACAGATTTACGCTGCAGTGGGTTCTGTGTAATATATATCCACACCACGTGAAGAAAAACGGAGAAACAATTTAGTTAAATTTTGTTGTTCATTAAAACATATATGAATTCCTTTTGCATCTATAATTATACAAGCTTCTCGATCCAAATCCAGAAAACTGACTACTCATTTACCTCACTTTACACATGTCGCATTGGCTAAAATTTAATTAAATAGTACATACATACAAAGGTACCTACATATGCTTATTCATTACATTTTGCTCTAACATACAGAGTAGTAGTGTTTGTCCAATTGATGTGATGATGGCCTCGAAAAACAGCCAAAATGCTCGACGTCATTCATGCAGAAAAACAGATCGTATCATCTCAACTACGAGAGGCTGAGGTGAAATCAAGCTTAGTTGGGTTGAAAGGGGAAAGCATCTCCATTTGATGAAGAAACTGAGTGTCATGAACCAAAGGGTTACTTGATCTTGTCGGAGGGGACCCACAATAACATGACGGAGAGCATCCAATGGCAGTCGATTCTCTACCTTGCTCACTCTGCATCAGTTTTTGAGAATCTTAAATTCAATATTTACGAGTTAATCTAACATGTCTAGGGGACACACTTTACTACTCTTGAAATCCAATAAGTATTTACCTTGACTCCTGGTGTTTCTACTCCGAAGCTATTTTTCCCTTACATATGAAATCTTGAAAGAGAACTTGGTGAACAGAAATGATAGTTAAGTGAACTAACCTTTCCTGGCATCATCTCCAGTATTTGGTTGCTCCCATGATTACTTGAATAGTAGCTGATTGTAGAATAATAGAAGAGCTTCTTTAGCTTTATGATTGAAAATATATAAATTGTTAACACAAGCACGAGGGATACCTATTTCAAGCATTTCACTGTACATTAACTCAGATGAATATTCCCACTATTATTAGTACATCAACGACTATACTACCCTCACCAATTTTTTTTGATGCATGAATACTATAAAGAAAAAGTTTTTATATGCGACTAGACACTAACTAAAGCCTTATCAACCTCCGACATGATATTCAGTTTTATGTATGTATAGTCATGAGAATTTGAAGCAGAAGTTAATGGTAGATAAATATGAAGATAGCAATTGCAATGAATTAAGCCTTTATTATGCATAATTTTACTGTTATAGGCTTATAGCTCTAAAAGAGTTTGTGAAACTGGCCCAAGTCTATCCTACTAGCACATGATTTTCCTGTTTTTTGTTTTTTTTTTTTTTTGCATGTGCTTTTCTTCTTTCTAATTGTGAATTGGGGAAGATCATCATGCCCCGCTTAGAAAATGATGAACAATTCCCTAGAAAGAAATGCATTTGAAATGGGGCTGCATTGAATCCTAGTATTTGGAAACAATATACAGCTTTTGACCATAAAAATAGTGAAAAACAAAGATCTTTACATTTTACAGAGGTCATTAATTAAAAACTTAATTCGGAGAAGAAAAAGAAAAACCCTGTTTCCAATTTAGAATTTAGAATTTTGTCTTTTGAATGTGAATTGCACCCTAATCAAATACATTACAGAGAAAGCTAATCCAAATTATAAAAAAAAAAAGGAGAAATTCAGAGTGAGAAAGAGACCTGTGGTTACAAGTGAGAGGAGAATAGAGGAACTCAGGTACTGCAGAATGCGGCCTAAGTGGTTTCGGGCAAACTGGGAGTTCCTTGTCTCCCCCATTCGCCATTTTCGATCGCTTGCCACCAACATTCTGATGCATTGCCATCACCAATTTTTTTTAAAAAAAAAAAGAAAAAAAAAACCAGAGGAATGTGATTTAAGGTTCAAGGCTCAACAATATCACTGTAATTGGCAATAACAATTAAGACAATTGAGAAATTAACAGGTATGATTAAGTAGCTAACTTATACATGAGTTGCTGTAGCGCAAGGTATGATTAAGAGTTATACTAGGTTGAGAGAAGCAACAGGTGGGTGAGAGAAAGGAGTATGAGCATTTGGTGGTGGGGAGAAAACAAAGGATGCAATTTTTACTCTTTTTTATTTTTTATTTTTTTATTTTTAGTGATTCTCTCGGCGTTCCTATGCATTTAGGAAATTCAAAAGTCAAATTTTATTTTGGACATTGACCAATAATATGAATTCATTCTTTCTTTCTTCCTTCCTAATTTTTCTCTTGTGACAATAGCCTATGGCTATTGGACCAATACGGGACCAACATGAGAAGCGAATATGATTCTTACACATCATCAAATTAAAGTTAAATTAATAATTAACCACAACATAGTGGCCTGGTGGTTAGAGAATCTCAGGACCAGGAGTATGCTCCTCCGAGATCCTGAGTTCGAAGCCCCGGGTTAACACTATGTTCTGGCCAGTAAGACTTGGGCCTCCACTCTTAGGCCCTTGTAAAGCCTGACTTACCGGGACTGAGATTAGTCTTCCATGAGTGGGAGGATACTCAGTTAAATCAAAAAAAAAAAAAAAAAAAAAAAAAAAAAAAAAGTTAAATTAATAATTATATAGTATTCGTGCATTTTTTTAAAAAAAAAACTTCCACAAGAAATTTTATAATTTATTTTGTTGATAAAAACATATACTATCATAGTTTTTATGTTATAAAATAACATTTTTTTAAAGTTGAAAGGAAATTGCTATATTTAAAATAAATTAAATCACTGTGTACCAAAATTGAAAGAAAATTATATAAAATTACCCTGTGTACCAAAATTTGGAAGTTATGGTGAGGGTGGAGGGATTTATATTTATATTCTAATAACCACAACAACACGATTGCCCATTTTCTGAGAGATTGATTTTTTTTCAATAATATTATTTAAATAAAACATTGGAAGTATGTGTCAGGTGAGAAATGTGTTGGGTTTATGTCTTGCATAGTATGTTAGATACGAAGACGATGAAGCGATGGAGGAATTGGGCGATCAGAGACGAATGGAAGCAAGAGAAACAAAAACAGTAGTAACAACTGAAGGGTGAAATCGATCGGTCTTGGGGACGGTTGACCGATCCTTGTACAGGGTTTTCCCTATAGAGGGACAGTCAACTGCAAGGTGTGTGCAGTCGACGGAGCGAGGCTGGAGATGTTTTCGGGTGCAAGTCTGGGTGATTCTGTTGAAGCCCGAACTTGATCTTCAAGTTGGATCGTACGACCTTTATCGTGGTGTTATCTCTTCAGTAATATCTAATGACTATTGTATTAAGATATCAAACTAGGGTTTCTCTATATCTCTATATATTATTGTAATTGGCCTTCATTGAGAGCCAAAGAGAGGGTACTTCATTGAAGAGAGTTTGAGAGGTTCTTCAATTGTAAACAACTAGTATTTTTCGGTGAGGCTTGAGAGAGGGTCGTGGTAAAAATTGTAATATTCTTGTATCTTCTATAATTAAATAACATATCAGTTTCTTCTCCCCTGGATTAAGGCGAAAGCCCCAACCTGGAAAAATTTGTGTGATTTGGTGTGTTTGGTGTGATCTTCTATTTGCTTTGTGGTTTATATTGATTACATCGCTTAACTCAACAAGATCCTAGTAGAAGAGGAAATCAAATTCCCTAACAATTGGTATCAGAGTGCCATTATTCCTAACAATTGGTATTAGGGTGCCCATTGTATCTAACAATTGGGATCAGAGCATCAGGTTCGTAGATCTGTTCGAGTTTCTTGGAGAAGATGACAGATCATATCACGAAGATCAAGCAGTTCGAAAGTAAGATCAACTTTGATCTCTTGAAGGTGGACATGCATGAAGCATCAGTTCAATAGGACTTGGATCTAGCCCTAGAAGGAGATAAAGGACGACCAATCGGCACAAAACAAGAGAATTGATCGGAGATTCATTCAAAAGTCTCAGGTTTAATCCGGATGTTATTGACGAGCGAAGTCAGGTATAAGAGAAGCACGGCGAGTCTTTGTGAAAGACTCAGAATTGACTACTCAGAATCGTCGTTACATGTTCAGATGTACTAGCAAAGAAAGTTGTGGGGTTACTCAATGAAGGAAAGAATCGCTCTTCTAGATTTACAGTGGAGTTCAATACAGAGTTATATGAACCAAGGGCGATTAACGTAAATGATCTAAAAGCTTCCAACTTGATATATTCACTACCAAATTCATCTAACATGATAACCACACTAGACGGAAAATCTACTAAGGTGAAGTTTTCGGTAGCAGGTATGATCGAAGGCTCGGAGGAGGATGCACTTAGGAGGGAGAGTCAGAAATCGGCGTCTACTTCTGTGAGTTGCTTGGATGTGGATGGTACTTCGAATGGAAGGAAAAATGTAAGTAAGGGTAATGTCCGTTGCCACCATTGCAGACAGAATGGGCATTACATGAGTAACTGTTGCAAGCGGTTGAGTCAGAGGGGTGCCAAATCTAGTGCTTCTAAATAAGATGATAGTTTAAACAGTACTTTTGTTTTAAGTTCTTTAGATGTGGAGTCTGATTGTTCTATTGATTCGAGTAGTTCTTCTACAATTTGCTCCAAGAGGGAGATGGTTTCTACTTACAAGTGTAAGGTCCCCAGAAAATACTAATAATTATTATTTTTATTTTATAAAAATATCATCGTTTATATGCAAACTTTTCTCAAAATATTGGGCATACATTTGTGTTATGCATGTGTATATATATATAAGTATTGTATGAATGTATGAATATACATATGTGTATGTATGAGTCTATGTATGTATATATAATTATTCATATTAAATAAAACCCTAAACCACTAAATTAAACCCTAAATCACCACTAAAATTATGGGCTTGTTTTGGGGTATGATCACCCCCACCCTCTCCCTCACCCCCCTCTCACCCCCTAGCCGGCCAACTTTTTCCCCTCCTTATTTAAACTCCTCAAATGCAAAACTATCATCTCCTTCTTTATTTCTATCCCTAAAAACTTTCTCCTTCAAAATCCTACTCTTTCCCAGTTTCTAGCATTCTTGAACTTCAAAAAAAAAAAAAAGAGAACTTTTCTTCATCTAAGCGTAGGTGGAGTGGTAGAAGCAAGGAGCTAGGAGGAGGAGCCATTCAACAAACATCAACAAACATCAAAGTGAGTGACTTTCCCAACTCTATGCATAAAAATTGCTATCTTTAGATGGCTTGAATGAGATTTTTGTATGTTCAACTTAAACTTTTAGGCTAAGAATACTAATTGTTAGATAAAGGGAGCCTTGTGAAGAATTAACAAGGGTTGATTAGAAAATTCATAATTTTTTGATATAATGGAATTTAGACCTGTAAATTTTATAGTAGCATCTTGATTGCGCCCTTAATAGTTACACCAAATTTTGTGAATTTTGAATGAGTTTTTATATTTTAAAAAAATCCATGTTGTTGCTGTTGTTGAATCATCTTGCTGTTCTGGGTTGAATGATCATGCTTGTCTTATAAAATGTATATCTCCATGGTTAATATGAGTTTTGATATGAAAATTTTAGTAGGGCTTCTCATGCATGTCTATAATGACTACAAAATTTCGTAATTTGTGGATATGTATTGCTATCTTAATCGAATTTAATCTTGTTGCTGGTTCGGGGATAAAATTTCTACTCTGTGAGTTAAACATGCTTGACTTATAAAAATCATAACTTTGTGTCTTGATGGGATTTGAACTTGAAAATTTTACGGTAGATTTCTAAGTCAATGTAGAACATTTTCACTAGGTTTCGTAATTATTAATGAGAATTGTTATCTTTTTAAAATGCAACTTGGCGGTGTGGTTAAGAAGTTGTGCTCTTATTGTGTGGCAATTTTCATCTAATTAAAAATATTATATCTTCCTCTATACTTGGATTTTGAGCTAATTTTTGGATATGTAGTGCTCCTATGCATCTATCACATTCCTGTAAAATTTTATAGACTTGTGAGTTCATTTGATATTTTAAATGAGTTTATTGGTGCAACTGGATGATAATTCCATCAGATCTGAAAGTTTTACATGCTCATCAGTTATGGCTATTTTTCTTACCTGAAATGAATTATTTTGAGAAAGTTTTCAACTTAGATGTTTTAGTAGACTTAAAGAATTTTCCGAAGAACCTAAGAACTTGGGATTTCATTAAGTATATGATTTATAGTGAATTTTCCAAAACTGCATAGATCATAGGTTGATAGTAGCTTGCTGTTTGATTTTAATATATGCGTGCATCATACTAGGGCATTAGAATTGACTCGATATGGATTCTGACCCTTGAGTCATGTTTGATCATGTTAGAGTGAGCTGTGCTTGTTGCACCTAATGTGTTTTTGGATTTGAGTAGCTATGGTCTCATTAGTTGGTACACTTGTTCATTATTCATCTTAGTTTGCTAAATGACCTAGTTGGTGAGTCGTTCTCTTTCACTTACTGCATGATATTTAGGTAGCTAGTATCCTTGTCGCCTCTAGTGTCTTGGATGAGGACAGTCTTCGTGCGTCAGATGATCGCTACCCAAGGAGGGTTGATCGCGGGACGGAGATCAGGTCGAGATCTAAGAAAAAGGGCGGGTGGCAATAGACGAGGTCAAATCGTTGTCGTCACTAGGTCAAGTTGAGATCTGGTCAGGCCAATCCTTGGTCTGAGTTAGAGACCGGATTGGGTTCAACCCGAGGAAGTTATGTTGAATAAAAGACTAGGTAGTTAACTAGCAAGTAGTCATCCGGTATTTCACCAATCACCTCACTAATAAAAGATAATCAATAGCCTTAATAAGTACAACATAAGTTCTAATTACAACGCACTTAATAGGTGTAAATATGATATTATATTGGATAAGTATAATAATAATAATAATAATAATAATAATAATAATAATAATATATATATATATATATATAAATATATATATATATAAAAGAGGTGGTAGGTGGCCTATATATGAATTCTATAGGAGGGTAGTATGGGATTTAATGGAAATGAGATGAGTTGGGATAAGTTGATGGCTGCTTTGGGCTTTGGCAGCACGTGGGTCCTGTCCATGTGGCGTGGGGCCCAAGAGAAGGAGAGGTATTGGCTGTGTGCTAGCGCAAGAGAAAAAGTAGTGTGTGGGATTGATTTGTCCCATATCGGAAGTTAACAAGATTAATAAACTAATAACTAACATTGTGTATTGCCCCGAGCTGATTTTATATTTATATAATTATTATTTTTAAAGTTAAAATATTTTTATAGAAATTACTGGTTTTTTCTAATAAAAAAGTTATCTGGATATATATACTAGTAAGTATATACAGGTATTGTATCAGTTTTGTGCACTTGTACAAAATCTTGAAAAATGCATTTTTGAGAAAATGTCTGGAAAATCCCGAGCAGATATTAAAAAATTATTATTTTATCATTATTTTCATAAACGAAATATTTTTGGTGAATATCACCAGGTTTTGTTAATAAACATTATCTATGCATATATACTAGTCTGTATATATCTGTGTTGTATCAAATTGATACTGGAATTTTCCGAGCCGAAAATAAAATTATTTTATTATTATTTCTGAATTAAAATATTTTCGGTAGTAATTATTCGTTTTAACTAATAAAAAATTTCTGTATAATCAGATATATGTACGTAGTTGAATTGTATCGATTTCGTGCGTTTGTACGAAATCAGGTAGTATGTGATTTGGGAAAATACCTCTTTTTTTTTATCAATCATGATCAAAATGAATGGTTAGGGATGATTTTGGGTGTTGATTGCAAATTTATAGGGTTTTGATTGTAAATTAAAATTACAATTTGATCCAAATTTTGTGAGCCACAAGAGAGAGAGACAAGTGGCTCTCTCTCATCCACATCTCTCTCTCCCTCTCCTATATCAAGGCCGGCCAACACAAGAGGGCAAAAGCCCTCTTCCATTTTTTGTGTTTCTTCATCTCTTTCACATCTCATTTCTCATCTCATTCTCTCTTTTTCTACTTGTTTAATAAGAAAAAAATTGAGAAGAAAAGAAAAGAAAAGAAAAGAGAGATCAAATAGAAAGAGGGGTTAGGGTTTCATGGGTTCATTTGGAGGTTGTTCTTGAAGAGGATCAAGAACAAGGAGCAAGGAGGCCGAGAAGAGCAAGCTAGTCCTTCCTACAAGTTTGGGTGGGGGTTTCTCATTCTCATGGTTGTTTTTACTTATTATTAGGGTTATTATTGTTGTATGTTGTTGTATTGAGTAAATTTCATGTGCATATGAACTAGAATAAAGAGCATGCAAAGATTCCAGTGGTAGAACACAAAATAAAACCATAAAGATTCGATTTTTGTAGTTCTAGGGTTAGAATTAATTACCCATGTTAAAGGTGGATTTTTGACCCTAAATTAATTTTAGAGGTTCTCCTAGGTGTTATTAGCATGCTCTAATTTTTGGGAATTTTTTGGAGTGGTTTTGATGGGTGAAACGACCGCTTCCCCCAAAACAGCGAGCACGGGCAAAAGACAACACTTGCTGTTTTGGAGGTGAACAACGGTCTAGGTTCGAGGGGCTGGAACTTGATGTTTCTTATGGAATTCGGAAAGGTGGCCAAATAAGAAGTTGTAGTATACATTCTCACCTTTCCAAAATGCCTTGTTTGGTTAGATTCCGATAAGAGGCACAAAAGTTATGGCCGTTACAAAACAGAGCAGTCAGCTTGGCTGAGAGTGCTCGCTGTTTTGTTTGGGTGTTGTTTTTGAGCCTCTTACTTGCGGAATCAGAGGAAGTGTTTAATTAGAAAGTTGTAGTAGAGTCTCTCACCTTTCCAAATTGTCCTATTTGGTTAGATTCCGATAAGCAGAGTAGGAGTTATGGCCTTTACAAAACACAGCAGCAAGGTTTGGCTGAAGCGTTCGCTGTTCTGATTGTTTGTTGTTTTTTGTGTTTTACTTAATGAATTTGGGAAAGTGTTCAACTATAGAGTTATAGTAGAGTCTCTCACCTTTCCAAATTGTCCTATTTGGTTATATTCTGATAAGCGGAGTAAAAGTTATGTGCTTTCAAAGTTCGGCTTTTGTTAAGGAAACCTACTGTTTTCGTTAACGTTTGCATGTGTTCAAGAGACGGTAGATGGATTTCCATAAGGAACCTGGATAAGTTTTCAACTAGAGAGTTGTAGTATATGTTCCCACCTTTCTAAATTTTATGATTCGGTTAAATTTTGCTAAGTAGAGCAAAAGTTACAAGCTCTCAAAGCTTCAGCTTTGATATAGTTTTGGCTGTCTTTGTTAGTTTTTGCGTCTGTTCATGGGATGGTAGATTGAATTCCATAAGGAATCTGAGAAAGTGTTAAACTAGGAAGTTGTAGTAGATATTCACACCTTTCCAAATTGTCCAGCTTCGTTAGATTCCGACAAGTAGAGCAAAAGTTACAATCCTTAGAAAGCTCAGCTTTGTTATGGAAATCTGCTGTTTTGCTTAACTTTTGCGTGTGTTCAGAGAACGGTGGATTGAATTTCATAAGGAATCTGAGAAAATGTTCTTGTAGTAGATGTTCCCACCTTTTCAAATTGTTCAATTTCGTTAGATTCCGATAAGTAAAGCAAAAGTTACGAGCTATAGAAGTTTCAGCTTTTTTGTTGAAAAACTGCAGTTGGGTTAAACTGTTTGCGTAGGTCCGATGGACCGGATTTTGGATTCCTTATGGAATCTGAAAAATTATTCCACTAGAGAGTTGTGGTAGATATTCTTAATTTTCTGAAAAGTATATTTCTGTCGAATTCCGATAAACGCGGCACTGGTTGCTTTTAGGCTGTCGGAAGGTTTTTATATCGCTTTTGGGCTTTTCATTGGTAGTATACCTATTTTAGACTGTTAGTAGATTCTTCTGTTGCTTCTAATTATAGAAGATCAAGTTTTGCTAGTAAGCACGTTGGTTGCTTCTAGGTTGTTAGAATACCTGTATGGTTGTTTTTATATGTGGTTTTGCTCATATGCGGCTCACCTGGCCCGTATGTAGCTGTGGTCTCATACGTAGCTTATTTGGCTCGTATGTATGTTGTTGTCTCATACGTGGCTTGCTTGGGCCGTGTGGTTGTTGGTCTCATACGTAGTGTATTTGGCTCATATGTATGTTGTCTCATACGCAGCTCGCCTGGCTCATATGTAATTGTTGGTTTCATATGTAGCTCGTTTAGCTCGTATGTGTTTTGTTTACTCGTATGTAGCTTATTAGCTAGTACGCAGTTTGTTGTGCACGTCTAGGGTGATATCATTGCCCTAGGGGCTATCGACCATCAAGACGTGTGTTTACCTTACTCCTAAAGGACTATGGACGAGTCACTTCGCGTGGACCGTCAGATCTTAACCGAGTTGGTTGATCGCGGACCGAAGTGATGACGAAATCCAAGTTCAGGGTAGTAGCATGCGAATACGTTCGTATTGCCGAAGTCTTGGATCGATAGGCCACGAACCAGATCCTTAGGGACTCTGGTAAGTCTAGGTTGAGCACCTAGTAGATTTATCTTGCGAAGTCTAACTTAAGACTTAGCATGTTGTGTAAGTTCTGTTGTCATTCCTTAGTTTGTTTAGGGTTAGTGACATTGTTAGGGTAGTAACTTATGGCTATTACTACTTAACCTATATTTATTATCATTTTCTCGCCAAGGAAAAGAGTTGGTATTAAAGGTGATACCTTATGATCCAACCTGTCCTATAGGCCGGCACTAGGTGGTGTTATTAGGTTGTACCCTTCTTGTCAAAGGGATACGGTCTGTGCCTTTTCACGGATTAGAAGCACGGGATCCATATCTCGTCTGTTAATTTCTGAAGTGCCATGATAAGGGCGGGCGGAGCTAGGGGATGGACCCCCGGAACTCCGTCATGTTCTATGTCGGGGAAGCAAACAGGCCATAGACTACGGTCTATGAGCTAGGGGGCCACAAGGGATGCTTCGAGCTAACCTATGTTGTAGTTAACTCTGAAGGTTCGTCTGGTTTTTGAGTGAGGTCCGGTGCGCCGGGTAGTAGTGGAAAATGGACACACCATGAGCGTACTGCATTGACGGGATTAGACCGTTTCAGAGCAACATCATCAGTCACGCTGTATCTTCATAAACAAGTTGAGTACAAAAGTAGAATTCATGGTGCGGGTTCAAATCCCTATATACGAAGAAACAGCTTGAGATGGGTCGTATGTAGTATGGGATGCAACTGTTCCGGAGACTCGCTTGCATTAGAATAAGAGCATCCTTGCATTAATAAGTCTTGCATTAAAGTCTAAGTCATATCATACACTGACACATCAACTATATATACACGTTTCTCTTTTCATCAATCTGTTTGCTTAAAGTTGAGAATCGCTGCTAGTCATCAGCCTTAAAGCGTCAGTATATATACTGACGTCCCCACTTCTATAGGTATTGGATTACAAGATTACAGGTACTGGATTGCAGAAGTATAGGTACAGGATTCAGGAGGACTCAAGGCAAGAGAAGCAGGAGTTGATTTTATTTAAGTTTCCGCTGTAATATATGATGATTACTATTGTTTCTTTTGTAACAATTGTTGTTTATTTATTTGTTGGAAATCATCCAAGTGAAGTACCAAGTGTTGTTCTTTATTCATTGTACTCTGATGTAAATTGTTGAAAGTTGTAACACTTGAGATTGTAAAGGTATTATTGTAACACTGTTGTAATGTATTGCAATTTTGTAACATTTGGACTTGTAATACATTTGTGTTGAATAAAAAGTTTTTAAATTTTCCAGTTTTTTTTTCTATGTATTGTGGCTAATTGAAGGAAAGATTCTGGCTTATGTCAGGGTTTCTCAGTGTATGAAAATCGGGGCGTTACATATTGCCTATGATCAAGAGTCACAAAATTGATTAACGACATTTTCAGAGGTAGCCTATGGTGGGTAGTTGTACTAATAGATAAATAATTTGTCAGAGTTAGGGCCGGAGTGTTACAAATGGTATCAGAGCCGACTTTCGACACCGGTTGTGGGTAAGAATGGGTGAGATGTATGCTTGAGAGGGAGCTGAGCTCAGTATGCTGGCAGTTTGGATTGGGGCATTATGCTAGAATTAGCTGAATCAGGGTACTCTACATCGGTGAAATGTATGCCTGCGTGGGAGCTGAGGTCACTGCGCTGATGTACAATTAGCTGAATCAGGGTACTCCGCACGACATCGACTAGAAAGGAGATCTCGCACTAGGTTGCATGCCCCTTACTCAGCGAGGATGCCGAATTCTTAAAGGGGGAAGGGGGTGTGTAACACCCCGTACTTAAGAGGTGTATATATCATATTATATTGGATAAGTATAATATATATATATATATATATATATATATATATATATATATATATATATATATATATATATAAAGGGTGGTAGGTGGCCTATAGATGAATTCTATAGGAGGGTAGTATGGGATTTAATGGAAATGAGATGAGATGGGAAAAGTTGATGGTTGCTTTGGGCTTTGGAAGCACGTGGGTGCTGTCTACGTGGCGTAGGGCCCAGTAGAAGGAGGGGTATTGGTTGTGTGCTGGCACAAGAGAAAGAGTAGTGTGTGGGATTGACTTGTCCCATGTCGGAAGTTAACAAGATTAATAAAATAATAAATAATATTGCCTATGATCAAGAGTCACCAAATCGGTTAACCACCTTTTGAGAGGCAGCCTGTGGTGGGAAGTTGTACTAATAAATAAATAAATTGTCTGAGTTGGGGCCGGGGTGTTACAGTCAGTAGGTTCATTGTAGTAACCTTGACCAAGCATGTCATCTATTTGATAGGACAGGCACTAGTCGGGTGGTTGTACTCGCCTGTTAAGGGGAGACATGTGGCGCCATCTCGCCCGTCAAGGGAAATGGCTTGGGGTCTAGTGATAAGAACAGGAGGTGCTCCTGTCAGAAGTAGGGAATGAACCTTGCGAATCTGTCAAGTTCTATGCTGTTTAGTATGGGCAGGGAGCTAGAGTAAGACCCCAAAGGGTGGATAGGACTCTAGGCATCTTGGTTAGCAGGGTTACTATAGGGCCACCTTTATGCTCGTTGCAACTTTTGGGTGAGGTCCAGAGTAGTGGAACTGCAGGGACCATGCGTTGTGGAAAACGGGGATACCACTACTTACTGCAGAAGCGGAATTGGACCGAATAACTGCAACCTCATCAGTCACTAGATGAATGTTAGGAATGGGAAAGAGTACAAGATTAGGATGCATGGCAAGGGATCGAACCCTACAATTAGGAGGAAGCGAGCTTGATTTGGGAAGTATGTAGTATGGGATGCATACGCTTCCAAATCAAGTGTGCATTAGAGTAAGAGCATCGTGTGCATTCTTAGAACTGTGCATTAGATTTTAGGTCATGGCATATACTTGTGTTCTGACCAAACATTTTTTTTTCTCTTGCATCAATATTTTTTGTCGTTGAGTTGGGGAATCGCTGGTTTTATCAGCATTGCATCAGTTGCATGCAACTGACGTGCCCACAGTTGGTTAGTGCAGGAATACCAGATCGTGGGAGCGGGAGGCACTCGAGCCAGGTTTAGCATCCAAGTGGATTGGCATTGTCCAAGTTCGTTGTGAAGTTTTGTTGTAATAATTTTTTGTACCTTTTGGACTTTGTAGCAACATTATCGTAATAAAAGTTTTTAATTTTTTTGTACCTTTCTGTGTTATGTACTATTTGAAGTAAGATTCTGGATTATGTTACGAATTTCTAGTGTTGGGAATTCGGAGCGCTACAGAGTTGGTATCAGAGCCGACTTCAAATTATAGTCTAACACAACAGGAAATTATACTTGGATTCTGGGTAGAGTCGAGTCTAGTGCAGATATTAGA
This sequence comes from Hemerocallis citrina, assembly GCA_017893485.1. Lineage (NCBI taxonomy): Eukaryota > Viridiplantae > Streptophyta > Magnoliopsida > Asparagales > Asphodelaceae > Hemerocallis > Hemerocallis citrina. Next base: position 164,784,250 of record CM030362.1, on the reverse strand, counting down.
TGATCATAGTCATACTGTTGCACTTTACAACTTATGTTTTATGATTTCCTATATCTGTACTAAATCCCGTATTTTCTCCCTGCAGGATGGCTGACGATGATTCACCATTTGGGAATGGGTAGGTGGAGGAGGTAGAGATGTCAGATGAAGAAGAACCAATGATGGACGGCGAGGAGCCCCCAGTTGTGGCAGGCGTGGAGCCCGTGGTAGTTGCAGAATAGAAAGAAGGGGAGTTCCCCCATGAGGAGAACGACCCCGTAACTGATCAGCTTCCACCACCTCCCCAGCCTACTGCAATCCATCGGACTTTCGACTGAGGGTTCCAGGAATTGGCAACCTACAAATGGAGCCACGACATCTTGGAATATAGACTAGTGCACTTCAGCAACTCACCACCAGCAGGGCGGGGGTAAAACTTAGAAGGTTCAAAACCAGGACCACTCGAAGGATTAAGAAAATGAAGGACATCTATCGGGCTAGGCTTGCGAGTCTCGAGCAGGGGCAGGAGGTATTGAGGGTCCTAGTGGCCCAGTTGATGGCACAGCTGGGACAACATCCAAGGGTAGTGGACTCGGTAGGGGATGGCCAGTAGGAATAGTTGTGGATGCATTTTTTGACTATGTTTTGTCTGTGTTTTGTTGACTGTAATGTTTTGTAAGACTATCTAAGACTGTTATGTACAAATGAATGAAATCTAAGTATTGTGTTTTACCTAAATACTGGTGCTATATATATTATTGTTGGATGCCATTTTTCTTTTCTTTTCTCTTCTCACAACACCCCAATAAGGCACTAATGTGATTTTTTTTTTCAACCATGCATCATACGTCGGGAAGGACTAGGAGTGGGCGCAGCGGTCGGTCTGAAGCCGAGGGCAGTGGGGCCAATGGAACCAGCCTCAATGTCGAAATAGAGTTTGCCCGTGTCTATCAAATGATGGGGCGTTTGTGGAAGTAAGTAAGAATTTCATGCCTCAACAGGGTGCGCAGGGAAGGAACCCAGGGAACGCGATGGTTGACCCAGTCAAGATGGTAAAGTCCTTTAAGAGGATGAAGTCAACCATCTTTGAAGGCCAAGCAGATCCCACAGACGCCGACAACAGGATAAGACAAGTGGAAATCATCTTTGAAGTGCTTGAAACCCCGAAGGAAAGCAAAGTTAATCTAGCAACCATCTTTTTGGAAAAGGATGCGGGGGTTTTGTGGCAATCCATCAAACGCATCTGGGAGATGGGCCTGTAGCATGAGAGGACTTCCTCGAGGAGTTCAGTCAACATTATTTCTCTCTCGATGTTCAGGAAGAGAAGGCTATGGAATTCCTCAACTTGAGGCAGTGAAGTCTGTCAGTTTGGGAGTATGAGATGAAATTTACCTAGTTATCTCGGAATGCTCCAGAGATGGTGCAGGACGAAGTAAAGAACGCAAAAGGATTTGAGCAAGGTTTAAGGCCAGCACTGAGGTCAAGAATGGTGCCACTTTGTATTCAGAGGTTTGACAAACTAGTTTGTCGGGCAGCTGTCACGGAGATGGACAAGAATCAAAATCAGTTGTCACAAGGGAAAGCAGGAGGCTGGAATAAATGGAAAATTTCTGTTCCAGACTCAAACTTCAAGAAGCAAGGCCAGAGACAAAAGTTCCAGAAGCCTAATGATAGGACAGGAACCTTCAAACCAGGAAGCTGTTTTATTTGTAGGGAGCTAGGACATTTCAAGGATCGATGCTCAAAGAGAAACTTACAGACCTGCCTACTTACATGCTTCAATTGTGGGAAGGTGGGGCACATCAAACCCAACTTTCCCCAACTCTAGAAAGGCAACAGTGTACCGACTCAGAAAGAAAATGACAAGGGGAAGAAGCCTCACCGCCAAGGACGTGTCTTTGCCCTAACCGAGGAGGATGCAAAGGGAAATGAAGATGTTATAACTGGTATGGGAAATGAAGTGTAAGTTGATTAGTCTATTTTGAACTATGTAAAGAAGTTAATGAAGGCTGTAACCTTTTGTAACAGGATGGTTAAGTATTAATGGAATCCAAGTTAGTGTTTTGTTCGACAGTGGATCATCCGGCAACTCCTGATTTGGCCTTGGAGGTAATTACACCATCAGGAGCTACTCTAACCTCCAGTGTGTGTTATAAAGACTGTAAGATTCTGATCAGAGGCGAAACCCTAAATGTGGATCTGTTGGAGCTAGGATTCGTGGGAACAGATGTGGTAGTCGGGATGGATTGGATGTCAAGGTATAAGGTGACCATAGACTTCAAGGAAAAGAAGGTGACCATGATGATGCTTGAAGGACTAGAAATTGTGTTTCAAGGCAAGAAAAAGAGAGGAAAGGTTCTAGCCGCTATAGCTAGGATGAAGGTGCCAGAAGAGGACAACAAGATACCCATTGTACGAGACTTTCCGCTCGTATTTTTGGAGGAGTTACCAAGACTACCTCCACACAAAGATGTGGAGTTTAGCATCGTGGTTCACCCAGGCAATGCGTCAGTGTCAAAAGCATCGTATCGGATGGCATCAGTAGAACAAAATGAAGTCAAGTAACAGATTGAGGAGCTACTGCAGAAGGGATTTATCAGGCCTAGTGCTTCACCTTGGGGAGCACCAGTGCTACTGGTCATGAAGAAAGATGGTTCGCAAGGATGTGTATTTACTATCGGGAATTGAATGAGGTCACGGTTCGGAACAAGTACCCAATTCCCAGGATTGATGACTTGTTCAATCAGCTTCAAGGAGCGGCTGTGTTCTCGAAGATCGATCTACGATCAGGCTACCATCAGGTCCGTGTCAAAGAGGAGGATGTACCAAAGACCGCTTTCAAGACTCGGCATGGTCACTACGAGTTCTTGGTGATGCCATTCGGAGTGACCAATGCTCCAGCAATTTTTATGGATATGATGAACCGGATTATCACGCCCCGCTTCCCAAAAAGGAATACGGAATATGGATACGTGACTAAGTCCAGTGAATGATTTTTATCATTCATAAGCTGTTCAGAATCTTTACAACATCTCACAGAAATAATCAGAGTTGGAAGCAAAAGAATCAACCAAGTATGCACAATCAAATCAAATATACCAACAGAAATTTACTTGAAACCAAAATATAATAATCTCAAATAAATCAAGTCTGGACAAGTTAATAATATTCTGGGTCACATTGCCCAAATACAAAATAAATTCAAGTATCAATATAATTGTTCAAAATTAAGCAACAGAAATAATAATAAATAAAACTCCAGCACTAATATCTCATATCACTAACTTCATCTGGCAACTGGTCATCCTGATCCGCAATTAATAAATTGTAGGAAAAAGAAAAAGAGAAAACAAACTCCCATCAATACAAGTTACGGGGCGCTTGTAGTGCAGGATACAAGTACATGGGATAAATGACAAATATAAAATAATAACAGAACAAACATAGCATGGTATAGGTATGTCAACAGAATTGTAATATCTAACATGAATCAGGAAACAAATCAGACAACATGGTATACTAACAGATACAGGTAACATGTGTCAAGTGTCAAGTGTCAGATGGTATGCAGACAGATATGCAGATGGTGTTATCAAATGATAGTCAGACAGATAACAGATACAGATAAATAGATAACAGATATCATGTTCTTATAAGTCTTGTGTGATTACTATCTAGGTAGCACTTCATGCGCCCCAACTTTTTATCACATGGTTGCTACATTCAAACAGTTACATTTAGATTTCGTAGTGAAGTCCATATGGTAGTGTACTCAGGGATCAAGCAGACAGATATCAGATAATCAGATCAGACAGACAGATAGAACCTATGGGTTCTCTTCTGAGTACACCTTCCTATAGGGAAGAAATATAGTCAGGGTTCAGATAAATAGAGTCGTGTATCATGTAGTCATGAACATGTAACAGATAGGGAACACGGGCCCTCTTCTCAGTACACATTTCTATATTTTCCACTATTAGATCTTTTCCTTAACCCCGACTTGGTTATTTTGTTATTATTATCAGACAGACATGTATGTGCAGAAAACAGAGTGAGAATAGCATGGTATAAGCATGTAGTAGATTCAGGTTGACAGATAAACATGTATAGATGAAAGATGACTCATAAAAGGATAGTGCAACGAAAATTTTAGTTTAGGATAGCAAGATAGTACTGCACTAAAAAAGGAATTCCCGTTGCTACAAAAATGCAAATATGGATCCGTCAAAAAATCTGGAAAATAGACTTCCAGCCGAATCCAGAAAACATATATAAGTCATATAGTATCTCACAAAAACATGAGTCAAAACTGAATTGAAACCAGAAAATGTGTTCAGACAAAAATCAGTAGTTCGTATTCAAAGTCAGAAAAACAGCATGAAAAATCATAAATTAAATCCACGAAAAATATGGGGTATTCCCCTATATATGTAGTAACAGAAAATCAAGTATCATAATTTTCCAATATAATTAGTTTAGTCAACAAAAATCAGAAAACATCAAGACGTAGTAGTTTTGTAAATCTGGAATTGTAAACACTGCATTACGAAAATAGCAATATCTCACAAACCATAAATCAAAATCCAAATCCGCTAAAAGGGTAATAAAATAGATACAGTAGGCTAACTTTCACATTCAGAAATATTTTACAAAAAGCAGGTAGAATTAGGTCGAAAATCCGCTTCTTTACTGAATAGCATGAAAAATCTGCTAGTATAGTAATTGTTTGGAAACATAAAACGGTTTGTAAAATTTATCAAATAAATCCAAAAAAATTTAGGGTTGATAACAACCAAGTCTAGTTATACTGTGCAAAATATTGGATCAAAAGAATACTTTTAACATCATGACAAAAATAGATTACTCTTCAGAATTCATGGAAAACAAAATCTGGAAACTTTTCTACACCACTGTAGTAAAATAGACATAACTCACAACTCGTAAAGCGAAACTGAGATCCGTCAAAAGGGTTAGGAAATAGACAGAATTCTCTATAGTTCATGTTCACAAAATATTTTCATATACTGACCTTAATAGGGTCTAAAATACTGAACAACATCAAGGAAACAGAAAATATAGATTTGTTCTTCAAACACAAAACAACATAGATCATACGAAATTCATCCAAATCAATCCAAACATGAAATAGTGTGCTAGATGTCCAAACAACATGGTATAGGGTATTTTGCAAGTATTCGACAAGTATATCACGAATAACACATCAAGCATAGATATCTCAAAGTAGCATGAACATATACATCAAAAGTGGTCAACCCTAGGTTCATTCATGTCATATATGTCGTGAGGCAACCAAGGTCAAATCAACACAATAGAGACAATATCAACAAGGAGTTTTACACACAAATTGTCTCTAGAACCCAACTACACTACAGACAGTATTTAGTACTTGTATTACACAAAGAAAAAATACAAGTTACTTGCCTTATAACCGACAACGAAAACGGTGCAAAACAAAAATTACAGGAACGGATCCCAGAACACGAACTCAACAAAAGAAACTCACGAACACAACGAACCAATGCGAACACGACGGACTTTGAGAGAACCAAAACAACTTGTGCGAATACCCGCATGTGCAACAAAGAATGAGAGGGAGAAGCACAGCACGACAATGGGGAGGGACGGCAGCACAGCGGCCGGCACCACAGCGGCCGGCACTGTTGCTGGTGCTGTCAACCGCTGCTGACTGTGTCGAGGAGAAGGCGCAGCATGTCAGTGGTTAGCTTGCAGGCTGAGCAACGAGGAGAGGGACCATGGGGATGTTAGGGGGTTGAGAGATGACAGGAGGCTCGGGAGAAGGAGAGAGAGGGAGCAAAGGGTGTGGGCAGTAGGGTTTCGGGAGGAAGCTGAGGGTGAAGACGACGGAAGGTTAATAAGGGTAGGCACAGTATATGAGTATATATACTGATAAATATTAGGGTTAAGAATGGGTTCAGGTAGTTATAATGGGTATAGAATTGTATGATGAGTTTTTGGATGAAGGGGAGAACAGGTTTGGTAGTTCGGGTTGGGTAGTTTAGTGTATAAGGTAAATGGGTTATAGGGTTGATAGTAAGAGCATGATGGATATCAAAATGGGTTTTAAATAATTAGGTAGTGGGTTTGGGTAAATAATGATCCAAAAATTAGATAGATCAAAAGAATAAATTAAAATAACAAGATGGAATAAAAATCAATTTAACAATGGGGATCAAAAGTACTGGCACAATCAAGCAGAGACGAAACAAAAGGAGACAACCGAATCAAGAATTCAAATAAAAAGATGATAACAATAAAAAATAAATATATTGAAACAAAAGGTCTAATATACCGTCCAAGAGAAAGATACAAAGAGAGAAATACACCAAAACGAAAAATACACTCAAAAAACACAAAATGGAAAACAGGGGTTACACGGATCCTACGACCCTTCATCGACTCGTTTGTTGTGGTCTTCATATATGATATTCTGGTGTACTCAAGGACAAAGGGAGAGCACGCCAGGCACTTGACTACAATACTGAGCAAGTTACAGGAGCATCCGTTGTATGCAAAATTGTCCAAGTGTGAGTTCTGGAAAACCGAAGTTGCATTCCTTGACCATGTCCTTTCTAAGGTGGGAGTGACCACTGATCCACAAAAGATTGAGGCGGTGAAGGATTGGCCTCAATTGAAAATAGTGAAAGAAATCATAAGCTTTCTAGGGCTAACCGGATACTACAGAAAGTTCATCCAGGATTATGCAAAGATAGCAGTACCACTCACGACATTAACAAATAACAACAAGAACTTTGGGTGGACAAAGAAATGCGAGGAAGGCTTCCAAGAGTTGAAGAACTGATTGATTTCAGCACCGATTTTGGTCTTACCTCAAGCAGACAAAGGGTACGTAATCTACAGTGATGCAATGCATTTGGGATTTGGGTGTGTCCTGATGCAAGAAGGAAGAATAATAACCTACGGTTCAAGGTAACTCCGACACATGAGAAGAACTATCACACGCATGATTTGGATCTAGCTGCAATAATTTTCGCCTTGAAGATATGGCGACATTAGATCTATGGAGCGAAGGTGGAATTGTATACAAATCATAAGAGCCTAAAGTACATATACCAGCAGAAGGATTTGAATCTACGACAGAGGCGATGGTTGGAAGTCTTGGAGGATATCAGACTAGAAATTTTATACCATCCAGGGAAGGCCAATGTGGTGACAGATGCACTTAGTAGGAAAAAGAGTATATCCACATTAATAACAACCAGGAAGGAGTTGGATGATGAAATTAAGTAGGCCGATATCGAGGTCGTTACTCAAGGTCTGGGTGCAATTTTAGCTCGATTGGAGTTACAGCCAAGTCTGAAGGAACAAGTCAAGGGGGCTCAGGAAGGGGATACAGATATCCAAGCAATAAGGAGCAAGTGAACGAAGGGAAACTTTTCAGAGTTCAGTAGAAGAGAAGGATTTCTGTGGTTTGGGAACAGGTTGTGCATAACAAAGGATGAGGATTTAAGGGAACAAATCATGAAGGAAGAGCACACCGTTCTACTTGAAGTCCACCCAGGAAGTACAAAGATGTATCAGGATGAGAAACAGTATTATTGGTGGGTCGGAATGAATCGGGATATAGCAAAGTTTGTGGCCAAATGTCTTACATGTCAGAAGATCAAAGCAAAGAATCAGAAGCCTTGAGGATTACTACAGTCACTACCCATTCCAGAGTGGAAGTGGGAGAACATCAATATGGACTTCATCACGATTTTACCCAGGAGCTCCAAAGGTAACGAATCGATCTAGCTTGTAGAACATCTGATGAAGTCCACACATTTTTTCCAGTAAAGATTACTTGTCATTGGAGAAGTTGGCAGAAGTCTACATTGAGGGAATAGTGAAGCTACATCGGGTGCCAGTATCGATAGTCTCCGACAGAGACGCAAGATTCACTTCACGATTCTGGTAGAATCTGCAAGCAACTTTAGGAACCATGACAGATTTCATGTAACTCATGTATCCCATTTTCTGTATTTTGTAATGTATTTCTTTTCTTCTAGTGTATCATATCTGTTTGTACTCTTTCTTTTTCCTGAACCGTGTATTTGTTCTTTCCCTATATATTTTCATTTATTGTTTGTCAGCTGTGATTTAACCTTTTGTGATTCATTTGTCTGCCAATTATTCTGTCTCTGGATGATTTATTGTTTCTGATCTATTGCATTTCAGTGCCTAATTGCTATTTATTATTTCCTGCCTAATTGGATCTGGTTTCTACCCAGTTTACCCTATTTGAACCTTTCTATCCGTCCTATTGGATCCTAACTCACTACCCAATACCCTCTTCTTTGACCCAGTCTTTCCCAGATATTTCTTCACGCTCTCTTTCTGCTATCAAGCAGATCACGTCCCCCCCATCTTCTCTTGATTCTTCAAATCCCTACTTGCAAAAATCTCTCATTATAATTCCCAACAAATTTTGTTACTCCTATCTCTAATTGCTATCTCCTAAACCCTAACCCTAGTTCACTATCACCCTAATCTCCCATCTCTCTCCCCTACCCTGCCCCAACCTGCTCCCGATTCCCCCATCCCGACCGCCGGCCTGCCCTGATCCTGACGTCGCGACCCCCCTGTTGCCCTGCCTCCACGATGACAACCACCATGGCAGCCCCCCTCCTCCTTTCCTTCTCCTCCCGAAGCCACAGCAACGACAGCAGCGCCAACAGCAGCCAAAGCGATAGCACCTCCTTCTCTTGATGTCCAGTCGTCGCGCTGCCCGCCACCCTGCCATCGTCGCCCTGCCTCCGTCGCAGTGCACACCCATCCCCCGAATGCCTCTATTTTGTTGTGTGTGTGCGAGTGATCCTTCAAGTGTGTTGGGTTCGTGTTATTGGTGTTCGTGATCATCTTGTTCAAGATCCGTTCATGCTATTGTGTTCGTTGCTGAGAATCTATTCCCGTTATTCTCATCATCTCTTGTCAGATTCGTCGACTATCTAAGGTAAGTAACTTGTATTATTTTTTTTGTATATACAAGTACAAAATACCGCCTGTAGTGTCACTTTTGTTTCTAAATTCATTATCATGAAAAACCCTTGTAGATCTTGACCCTAATTGTTGATCCATCCGTTGTTTCGATCCGTCATTGTACACACACTACATGAAATAAATTTAGACCTAATTAAATTCTTGATGCATGTATGTATGTTGCTTCGTGATTCCATTATATTCCGTACACTCGTTGCATGCTTGATGTGTTAGTTGTAGTATCTTGTGGTAGACTTGTTTAAGACCCATACTATGTTGTTTTGGACATCTATTATATCATGTTTTGTGTTTTGTTATAATTTGGATTTGTTGCATATGAACTATTTGATTTAGTGCATAAGGAGAGATTTCTGTTTTTACTGCTGCCCTGTTTTGTTTTAGTATTTTAGACCCTGTTGAGGTCAGTAAATCAAATTAATTTGTGAATATAAATCGTAGAACTTGTTGTCTATTTTCCATAATTTTTTACAGATCTCAGTTTCGATTTATGAGGTATGAGTTATTGCTTTTTTGCTACAGATGTGTTGAAATTCCAGATTTTGTTTTATGTGATTTCTGTATACTTATTCATTTTAATACTAATGTTAAAGATAAGATTTGGATCTAATATTTTTCTGATTATGACTAGATTTGAATGGGATTAACCCTAATTTTTTGGAGATTTATTTAACGCCATTTATAAACTAGTCTATGCTTGTAAACAAACTACTATATTTCCCAAACTGCATGCTGTTCAGTAAAGAACCAATTTTCAACCGGATTCTACTAGCTTTTGATTAAAACTTTGTGAAGATAAAATGTAGCCTACTGTATCTATTTTACAACCCTTTTGAAGGATTTGGATTTCGAGTTATACTTTGTAATCTATCATTATTTTAGTACTGCTATGTCTAAAGTTTCAGATTCATAAACTTGCTGTATCTTGCTGTTTTCCGAATTTACTTAGCTATGCTATATGAATTGGAATATTATGAAATTTTATTTGATGATACTAGAAATACTAGGGAATAACCCAGATTTTTCTTAGATTTAATCAGTAAGTTTTTATGTCATTTTCATGCTTATGAGTACAACCTTGTGATTTCTGATTGAACATGATTTATGTATATAATTTTGTTTTGAGCCCTACTTCTATGGTTATTATATGACTTATATATATGTGCTGGATTCAGCCGAGAGTCTATTTTCCATATTTTCTTACGGATCCAGATTTACATGTTTGTGGTAACGGGGCTCAGATTTGGTACAGTAGTATCTTGCTAGACTCAAATATCAAACAAGGCCGAGGTGTTTCGTTGTCCTAACCTTTGATGAGTCATTTTGTCACTCATTCGTGTCCTTTATCCAACTTGAACTTGTCCCTTATTATCTTACCATGTTTTCTTTCCTTGTTGTGCACATTCATGCTTGCTTTAATAATAATAAAAAGAAATCAAACCGAGGTTGAAGGGAAAGATCTAGTAGTGGAAAATACAGAAATGTGTACTCGGAAGGGGATCCATAGATCCTACATGATACTTGATACTTGGTACTTGACACGTGATTACTTGAAACTTGACACTTGACACTTGACACTTGATACTTGATACTTAATACTTGACACATGATTACTTGATACTTGTACCTAAGTACACTGCCCTCTATGATCCACTACAAAATCTAAACATAATTTGTATGAATGTAGCAACCATGTGGTAAAATTTGGGATGCATGAAGTGCTACCTAGATAAAACTAGATACAAGACTTGAAAATAACATGATCACTTGCTCATCCTTGTTACTTGCTTGTACATGCTACTTGACACTTGTTACTTGTTACTTGTTTACATGTTACTTGAAATTTGTTACATGCCACTTGCACTTTACTATCTGGCCATGTCATTTGATTCTTTTCTTGATTAAGGATTGTTTTTTCTATTTTACTGTCACATTCCTTCCATGCTTACTTCTGTACTTGCTTCCGCTGTTACTCTATACTTGTTATATGTTTTCCTTTCCTTGTTGCCTGCACTACAAGCGGCCCGTAACTTGCATTGACGGAATTTTTATTTCTATTTTCTCTTCCTGCAATTTGCAACTTGCAAACTTTGGTGTCCAGCTACCCAAGGGAGTAGGTGACCAAACATTCTAGTTGGCTGGAGTTCTTGCTACAATTTGTTTCTTGTTGTTTTTGAATAAATGTAATTGCTACATGGATTATCTTGTATTGGGCATTTTGTCCCAGATTTATGTTTTGTTCCAGACTTGGTTATTTGAAGACAAAGTATTCTTGGTTTCAATAATCCTGTTGGTTATCTTAATTAATTTATTCATGCGTGGTTGATTATTTCTCTTATATATCTCTTGTTTATCCTTGTACATGTTGTAAAGATTCTTACAGCTTATGAATGGTAAAAGCCATTCGCTGGACTTGTGTCGCATATCCGTATTCCGTATTCCTTTTTGGGAAGCGGGGCATGACATTTCAGTACAGCTTTTCACCTGCAAACTGATGGACAAATTGAAAGAGCAAACAGAATTCTAGAAGATATGCTGAGGGCATGTGTCATGAACTTCGGAGGGAGCTGGGAGAAGTACTTAGCTTTGGTAGAATTTGCATATAATAACAGTTTCCAAGCTAGTATTGGTATGGCCCCAAATGAAGCTCTTTATGGAAGGAAGTGTAGAACGCCCGTGTGCTGGTATGAAGTGAGAGAGAAGGAAATATTTGGACCTAAAATCGTATAGCATGATTTAGAAAAGATTGATCTGATCAGGAAGAGATTACTAATAGCACAGAACAGACAGAAAATCTATGCCGGCACCCGCCGAAGAGAACTGGAATTTGAAGAAGGCGACTCAGTGATCTTGAAAGTTTCACTCACCAAGGGTATAATCAGATTTGGAAGTAGTGCGAAGCTAGCCCCGAGATATATTGGACCATATAAGATTCTGAAAAGGATCGGCAAGATAGCATACAAGTTAGAGCTACCCACAGAATTGGCACAAGTGCACGATGTATTCCATGTCTCGATGCTAAGAAAATATGTACGAGATCCGAGCCACCAACTACCTGAGATTCCTGAGGATTTGCAGGTGGATTTTTCCTTACAAGGAGCAACCGGTAAAGATCCTAGATCGTCAAGAGAAAGTGTTGAGAAATAAAGGCATTTCGATGGTCAAGATGCTCTGGAGGAACCAGTTCGTGGAGGAAGCTACATGGGAGTCGGAGAGCCGAATGAGGGACTCTTTCCCGGGTTTGTTTCTATGATTTTTATCTTGTTCTCTCCCTACTAAGCGTAGTTCTGAGGACATAATTATTCTAATGAGGGAGTAATGTAAGGTCCCTAGAAAATAATAATATTTTTTATTTATTATAAAAATATCCTTGTTTATATGCAAAGTTTCCTCAAAATATTGGGCATACATTTGTGTTATGCATGTGTGTATATATATGTATGTATTGTATGAATGTATGGATACATATATATGTGTATGTATGAGTCTATGTATGGTATATAATTATCCATATTAAATAAAACCCTAAACCACTAAACTAAACCCTAAACCACCACTAAACCTATGGGCTTGTTTTGGGGTATGGTCACCCCCACCCTCTCCCTCACCCCCCTCTCACCCCCCTAGCCGGCCAACTTTCCCCCCCTCCTTATTTAAACTCCCCGAATGCAAAACTATCACCTCCTTAATCATTTCTAACCCTAAAAACTTTCTCCTTCAAAATCCTACTTTTTCCCATTTTTTAGCATTCTTGAACTTCCAAAAAAAAAGAGAAGAAAGAGAACTTTTCTTCATCTAAGCTTAGGCGGAGGAGTGGTAGAAGCAAGGAGCTAGGAGGAGGAGCCATTCAAGCTAGGAAGAAGAAATTGTGTGGAAATCATCAAAAAAATCAAAGTGGGTGACTTTCTCAACTCTATACATGTTGGGTGTTATTTTTTGTGTGTGACAAAAAAAATTGCTATCTTTTGGCTTGCTAGATGGCTTGAACGAGATTTTTGTATCTTCAACTTTAACTTTTAGGCTAAGAATGCTAATTGTCAGATCAAGGTTGAATCTTGTGAAAAATTAACATGAGTTGATTAGAAAATTCATAACTTTGTGATATGTTGGAATTTAGACTTGTAAATTTTTTAGTAGCATCTTTATTGTGTTCTTAATAGCACCAATTTTGTGAATTTTGGATGAGTGTTGATTTTTAAAAAAATCCATGTTGTTGCTCTTGTTGAATCATGCTTGTCTTATAAAATGTATATCTCCATGGTTAAAATAAGTTTGGAGTTTAAAATTTTACTAGGGCTGCTCATGCATGTCTATAATGACTCTACAGAATTTAGTAATTTTTGGATATGTTTTTCTATCTTAATAAAATTCAATCTTGTTGCTGGTTCGTGGATAAAAATTTTGCTCAATAAGTTTAACATGCTTGACTTATAAAAATCATAACTTTGTGTCCTGATAGAATTTGAACCTGAAAAATTTTCGGTAGCTTCCTAAGTCAATGTGGAACATTTTCACCAGGTTTCATAATTTTTTAATGAGAATTGTTATCTTTTTAAAATGCAACTTGCCTCTGTGGTTAAGAAGCAGTGTTGTTGCTGTGTGGTAATTTTTATCTAATTCAAAATATCATTTCTTCCTTTATACTTGGATTTTTGAGCTATTTTTTGGATAAGTAGTGTTCCTATGTATCTAGCAAATTCCTAAAAAATTTTATAGACTTTTGAGTTTGATTGATATTTTAAATGAGTTTATTGGTGCAACTGGTTGATAATTCCTTCAGATCTGGAAGTTTACATACTCATCAGTTATGGCTATTTTTCTTACCTGAAATGAATTATTTTGAGAACGTTTTAAACTGAGATGTTGTAGTAGACTTAAAGAAATTTCCGAAGAACCTAAGAACTTGGAATTTCATTGAGTATGTGATTTATGGTGAATTTTCCAATACTGCATAGATCGCAGGTTGATAGTAGCTTGCTGTTTGATTTTAATATATGCGTGCATCATACTAGAGCTTTAGAATTGACTTAATATGGTGTTCATTCTGACCCTTGATTTGTGTTGATCATGTTAGAGTTGTGCTTGTTGCACATAATGTGTTTTTTGATTTGAGTTACTATGGTCTCAATTTTTGGTACACTTGTTCATTATTCATCTTAGTTTGCTAAGTGACCTCGTTGGTGAGCCGTACCCTTTGACTTATTGCATGATATTTGGGTAGCTAGTAGCCTTGTCACCTTTAGTGCCTTGGATGAGGACAGTCTTCGTGTGCCAGATGATCGCTACCCAAGGAATGTTGATTGTAGGACGGAGATCGAGTCGAGATCCAAGCAAGAGGGGGGGAGGCAATCGACGAGGTCGAATCGTTATCGTCACTAGGTAAAGTTGAGATATGGTCAGGCCAATCCTTGGTCTGAGTTAGAGACCGGATTGGGTTCAACCCGAGGCAGTTAAGTTGAATGAAAGATTAGGCAGTTAACTAGCAAGTAGTCATTGGTATTTCACCAATCACCTCACTAATAAAAGATAATCAGTTGCCTTATAAGTACAACATAAGTTCTATGTAAGGGTCAGTTGGTTCATTGCAGTAACCTTGACCAAGCATGTCATCTATTTGATGGACAGACACTAGTCGGGTGGTTGTACTCGTCTATTATGGAAACACATGCAGCACCATCTCACCCGTTAAGGGGAACGGGTGACATGGTCTCGTCTATTAATTCTTGGGGGTCTAGTGATAAGAACGGGAGGTGCTCCTGCCAGAAGTAGGGAATGGACCCTGCGAATCTTGCAAGTTCTATGTTGTTTAGTATGGGCAAGCAGCTAGAGTAAGACCCCAAAGGGTGTGTAGGACTCTAGTCGTATCAGTGAGCGGTGTTACCGCAAGGCCACCTTTATGCTCGTGGCAACTTTTGGGTGAGGTCCAGAGCAGTGGGACTGCAGCGACCAGGCGTAGTGAAAATGGGGACTCCACTACTGACTGCAAAAGCGGAATTGGACCAAACAACTGCAACCTTATCTGTCACTAAATGAATATCAGGAACGAAAAAGAGTACAAGAGTAGGATGCATGGCGAGGGATCGAACCCTACAATTAGGAGGAAGCGAGCTTGAATTGGGAAGTATATAGTATGGGATGCATACACTTCCAAATCAAGTCTGCATTAGAGTAGGAGCATCATGTGCATTCTTAGAACTATGCATTAGATTCTAGGTCATGACATACACTCACACTTATGTTCTGACTGCACATTTTTTCTTTGCATCAATATTTTTTGTCATTAAGTTGGGGAGTCACTGGTTTTATCCACATTGCGTCAATTGCATTCAACTGGCATCCCCAAATTTGGTTAGTGCAGGACTACCAGATCGTGGGAGTGGGAGGCACTCTAGCCAGGTGAAGCATCCAAGTGGAATGGCATTGTCCAAGTTCATTGTAAAATTTTGTTGTAATAGTTTTTGTAGCTTTTGGACATTGTAGCTACATTATCGAAATAAAAGTTTTTAATTTCCTGTACCTCTTTGTGTTATGTACTATTTGAAGTAAGATTATGGATTGTGTTACGAATTTCCAGTGTTGGGAATTCGGGGCGCTACAACAAGTTTGCATCATGTCGTTGTGTGAGAACGAAGATTAATAAGATTTGTGAAGCAATAGGTGAGAAAATAGATGAGTCGAAGATGATAGACGGAAAGGGAAACACTCTAGAGGAGTTCATGTATATTCCTTTGTTGAAACGGAGCTTGCTATCCAGGAGAACTCTTGAAGCATGGGACTGCAGCTACACAGATCCATGTGTAGTTAGTTCTATCAGTATGGGTAAGTCTTCGTAAGGTGATGAAAGGAACGAGGTGGGTTTAGCACAACCTCTGCAAGCTTTGGAGGAACAGGAAACCTTGTCCAAGTGTTTTGAAGCCCATTATTCCTAAAGCACAATCTAGTTTGCCATCGAGAGGTAGAGAGTGCCTCGAGTAGGTGGAGTTCGTGCGAGGGGTGGCGTCTTCATGCCAACGCCTGCAGGGGTGTGTCCTTGAAGGGCATACTAAATGGAGAAAAACAGATAAAGGTAGATTCATCTAGCAGAAGAAGCCACGGAACCGAGTTGTTTGCAAAAGGAAAATAAAAGAGTCTAGAAGATTTAAATTCGACTGGTATGGATTCATAGTATGCAATCCAATGTGGAGATTTTTGGATTTATTTCTTACATACTATGTTAAATATGAAGGCGATGAAGCAATGGAGGAATCAAGGCGATCGGAGACGAATGGAAGCAAGAGAAACAGCAACAGCAGCAGCAACTATTGTGTGCAGTTGACCGACCTTGGGGACGGTCTATCGGTCCCTGTACAGGGTTTTCCCGGGAGGGGGAAAGTCGACCGCAAGGTGTGTGCGGTCGACCGAGCGCGGCTGGAGATGTTTTTAGGTGCGGGTCTGGGTGATTCTGCTGAAGCCCAAACTTGCTCTTCAAGTTAGATCGTATGGCTCTTATCGTAGGGTTATCTCTTCAGTAATATCTAATGGATATTGTATCAAGATATCAAACTAGGGTTTCTCTAGATCTATATATATTATTGTAATTGGTCTTCACTAAGAGCCGAGAGAGTACTTCATTAAAGAGAGTTTGAGAGGTTCTCCAATTGTAAACAACAAGTATTTTTGGGTGAGGCTTGAGAGAGAGTTATGGTGAAAATTGTAGCTACACAGATCCATGTGTAGTTAGTTCTATCAGTATGGGTAAGTCTTCGTAAGGTGATGAAAGGAACGAGGTGGGTTTAGCACAACCTCTGCAAGCTTTGGAGGAACAGGAAACCTTGTCCAAGTGTTTTGAAGCCCATTATTCCTAAAGCACAATCTAGTTTGCCATCGAGAGGTAGAGAGTGCCTCGAGTAGGTGGAGTTCGTGCGAGGGGTGGCGTCTTCATGCCAACGCCTGCAGGGGTGTGTCCTTGAAGGGCATACTAAATGGAGAAAAACAGATAAAGGTAGATTCATCTAGCAGAAGAAGCCACGGAACCGAGTTGTTTGCAAAAGGAAAATAAAAGAGTCTAGAAGATTTAAATTCGACTGGTATGGATTCATAGTATGCAATCCAATGTGGAGATTTTTGGATTTATTTCTTACATACTATGTTAAATATGAAGGCGATGAAGCAATGGAGGAATCAAGGCGATCGGAGACGAATGGAAGCAAGAGAAACAGCAACAGCAGCAGCAACTATTGTGTGCAGTTGACCGACCTTGGGGACGGTCTATCGGTCCCTGTACAGGGTTTTCCCGGGAGGGGGAAAGTCGACCGCAAGGTGTGTGCGGTCGACCGAGCGCGGCTGGAGATGTTTTTAGGTGCGGGTCTGGGTGATTCTGCTGAAGCCCAAACTTGCTCTTCAAGTTAGATCGTATGGCTCTTATCGTAGGGTTATCTCTTCAGTAATATCTAATGGATATTGTATCAAGATATCAAACTAGGGTTTCTCTAGATCTATATATATTATTGTAATTGGTCTTCACTAAGAGCCGAGAGAGTACTTCATTAAAGAGAGTTTGAGAGGTTCTCCAATTGTAAACAACAAGTATTTTTGGGTGAGGCTTGAGAGAGAGTTATGGTGAAAATTGTAATATTCTTACATATTCTCTAGTTGAATAACATCTCAGTTTCTTCTCCCCCAGATTAAGGTGAAATCCCCAATTGGGATAAATTTGTGTGCTTTTGTATGTTTGGTGTGATCTTCTATTTGCTTTGTGGTTTGTATTGATTACATCGTTTAACTCAACAAGATCCTAGTAGAAGAGAGAATCAAATTTCCTAATAATTGGTATCAGAGTGCCATTGTTCCTAACAATTGGTATTAGAGCGCCCATTGTTTCTAACAAAATGAGCATAGGGGGCCCTCCTGCCATGTCAAATGACCTTACAAACTACACAAAAATTCTGCAGTTATTGTTAGGGTTGATGGATTAATAATATCTAATAAAATATTTCCTAAATATATTTACAATAATTCTCTATCCTGTTTTCTCGCTCTTGAGCTATCTTGATCATATTATCTCTTCCTTATGTCCCCCCTCTCTCTCGTTTGTGTTGTCCCTATCTGTCGTCGATAGACCTACATCATGTTAAAATATTTGGTATGGTATAAGCTGTATATTCTGTTTCCTAATTTCTAGGGAACAGTTCCCTTAAGTCTTTCCCCTCACTAATCTTCTCATCAATCAATTGTACCCTTTCTCCAAGAAAGCAATGTATATATAAAGAGATAAACAGTAGAAAAATGTATAACAAGAAAATATGATTTTTCCCAAATCTAATTTCAAAAACTCCAATATGCTATAAGGGCCTAAAATATCCTAGGCTATGTGAAGAAGAGGAAGAAGAAGAAGAAGAAGAAGAAGAGGTGTTGTTTAGCCTCACCGATCACCGACCACTTCCCTGTCTTCAAATTAAGATCCGAACCCCGAAACCCCGAGTCACCACCGCGTGACTCCTGAAGCTCCGAAGTCATGCTCTACCACTCCCGTAGCGCCGCTCCCATTTCGCTGCTCTCGTAGCGCCGCTCCTCGTTCATCTTAAATACAGATCCACCGACAACCACTGCAACTTGCCCTCTGATCGGGCGCGCAACCGAAGCCATTGCTCCCTATCGCCACCGATACTCCAGACCGTCGTCGTGCATCGCCGTCGATAGTTACTGCCATCATCACTGACCTAAAACCCAAGTCCCCTGCTATTTTTTGATTGGGTCTGTTTGTTGGAACCGATTAGCATTGAACCCGTACCCACCCACAAACCCGATCCACAAAGGAGTTCCCTCATTGGATCTGCTTTGCTGTTTGTTGTTAGTACTATTGTTGTTAGTGCTTGCTGTGTTGCTGTTTGTTGTTCTCGCACCGAACCACCACCACCACTGCCACCCCTCCCCATGATTAGATATCTTTTTTTGTCACAACCACACCATGGGACAAACTGATGGATCTTCGAACACTAAGCATAGTACACCGATTATTGTACAATTCGACAATTCTGGTTTTAATGCTAGGATAATTCTTGATGAAACAAACTATGATGTTTGGATTCAATTGATGGAGATGCATATTGCTGGGCGTGAAAAGATCCAGTATAATCGAGAAAATAGTGAAATTCCTTATGAAGGTGATGCCACCTATGATAAATGGTATGCTGATAATCATAAAGTTAAAGTCCGATTATTGATATCCATGAAACCGGAGATCATGAAGAGATACATTCGATTACGTATGGCTCATGATGTTTAGGATGCCCTAGCAAAGGCATTCTATGATGGATCCAATGAAGTTCAAGTATTTGCTCTAAATGGCAGGTCACTATCCGTTTATTATGGAGAATTAACTAAAGAATTTCAAGAGCTTGACCACCGTGACAAGGTGATCATGAAAAATCCTGACAATGTTGACATATATCGAAAATCGATTGAGTGCTTGCGGGTTCATATCATCTGAGCTGGATTGGATGTTGAGTTTGAACAAGTTCGAGGAGAAATCTTGCGAAAGGATCCTGCTCTTGATCTTGAGGCATCTTATGCATATGTCCATCGTAAGGCTCGCGAACAAAGCAGCATGAACAATTCCTCAGAACCCTCCAATGCAGTTGTAATGGTGGCTCAGAACCTTTCTTCAAAAAGCCACCCGGGTCGATCTTAACCAAAACTACCTTATGAGTCGAGGAAGTGTACTTATTGAGGCAAGATCGATCACATGAAATCTCGTTGTTATGAGATTATCGGCTACCCGGAGAACTGTGATCATAGCAAAGATACTCAGAAGAAGAATTGCAACTAACCCACTGTCGACATTGGAGTTGCGAATGGAGCTAAAAAGGGTGTTGGACAAGCCTCTGCATTAGTTATAGCTACAGGTAATGATGGTAAGGTATTTAATGTTTCTGCCTTTGTTATGAATAATGCATGGATAATTGCTTCAGGTGCTACCGACCATATGACATTTGATTCTAGACAAGTCCAAACCTTACAACCATACACCAAATCAAGTGTGTCCACTACCAATGGAGATCCTGCCATCATTACTGGCGAGGGTTCCATATCTCTCATAAAAAATCTAAACTTAGATACTGTACTAGTTGTGTCATCCTTGAATTTTAATATGTTATCTGTTGCTCAAATAACTACTACCTTACATTTTATTGTGATTTTTTGGCCCTCTTATTGTGTGTTTAAGGATATTCGGTCTCACAAGACGATTAGTTATGGAGTTAGACACGGGAAGCTATACTACATGGACTTGGTATCTGAAAGTTCAAATAAGTTGACTCAAGCTCCATTTGTGGAAGTATCCGAGGGGGAGAAGAAGAAATCAAAGATTTGGCTATGTCATCAATGTCTAGAGCATGCTTTTTTTGGTTATTTGAATAAAAAAATTCCAAGTTTATTTTTGAAGTTGGATGTTCTAATTTTCGGTGTGATGTATGTGAACTACCTAAAAGTCACCGTGTCTTTTTTCCTCCAAATTTAAATAAAAGCTCCGTTCCATTTATGATTATTCATTCTGATATTTGGGGTCCATCCAAAAACACTACTTTTGGAGGAGCAAAATTGTAACACCCCACAAAATTGAGTTATGACAATTTTTTCCACGAGTGTTACGCACAAGTATTTTGTACCATTACAAGTAATATTCGTAATATATTTTTATATAAATGTCATACGTATTTTATATTCCGATTATTTATATGTTATGTTTTCCATTCTCTCAAAATTTATTCTTATCCTATTTTAGGCCAACTCAAATATTAATTTCATCTTTGTGTTTTACGTATATTGCACGGGCTTTCAATACACGTGTCGATTACGTATATTTTCCGTTACGTGAAATATCCGTAATAATATTAAATATACATATTTTGTATTTTGACTGTTTTTCGTTCACTCAAATTATTTTTAATATTTATGTACGTGCATCGCACATAAAATTTCATGTGCATTTCATTTTTAAAATTTTCTAAGAAGTAGTACACATTTTTCTTCTCATACTAATTATTGGACTTTGTATTATTTCATTTGTATTAAAACTCATGGGCCTAAAAAAAATTTTAAAACCCACAAACATTATTTAAATAAAAGGCATACACTACTTGTCATGTATAATACTCACACACATATTTTATTCAATAAAAAAATGATAAAATGGTGGTGTACACAAAGCATGTGCACGTGCACGTGCACACGTTCAATGTGCACACCAAGAGAGAAGTCCGGTTGGAGTTATGCTGACATGGGGGAGTGGAGAGATTGTAGGAGTAGTGGGCAATTAGTTTAATAACTACCCTATAATTAACTCCTATGACTATCCCTAATCTAAAGCATACACTCCACATCATTCAATTAATCAAAATATCAAGAAGAAACCATCAGAGATCGATGTTGCTCGGGTGTCTTACTGTTTGGAAATTTCAGTGGATTTATGTGATTTTGTGGTTTTTCTTAGAGCTTGTGAAGGAGATTATTGCTAATATACTCTTCTATAAGGTGCGTGTTTCTATATGCTTTTTAAATTGTAGTTTAATTGTGTGGTTAGGAGATTCATATTACAATTGTAGATGTGAACTGCTTAGTTTATTCCATAAATTTTTATGTGAAGCGTGTTGTAGGAAAAAGCAAAAATTTTGTGAGCGATGAATAAAATGCATGTTAGATGAAAATTTTATGAAGTAGGTTGTATGTGAAATTAGAAATTTAAATTGTGAAAATTATTAGATAGAATGCCATGAAAAAAAATTCTAATTTTTGTATAAAAGTTTTTTTTTTTTAAAGATTGTGAAAGTGGCTAAAATTATGATTGATTAGAATTGATATTGATGTTTTGGGAAAATTCCCACGATGTTAATTTCCATTGAAAAGGAAAAGAATTATATGAATATGTAGTAGAATAATACTTTACAATTTAGTGAACGCTTATGGCATTTGGGACGTTCTTAATTTGTTACATAACTTTAAAGTGTGAAAAAATTGCCTAGATACATGAAAAATCAGTAAATAATTTGTTAGTGTACTTCTGAAGTGTGTAGTATGAGTAAATAAATTGATGTGATGAATCGAAGCTCGGTTCATCGTTATGTTTTAAATAAATGAATTAGGCCTAGAATAAATACTTAATGAATTAGAACCACTATAGGTTGTCATCTGAGCTTCGGCTCAGTGGGTAGGTGCTTAGTCAACTTATTGTTTGCGCGAGTTCGAGTCTTGGGAGGGGGCTCTGATTTATTAAAATTTGATTTTTTCCCCAACACACAGTACAACCTGTATATAAGGCATTCGAGTTTCCTTTCCTTTAGTAGTCACTATTGGGCATACTGGTCTTTGGGTGAGACTTAGGGCGCTGACTGTAGCAACCCTTGGTTGTGGGTTCGAACCCTGACCCCGTTTTAATATCTTTTTGGATTTTTTTAATATATTTTGAGTTTTCATGAGCATGAAAATTTGGGAAAAAATTATTATTTCTCTAAAATAATCTAGACTATATAAAATATTTCCACCATATTTTGATACATTTTGTGAGAATTAGAAGTGGTATTTCGCATTAAAACAATTTGTTTAGAGAACTTGGTTTCAAAATTAGAGAAGAGATTTTTGTATGGTTAAAGGAGATTAAAGTGGAATATGATTAGACTCTTCTTGATTAAATTTTCATGGTTGTAAATATGTTTGATTAAGAAAATTTTGAGTTGCATACAAGGCTAATTGATTAAATTGATAATGAAAGTTGAAGCGTGTTACTTCATGTTATAAGATTATAAAGAAATAAATAAGAAAGATATTGTGAATAAAGAAATGAATTATCTTGATGAGGTTAGATGTAACCTTTGTAGTCTCAGTTGAGACGGTTGTTAGTCTAGGGTGAGCAAGGCCTAGATTACCGGCAGTTGGAATTTATGAAATTATGAGAAGTAACCAGTATGGTTTGACTGTCTCAGTGTTTTGTTTAAGACCAGTGGGTAAGCTCTAGTTCTTAATAACCATAACTTAAACTTAAGGACAGGCTCTAATTGGCGATATGATGAAATGAGTGCAAACGTGAGTTATGGACTCCAGAATGATCCTTGGAGAAAGACGGTCCCTATTATTCCGGGACGATGGACGTAAGGACCACAAAATGATCCACGGAATGGTAATGATCTGCAGTATTCCGAACGAGAGCGACGCTCATGAGATACTTATGCAATAAGGGCCCCAGAATAACCTGCAGAATGGGACGATCCCTAGTATTCCGGGAAGATGGACGTAATGGCCACAGAATGATCCATGGAGAGGGATTGGTCTCCAGTATTCCACGAGCGAGAGCCAATACTTGCAAAGTCTCTAAATCTTGTAGTAGTCATCGTAGTAAGTTTCGTGGCGAGGGATCTAACCCTATAATGTGGAGTACGTAGGTGCTTGCCCTCTGACCTATGTAGTATGGGATGCATAGAATTCGAACAAGTATGCATTAGTGTCATCCTAGCGTAAAAATCTGCATTAGGCATTAATTCATTGCATACACTGACATACTTAGGGTAGTCACTCTTTTACACTTTGTGATGCATTCAAGTTAGTGTTCGCTAAAGTATAAAGAATCATTATATTACGACATAGTGAGGATCGCCGTTTATAATATTACGTCGGTTGTAAGAAACTGACGTGCCCACAGTTTCACATGCAAGACTGGGATTTGCATAAGAACATAAAGATTTATTTGGTGCTAAGGATTACTTGCAGATTTTGTTGTTGTTATTCTAGATTGTGTTCTCATGTTGTAATTATTTACTTTCCACTGCGTAAATGTAAAATAACAATATTGTACGAAAAAGTTTTAAATTCCTTGTAAAATTGTACGAAATGAAATAAAGATCCTGTTGTGCTACGAATTACCGTATTTTGGAATTCGGGGCATTACAAAATAGTTTGTGTCATTTATTGATGATTGTACTCGTAAGACTTGGATTTGTTTGATGAAGTCTAAAAGTGAAGTTAGTGACTTATTTCAGAGATTTCATAAACAGGTTATGACTCAGTATAAAGCACAGATCTAAGTTCTTAGAAGTGATAATGGCGGCGAGTACCTGAGTTCGAATCTGCAACAATATTTGGTGGAACATGGGACTGTTCACCATACTACATGCTCATATACACCTCAACAAAATGGAGATCCAAATATGAAAAACAGACACTTGCTCGAGGTGGTTCGTGCTTCCCTTATTCATGGAAATATGCCACTCATGTATTGGGGGAAGCCCTTGCTCTGCTGCATACTTAATCAACTGAGTTCCCTCTAGTATCCTAAACTTCATCACGTCATTTCAGGCATTAATTGAAGTTGTGAATGCATTAACAGTCGTCAACTTTCCACTCGTATGTTTGGGTGTGTCGCAAATGTTCATTTTTATCAACATGAACGTAATAAGTTATCTCCTCAAGTTGTTCGATGTGTTTTCGTAGGATATCGTTGTTATCATCCACCAACTCAAAGGATGTATGTGACTATGGATGTTGTGTTCAATGAAAATGAGATATATTTTTTCTCTGAGGTTGAACTTCAGGGGGAGTACCGAAGTGAAGTTCAGACTCTTACTTATGACGAAGTGGTTACCATTCAGAGTGATTAATTGGATACAAGGGGTGAAAATGTGGATGTAAGTAGTGACGATCACTCAAATGAAGATATGATTAAGGGAGAAGATCTCCACGAGGAACTGCAATCGGTGATGAACCTCTTCAAAGATGAGTCATTGGGATCCATGCCATCGCTAATGTCATCTCCACGACACATCAGAACCCCAAAACCAATCGTTGTCGTTGTCCGAAGCTCCAAGAAGAAAACTCCTGAATCATACTACTAGAGGTATTCCAAAACCTACTTATGAGCCTGATCCCACTAGTAATGTCAATTATCCCATGAGTCATTATGTGTCCACTCACCGATTGTCTGAATCAAATAAGTCATTTGCGAATCAATTATCTGTTAAATCTATTCCTAACAATGTGCAGGAAGCCTTAGTCAGCCCAAGGTGGAAAGTAGCTATGGATGAGGAGATGAAGTTCTTGAAGAAGAATGAGACTTGGGAGATAGTCGAACTACCAGCAGGAAAGAAGCCGGTAGGATGCAGACAGATTTATACAGTGAAGTATAAGTCTGATGGTTCAATAGAGCTATACAAGGCAAGGTTGGTTGCCAAAGGGTACACTCAAACTTATGAAATTGATTATGATGAAACATTTGCACTTGTGGCAAAGTTCAACACTGTTCGAATTCTACTGTCACTTGCTGCAAACCTTGACTGGTCGTTGGAGCAATTTGATGTGAAGAATACTTTTTTGCATGGGGAATTGATAGAAGAGGTTTATATGGAGTCCAACACAGTAATAAAGTGTGTCGGTTGAAGAAAGCACTGTATAGTCTCAAGCAGTTGCCAAGACCTTGGTTTGGGAGATTTACAAAATCAATAAGGACATTCGGATATTGTCAGAGTAATTCAGATCATACCATATTCCTAAAAAGAAAAGAAGGTCAAATTACTGCTCCCATTATATATGTGGATGATATAATAGTAAATAGAAATAATTTTGATAAGAGAGAAAGGTATTAAAGAGCTATTTGTCACAAGAGTTCGAAATGAAAGATTTTGGCCCTTTGAGATATTTTCTTGGTATCGAAGTTTCTTGCTCTAAAAAGGGTATATGTCTCAAAGAAAGTATGTTCTGGATTTGTTGAAGGGAACAGAAATGTCTGCTTGTCAGCCTATTGATACACTGTTAGAAAAAGGTCTGAAACTGTGGAATGATCCGGATCAGGTGTCGTGGGATGAGAGATATCAGAGACTGGTAGGATGACTAATGTATCTTGCACGTACATGACCAGATTTATCATAGGCCATAAGTGTGGTGAGTCAGTTTACAACATATGAATACGGTGATGAGAATCCTGAGATATATAAAGTTTGCTCTAGTAAAAGGGGTCTTGTTTGCAAAGCATGTTCACTTGAAGGTTGAGGCATATACTGATGTCGATTGGGCAGGATCTGTTGATAATATACGCTCCACTTCAGGATACTTTACTTTTGTTGGAGAAAATCTGGTTACATGGAGAAGCAAAAAGCAAAATATTGTTACACGCTCTAGTGCAGAGGCTGAGTATCGCGGAGTAGCACTGAGTATAACGAAAGTGTTATAGCTTAAACTTATGTTACATAATTTATGTTATGGTTCAAATGAGCCTATTAAGGTGTATTGTGACAGTCAAGCGGCTTGTGATATTGCAGCCAATCCAGTCCAACATGATAGGTTGAAGCATGTAGATGTGGATAGATTCTTCATCAAGGAGAAATTCTATGAGAAAATTATTGAAATGTCTAAGGTGAAGTCAGAAGTCCAACTCGCATATATTACTAAGGCAATTTCGAATTAGCTCTTCTTGAAAATTGTGGATAAGTTAGGCATGCTCAATATCTCTGCGCCAACTTGAGGGGAGTGTTAAAATATTTGGTATGATATTAGCTGTATATTCTGTTTTCTAATTTATAGGGAACAGATTCTCTCAAATCTCTCCCCTCACTAATCTTCTCATCAATCAATTGTACCCCTTCTCCAAAAAAGCAATATATATATAAAGAGATAAACAATAGAAGAATGTATAACAAGAAAATTTGATTTTTCCTAAATCTAATTTCAATAATTCCAATACATCATTAATAGGTTCTCCAATCTAGGGTTTTAATTGCTTACTATTTCATTCTTTGGTTATGTTTCCCTACTCAACTTCAGTATAGGACAATGCTTCGGCAAGTGTCCAACTCTATAAGCTAAACTTAGAGATCGAGATAATTGCAGAGTACCATCTTAGTCCCGCACTACAACAGTTGATGGATTTACCGGCGTATATTCCCCGGCGTTTTACCAATCGTGCCGGGGTAGGATAAGCCCAGGATTTGGTCGCAAAATCCTATAGTTATACACCGGCGGTCTATACAAAATGCCGGTGAATTATAATATTCACCGGCATTTTTTTTTAAAAATGCTGGTGAATAGAAAGCGATAATGTGCCTTCGCAATTCCTCTCCCATTCACCGGCGTTCATTAATAAAAATGTCGGTGAATTTACTGGGATAAATTCCCATTCCTTCCGCGAAACCCTTTCATTTCGTTTGATTTTTTTTTTCCCAAACCCTAAATTCTTCGTGCCTGTAGAACCCCGTATTTTCAAATATTATTTTAAATATTTGAAAATGAATTTAAATTGATTTTGGAGAATTTAATAAATATTTTCAGAAAAATTTATCTTTTTACACGTGCAAAACACGTGCAAATACTTTTTGAGAAGTTTGAAAAGTTAAGTTTTCTTCATGAAAAATCATTATTTAATATTTGGGATTTATTCAGTAGTTTTCCAGATTTTTCTGAAATTAATTGGAACTATTTGCAAATTTTGAGAAAAGAAGGACCTTTTTGCAAATTTGACATTTTTAAGGGTTAAAATGTAAAAATGTATATTATGGACGTGTTGAAAAGTATTGGTTGAGATTTAGAATTATATTTTACTTTTAAATCCAAATTTAAATGAATTTTGATCGAATTTCCAAGACTAGACCTATATATGTGAAGTTGTATTTTGGAAGGGATTATTTTACAAAATGGGTAAAACCCTAAACCTATTCCCGGATATTTAAAGGATTTTTTCTCCAGCCGTCAATACTGAAAATACAGAATTTTGGTGATTTGTTTTGGTGGAGCAAGAGGAAGTTTTGATCTAACAAGAAGGAAGGCTTTTTCGTGGATTTTCTCAATCCAAAGGTGAGTGACTTTGTTTTGTTTTGTTTTCTTTGTGAGTGATATGAAATTGTTTTGTTTTGTCTTGTTGTATGAACGATATGAACTTTGTGTGGTGGTTTGATTGATGTGATCGATTGTTATGATTGTTTGTTTGACATGAATATTATTTAGTATTTTGCATGGGAACAATGCAAAGATCGTTGTTTGTATCATGTTTGTGGAATCTAAGAATATTGAGTAGATCTTGACTTACGAAATTGTATTGCTAAAATGCATGTTAAGATTTGAGTATGGTTATGATCGGATGATGAGCATCTGGATCTTATATTTGTAAATCAGATTTTTATTAAGAGTTGTGAAAGAAATTTAGTGTTGAGAAACCCTAATGTGAGAATTAGTAATTTAGAACATGAGAACTTGAGTTTTGACATATTTGATGTTTTGAGTAATGTATCCATAATGAGGAATTGATGAGATTTGTCATTTTTCCTGAATACGAATTATTTCGTGAACAAAGAATCTTTAGAAAACTCCAGTTTGATTTTGTATTCAGACCTAAATTATGAAAAACTGTAGGCCGACAGTCGACTGGTCTACTGTACAGTCGACTGATACGAACCTGCTACTGTATTTTAGTTTCCTTGAAAAGTCGTTCTGGACAGTCGACTTAGCTCTTAGGCAGTCGACTGGTTCACTGAGAAATTATTTTGTAAAATTATTTCAGTCCTTTCTGGACAGTCGACCTATGACCTCTTTAAGTCGACTTATGTACTTAGGATATTTTCTTGAGAATTATTGGAATTTTGTCTCGATTAAGTCGACTGATGACTTTCAAGTCGACTGGTATGACTTAGTTTATTTTTTTGTAAAATTTTGGATATTTGTCCTCTGGACAGTCGACTTACTACAGTATAAGTCGACTGGTACTGATGAGTTTTTGTAACTTGAGTGTTCCTTTGAATGATTGGTTCTCAGATAATTCACTCTATACTAGATATTCAGTTAAGCATTTGATCCTAAGATATTCAGTTAAGTATTTGATTTAAGATATTCAGTTGAGCCACTTGTTTAGTGGAAATTTGATTTAGACATTTGAGTTTGAGTCTCTAGAGGTGTGTGACCCTAGTATACCGGTGTTGAGTTATGTTGTTGAGGCCCGTTGAGGCATTTCAGTTATTCAGTTTTGAGTTTAGGCCGGTGGGGTAAACCAACTCTAGGAGATTCATTGAGTAATTAAGTAACCCAAAAAAATAATAAGGACAGGCACTAGTGGTGATATGATGAACGGGAACATGAGTTATGTACCTCAGTATGGCTTTAGATGTGGGATTTAATCTCCGGAATTATCCAAGTAACTTACATGAGATGTGGGATTTATCTCCGGAATTATCCAGGTAAAATTTCCTGCGATGTGAGATATATCTCCGAAATTATCCAGGTAAAATTTCCTGCAATGTGAGATATATCTCCGGAATTATCCAGGTAATTACTTACGGTGTGGGACTGATCTCCGGAATTATCGGAGTCGAGGCGACGCACATGTGGTATTCATGTGATGATGTGTCAATGTTTAGATGTGGGATGATCTCCGGAATTATCCAGGTAAATTACTTGAGATGTGGGGTCTTTCTCCGGAATTATCAGGCATGGGCTAATTCTCACAGTGTATCTTTATCTCGTAGTAGTCATCGTGATAGGATTAGTTGCATAGCGGGGGATTGAACCCTATGAAGTGAAGACGTTAAGGGCTTGCACCGAACCTATGTAGAGTGGGATGCATAGACTTCGACAAGTACGCATTAGAGAGTCTGCATATAGACTTTGTGTTTTCTTGACTTAGTTTTATGCATGTGGTTTTCCTGTTTTCTACACTTGACACTTGGTTTAGTATCACGTGTTGTTACATTTCCTGCTACCTCATACTTTATGTATTTTGGTTCACTATATGTTACTTATGAATCCTTGCTTAATGTTCATTTATGTTGTTTGTTTGATTTTATGTCACTCACACCATTTATGGCTAATCCCTTTAGTTTTGGGGGTTAGGGATCATCTCTAGCCTCATGTGATGCAGGTTGTTGCTTAGAGTTGGAGGTTGGATGCTTGAGTTGGTTTTTGAGATAAATTGATTCATAAGAGTTTTGTGTAAATTTGTAATAGCAGTTTTGAGATAATTTGAGTTGTAAATGACAGAAAATATTGTTTGAGTTGTTTTAAATTCCGCTGTGATTTGTAAAAGTTTGTTGTAATAAAAGTTGAAAATTTTTGTAGTGTTGGTTGTGTTTAATGTTACATTGAAGTGGATGCTGGGATTGTGCCACGTATTTTCTAAGATATCATATTAGAAATTCGGGGCGCTACAGCGCCTCCTTTCGCCGTCGCCAGTGGGTCTCCTTTCGCTCGACGTCGGGGCCTCATCGCAAGTACTCTCTCTCTCTCTCTGCTCCTCCGATTTTATTGTTCGGCGGTGGCAATTTGGGGGTTAGGGTCTCCGCCGTCGCCACTGGGTCTCCTTTCGCACGATGTCGGGGCATCATCGCAAGTACTCTCTCTCTCTCTCTCTCTCTCTCTCTCTCTCTCTCTCTCTCTCTACTTCAGAAGAGTGTTTTCGACTAGTGATGGAAATTTTCATGTTGAAATTGTGTAGGGTTTTCAGTTGAGGTATTTGGTTAATTGCTGTTGCTGTTTTCAGTTGATGTTGAAATTGTGTAGGGTTAGGGATTGTCGTTTGTATCAAGTATCTGAAGTTGATGATGATTGTGGGGTAGTTAATTGCTAATTGTTGGATTTTGATATGAGAGGTTTATTTTAGTAATTAGAGACCTTGATTTTGATATGAGGGGTTTATTTTTGTAGTTGGTTACGATTCAAAATGTGGCGGTGAGGATGACTTTGGAATGGATTGATGTTGGGATAGCTAGGTTGGAGATGAGTTTGGAGATGAGTTTGGAATCAATTATAGTATGTTATTTTCACTTGGATAAGGAGATGGGTTCCGAAGTTGTATTGATGGTTAAGGGTTTAATATGGTCGAGATCTGTTAATGCTTTGTGGGTTGGTTGTCTATAGCTTGCACAACTTCGACTCTCTAGTTTCAGTAGCCGGGATTAGCATGTGATTTTGCTCTAGCAAGAACACTCTTCTGAAGTTGCACACTGTGATTTTTTGAGGAGCGACTAGTGATGAAAATTTTTTATCTAAACTTTATATACAATTATATCATGATGTCTAAATGAGTATCAGTTTCTAATGTAATGTTCATGCTTGTTGCTTGGGTTTGAAAATGAGATTGTTCTTTGCCGTATGGTTTTAAGTGATGATGAGATGGATTATGTAACTGAAGTTACATACTATGATTTATAGAGGAGTGACTAGTGATGAAATAATCCTGTTTGAACTTATGTTGTGATTTTAATTAACAGTTATTTCACGAGTATTATAAAAGTATAAGTTTCATTTAAGTTAGTACCAAAATCCTCCAAATCTGTACAAGAATTAGGCTGAACAAACCTTGTGCAGGTTTCTTTTGGAGCCACAAACATCAATGATTTAGTTGAGATGAAGAATTAATAGACAAACATATATGCTTAGATACTGGAAATTTTCATTTTCCTTTACTGTTAAAGAAGCTGAATTCGTGCATCTGATTGTCATCTTAGCATGATTTTTTTACCAAAATGGGTTAACTGTCAACTAAGGATGCTGTATATATACCAAAATCCTCCAAATCTGTACAAGAATTGGGCTGAACAAACCTTGTGCAGGTTTTGGAGCCACAAACATCAATGATTTAGTTGGGATGAAGAATTAATAGACAAACATATATGCTTAGATACTGAAAATTTTCATTTTTTTTTACTGTTAAAGAAGCTGAATTCATGCATCTGATTCTCATCTTAGCATGATTTTTTTACCAAAATGGGTTGACTGTCATCTAAGGATGCTAGCAGTATACCAAAATCCTCCAAATCTGTACAAGGATTGGGCTGAACAAACCTTGTGCAGGTTTCTTTTGGAGCCACAAACATCATGATTTAGTTGGGATGAAAAATTAATAGACAAACATGCTTAGATACTGGAAATTTTCATTTTCTTTCACTGTTAAAGATGCTGGATGTTAGCCATGTGATTGTCATCTTAGCATGCTTTTTTCACCAAAATGGGTTAACTGTCATCTAATTTTCTATTTTTTTTCTTTAATTAAAAAAAAAAAATTTAAAAATATAGCTACACCCGCGTTTTTACAAGCGCCGGTGTAGCTTTCAGCAAAAAATTGAGAGCCTTTACCGGCGGTTTAAGAACGCCGGTGTAGGTAATGGCCGAAAATAGCACTACCAAACGGAAACACACAATCCCCGGCATTTTTGCGACCGCCGGTGTAGGTTTAACCTATACCGGCGGTCGTAAAAAACGCCGGTGAATGTCCCTAACCTACAGCGACACGTGATTCAGCGACACTTGTACCGGCGATTTATAAAACGCCGGTGGTATCTACAGCGGGGTTTATAAACGCCGGTAAATGTGCAAAAAAATGCCGGTAAAACCCGTGCGTTTTGTAGTGTCGGCCGATACTATACTATAAACCATGAGTAAGACCATACATGATGAACTGCTTCGTGTGCTCAATTTTATTCTCTCAACAATAACTACTTGAAAGAGGATTAGTAAGATCAAAACTGTATAAATCATTTTCCTATCTTCAGTTCGAAAATATATGATATCCCTTAACACAGATCATATTGAAGCCATGTGTACAAACTAGAGGTGTAACGGAATCAGAAAATACCTTACCACTTGACTGCAAAAAAGTCATTAGAGCGGACTAGCCAGACTTGACCACCTTCATTAAGCTGCAACTTTGATTAGGACAATCTGATCTTCGTCCCAGAACTCGATCAGTCTGGGTTTAGGAATACCACCAAAAAAGCTGCTAACAATTGAGAGGATTGCACCCATTTCATGGTGTATATATAAGCCGGGACCAAGGGGTTTGTGTCTGCCGGAATCATGCTTCAACGGATGAATGCAATCAAAGGCCAACTCGACAAAGATCCTCTGGGAAATATAGGCAGTCAGGATTGACCCTAGTCTTACTGGATGAAGTTGGGATCCATGGGAAAGGCTCATTTTATGAGAACAATACTACTCATCAGCGACAAACTTGTCCAATAGACCACAATTGTTTAACATTGATTTGCAACTGTAAAACAATGAGAGAATCACAATTACAATAATGCTAGAAGTGGCTTCAGGTATTGGATAACCAAAACAATAATGTAAAATATCCACGTTAACAATAATGATGACTAAATTCTGTTAAAATACTCATGAACAAAGGATGCTATATATTTTTCAAATTCCAAATGATACTGCAGGGTTAACCAAATTTAGGGGTGGCATTCGGTTCGGACGGGCCGGGCCGGGCCGGAACCGCCCAGGCTTTGCCCGGTCCCGGGCCAACCCGGGCCGGGCTAAGCGAGGGAAATCTAGGCCCGGACCTGGCCCCCGGCCCCAAGGGTGGGGGTCGGGCCAGACTGGCCCGACCGGGCCGGTTTTTGAGTATAATATATATATATATATATATATATATATATATATATATATATATATATATATATATTGATATGGCTAAAAATAGGATTAAATCGGGACCGTCCAGATGGGGCACGAATCTTAAAGCTCAGGGGTAAAACGGTAATTTCACATACAAATGGGTCCGAAACGGGTGCTGGGTCTCCTTCTCACAGATCCAATAACCCACGAACGGATCCACCTCAACTGGGTACGGGTCCCAACCCGAAACACACCCAGTCCAGAAAAGATAGAATTAGGGTTTCTGATTAATCCTAATCAACGACTCTGATTCACATCTATCTTTTCACCGGGAATTAAGGGATTACATTCCTAATCTGTTTACTAGGAGAATATTCCTTATCAGATCACAGGAATCACATTCCTTATCTGATCCCAACGGCGACTATAAATACCCCACACCCATCTCCATTAAGAGGTAATCAATCTTTTTCTAGTTAAACGCTCTTTCATAATCATTTCTGGTTACTGACTTGAGCGTCGGAGGGTGCGTCGCCGGGATCAACCCCGGTGTCTCGCACTTCCTTGCAGGTGAACGGCGGGAGTCAACGGTCAAGCTCCGGCGGAACAGGTTAGGGTTTGCTATTCAGGTTTTCCACGAACTCACAAATACTATCTGTTTGCCCCCACACCGAAATTAGCGGCAACAGATTGGCGCCGTCTGTGGGAAAACCATACGAATAGCCTCATCCTCTTCTCGTCGACTAGCTTTTCTCCAGCCATGCCTCCCAGAAAAGTCAGGTCCAGAGGGTCCAACCGCGGGCCCAACCCCGCCGATCAGCAAGAGGTAGTCCCAGTCCAACCCGCTCCGCAGCAGGGACAACCCCCGCCTCAAGTGGAGGACCCTCTTCAACAAGATCAGCCTCATCTTCAGAATCAGGAACCCCCCAAGGATCCCACCGGTCCTCAGAATGCCGGTGCGGGAGGCTCCCGCATGAAGCAACCTCTCCATCAAGACCGCGTCTCCATACACAAAGCCTCTACGGATTCCATGGCCTCTCATAATCCTCAAAACCGGTAGAAGGTGGAGGACTTACGCCACCGTCTGGACGAGAAGCGGGCCCGAGAGGGAGCCTCCCGCCAACAACGTCCGGGTGAGCGATCCCCTCACCGCCGAGACTACAGAAGATCCCCTGTCCGAAGGGGAAGGAGGGAGTCCCTCGAGCATTACAGAAGGAGGCACTCCCCCGCAGATCGGCAACAGCCCTGGAACAATGAGGCACCAATCACCCGTGCCGAGTTCCAGCAGTTCCAAGCAATGGTACAACAGGCACTCAACCTCCGTCAAAACCCTAATGAGCCGAAGGCCCCGTCCCCTCCTCCAGTCCGAAGCCCTCGCCGACGGTCCCCAACTCCTCGTCCCGCTCCTACCAACTCCCGGCGTACCCCAAGTCCTCGTCGCTCCCGAAGTTACCATCGCCGCAGCCCTCGCTCTCCCTCCTACGAAGACGAGTCTAGAGGCTCGGCTGATTACCGTCGGAGGGACGACGCCATGTATCGCCGTCTTCATGAGGTAGAGAGGCGCCTGGGTCAGATAGGTCGAGAAGAAGAGCTTAGGGGGAGGACTCTACGTCCTACTCGACTCCCTTTCTCCCGAACCATTGTGGATGCACCTGTGCCGTTCGGCTTCAAACCTCCCCAATTTGAGACTTACACCGGGGAGACCGACCCCGTTGACCACATTGAGAGCTTCAAGACTCTCATGCTCATCCACCAAGCTTCCGATGCCCTGCTGTGCAAGACATTCCCTGCTACTCTCAAGGGCTCGGCTCGGGAATGGTACTCCCGCCTCGTCCCGTCTTCCATATTCTCCTTCGAGCAGTTCGAAACACTCTTCATCACCCACTTCGTGAGTAGCAGGCGCACGGAGAAGACCAGCATCTCACTCCTCCAGCTCAGGCAAGAGAAAGGTGAGAAGTTAAGAGACTATGTGAAGAGGTTCACAGCTGAAGCCAGGTCTATAGCTTCCCTCGACCAATCTGTCGCAACGGCCGCCTTCCAATCCAATGTCTTCAATTCCAGCCTCCGCTCCTCTCTTGCTAAGAAGCCTCCACAGAACTTTGCCGACCTCCTTCTCAGGTGTGACAAGTACATTCATGCCGAAGAGGCCGCCTACCTTCCAAGCTTCGGAGGGACTACCTCAGGGACGAAACGAAAGTTGACCGAAGAAGAAGAGGCTAAGAAGCTTCAGAAGGATGGCAATGACCAGCGCCGCCCGACTCCTCGGTTTGAGAAGTTCACCCCCTCATTGCTAATATATCAGAAGTCCTTATGAAGGTGGACAAGGAAGGACTACTCCGCGCTCCCCCAAGAATAAATACCCCTGGCAAGAAGAGGGACAAAGATAAGTGGTGCCGCTTTCACAGGGACCACGGCCACGACACGGATGATTGTCGGGCTCTTAAGGAGGAGATCGAAGAACTCATACAACGGGGGCACCTGATCAAGTTCGTCCAAAAAGAGGGGGCCGAGCTCCTCCCCTGACCATCACCTCTTCCAAACGAACAGAAAGGCCCGCCGAGTTTCAAGACTCAGCTCCTCCCAAGAGGTCCTCACCTTATTGTAGAAGTAGGATTCTGATTTTCAATAAGGCCGATGCTTGTAACTCGGCTAACAACATGTAATAATGGCTCGCCCTGTTGGAGCAGCCATTTAGTTTATTTCAATAAAGTTTTACATCTTTTCATTGAAAATTATTGCTCTTGCTTCTCTATCTCTCCGAGTCACGACTCTCTTAAATGGTGGGTTCGGAGTCCAGCTTCTTCTACATGGCTGCTCCCACAACTTGCTAAGCACTTCACAATGGGTTCGGAGTCCAGCACTCGGCTCGACTCTTCTTCCTCGGCTCGTCCTCAAACGAGCCAGGAGTAGATAGCCGTTCGAAATTGCTCCTGCAGCCGTTGAATGGATCGGAGTCCAACACTTGGCTCGATTCTACTTCGCAAGTTCACTCCTAAGCGGACTAGAAGTAGCTCGCCATTCGAAACTGCTCATGCATCCTTCAAACTAACCTCACGATGGTTCGGAGTCCAGCACTCGGCTCGACTCTTCTTCCTCGGCTCGTCCTCAGACGAGCCAGGAGTAGATCGCCGTTCGAAATTGCTCCTGCAGCCGTTGAATGGATCGGAGTCCAACACTTGGCTCGATTCTACTTCGCAAGATCGCTCCTAAGCGGACTAGAAGTAGCTCGCCATTCGAAACTGCTCCTGCATCCCTCAAACTAACCTCACGATGGTTCGGAGTCCAACACTCGGCTCGACTCTTCTTCCTCGGCTCGTCCTCAAACGAGCCAGGAGTAGATCGCCGTTCGAAATTGCTCCTGCAGCCGTTGAATGGATCGGAGTCCAACACTTGGCTCGATTCTACTTCGCAAGTTCGCTCCTAAGCGGATTAGAAGTAGCTCGCCATTCGAAACTGCTCCTGCATCCCTCAAACTAACCTCACGATGGTTCGGAGTCCAGCACTCGGCTCGACTCTTCTTCCTCGGCTCGTCCTCAGACGAGCCAGGAGTAGATCGCCGTTCGAAATTGCTCCTGCAGCCGTTGAATGGATCGGAGTCCAATACTTGGCTCGATTCTACTTCGCAAGATCGCTCCTAAGCAGACTAGAAGTAGCTCGCCATTCGAAACTGCTCCTGCATCCCTCAAACTAACCTCACGATGGTTCGGAGTCCAACACTCGGCTCGACTCTTCTTCCTCGGCTCGTCCTCAAACGAGCCAGGAGTATATCGCCGTTCGAAATTGCTCCTGCAGCCGTTGAATGGATCGGAGTCCAACACTTGGCTCGATTCTACTTCGCAAGTTCGCTCCTAAGCGGACTAGAAGTAGCTCGCCATTCGAAACTGCTCCTGCATCCCTCAAACTAACCTCACGATGGTTCGGAGTCCAGCACTCGGCTCGACTCTTCTTCCTCGGCTCGTCCATAGACGAGCCGAAAGTAGATCGCCGTTCGAAATTGCTCCTGCAGCCGTTGAATGGTTCGGAGTCCAACACTTGGTTCGATTCTACTTCGCAAGTTCGCTCCTAAGCGAACTAGAAGTAGCTCGCCATTCGGAACTGCTCCCACAACCTTAAACTAATCTAACGATGGTCGGGGTCCTATGGCTCGACTTTACTTCACCAGCTCGTCCTTAAACGGGCCGGAGGAAGATGGCCATTCCGAACTGCCCCCATGACCATCCGAGCCGAGCTACCCATCTACCGAGAAGCAAAGTGGCAGAAGATGTGCCCCAAAATCCGTGCTCGGATCTGCCGAACAAGATGCATCTACCGAGCAGCAAAGCAGATGAAGAGCAAGAAGAAAAAGAGGCTAACGGGTCAGGGTCGGATCCAATACCCTCGGTCCGACCCATACCCTTCTTAGCTCCTTCATTCTTCTCCTTCTTCAGTCTTCCCGCCAAAAGTACCCAACACTTCTGCTCTTCTTCACTGTGCGAAAGAACGAGGCAGGGGAGAGAACCCGAATGCCTCTCCTCCCCATCCTCTTTCTTCTCAAGGCCAAGCTCTTTACTTCGCTTACCTCCAAAGCAGAGCTCTTCTCAAACGAGTTCGGAGCTAAAACTCTCTCCTAGAGTTGCTCCTCAAACTCCTCTTCCAGATGGCTCTTCTACAAGTCAAGCTCTTCACTCCGCTCACTTCCAAAGCGGAGCTCTTCTCGACGAGATCGGAGAGCAACTCTCTCCTAGAGTTCCTCCTCAAACTTGTCTCTCAAATAGCTCTTCTCGACGAGATCGGAGCTAAAACTCTCTTAGAATTGCTCCTTGCGCTCACTTCAAAGAATGGGTCTTCCCATGGCTCTTACGAGGATCTTCCTAGCACCTCTTCTCCACCCCTAGGAGTGGAGCTCCTCTTCAAAAATCTCCAAAAACCAAGCAGAGCATCACCTCTTCCATATGCCGACTCATCCCCTTCATCAACTCACCGAGCTTCTCCTCACACTCGAGCCGTCCGAACAGCCGAGCTACCGAACAGCTCAGCCGAACGGCCGAGTCACTGAGCACGGAGGGGTGAAATCTTCAGAGATACTTCCTTCAAAACATCCAACTCAGCACCTCGGCCAAACAGCCCTGACGCGCCGAGCCGAGGTACCGGGGTACCGACCCTCGTATATGGCAAAAAATCGTCCCGAGGCAATCTCACCGTCAGATCATCACAAAATTCACACTCAAGCGTGATGAACGGATCAGATTGCACCACGTCACCGCAAAACGACAAGATAACGTTTTCTCGAAACTCGTGCTTCTGGCCTCGTGATTCGCGCCACGATCGTGATCAGCCGTCCAGATGGCTCTTCAACAAGTCGAGCCCTTCACTCCGCTCGCCTCCAAAGCGGTGCTCTTCTCAAACGAGTTCGGAGCTAAAACTCTCTCCTAGAGTTGCTCCTCAAACTCCCCTTCCAGATGGCTCTTCTACAAATCGAGCTCTCCCCTCCGCTCGCCTCCAAAGCGGAGCTCTTCTCAAACGAGTTCGGAGCTAAAACTCTCTCCTAGAGTTGCTCCTCAAACTCCCCTTCTAGATGGCTCTTCTACAAATCGAGCTCTCCCCTCCGCTCGCCTCCAAAGCGGAGCTCTTCTCAAACGAGTTCGGAGCTAAAACTCTCCTAGAGTTGCTCCTCAAACTCCCCTTCCAGATGGATCTTCTACAAGTCAAGCTCTTCGCTCCGCTCGCCTCCAAAGCGGAGCTCTTCTCAACGAGTTCGGAACTAAAACTCTCTCCTAGAGTTGCTCTTCAAACTCCTCGTCCAGATGGCTCTCCTACAGCCGAGCTCTTCACTCCGCTCACCTCCAAAGCGGAGCTCTTCTCCATAAGTTCGGGGCACAACTTTCTCCTAGAATTCCTCCTCAAACTTATCTCTTAAATAGCTCTTCCCGACGAGATCGGAGCACAACTCTCCCCTAGAGTTGCTCCTTGCACTCACTTCACAGAATGGGTCTTCCCATGGCTCTCACGAGGATCTTCCCAGCACCGCTTCTCCACTATGCGAGAGAACAAGGCAGAGGAGAGAACCCAGATGCCTCTCCTCCCCTTCCTCTTCTCCTCTTCTCCGAGCTACTACGGGCAGAGGGTGAACTACTGACGCGCCGAGCCGAGGTACCGGGGTACCGACCCTCGTATATGGCAAAAAATCATCCCGAGGCGAAGTCACCGTCGGATCTCTACAAAATTCGCGTCAGAATCTGATGGACGGTTCAGATCGTGCCACGCCCACAAAACGACAAGATAACGTTTTCTCGTGATCTGAACCCCATCCTCGTGATGCGCGCCATGATGAGCGGCCCAGATCCGGCCACGCGTATCTTCCGAGACGCCTGCCACTGGCTCGCCCAGCCGAGCTACCGAACAGCTCAGCCGAGCAGCCGAGCTACTGTGCACAGGGGAGGAACCCTCAAGAGATACTTCCATCAAAACGTCCAACTCAGCACCTCGGCCAAACAGCCCTGACGTGCCGAGCCGAGGTACCGGGGTACCGACCCTCGTATATGGCAAAAAATCGTCCCGAGGCGAAGTCACCGTCGGATCTCTTCACAATTCGCGACAGAATCGGATGGACGGTTCAGATTGCGCCACGTCACCACAAAACGACAAGATAACGTTTTCTCGAAACTCGTGCCTCTTATCTCCTGATTCGCGCTACGATCGTGATCAACCGTCCAGATCGAGCTGCGTAGCCTGGATCTGCCAATCTACCAACCTGCAGAGCGGCGAAAATGTGCCTCAAAATCTGTGCTCGGGTTCGCCGAACAAAGCAAGCAGATGAAGAGGAAGAAAGAAAAAGAGGCTAATGGTCGGGGTCGGATCCGACACCCACGGTCCGACCCATACCCTTCTTAGCTCCTTCATTCCTCTCCTCCCCTTCCTCTTCTCCTCTTCTCCACCGTGCGGAAGAACAAGGCAGAGGAGAGAACCCAATTGCCTCTCCTCCCCTTCCTCTTCTCCTCTTCTCCACCGTGCAGAAGAACAAGGCAGAGGAGAGAACCCAAATGCCTCTCCTCCTCTTCCTCTTTCTCCTCAGAAGTGCTGCCGATCCGATCCGAGGTGCCGATCCGAGCCGAGGTACCGGGGTACCGACCCTCGTATATGGAGAAAAATTCGACCGATCTCATCTCACCGTCGGATCGTCTCAAAATTTGCGCTAAAACATGATGAGCGGCTCAGATCTCGCCACGTCACCACAAAACGGCAAGATAACATTTTCTCGAAACTCGTGCCTCTTGTCTCGTGATTCGCGCCACGATCGTGATCAACCGTCCAGATTGAGCCACGTAGCCCAGATCTCCAATCCGAGCTACCGAACTACCGAACCGCAAAGTGGCAAAAAATCTCCTCAAAATCCGTGCTCGGATTGGCCGAACAAGAAGCAGATCCGAGGAGCTCAGATTTTCCGAACAAGGAAGGAGAGAGAGAGAAACAAAAAAAAATTTAGAGAAAGCTCGGGTCGGACCCGTTAGGGTACCAAACCCATGATCCGGGCCCGTAACCCACATCACCTTCTTCAATCCTTCTTCTTCAGCTATTCTCTCGCCAAAACAAAAGCCCTTCTTCAAAACCTTCGTCAAGCTCAAGTGGCCTCTCCTCCCCATGGCTCGAGCTCAGCGTATTCCGAAGCTCGAGGCTCCGAGCTCTACTGCCGAGCTCCACCTCCGGTGATCCCCTTCGTACTCTCTCTCGTCGAGCCCCATGCCGAACCGATCTCCTCTATCCGCCGAAGCCAACAAGCGAAGCTTCACCATGGCCTGTCTCCAAACTCTGCCATGGCCGAACACCTTCACTGCCGAGCTCTCCCTCTCTCCGAGCTCCACTTCGAACGACCGAACTCACGTCTCAACCTTCGAGCTCCGATGCCGAGCTCCACCTTCGTCTCCTTCGCGAGCTCACCCCGTACCGAGCTCGCCTCCGCCGCCGAACCATTAGCGAGCTCCGAACCACTTCCGCCGAGCTCCCAACCTCGCCGAATCACTTCTGCCGAGCTCGCCTCTTCTCCTCGCCGAGCTCTTCAAAATGCCGAAGCTACATTCCGTGGGCGGAGCTCCGTTGAATACGCCGAAGCATCGAGCTCCGAGGTCTCACTTCGCCGAGGCTTTATCTCCGTCGAGCCCCTTCTCCATGCCGAGTCGAACTCCCTCCGACGAGCTCCCCAGTGTCCTGCCATGGCCAGTGTTCGCCCAATCGAGTCCACAGCGCAGCTCTCGACCACGGCGCCGACCAAGCCCCTCGTTTGCCTAGGAGCTTCGACTCCGACGCGCCGAGCTTAGAACTCCTCTTCCTCGCCGAGCGCTTCAACCGCCGAAGATCCTCGTAGATGAAGTCGGAGAGGGGGTCGGATGAACCAGTCGAAGAAGAAGAGAACTGGGCGAAGTAGAAGAAGCAGAGGAGAACAGAAAAGAGAAAGAAAAAAAAAAGAAAAAAAAAAGAAAAAGAAAAAGAGGGGGCCACGTGGCATGCCACGTGGCATCATCTCAATGATCCGAGGTGCCGATCCAGGGTGCCGATCCGAGGTGCCGGGGTACCGACCCTCGTATATGGAGAAAAATTCGACCGAACCCATCTCACCGTCGGATCGTCTCAAAATTCGTGCTAAAACATGATGAACGGTTCGGATCTCGCCACGTCATCACAAAACGACAAGATAACGTTTTCTCGAAACTCGTGTCTCTTGTCTCGTGATTCGCGCCACGATCGTGATCAACCGTCCAGATTGAGCCATGTAGCTCGGATCTCAAATCCGAGCTACCGAACTACCGAACCGCAAATTGGCAAAAAATCTCCTCAAAATTCATGCTCGGATTTGCCGAACACGAAGCAGAGAAGAAGAAGAGAAAGAGCGAAGAAGAAGAAGAATGAGAAGCAGCGAAAAAAACAAAAAAGAAAAAAAAATCTAGAAAGGTCGGGTCGGACCCGTTAGGGTACCGAACCCGAACCTTTCCTCACTGAGCTCACTCCTTCTTCTCCATGCTCCCGCCACAGCAAAACCAACAAAACAAAAACACAAACCCTTCCCTACGCCGAGCTCTTCATCACGCCATCGCCAACGTCGAGCTCGCCATACTGAGCTCGACACCTCATCCTCCGAACTCCAAGACAGCGCTCATGCCCTGTCGTTGAGCCTCCATCGCCAAGCCATCGACGGAGCTCGAAGCTTCACCTCGACTTCACACGAGCTCTAGCTTCGGAATATGGCGAGGTCGGGCTCCGACGACCACATTCGTGCTCTCACTCTCGTCGAGCTCCCTCCGTCGTCGAGCCGAACCCATCTTCTTCAAAAGCTCGCTGCCGAACTCGCCTTCGTGAAAACTCCGACCCAGCAACCTCCTCGCCATGCCGACGAGCTCCACCATCCTCTCCTCCTTCGCGAGCTCCCTCCGTCGCCGAGCTCATCACCAACTGCCTCCAACGCCGAACTCAGCTCATCTCCAACACCGAGCTTCAAGCTCCTCGCCAACTTCATCTATATCGAGCCGAACTCATCAACTCCGTCACTACCGAGCTCTCCCTCTCTCCGAGCTCCACGTCGAACCCTCACCTCGCCGAACCCATAGTTGCCGAGTTCTCTCTCTCCCTCACTCCGAGCTGCGCCACCGAGCTCCACACTGACGAAGACGAACTCTAGCGACGGTTCGTGCTCGAAGGTGGTTCGTGGTGTTTCGTGCTCGGAGCTCGGCGACTCAGTGTGGAGAGGAGCTCGGCTCGATAGCGACGACGGAGAGGAGCCCTCTTGCTTCGACCTCATAGTGCCATCCACTTTGGAAGTTCGCCCAAGCTCGTCGTCTCCGGTCTCCCCTTCCACCGACGAGTTTCAGAGCCTCGCCGACCTCTCTCAACGAGCTTCGAAGTTTGTTCGCCACGCTCGCCAACCCCACGGCAGCCGAGCTTCCCTCCGAACTCCACAAAACCCATGCCGTTGCCGTCCTCCTCGCCGAACTCCGGTGGCGATTCCAAGGATGGGGGTTGATTCGGGGTCGGAGGCGTTGTCGAGTCGAATGTTGGGTCGGAGCAACGAAGAAGAAGGGAAAGAAGCAGTTCGAAGTAGAAGGAGAGAGAGAGAGAGGAGACAAAAAAAAAAAAAAAAAAACGCCACGTGGCACTGCCACATGGCATCTAGCCGAACCGAGGCATCTTCGCCGAAGCACCGAGCCGAGGTACCGGGGTACCGATGCTGTAAATTGAGGAAAAAAGTGACCGACCAACACGATCCGTCCGATCGTCTCAAAATTCGCGTTGCGAC
Organism: Hemerocallis citrina; assembly: GCA_017893485.1. Lineage (NCBI taxonomy): Eukaryota > Viridiplantae > Streptophyta > Magnoliopsida > Asparagales > Asphodelaceae > Hemerocallis > Hemerocallis citrina. Next base: position 164,740,638 of record CM030362.1, on the reverse strand, counting down.
ACGATCGACGCTCAGAAATGCGCCACATGTCCCGATCGTGATCTGCCTCACGATGCGTGCAGATCTGATCATGATGGACGGCCAGAAACGCGCCACGTGTCCAGATCGCGATCTGCCTCACGATACGCGCAGATCTGATCATGATGGACGGCCAGAAGCGCGCCACGTGTCCAGATCGCGATCTGCCTCACGATGCGTGCTCATCTGGTCATGATGGACGGCCAGAAATCTGCCACGTGTCCAGGTAATATTTAAATTATTTATTTATTTATTTAATTGTTTTTTTATTTAAAAAATCCGAAAAAATATTTAAAAATCGAAAAAAATTAATTAAAAATTCTAAAAATAATTATTAATTCAGAAAAAATTATTTTTAAATTCTGAAAAAATAATTATTAAATTAGAATAATTAATTAATATTTTTGATAATTAATTATTTAATTCGGAAAATGAATAAAAAATTCAAAAAAATGAGAAAAAATTCAGAAAAATCTGGAAAAATCACCAAAAATCCAGAAAATTCTGAGAATATTTTTGGGCATTTTACAAGCCCATAATAACACTGTTACACCCCGAGCAAGATTCCAAACTCCCTTAAGAACACCGATAAAATCCCGTACGCCATTAAAACAGTAAAACTACTCCTCAAAGGCTGATCAAACTCAGTCTTCGGGAGTGGGGGGCTCGTGATATGGCTAAAAATAGGATTAAATCGGGACCGTCCAGATGGGGCACGAATCTTAAAGCTCAGGGGTAAAACGGTAATTTCACATACAAATGGGTTCGAAACGGGTGCTGGGTCTCCTTCTCACAGATCCAATAACCCACGAACGGATCCACCTCAACTGGGTATGGGTCCCAACCCGAAACACACCCAGTCCAGAAAAGATAGAATTAGGGTTTCTGATTAATCCTAATCAACGACTCTGATTCACATCTATCTTTTCACGGGAATTAAGGGATTACATTCCTAATCTGTTTACTAGGAGAATATTCCTTATCAGATCACAGGAATCACATTCCTTATCTGATCCCAACGGCGACTATAAATACCCCACACCCATCTCCATTAAGAGGTAATCAATCTTTTTCTAGTTAAACGCTCTTTCATAATCATTTCTGGTTACTGACTTGAGCGTCGGAGGGTGCGTCGCCGGGATCAACCCCGGTGTCTCGCACTTCCTTGCAGGTGAACGGCGGGAGTCAACGGTCAAGCTCCGGCGGAACAGGTTAGGGTTTGCTATTCAGGTTTTCCACGAACTCACAAATACTATCTGTTTGCCCCCACACCGAAATTAGCGGCAACATATATATATATATATTAAAGAAGATAAAAGATCAAGTATTAAATTGTAATTTCATAATAATTGCAAATAACTAATAAATAAAATAAATTAAAACCAAATTTAAATTGATTTGATAAATTATATTATGTTAAATAAAATGAAGTTCACGAATACAATTTCATACAAATTGGATCAAATTACAAAACAATGGAATTATTTGAATTTAGAGATCGAGATGGCCTCTATTTAGATTAAAGAGACGGCATTGGACTATTGTCGTGCACTTCTACCTAACCAAAATATAGAATCTCATCCCCCTAAATTTTTCCAATTATTTACAATACATTGTACAAAATATATTCTACTAGTTCTTCACTCGTCACTACTTGTTGATCCGTTTTGTGATTCTTGTACGTCTTGAATCCTCTCTTCCGCTTTCATCCAATCCTCAGCGCATACCAACATCTCCAAATTCTTTGTTGTCAAGCGATTCCTGTTCGGGCTCATAATCCTGCCACCAAGAGAAAATGCACTTTCTGATGCAACGGTTGACACCGGTACCGTTAGCAAATCTTTAACCATGCGAAAAAGAATACTAATATTTTTATTAGTTTTCCAAAAAGAAAACACATCTACTACATTATCAATGGGAGGTTGTGCATTATACCAATTCAACTTATTTGGTGAATTAGTTCTTAGTTTTTTTTTTTTATTTTAAGAGATTTAAAACACTACTAGTGGCAAGACCCTTTCCCTTTGATAACATAGAAGAAGAAGAAGAACTAAAATTTTGTGTTTGTGTAGTGTTAGATGAATAAATTCTATCATAAGTATCATATAAACTATTCAAAATATTTTCAAATTTTGTAATGAAAACAACATGGTCAAAATCATCTATTTCTTCGTGTGGAGACAAGTATAAAAAATCTCAATTAAATTTTTGGTGCCATCTAACTTAATCATGGGATTCATTACACTAGCAACACAATATAACATAGGAAGGGGATGAAAATATTTCAAAATTTTAATATAAGCGGCATAAACTATTTATCCAATGAAAGGGTCATTTGCCAAATCTTTAATTGTTGTCATCATAGTGGGAATTGCAAGTAAAAGAACCACTAGATGTAGATGTATATGTTTTTTGATTGTAAAGTAGCATCATTAAAAGGTTCTAAAAAATTGTACAAACTATCGGCAAAAAACCAAAAATCATTATCTAACAAACAATTTTGTATACCCATTGCAATACAAAATTCTCAAGATTAAAACAATAGTGAAGAACAATACTTAATAAATCAAAAGTTAAATTCTAACGATGTCTAACATCTTTAGGAAAACGTTTAAATACAATTCCCCTAAGTTGACACCAATCATGAAGAGCTTGATATGTTGGACCATCCAACGTAATAAAATGAACACAATTTCTCATTGCCTCAATTTTATCGTGTCCATATTTAAGTGCATCTTGTACGCAAAGATTTAAAATATGACAAGCATACCTAACATGAAAAATTTCTGGCTCTAAAGGATTAAGTGTAATTAGCAAACTAGCAATTGTCTTAGTATTATTAGAGGCGTTATCAAAACCAATAGCAAAAACTTTATCAAAAATACCAAAATTGTTACATGCTTCCATGATGTGTGTGGCGATTATCTCACTCTAATGTGGGTACCTAACAAATCCGAATGAAATCATCCTCTTTTGAAATAGTCAATCGGAATCTATCCAGTGATATGTTACACACATCATTGGTACGTCGTTCACTCCTACCCACCCATCTGATGTCAAAGAAACTCTAGTGTTCAGTGACGTAAGTGTTGCTACTAAAAAATCCTTAGCCTCATTGTAAACTAATTTACAATCACCTTTACTACATTCCTAGGAATTTTTTTGTAATGAGGATTTAATGCGGTTTATGCAAAGGTCTCTACATTCCTACTTTCACCAAATAAATAAGGTAATTCATCTCTAATTACTAACTTAGCCATTTCTCTACGAACGAGATCATGATCGTAGCTATGACTATCTATTTGGCCGGTCTTATGATGTATTTTTTGTTGTGTGAGGTTGTCTTTAGAAAATTCGGGTTGATATTTACTTAAGTGTCGTTGAAGTGTACCCGTTCCCGATCCTAGTTTAAACTTATAATGTGTTTGACACTTCTTACAAATTTTTAATCCTACATTCTTATCATTTTGTGAATGGACAAAGACAAAATATTTATGCACTTCGGATTTGTTCCCTCATGTTTTACGGGATTGAGATGGGCCTTGTTCCGATGGTTGTGGTTCTATGTCTTCTACTTCTACTTCTACTTGTTCCGTGTGTGTTTCATGAATATCGTGAATAGTATCATAATTGTAAAGTGTTTCTTTACTACCTACATATGGAAGAGGAATGGAAGGAATGCGACGACTACTAGTGGACTCTTGGCCACTATGTCTACCACGTGATCGGTTAGATGCCATCTAAACTAGTGTATGATATAAAAATTAATCGTGGTGTATGTTTTAAAATTTTAATTCTACAAAACAAGTTAAGATAGATAAACTAGTGTATGTTGTATAAAATTATTCTACAAAGCAAATAAAAGAACAACTATAAAATTGTTATTCTAGTATATGTTTACCAATTTACCAAAAAAATCTAAAAAAAAGAACAAGAACAAGAACAAGAAACCCAATCAAATTATGAGAAATAAATGATAACAAAAAAAAATGAGAATTCTAAAAATTATATAAATACGAAAATACCGTATGAGTGTAGAATGTATGTTGTAGAATGAAGGTAGAGAGAGTTAGAAACTTGTAGTGGTGATGTTGATTGTTGTTGAATGTTGTTGATGTTGAATCTTGAAAGAGAGTAGTTGAATGTTGTTGATGTTGAATCTTGAAGGAAAGTAGTTGAATGTTGTTGATTGTTGTTGATTTTTATTGAGAAAGTCATTTTTTTTTAAAGAAAAGGTGGAATCTGGCCACCCTGATTCATTAATAAGAGATTAATAAAACATACTCAGAGTACTGAGCCTACTACAAAAACCTACAAACAGAACAAAAGTACATAAACTCCACCCCGAACATGGGAGGTAGGACAAAATAAACATAGAGTAGCCACAAAGCGATACATCATATCCCCCCAACAAACCCTGGGGTGATGGGTGTCAATGAACATAGTAGACCGTGCTGTGCTGGCTGTCAATCGATCGTCGGCCCGATCTCAATCTCCTCATCATCAAACTCCTCTACTTGGAAAACACTCGCAATCCTTCCCCCTGGACCTGCCGCTGCCACATTAGTCCAAAATGAAATAAAATGCATAATGTGAGTCAAATTGCCAGAAATACTATTGCAAGTTCTACGAAAGTAAAGATTATTTCTGTCTAGCCATAGAACCTAGGTCGTTGCGGCAATAGCTAAATACCACGCTTCTCTCATAGCACCCCTCTCCGTTGCGAACTTTGGGCCTACCCACAGGTCCTCGTAAGTGCTAGGATATTGAATTTTCCCTAGGGCGCTGAGTTTTTCTACGAGTACCACTTTACTCTTAGGACACTGAAGAAAAAGATGGTCTCTAGTCTCGAGGGCGGCGTGGCAGAATCCGCATTGAGAGTCCACAATCGGTTGTCGCTTAGCGAGGTTTTCTCTAGTCAGGACCGCATCATTTAGTACTAACTATAAGAAGGCTTTGATTTTTAGTGGAGCTTTCGTCCTCCAGATGACAACAGCCCACTTTGGGGTACATCCCCTAAAATGGATGCGCTTGTATATGGAGCAAACTGTGAACTTGCTGTTCTTCTCCAATTTCCAGAATTTTTTATCGGGACCCTGGGAGCAGCCAATTACAGCGTTGGAGATGTAGGCATGAAGTTCCGTATGTCTGAGGTGGGAGCCTATGTCAAGCGAATGTTTGAAAGATGGATTCCAAGCGCCTCTTTTCAAGGCTGTGGCCAACATGCAGTGTGGTTGTGATGCCTGCTCGTATAGATCGGGGAACAGGATTCTGAGCATGTGATCAGCACACCACTTATCCCACTAAAACCTGGTGAGTCTGCCATTACCGATAGCTGACTTGACACAGCTAGTGAAGGGTTCATATGCCTTAGTGATGCCTTTCCAGAACCAGGAAACCCGAGGGCCTATCCTGAAGCCCAGATTTCTCGTTCCATTCTTGTGCATATATCCCTGAACAAATTGCTGCCACCCTTCTCCATTAAGGTGGAACATTTTCCACCACCATTTACCCAGAAATGCCAGATTCATATCTCGTAGGTCAATTATACCTAGGCCTCCATGTATCTTTTTCATACACGCCTTCTCCCATCTAATGAGGTGATAACCTCCTCGGTCCGGTTCTGCCCCTTTCCATAAGAAACATTTCCGAGTTCGATCAATTCTTTGGATTACCCATCGCGGCATTTCAAAGAAGGAGAGATAATTGTGGGGAAGTTTGAGAGGACTGCGTTAATAAGCGTGAGTCTCCCACTCAAGGAAAGGGCTTTGCCTTTCCGTTTCTCAACCCGGTCAATAATGGGCATCCATTCTGCCTTTTTTAACTTCCCGGGTCTAAGTGGCAATCCAAGGTACTGAATGTGGAAGCTCTCTGTGGAACAATTGAGGACTGTGGCATGTTCAAGAGCCGCTGCCAGAGTCAGGGCAATGGGGGTGAGAGTACTCTTGTAGAAGTTAACCCGGAGGCCAGACCAGGCTTCAAAGCAATACAAAATTCCATTGAAGACAATAGTTTCTCCTAGGTTGCCATTACCAAATAGAAGAGTATCGTCTACATATTGGAGTATAGAGCAACCTTGACGGTTGGCTCCCTTAGCCACTGGTATGATCCAACCTACTGTACTGTACTTAGCCATCATGGATCTTAGCACGTCTGCCACTATAGTAAAGAGAAGGGGTGAGAGCAGATCGCCTTGTCTGAGCCCCCATTTGCAAGAGAAAGGGTGGCCTAATTCCCCATTTACCAAAATTGCCATTCTGCTGGTGGTAAGACAGGTGTGGATCCATCTGATCCATCTGTCCCCGAAACCTTTTTCAGCAAGTGCTTCCAACATACAGTCTCATTCAACAGAGTCATAGGCTTTCTTAAAATCTAGTTTTAGGAGGTAGCTCTTAGAATTCGAGGTGCGGCATTGATGGATAGTCTCTTCAGCCGTTGCTATACTGTCCTGTATACCACATCCTTTGATGAATCCCGTCTGGTCATGACTAATGATACCATCCATGATCTTTCCCAGTCTATTAGCGAGAGTCTTGATAATGATCTTTACAGAGCAGTTAAGGAGGCTAATGGGGCGAAATTCTCCAACTCGTCGAGAACCTTCTTAGGAATCAGCACAACCTCCACGTAGTTGAATCTTCCTAGTTTGAGTTTATGTTTGTGGAAATCTACGAACACCTTCAACAAGTCACCTTTGATTTCCTCCCAGAATATCTGATAGAACAGTATCGAGAAACCATCTGGACCTGGAGCTTTATCTTTTCCAAGTTGTTGGATCGCCTTCCAGACCTCTTCCGCAGAGAAGGGTGCTTCGAGGGATTGCAGACTAGGATCGGAATTGGCTACATGGTCTTGCCAGAAGTCGTGTTGGAGAGGGACTCTGAAGTCCGCTTTATGCACAAAAAGGCGCTTGAAGTGGGACTGGAAAGCCATCTTAATAGCAACGTCACCTTGTACCATTTCGAAGTCCGAGTGGATCGAGTGAATGAGGTTAGACCTACGTCTGGCACTTGCAACCCGGTGGAAGAATGCAGTGTTCGCGTCTCCCTCTTTGAGCCACGAGATTCTGGACCGTTGTTGCCATTTGATTTCCTCAATCCTATATAGTTGGTCAATTTCCTGTCTGTATTGGAGCAGTCAATTCCGCTCTTACTGCAATAGATCATAGCTTCTTCAGTCTTTTCAAGTTCCTCAATACCTTCCAGAAGGGATTCCTTTGCTCTCCAAATCAGCGCAAATCGGGTCCGGTTCAATTTCCTGAGCTTGTCCTTGAGTCTGCTAAGTTTTTCACACCATATAGCGGATGCCTCCCAACCCTTGGTTGGGAGAGACCAACTCTCGTTAACCATATGGTGGAAGCCTTGGATTTCTAACCAAGCTTTCTCGAACCGAAATTTTGACGGTCTTCTGGGTTGGTCTTCCCCGGTGGATAAGAAAATAGGCACGTGATCTGATGTTGGTTTAGGGAGAGATTTGGCCGATGTCAATAGGAATTTGGTCTCCCAGTCCGTGGAGACCAGAATCCTATCCAACTTGGCCAAAATGAGCACTGCTTGCATGTTCGACCAGGTGAAGAGCCTATCAGAGATGGGGATGTCCACCAAATCCAGGTTCGCGATGACTTCATTAAATGCTTCCTTGTCTGGGGCACTAGATCATCTGCCTCTGTGTTCTAAGGCGAATCTAATGATGTTAAAGTCGCCCCCCACCACCCAGGGGTGTGGCCATTGTGCTTGGATCGCTCTTAGTTCCGTCCAAAAGGCCGATCTAGATGCAGAGGTATGCGATCCATAGACCACCGTGATCGATTGCGTCCACCCATCGGATTTACGCTTTAACACAACCGACAAAGAAAGTTGAGAGATAGTAAAGAGAGTTGAGTGAATTTGTGGAGAGAATTGAATGAAATGAGGTTGTATATATAGAAAATGTAAATTTTCAATTTCCCAAAATACCCCCAAAACTAGCTAGTATAAATCCGTTGGAGAGTATTTTGGTAATTTTACACACCCTATTTATTAAATACAAATTTTGTAAAATAATAATAGTAATTATTATTATTATTATAATGGTAACAGCCAACGGTCGGCCCGTAGGTCAGCCCGGACCGGTTCAACCCGGTCCCGGGCTAGTGCGGGCCGAGCCGCTGGCGGGCTAGGCCATTACCGGATTTTTTCGCAAATTGTTGAACCGGACCGGCCCCTAGTGTATGGGCGGTCTAACCACGGTTCAGCCCAATTTTGGGCGGGCCGGGCCGGGCCTTGAACCAAGTGGGCCAGGCCAGCCCGGCCCGAATGCCACCCCTAACCAAATTACATGAACTCATGAATCGTAACTAGCATCCCATAGTCCCGTTTACATGGATTTTATTACATCCTCCCTTCCTTTTACAGTATGTAGAAATGGACAGGAATGTTAGAAAAAACACCAATATGGGATGTCAAACAACTAATTCGCCAAAATCTAAACATGAAATGAGTTTCTCTAAATATATGCATATTCAAATAATATTAATATTTGTATTAGGTTGTTACTGTACATAAATGAAAGGACCTAAACTAGTAAATTTGATCTATAAAATTATATGAACTTTTGTTAAACACTGCATAAAATATTAAATACCTGATCTGAAAAATATTTTTCTGGCGCATAAATGTTTATATTAAACGTCTAAAGTGGGCAGCGACACACCTATCGTTTTCTGGGCATATCGGGTGTGCCATATTTCGTATGAATTGTCATACATGTTGAAATGTAGTAAATAGTAATATGTATATTCTGTTTCCTAATCTATAGGAAACAAATTTCTCAAATCTCTCACCCCTCAATCTTCTTTCAATCTGATTTCTTCTCCTCCAAGATTGTAATCCTTATATATAGATGTATACTGTAAAGAATAAAATAAGAAGAATAAGAAAAATAATTATTTTTCCCAAAATCTGATTTCAATATGGTATCAGAGCCTAACCTGATTTAGGCCAACTGAAGAAGAAGAAGAGGTGATCAGATCTGACACCTCCATCTTGATCTGATCCCGACCAAACCTCGATCCCGTCAGATCCCGTCGCCGATTCCGTCACCGATCAACATCTCTGATCCCCAACTTCTGCCACCGAAACCCCAACACCAGATCTGATCCCCAACATCTCCGATCCCCATCTTCCACCACCAAAACCCCAACAAACCCATCTTCCACACATCAACGAACCCATCTCCAACCACCTCCTCATCTAAAACCAAAACCACTACATTTGGAGGAGCCAAATAGTTTGTGACATTTATTGATGGTTGTATCCGTATGACATGGATTTGTTTGATGAAGTCGAAAAATGAAGTTAGTGACTTGTTTCAGAAATTTCACAAGCATGTTATAATTCAGTATAAATCACAGATTCAAGTTCTTAGGAGTGATAATGGCGGAGAGTACTTGAGTTCAAATCTACGAGAATATTTGGAGGAATACGGAATTGTTCACCAAACTACATGCTCATATACACCTTAACAGAATGGGGTTGCAAAAAAGAAAAAATAGACACTTGCTCGAGGTGGTCCGTGCTTCTCTCATCCATGGAAATATGTCACTCATCTATTAGGGGGAAGTCCCTGCTTTTGTTGCTTACCTAATCAACCGAGTTCCCTGTAGTATTCTAAACTTTCTTACACCATTTCAAGCATTAACTGATATTGTGAATGCACCAAACGTCATCAACTTGCTACATCGTGTATTTGGGTGTGTTGCATTTGTTCATCATCATCAATAGGAACGCAATAAGTTAACTCCTCGAGCTGTCCGCTGTGTTTTTGTGGGATATGCTCAGGATAAGAAAGGATATCGGTGCTGTCACCCATCAACTCAACGGATGTTTGTGACTATGGATGTTGTGTTTCATGAAGATGAGATGTATTTTTCTACGACTGAACTTCAAAGGGGGTACCGAAGTGAAGTTCAGACTCTTGGGTATGATGAAGGGGTTAGTGAAGTTCAGACTCTTGGATATGATGAGGTAATTACCAGCCTGAACTAGATACAAATAATGACAAACACTTGAATGAAGACCTAGCAAGGGAGAAAGACCCTCACGAAGAAGTGCAACCAAGAGAAGAAGCCCCTCTTGACGAAGACCCACTTGAAAAATTGCAATCAGTACCAAATCTCAGTGAGAGTGAATCATCAGAACCCTAAAACCAATTGTCATTGTTGTCCGAAGCTCCTAGAAGAGAACTCCCGCACCGTACTTATAGAGGTATTCCAAAACTCACTTATGAAACCTGATCCCACTAGTAACGTCAAATATCTCATGAGTAATTATGTATCCACTCACCACTTGTCGGAATCAAATAAGTCATTTGAAATCAATTATCAACTGTATCCATTCTTAACAGTGTGTAGGAAGTCGTTACTGATCCAAGGTGGAAAGCAGCTATGGATGAAAAGATGAAGTCCTTAAAAAAGAATGAGACTTGGGAGATAGTCGAGCTGCCAGCAGGAAAAAAGCCAGTAGGATGCAGATGGATTTATACGGTGAAGTATAAGTCTGATGGTTCAATAGAGCGATACAAAGCAAGGCTGGTTGCCAAAGGATACACTCAAACGTATGGAATTGATTATGAAGATACATTTGCACATGTGGCAAAATTCAATACTATTCGAGTCCTACTGTCACTTGCTGCAAATCTTGACTGGCTATCAGAGCAATTTGATGTGAACAATACATTTTTGCAGGAGAATTGATAGAGGAGGTTTATATGGATCTTCCACCAGGATCAAACAGACCAGTCCAACACAATAATAAAGTGTGTCGATTGAGGAAGGTGTTATATGGTCTCAAACAGTCGCCAAGAGTTTGGTTTGGGAGGTTTACAAAATCAATGAGGATATTCGGATATTGTCAGAGTAATTTAGGTCATACCTTATTCTTGAAAAGGAAAGAAGGTAAGATTACTGCTCTCATTATATATGTGGATGATATGATAGTAACTGGGAATGATCCTGATGAGAGAATGGCATTGAAGAGCTACTTGTCACAAGAGTTCGAAATAAAGGATCTTGGCCCTTTGAGATATTTTCTTGGTATTGAAGTTTCTCGCTCGAGAAATGGTATATTTCTGTCTCAAAAAAAAGTATGCTCTCGATTTATTGAATAAACTGGAATGTCTGCTTGTCAGCCTATTGGTACACCATTAGAAGAGGGATTGAAACTTTGCAACGAACTTGATCATGTGCCTTGTAATAAGGAAAGATATCAGAGATTGGTTGGACGACTGATGTATCTTGCGCATACACAGCCAGATTATCATATGCTTTAAGTGTGGTAAGTCAGTTTATGCATGCATCTCAGGACATCAGATGGATACAGTGATAAGAATTCTGAGATATATTAAGTCTGATCCAGAAAAAGGGGTCCTATTTGCAAAATATGGTCACTTGAAGGTTGAGACATATACTGATGCTGATTGGGCAAGATCTATAATTGATAGGCGCTCCACTTCAGGATACTTCACCTTTATTGGAGGAAATATAGTTACATGGAGAAGCAAGAAGCAGAATGTTGTTGCACGCTCTAGTACAGAGGCTGAGTATCGCGGAGTAGCTCTATGTATAGCGGAAGCTTTATGGCTGAAACTCTTATTGCAGGACTTAGATTGTGGTCCGAATAAACCTATGAAGGTGTATTGCGATAGTCAAGCAGCATGTGATATTGCCGCCAATCCAGTTCAACATGATATGACGAAACATGTAAAGGTGGATAGATTCTTCATCAAGGAGAAATTGGATGAGAAAATTATTGAGATATCTAAAGTGAAGTCAGAAGATCAGCTCGCAGATATCCTGACCAAGGCAATTTCAAGTCGGCTCTTCTTGAAATTTGTTGACAAGTTGGGCATATTCAATATCTATGCACCAATTTGAGGGGGGGTGTTGAAATGTAGTAAGTAGTAATATGTATATTCTGTTTCCTAATCTATAGGAAACAGATTTCCCAAATCTCTCACCCCTCAATCTTCTCTCAATCTCCTTTCTTCTCCTCCAAGATTGTAATCCTTATATATAATCCTTATATATATATGTATACTGTAAAGAATAAAATAAGAAGAATAAGAGAAATATTTATTTTTCCCAAAATCTGATTTCAATAATACATGCATAGATTTTTAGTGTTTTTGGTCGTTTAGGCATACTGAAATCTAAAGAGCTAACATAAACAGTTGCGTGAAGGGACTTGTGTGCCTATATATTCCATTTGACTGGCAAAAGTTATGTTGGACGCAACACATGGATGCAATTCTCAACTCGTATCAACTTGCTCTCCATGTAATCTCATAAACCAGTTGACAGGGTTTTCCTTGACTGCATATGCTTAGCCTGCATGATTTAGATGCACGCAAGCCAAGGAGGTTAAAGTATATTCAAAGGGCTTCATTTGCCCAAAATTACTGTGGGAACGATCTTGCAGCTCCTCATAGAGGTCTTATATCAAATTTGGTGCATTATCCGATTTAGGTTGCATTTGGCCTAACTTTTTTTGGACTTTAAAGCTACTTCAGAAGTAGAAGTTAGAAAATAGAACTTTGAAATTAAAAAGCTGAAGCTGTTTGGATAGTCAGTTTTTTTTAAACTTGAAAGCTACTTTTAAGTTAGAAGTTGTTTGACATAAAATATCAATTTTAAGCTACTTTATACTCAATTTAAGCTTTTGATTTTATTTAAGAAGAGGAGAGGAAGGGAGAAAATTTTTGTTGTTAGGGTTTGATATGTGGGAAAGGCTAAAAAAAGAGAAAAAGTAAAAAAAAGAGAAAAGGAGAAGCCAGAAGTTGCTCTTGATAGTTTTTTCTTTAAGCTCATTTTCTTCATTAAAAATAAGCTACTTTTTGGCCCAGCTTTTTCTTCTAAAGGAGAAGAGAAGCTAATTTTAAGCTGGGCCAAACGCTACCTTAATATTTGTTCCAGGCTAATGTGAGAAAGGTTTAAATGATGAGGTATGTATGAGGACTTAATAAGTGAAACAGTTTGGCTAATTGTCGGTCAGTAAATTACTATTAGCAGTTAATGCATTTTCTATGCATAAAAAACTGTGTTGTACAAATAAAGGTGTAAATTAATGTAGAAGATTTGTATTACGACTGTACTTAAAAGTAAAGGAAAATATAGAAGTGAGATTTAGGCATTATATTTACATTTGGTGACACTATCAAAACTTACCAGGGAGTTCCCTATGCCAGCTGATGTGAACTTGTCATATCAATCCGATTCTATTCGTGATCAATAATAACTGAATGCACACCAAATCACATTATCATGCATGCTACTCACACAGGTGAATCCCTTTTGTTGCAGATCGACTTGTGAGTGAAGAAAACCTGGATCAATAGATATCACATGGAAGAAAAAAAATCTTGAAAAACGATCAGATTTTGGAGAGAAGTGATGATGCATACAGTATCTATGTTATTCTAAATGATCAGTTAATGTTGAGCAAACTCATAATCTAACCAAACACAAAGTAATTGTGCAACTGCATGTTTGTTTGTTATATTTCATGTGCATTAACATAATAAGATGCTACTCAGAGAAAGTTTACTTCAAGAATGAGAAGCAACTGTGATCTTACACGAATAAGATCAGCCCAAAGTCCAAACTGTCAATAACTACAGTGTACCTAGTGATAATGGATCACTGTTGTCAACCAATTACTGGACTAAATTAAAAACATAAATATATAATTGTTAGCATTTAATTTACAAAATAATTTTAGAATTTGGAGAAGTATTATTTCATCCCATATTCTACTGGTGAGCTTATTATCTAAAATTCTAATGTAATCATTTTTGTCAAGGGTAAGGATTAGGTCCTAGATAGAACAAGATATACTTCTATCGAGCCTAGATGTTTGACACAAGTACCACTAATTTCTCCTTAAAAAGGTGGCTTCAAATATTCACCATAATCTAATTTCAAACTATATTCTCAAAATATTTGAATGCTACTTTCTTAGGAAAGGGTGGGGGTAATTTGAAGTTATTTTTCAAGAGCATTTTGTGTGTGTTGCTGCTGATTTTGGGAGTGGGAACAAACAGACGAATGTGTAAGTTCTTTGAGGAAAACAGTAAAGCAAACCTGCTGACTCCGCCTATGTATTGACTCGTTCCTTGCCGCTGCCACGAACCTGCACAAAGTTTGATACACCGGGATAGATTCCGGCGATGAACCCTCCGACGCTTTTGTCAATAACCCGGAAGATTAAGAAAGAGCTTTAGGTAGACAAAGATTCATTACCTTGTAACGGTGGGGGGAGAGGGGTATTTATAGTCGCCTTAGGGATCTGTTTTGAGATAAGAACAAATCTCTACTTTCCGGTGTGGATGGATAGAAGTGGTTAAAACCACCTCTTATGGATAATTACGGATCCGAATCCCTCCTTATTCTTCTGAATTGGTTTGTAACGGGTTGGTACCCGTATCCACAATGACATATCCGTTAATGGGCTGTTGAGCTTTGGAGAAGAGATCCAGTTCCCATTTTAGACCCGTTTGCAGGTGAAATTACCGTTTTACCCCTGAGAGCTTTAAGATTCGCACCCGATTTGAATGGTTCCGATTTAGTCCTATTTTTAGCCATATCACGAGCCCCCCACTCCTAAAGAATGTGTTTTGCAGCCTTTAGGGAGTAGTTTTACGGTTTCAATGGCATACGGGACTTTATCGAGGTTCTAAAAAGGGAGTTCAGATCTTGTTCGAGGAGTAACGGTGTTCTTCTGAGCTGACCTTGTGCCCAAGATCATTCTTAGGCTCTTCTGGATTTTTGGTGATTTTTTCCGATTTTTTAAACTATTTTTTGAATCTTTCATTTAATTTTGCGAAGCAACAATCTAGTTTCAAAAAGCACCAATTAATTATTCTAATCAACAATTATTTTTCCCAGAGCTTAAAATATTCTCCCAAATTTATAATTATTTCTTAGAATTTTTAATTATTTTTCGCAACTTTTAAATAATTAATTCGAATTATAATTAAAATAAAAGGATTAATCATGGAAATAATGACGTGGCGCTATCTGGGACGTCCATCGTGTTGCTGGCACGAATTTCTGAATGATGTGAGGGCAGATCAGTATGTTGCTGACGTGGCTCAATCTGGGCGGTCGGATCTGGAGCACGCATCGGGAGGCAAGCAGTTTTCCACCATTGGGGGTCAGTGGCAAGAGCGCTCAGCAACTTTTGCCAAAGTCGAGGGGCACGACACGTTGACTGTTGACCATTGACTAGTCAACGCATTTTTTCTCTTTTGGACGTCGGTGGCAAGAGCGCTCGACACCCGTTGCCGAAGTCCAGGAGCGCGACACATGGCACTTTGACGGTTGACCGTTGATCACTGACCAATCAACGCATTTTCTCGTATTTGGATGTCGATGGCAAGAGTGCTCGGCACACGTTGCCGAAGTCCAGGAGAGATTTTTCTCGCATTTGGACATCGGTGACAAGAGTGCTCGGCACACGTTGCCGAAGTCTAGGAGAATTTTTCTCGCATTTGGACGTCTGTGGCAAGAGTGCTTGGCACAGGTTTCCAAGGTCCAGGGGAGATTTTTCTCGCATTTGGACATCGGTGGCAAGAGTGCTCGGCACACGTTGCCGAAGTCCAGGAGATATTTTTTTCTTGCATTTGGATGTCGGTGGTAAGAGTGCTCTGTGCTCGGCACAGGTTGCCGAAGTCCAGGAGAGATTTTTTCTCGCATTTGGACGTCGGTGACAAGAGTGCTCGGCACAGGTTGCCGAAGTCCAGGGGAGATTATTTTTCTCGCATTTGGACGTCGGTGGCAAGAGTGCTCGGCACAGGTTGCCGAAGTCCAGGGAGATTTTTTTCTCGCATTTGGACGTCGGTGGTAAGAGTGCTCGGCATAGGTTGCCGAAGTCCAAGGGTGTAATATCCCGGACGGATTTTACATTGTATAAATTTATTTTATTTTATTATTATTAAATTATTTTTATACGAATTATGCGAAGATTTGCGGTATACACATATATACGTACATATGCGCGTTATAGTAAATTGTGCATTGTGCAAATTAGGTGTATGTTTGGACAAAGTGCTTATCTTTGTCATGACCAATTTAAGTTAATTATTAGGATTTTAGGAGGATTAAACTAGGGTTAAGAATGCATGAGAAGATTAAGGTAAATTTCTTCTAGAAGCTCTCTCTTTTCCACCTCACCCCTCCACCTCATCTAGCACCATACCCACACCATACCTCCACCTCATCCCCACCTCCCTTGGTGAAAACCGGCCCCAATTAAGGGGAGGAGCTTTGTGCACTTTTGTGTGTGCAAATTTGCACTCTCCACCCTCTCCTCCACCTATAAATACCCCCTCCTTCTCCACTTGTCTCACTTTTTACAAAACAAAAGAAAGGAAAGGAAAAGAAAGAGAGAACTCACCTTTAACTTGAGAGTTTTCTTTTGTAGGTTTTAGAAGCTTTCATAGGAGCTTAAGGGAAGGAGAAGAATAGCTAGCAAGTCCTTCCATTAAGAGAAAGAAAGGTGGGGGTTTCTCCACTTATTTTGTTGTTGAGTAGTTGTTTTTAGTTACTTCTTCTTCTTATCTTCCTTGTTTTGTTTCTTTTGTTGGGGGTTGTTCTTGTGATGTGTTGTGTGTTGTTGTTGTTGTAGTTTGTATGGATAAAGGAAGGTAATAAGTGGTAGTACTAATAAACACATAAAGATTTAATCTTGTGGTAGTAGTTGTTGTTTTTGTGTTATGAATTGGACTAAAATGAACATATGAATATGGACTTTGTGTATACAACCATTTTGGGTTGTGGGACTTGAATGTGGACTCATACATAAGCATATGACTTGGTGCATACACCCATTTTGGGGTTGTAGAACATACACTTGAACTTTGGACTAAAAAGAATGCATATGTTTGGTTGAACCCAAATGGAGGACTCTTCACTTTATTTTATTGTTGTTATTTCCTTTTATAAATCTTAAGTAAAAAGAACCCATTGTAGATGCTAATTCTAGTATGAAAAAGAAAAGAGACTAATCTAAGTTAGAATGATTAAAAAGATCTCTTTTATGTTTGACTAGTAATAAGTAAGAAATAGATGGCTATGTTGTTGTAAAGATGTAGTAGATGCTTATGTTTAAAATAAAGTAGTTATAGTAGATGTATGTTAAATAAAGTAGCATTAGTAGATGTTTTTATAAAGTTGTAATAGATGTTTATGTTTAAATGAAGTCTTAGTAGATGTTATGTTTAAATGAAATTGTAGTAGATGTTATGTTTCAATAAAGATAGTAGATGTTGATGCTTAAATATTATTCATACTTGAGTTAGTAGATATTCATGCTTAATGATATTCATGCTTAGTTAATGGATAATTATGCTTAAATGATACTCATGTTTAGCTAGTAGATATTCATGCTTAATGTTATCCATGCTTATATGGTTGTAGGATCGATGTTTAAATTAATCTACCATGCTTAGGAATGTTGTAGGCTAATGCTAAGAAAATATCCATGCCTATATTGTTGTAGGATTAATGTTAAATTAATCTACCATGCTTAGGAATGTTGTAGGTTAATGCTAAGTAATTATCCATGCTTATATTGTTGTAGGAATAATGTTAAATTAATCTACCATGCTTAGGATTGTTGTAGGTTAATGCTAAGTAATTATCCATGCCTATATTGTTGTAGGATTAATGTTAAATTAATCTACCATGCTTAGGATTGTTGTAGGTTAATGCTAAGTAATTATCCATGCTTATATTGTTGTAGGATTAATGTTAAATTAATCTATCATGCTTAGCATTGTTGTAGGATTAATGTTAAATTAATCTACCATGCTTAGGATGTTGTAGGTTAATGGAACCATGCTCATGATGTGTGCCGTGTTGTAGGAACCATGCTTATGTTGTGTATATATTGTAAGGAGTTCATGCTTAAATTGTAGCAAAGCTTCATGTTTAGATCATAGTAATTATTCATGCTTAAGCTTGTTATAAGTGCATGCTTAAATCGTATTCGTACTTAGGAGTGTTATGGGTTGATGGTTGTGTTATATACCATGACTAGTTGTTGTAGGTTGATGCTTAAAATTGTATACCATGCTTAAACTCCTATAGGTTAAGTAATAAGGAAAGAATCATGTTGTAATTGTAGTGATAACTATCTTGTTGTAGTTAATGTTAGTAAGGAGCCATACATGCTTGAAGGGTATAGGGTGGCATCCTAGTTAAATAAGAAAGCGAACGTATGTTCTAGGTTGTTCTAGTCAACTTCGAAAAGAACCCATGGACTCTAGTTGTGTGAAGTCCTAATCGAAATTGGACCATATCATGGGGACATTCCTCACCCGTAGGGGTAATAAGGATTAGAAAGGTCATTAGTAATAGTTAGTTCAATGAAGGTTATTATGTCGCTTCGGGCTTCTCATTGGTAAAATGCCTACCATAGACTATTAGTAGATTCTTCTGTTGCTTCTAGTAATAGAAGATCAAGTTGCTAGTAAGCACGTCTGGTTGCTTCTAGGTTTGATTACCTGTATGGTTGTTTGCATATGGTTGTGCTCGTACGTGGCTCGACCAGCCCGTGCGTAGCTGTTGGTCTCATACGCGGCTTATTTGGCTGGTATGTACGTTGTCATCTCATACGAGGCCACCTGGCTCGTAGGGAGGTCCATACGTAGCTTATTGGCTCGTATGTGGTTAGTTTACCCGTATATAGCTTATTAGCTAGTACACAGTTGTTGTGCTCGTCTAGGGTGATATTATTATCCTAGGGGCTATCGACTATCAAGATATATGTTTTCTTACCCCTAAGTAACTGTGGAGGAGTCACTCCTTGTGTACCGTCGGATCTTAACCGGTGTAGGTTGATCGAGGACCGGAGTATAGACAGAATCCAAGTTCAGGGTAGTGGCATGCATGTATGTTCGCATGGCCGGGGTCTTGGATCGATGGGCTAGGAACCGGATCCTGAGGGGTTCTGGTAAGTCTAGGTTGAGCAGCCTAGTAGAGTTGTCTTGCAGAGTCTAAATTAAGGCCTAGCATGTTGTGTTATAATATTGTCATCCCTAGGATTGTTTGGGTCAGGGACATCATTAAGGTAGTGACTTATAAAGATCATTTACTTAGACCCTTTGCCGAAAAGAGAGGAGTTGGTTATAGGGGGTGCCTTACGACTAACTTGTCCCTTGGGACAGGCCTTAGGTGGTGTTATTGGGTTATACCTTCCCGTCAAAGGGATACGTACGGTGGCTTCTCACGAGTTGGGAGTACGGGTTGTGTATCTCACACTGTTAATTCCTGAAGTGCCATGATAAGGCGGGCAGAGCTAGGGATGGATCCCGAAACTCTGTCGGGTCCTATGCCGGGGATACGAACAGGCCATGGACTACGGTCTGGCTAGGGGACGGCAGGGGCTCTCCTGTTGGCAGAAACCCCGAGGGTTCGTCTGGTTTTTGGCAGAAACCTCATCAGTCACGTTGTATCTGTCAAGAACAGGTTGTGTACAATTAGAATTCATAATGCGGGTTCAAATCTCTATATATGGAGAAACGGCTTGAGAAGGGGCGCATGTAGTATGGGCTGCATGTTGCTTCGGAGACTTGCTGACATTAGAATAGGAGCATCCTAGGATAGTTAACATTTTATTAGATTCTAGTTACTGCACTCACGAACACTTAAACTACACCGACACAATTGCCATGTTTTCTGTATGTTGTTTGGGAGATTCGCTGCTATGTTATCAGCCTTTAAGCATTAGTGAATACTGACGTCCCCACTTCCATAGGTACTGGATCGCAGAAATACAAGTGCGAGATTCAGGAGGACTCAAGGCAAGGAAAGCAAGGAGTCAGTGTCATGTTTAGTTCCGCTGTAACATGTATGCAGATTATCTATTAGTTGAGGAGTACTCAAGTGAGAGTTACCAAGTGTTGTTCTTCATTCCTTGTACTCTGAGGTAAGATGTTGAAGGTTTTAATATTTGGGAATGTAAATGTATTATTGTAACACTATTGTAATGTATTGCAGTTGTAAGATATTCAGACTTGAAATACATTGGGTGATGAATAAAAAGTTTTTAATTCTCCTGTTTTTCTGTGTATTGTGACTAATTGAAGAAAATGTCCTGGCTCGTGTCTCATTTTTCCAGTATATGGAAATCGGGGCGCTACAAGGGGAAATTTTTTTTTCCTCGCATTTGGATATCGGTGGCAAGAGTGCTCAACGCAGGTTGCCGAAGTCCAGGGTGATTGTTCTCGCATTTCGACGTCGATGGCAAGAGTGCTCAACACACGTTGCCGAAGTCCAGGAGAGATTTTTTTTGCATTTGGACGTCGGTGGCCAGAGTGCTCGGCACAGGTTACCGAAGTCTAGGAGAATGCCGTGTGGCATGCTGACCGTTTGACCGTTGAGAAGTCAAAGGCATGTTGAGTTTTCTCCATTTTCTGTCATCTTGCGGTAAGTGGGCCAGGCCTTTGAGTTTTTTTAGGCCTTTTAGTCTCGATTAGTGTGCCACCCTTCTCATTTGTTCACTTTCTAGTTTTTACTCAGGCGATTCTTTTTCACTAGTGGGAGCTTCAGGCGAGATTTTACCGGTTTCCGGTGATTTTTCCGACCGTCGTTGTCACATCAAGGTAATCTCACACTTAGTTTATTTTTAGAGAATGTCTAGCTTTCCTCCGAGGCAGGAGACATCCCCTACTCTCGCTCGTGAGCCAACCTTGAGCCAAGTTCCTTCAATCGACAAAGGCAAAGGCGTAGCAGAGTCTTCTTCGGTCGAAGTGGAGACCATGGTTGAGAATCAGCGGAGGATGGGGGAGTTCAACAGAATGCCCGGGGTGCTGACCGAACTTCAGAGGGTTCGAGACCTTCCAGACGAACAGGCCAAACATATAATGTACGGCATGGGGCAGAGCTTTGAGGAGAATGCCACCAGAGAGACTTCGGAGGTCGAAGAGATGATTTCCATAGTCAATGAGGTGGATCTGGCGTCAATTCGGGAGTGCTTTCAGATCCATGAAGAGTTCGAACTGATGTTGCCAGGGCCCAGAGTGAGGGCCAATTCTCTGATGTCGGTGAACATGTGCTTCTGGCCTGTCGACGCCTTCATAGCCGGGGTGCGGCTGCCTCTTCATCCTTTCGTCATCGAGGTGTTGCGGTGGTTTCGGATCAGCCCAATCTAGTATATGCCAAACGTGTGGAGGCTGGTCAACGGGTTCATCCTTCACTGTCAGGCGGGGGGGCTCGAGCCGGATTTGAGGGTGTTGCGGACCGTATACCGGGTTCATCAACAACATAAGTCGGATTTCAGGTTCTACCACTACAAAAGAAAAGGTCTTCACCGGCGCTTTTACACCGGCGCTTTCGAGAAATGCCGGGGACGAAAGAAAATTATTAATTGAAAATAAAAATACCTTTATTTCCCGGCGCTTTCTACGGAACGCCGGTGTAGTCATTTGTTCCCCGGCGTTTGGTAATAAACGCCGGGTATTTTCTATACTTAACCTATACCCCTATGTCGATTAATAAACTTATTCGCTTCTCTCTCTCTCAAACTCAATGAACTATAGATCAGATCCAAATCCAAATCCCTCTTCTCTCTCCTGTAAACCATCGCCGCAACCCAAATCCCGCGATCCCCGCGCTCGTCTCCTCCGGCGTGCTCCCGCGTATTCTCTCCGGCGTCGTCATCGCCCTTGCCCGCCATCTTTTTCCCCCTTTCTCTAGCTCTCAAATCCTAGAACCTTGATTCTGTACGATTTCTCCCCCAAATATAGGGTTTCGGTTTTTGATCGATTTGGGGTTATTTTGGGGTTTGATCGTCGTTTTGGGGTTAGATTAGGGGTTTTTTGGATATGTTTGGTTGTTTAGGTTTGGTTTTTTTGGTTGCAGGTTAGGATTTGATTGATTAGCGATGGCGTCGAAGAGGATTTTGAAGGAACTGAAGGATTTGTAGAAGGATCCGCCGACCTCATGTAGCGCAGGTTTGTTGATCTTGATTGTTTTGAAGATGCTCTCGTTCTTCTAAATTTCCTTTCTTCTGTTTCCCAGTGTGAGTAATTGTGTTGGTCTTCTCTTCAGAGAGTTCTGTTGGGCAATCCCCGAACTGCTCGGTAGGCAAGAAATTTGGGTTTGCATCACTTGGAGTCATTAAGGTTCTGGAGAGACACGCATGAAATAGATCCAGATCTCCAAGTTTGCCTATATGTACTATAATGTCTCTTTCCAGCCTTACCAACTCTTCACCAGCAAAAGTATCTTCTATTTGGTCAACATTTTCCATTGGTAAGCCAAACTGCAAGTGGCTACTTGACTTTAAACTTGAAATATATGAAGATGAATTATTCGTCATGCTAATAGGTGGACTTGGATAATTAGTACTGTTATATATTTCTGGCCCATTGTTGATCTGATATGTCAAAAATAAAAAAGATAGGTTAGGTATTCGATCCATATAGCATGACAACAGTTGGAGCAAATTAATGTTACTGATCTTTAAAAACAAACCAACCAACCTTTATGTTATCATCATAGAGTGAGATGCTTCCAACTGTCTGTGCTACACTACAGGAATTTGCATTGAATTTGAAACTATACAGATAAGAGACTTCACCTCCGTCTAGAATAGCATGATGAATTGATCTTCCAGATGCAAACAATGTAGCATTTTGAATATAATGGTTTGCGACAGGAAAGTTTAATAAGGTTTTGCACACAAGAACAATTACTTGTTGGATAATGGAGAAATAAATTTGACAAGCAGACAACATATAGTGCATGCTGAGGAGAAAAGCATAACAAAGTTACTCCACGCAAGCGCATAATCTATGCAAAAGGCTGCAATTGTTCATCTCGGTAAGCAAAGTATGCATTTCTTAAATTTTGTATGTGTGCTGAAAGCAGAGACATAATTTATTAGTAATTGATAGGTGGTACCGTGATTGTCGGACACAAGAAGCACATATCAATATATATATATATATATATATATATATATATATATATATATTTGTACAAAATTGTGCTATAGTTTTTACCTGTTAAGTAAATTTTGCACAATATCAACAGAACTAATGAGATCAATGTCAGATTCTTCTTTAGTTCTTTCTCAGCACATACCCATTGATTTTGTGTCTTTCATGTATATTTTGTGTTATTTATGGCAGATATATGGATTTCAGGGACAAAATAGAGTGCAATTGGCCCGTTACGAGTAAGTGGTTTACTCTCTCCCAATTTGCCCTTTTGGGTTTTTTGATTTCTTTGTGATTGTCAGCCATGAGGTTAGAAACCCATAAAGGGAATTTGTTCATATTCTCATAGATGTTGAAATTATGAGTTGGATTGTAATGCTCAAAATGTTTATTCTGCTAGTTAGAATCATGGGTTACAAAGAATTCAACTGATTGATGGGCTTTATATAAGTAATGAGTTTTGCGGGATTGTATGATTTTATGGTGGTTTATCTTAGGAAATTTCTCAGTGTGTTTTTGGTAGAAATTTGGCAGGAAAGGAATGGTATGCTATTTGTTGTATTTGAAATGTCGTTTCTTATTTTATTTGATATAACTGATGTATGTTTGCTGCAGAAATCCTTGAAAACTGATCATAGTTTTTTAACTAATTCAGGCAATAAATCATGCTCTTTGAATTATTGAAATTAATTTTTAGTTTACTAATATATGACTATTTCCTTTAAGCCAAGGACTATTTGAAGTGCTAATTCTATTATTTTTATATAATTTTATACAAAATGCAGGATACTGATTTGGAGCAAATGATGAAACAAAATGCAGGATACTGATTTAGTGCTAATTCTATTATTAGTGTATTTCTGAACTGTACAATTCAATCAAAACTCAGAAAATTTTACAAACGATGAAACAAATATGATCTGTGATAGGAAGTTTACAGTTCATATAAATTGATATACACTATATAATTTATTAACTCTGTTTTAAACAGATTTGTTCTCCATGTTCATATGCGTCCTGTATTCTATGCGATGTGGTGTATTCTGAACTGTACAATTCGATCGAAACTCAGAGAGCTGTACAAACAAATATGATTTGTGATAGGAAATTTACGGTTCATATAAATTGATATACAGTATATCAATTATTCACTCTATTCGAAGAAATTTGTTCTCCATGTTCTATCGATTCTGTTCATATCAAAGTTGTGTTTTTGAAACATGCTGAAGGGATTGAAGATATAATTTCAGATCTAGCAAAACTGTCTGGTACGGAAAGATCTTTAATCGAAGAGTGTGGCAATCTCTTATCCGAGGCACATAACTTGCAGGTCTGTGCTGAATTCTGAGTGAACTATACCTGTCTTCTCTAGGCTCTGAAACACACCCTTGATTATTTTTCTCATGCATATGCGCAGGTGACTGAGTGCAGCTTGAGAGGCCAGTTAATTCAGGCGAAGATGAGGAGTCGAAATACTATCAATGATTCAATGCTATTTGAGAAGGCTCTACTATGAAGACGAAACTTTGAGAAACAATGATGCATAGATTGTGATTACAGAATTCATTCTTTTGTTGAGAGGTGAAAATAATGGTGAGGAATGATATAGGTGCTAACTGTTATGTTCACTTGTTGGAACCTCGACATTCATCCATTCGAGAAGTTATCTTAGATTTCTTTTTTCTTTCAATTAGCCTTCTCCGTGTAAATTGTACTCTGATTGATATAAACAGAAGCATATAAAGATTCTTTCAAGCTTCAATATAATCTAATAAAAGCATATAAATATAGCTTCATCTGAAAAACTAGTCTATCTTTGATAAATTAAAATAGATACTTTGGTATATAATTTTTATATAATTTTTATATAATTAAAAAATTGTATTAATTTTTTTTAATTTTTTAATTTTTAAATTTTTAAAATTTTAAATTAAATTTTTTTTTTAAAAAAATGTTACACCTACCCCGGCGTTTTACAAAACGCCGGGGTAGATTAAAATTCGTTTTTTTTAAAAAAAAATATATATATATCCACCGGCGCTTTTGAAAGCGCCGGCCATTAAAGAACATGTACCGGCGGTTGTGGAAGCGCCGGTGAAGGCTGCCCATGAAAGCCCGGCACGCGCACCACCGGCGGTTGGTGCGGCGATCCTCAACGCGCCGGTAGGGTGTTCACCGGCGTTTATAAACGCCGGTGAAGCCATCCGAAACCGCCGGTGAATCCTTCGCCGGTTGTAGTGTACCTAGCCCCGAGGCATGGAGCCAAGCTTGTCAGCTACCCCGACTCGATAAAGCATTGGAAGGACAAGTAACTCCTTATCCGGAGTCGAGAGCCGTGGATCATCCCGACGACTTAAGTCGAAGAAGTCTCGAGGAGGGTGAAGGAGAGCCCGATGCTCAGCCCTAACGAAGACGAGAAGGTTCGGACGCTTCTCGATCGGCCGAAGTTCAATTGGAGGGACCTGACCCTAGAGGTTCTCTTCAAGGGGGGTCTCAGCCGTATAAACCCTAGTATGCGGTTTATTGTTAGCCTTGCGTTTTCTTCTTAATTCTGGTATTACTTGTGCATAACCCTCTTCCCCCCCCCCCCCCCCCCCCCTTTTGTTGCAGAAACTATAGACTTCGATGCCATGTTGGCACAGCGCGGGGTCCTAAGCATCAAGGCCCCAAGGAAGAGGAAGAGGGTGGACTCCAAGGTGTCCTCATCGAGGGTGAAGACAGTCGTCGCTGTTGTAGAGCATGCAGCGGTGCAAGTCGCAGTTGTTCAGTGGCCACCGACCCCCGCAGCGGCGTCGGCCTCTGCAGAGGCAGGGGCCTTCCCCTTAGCAGTGGCTTTGAGTTTGGAGGCCCTGTCATTGACGACCGAGGCCGAGGTGTTCCTGATCGAGGAGCACAAGAAAATCTTCATCCCGAACTGGCAAGTCCACAAGCACGATGGGTTTCTAGGGGAATCGTCGTCCAGTATGCAAGCTTTTCGGCACCTTGCTACACCGAAGGACAGGGCCTCCATGGACGCCGGCGGTGTTCGTGACGACGTGCTTGAGATTGCATGAGCGGCGGTATCGGTAAGTATTCTGGACTTGTGGTTTTCAACTTCTATAAACTATTCTTTCCGAGTTCGTCATGGTGCTTCACCTTCTTTTTACAGATAACTTGCCACTTCGGTCAACTGTTGAAAAAGATGACCGAATTAGAGAAAGACTTGAAGCAAAATTCTGACCGAGCTCGAGAAAAGAAGGCTCGAATTGCCAAGGAACTTGAGTAGTTGAGGGACAAAGCCGAGGAGAAGGCGGTGAGGTTGGAGTACCTCAAAAGTGTTGTGGTGAAGCTCGAAGCTGAAAACACTCTGCTGCTCCAACAGAAAGAGCTGGCGGCCAAGGATAAGGAGGATGCCATTGCCGCCGCTAGGGTCGCTGCGGCTAAAGAGGTCGAGGCCAAAGCCATGGAGAGGGCGAAAGGGTACCTCGCAGTCAATATGGAGAAGGCTTATGCCCGTGCAATTGCGCAGGTGAAGGAGGCCTACCCGGAGGCAGACTGCGCCGGATGGTGCCTATTTCCTGACCCCGTGTCGGGGTTCAACAATGCCTCTGAGGTGGCAGAAGAAGAGGCGAGGTCAAGGTGGTCGAGGTAGAGATCAACAAGGCAGAGGTAGAGACCGATATGGAGGCCATTCCTCTGCTGATCGTCGCCGCCACACAAGGGTCGGAGCCCTCAGCGACCGTGGATCACGTTAAAGAGGTCCGCTCTTGACCTAGTTGTAATTCATATCTGTTTTGAACCAAGAAATGTTGCCTAATCGCGGACTGGCCACCACTTATACTTGGTTAATTTCAATGAATTTTTTTTTGTTTGACAAGTGTTGTGGCTTCAAAACTTGTATGTTTGCTTTACTTCCAAGCTGTCCCGTAGTAGCTTCGTTTAGACGTAGTATCTTCATGTTAGCTCTTCGGACTTAAAGATTCACGCCCCCTCTCTTTTTTTGTTCCAACTTTCACATATTAGCGAAGTGTCTCGTCTACGGTCTAACCTGGGCGTCGTCAAGTTGGGGCTCACGCGATCTCTAGAGAGACTTTATAAAGCTGAGTTGGAGTTGAGTTATCCAAAGCTGACATTGGCCCGTCGAGACTCCGAGTTGAAATGCCTAGAGGAAAAGGCTCGCGAAGTGCCCCTTGAAGGGGAGGAGACATGTCCCTCAATGGCCGTCAACCAAGGCCTGAGACTCAAGTTCCTTCGTCAGGCTTTATTCAAAGCTAGGGTTGAGAGAGATGGGTTGAAGAACGTAGTGCTTGAGAAGAGCTTGGAGGCGGCGCACCATCGAAGGTCTATCTCCAAGGCTTCTCGTGGGGGCAGCTCGAGTCGAATGCCTCGCCTGAAGGTCAGAGTGATTGACGACTCCCTGAAGGAACGGATCGTGGAGCTGGAGGTGGAGAACCTTTGTCTACGACGGCTTTCTGAGAGGAGTAACGTCATAAGCACTTCCTACCCCCGAGATGAGTACGCACAAGGAAGGTCGTTCCACGAGTTAGCGCTACGCTCGCCCCCCATCATGAGACATCCTGGGGACGCACAAAGCGGGGTGGTCGGCTCGTCGAGCGGAGCATCTGTTGGGGCAACTCTTAGTCTCTTTGGTGCCGACAACGCTGCTCAGCTCGCCGGCTTGGAGACTTCTACGGAAATGAGGCGACAGCAACACAGCGCTCATCGGCCCCACTTATCACTTAATAGAAGCATCCCACTCCCTAGGAGGGGTTAGGACGGAATTTTGTAATCTTGTAGTCTTTGTTTCATATGAATTGTATCTCAAATAATGAGTTTTTGGTCTATAATTAGACTTGTACTTCAAATTTTGATGAAATAATATACTCACTTCTCGAGCTTCTTGTGAGTTTGCATTTTGCTAGTGTTTGCAAGTGTCAATAGTTGTGGGAGCAATTCTGAATGGTAAGCTACTTTGTACTCGCTCGTTCGCAACTAGCAAAAGTTGCGTCGAACCAAGTGTTGGACTCCAAACTTGTCGTTTAGAGAGTATCAACAGTTGTGGAAACAATTCCGAATGGTGATCTACTTTGTACTCGCTCATTCGCAACTAGCAAAAGTTGCATCGAACCAAGTGTTGGACTCCGAACTTGTCGTTTAGAAAGTATCAACAGTTGTGGGAGCAATTCCGTATGGTGAGCTACTCTGTACTCGCTCGTTCGCAAGTAGCAAAAGTTGCATCGAACCAAGTGTTGGACTCCGAACTTGTCGTTTAGAGAGTATCAACAGTTGTGGGAGCAATTCTGAATGGTGAGCTACTTTGTACTCGCTTGTTCGCAAGTAGCAAAACTTGCATCGAACTAAGTGTTGGACTCCGAACTTGTTGTTTAGAGAGTATCAACAGTTGTGGGAGCAATTCTGAATGGTGAGCTACTTTGTACTCGCTCGTTCGTAAGTAGCAAAAGTTGCATCGAACCAAGTGTTGGACTCCGAACTTGTTGTTTAGAAACTATCAACAGTTGTGGAAGCAATTCCGAATGGTGGGCTACTTTGTACTCACTCATTGGCAAGTAGCAAAAGTTGCATCGAACCAAGTGTTGGACTTCGAACTTTTGTTTTAATGAGTTTTTCTTTTTTATAAACCTAAAACTAGTACGACCCAAAATGCTTAGAATAGAGAATCTCCAAGGGGCAGAACATTTTTATTGAAAACAACTAAGCGGCTGCTTATAAGTTGTGAGCCATTTATTACACTTCATAAAGAAAAATAGACAAACTTCAACATGCTTTACGGAGAACACTATTGGAGAAGTTGCTTGGAGCGGTGTTTAAACACCCTCTTGGTACTTCAACAAGTGCTCTACGTTCCATGTCCTCGGCACCCTCTTGCCCCCGGATCTTCAAGTTGATAAGCACCCGGGCGGACAACTTTGGAGATCCTATATGGTCCTTCCCAATTGGGTGCCAATTTGCCTTTCTTGCTGGGAAAAGAAATATACAGCTTCCTGAGCACCAGATCCCCTTCTTTGAGATTGGTAGGGCGGACTCTCCTGTTGTAGGATTACTCGATCCTGCGCCAATAGATTTCTTGCCGAATGGAGGATCTCTCATAGAGCTCATCAATGAAGTCCAAGTTGCTGCGAAGCTCGTTTGCATTTTGCTCCTCATTGTAAGCAATCAAGCGGGGGACGGTAGATCCACCTCTAAGGGGATAACAGCTTCAGAGCCGTAAGTGAGGTTGAAGGGCAATTCTCCCGTGGGGGTCCTCTTCGTAGTGCGATAGCTCCAGAGCACATTGGAGAGCTGCTCTACCTATAACTCTTTAGCCGACCTACTCAGTCTCTTTTTCAGGCCCGAGAGAATTTGCCGATTGGCATTCTTTGCCTGACTATTGGACTGGGGGTGGGAGACCGAGGAGCATCATTGCTGAATGCCAAGATCCGCACAGAAAGTGCGGAATGTTGCCCCCGTGAAGTGAGTTCCGTTGTCCGTTATCAAGATTCGGGGCACACCGAATCTGCAAATAACGTTCTTCCAAAAGAAGCGCTACACTCTATTCTTCGTGATCGTTGCTAGGGGCTCGACTTTGATCCACTTAGAGAAATAGTCGATCGCCACGACAAGGAACTTTAGCTGGCCTGGTGCTAGAGGGAACGGCCCGAGCAAGTCCATTCCCCACATCGCAAAGGGGGTCATACTGGGTAAAGTGGAGAGCTGAGCTTGCGGTAAGCGGCGGATTGTTGAGAATTTTTGGCAAGGGCCGCATTGACGAACGTGTTGTTCGGCATCACGAAGGAGATTAAGCCAAAAATATCCATAGTTTAAGATTTTGCGGGCAAGGTACCTTGCTCCAGAGTGAGCGCCACATATCCCTTCGTGCACTTCCTTCAAAGCATACTAGGCTTCGTCCGGGGAGAAACACCTCAAGTAGGGTCTTCCGTCTACTTGGGTGTAAGAGCATTTGTACAAGACTGCCTCGATGAGGGTCTACCACTCAGCCCTGGTTCGGATCTTTCGGGCCTCTTTGGGATCTAAGGGAAGGACCATCTCGCGCTTCGTATTCCCCTGATACCTGGTTCACCACCAGCTGCGAGTCACTAAATATCTTGACATGCTTTGCCCCTGCCTTACGAGCCATGCATAGGCCTGCTATAAGGGCTTCATACTCGGCCTCATTGTTGGACGCTCTGAAGTTGATGCGGAGTGAGTACTGGAGGATGAAATCATCTGGGCCCACCAGGATGACTCCCTCTCCACTCCGATCGGCGCATGAGGAACCATCTACATACACCGTCTAGAAGGGAGGTTCCTCTATTTCTTTGCTGGCCTCGAGAATTGTACTCTCCACTATAAACTTTTCTAGAGCTTGAGCCTTGATAGCGGTTCGAGGCTGATAGCTGATATCATGTTGGCTTAGCTCGATGGACCACTTCATAAGGCGCCTGGAGGTCACGGGACTCGTTTGAGCGGTTGGTCGGTAAGAATGGCCACCGAGTGAGACTGGAAGTACGGGCGGAGCTTCCAGGCCGCCATGACCAAGGTATAGGCCATCTTCTCTAGCTTCGGATAACGGAGTTCAGTGTCCCTAAGTACTTTACTCACGTCGTAGATGGGCCTCTGCGTCTTGTCTTCTTCTCTTACCAAAACAGCGTTGAGGGTCTGCTCCGAAGCGGCGAGGTATAGGTAGAGGACCTCCCCGGGCCTTGGCTTGCTCAAGAGTGGGGGGTTGACTAAGTACGCCTTGAGCTGGTCGAAGGACTCTTGTTACTGTTGCCCCCATTCAAACCCTTTAGCCCCCCTCCTTGAAGAATGGGAGGCATTTTTTCACGGTTTTGGAGAGGAAACGCTTTATCGTCGCAAAGAGCCCAGTGAATCTCTGCACATCTTTAACATTGGAGGGAGGAGCCATGTTGAGTATAGCCTGGATCTTCCCGGAGTTGGCCTCTATGCCCCTTTGGCTGACCATGAATCCCAAGAACTTGCCAGATGAGACTCCGAACACACACTTGTTCGGGTTCAGTCTCATATTGTGTCTCTTCAATATGTCAAAAGCCTCTTGGAGATCGGAGACGTGATCTGAACTGCTGACTCTCTTCACCAACATGTCATCTACATAGACTTCCATGTTCCGCCCAATCTGCTCCTTGAAAATCTTGTTAACAAGGCATTGGTTGGGGGCACCAGCGTTCTTAAGCCCGAAGGGCATACCCGTTAGCAATAAAGGCCCTGATCGGTGAGGAAGGAGGTCTTTGGGATGTCAGGAGGGAACATTCTTATCTGATTGTACCCAGAGAATGCATCCATGAAGCTTAAGAGTTCATGGCCCGAGGTTGCATCAATCAAGGCATCGATGCTTGGGAGCAGGAATGGATCTTTGGGGCAGGCTTTGTTTAGCTCCGTAAAGTCGATGTAGATCCTCCAGATCCCGTTGGCCTTATTGACCACCACAATATTGGAGAGACACTCCAGATAGTTGACCTCCTGTATGAACCGAGTCCTAAGGAGTTTCTCAACCCCCTCCTTGATAGCTTGCTAGCGCTCGGGGGTGAATTTGCGTCACTTCTGCTGAACAAGTCTGGCCCCTGAGGTGACACTAAGGTGATGCATGAAGAGCTCCTCGGAGATCCCCAGCATGTCAGCTGCAGTCCAGGCGAAGAGGTCTCGATTTCCCCTTAGGCACTGGATGATGTCGGAGCGAACAGGAGGGGGAAGGACTTTGCTAATCATAATTTTGTGGGTTGGATCTCCTTCTGAAAAGGCCACCTCTTACAGCTCATCAACCGGCTCCGATATAGGTGGGCTACTCCCTTAGGGGAGTTCAAAGGAGAGGGCAGGTCCTCCCACCGAGGTCATCTATCACTTGTGGGCTGCCTCCTGGCTTCCTCTGACTTCTCCCACTCCCACTGTGATGAGGAATTTCATCTTCATGTGGTAAGACGACGGTATGGCCTACAGAGCAGCTAGGCCTGGTCGGCCTAAGATGACATTGCAGGCGGCTTTCACATATACCACCATGAAGTCCACCATCTCGGTTCAGGTGGTGGGAGTTTTGCCAGCGGTTACGTCGAGAGTTATGACAGCCTCGATCGTCACTGGCACTCTCGTGAACCCGTGCAAAGTGCAGCCGGCAGGCTTGAGCCGATCCCTAGATAGCTTGAGCCCCTGGAAGGCCTCCAGAAAGAGAATGTTGACTCAACTGTCATTGTCTACTAGGACCCGGCACACGTCAAAGTTAGCCATATGGAGGTTTATGACCAACGCACGCAATGGGGGGTTCAGATGCCCTCTTGGTCTCTATCTGTAAAAGTGACCGGGATCCCTAGGCCCCTGGGGGGAGGACGGTTCTACACTGAATTTACTTCCTGGACGAAGGCTTTTCGGGAGGAGATGGAATCTCCCCCCATTGGGCCTCCATGAATGAGATGTAGGATGGCCTCTGGCTCGGAGTTCAGGGTCTCCGCGTGCCGCTCAGGTCGCTTATTAGCCCCCCTGGGGGGCCAAAAAATGATTTTCTTTTGGGAGAATCTGAGGTATCACTTCAATATATATATTATGATAAAATCGAATCTTTCCTATCAATTAAGCACGCACAGAACCGGAAGAGCCCCTTGTTTCAAAGAGAGGAGGACGGGTTATTCACATTTCATTTGATGGTCAGAGGCGAATTGAAAGCTAAGCAGTGGTAATTATAAAGATCCCTCGGGGGAAAAATAGAGATGTCTCCTACGTTACCCGTAATATGTGGAAGTATCGACGTAATTTAATAGAGTCATTCGGTCTGAATGCTACATGAAGAACATAAGCCAGATGGTGCCTGTGGAAGCGGCACCATATGTTCTGGTTTCTCTTCTTCCCCGGGATGTTCATCTTTGGAGGGGCGGAAGAAGACCCTCTTTCCAAACCTCCATCAGGATGGTTGAGACACTCGTGTTGAGCGGAGAAAACTTCTCGAAGCGGGGAGGAGGGCGACGCTGGCCTCCGTTGTCCTTCTGGAGCTTCTTATCTCCTTCTTCTTCAGTGCCCTTCTGTTTGTTTCTGGAGGACGGTCCTTCAAAAGCAGGGCGGGAGAGGGCTTCTTCCGCTCAGATGTATTTCTCACTCCTAAGCAGGAGTTCTGAGAAATCCCGAGGGGGCTTCTTGGCGAGGGATGCTCGGAGACTGTCATTAGCGACATTGGATTGGAAGGCGGTGGAGACAACGGACTGGTCTAGGGAGGCGATGGATCTGGCCTCCGCGGTGAAACGTTTGACATAGTCTCTCAGCCGCTCGCCCTTCCTTTGATGAAGCAAAAGCAGAGAGGTGCTCATCTTTTCAGCTCGTTGACTGCTCACGAAGTGAGTCAGGAAGAGGCCTTCGAGCTGATCGAAAGAGAAGATGGAGGCCAGGGCTAGACAGGAGTACCATTCCCTTCCAGGCCCCTTCAGAGTGGCCGGGAAAGTCTTGTAGAGGAGGGCGTCTGACGCCTGATGTATCATCATGAGAGTTTTAAAACTCTCAATGTGGTCAGCGGGGTCAGACTCCCCGTTGTATGATTCAAAATGAGGAGGCTTGAAGTTATCCGGGACCGGTACCTCCATTATAGTCCGAGAGAATGAGGGACTGCTAGGACAGAAATTCCTCGCCCATTGCTCCTCCTCTCTGTCCAACCGGCCAAGGTGCCTCTCCATCTTGTGGAGACGGCGGTAGACTGAATCTTCCCTCCGATCATACCTTGCTGAGACCCAAGATTCATCCTCATGCAGAAGGGGACTGGGAGTGCAATGACGATAGCTCGAGGCCGCTTGAGGACTGGGCGTACAATGCCTACGTGTTGATTCTTGGTTTTGATGACTACAACACAATACAAAGTTTGTCTATCACATATATCTTGCAGAGTGTATTAAAGTCAATATCATGGTGAAATACACAAAGGAAACACAATTCAAGAGTAATTGATCAAGCTTCAAGACATCTAGACAAAGCCTTAAGCTCAAGACAAAGGCTCAAGCTCAAGACAAAGACTCAAGTCCAAGACAAGATTCAAAGTGCTTCAATTGTATTAAACAAAGTGTCTTGTAATATTTTATTTTTAATTCTTCGAGTCTTAGAAACTTGTAAAAGCCTTGTCATACACACACATACACACTCACATATACTTTAAATAATCTGAATGTTTTCCAAAATTAAATTGTCAAAACAAGCTTGAATAAGTTTAGCTGTATGAGTACCAGTCGACCACTTCTTGGAACCAGTCGACTGTCATAGTACGAAACTGCCTGAACTCATACAAGCTCTGGCCAGTCGACTCATTATGGCAACCCAGTCGACTATTCAAACCGTTTCGACAGGTTTCTAATTTTAAAACTTGTTTTTTCAAATTCAAATCCTTTTTGCTGTCGTTGTATGGCAGTTAGGATTCTTTCTCTCAACGTCCAAACGTTTCTAACTCTATAAAAAGAATATAGAAGTCATTTGGCAAAGGTTCCTAACATTTTTCCAAGCATTCTTTAAACTCTCAAGTCTTTTGTTTTCAACAAGAACAAGTCTTTCGGAAGCATACAAACTCGAAGTCTTTGTTCTCTGAATTTCAATCTAGCATAACATTAATTTCGTTTTAGACTGAATATAGAAGTTGACCTAATAGCCACTATACAAAGGCACTATCACATACAAGGCTATAGATTGTTGTAAACTCAATTTTTGTTGTTGTTTTCACTCTCTGGTTGTGAGAGTGGTCCTTTCGGTTGGAGAGTAGGACTCTTGGTTGTAGAATCGATTTCACTCTAGGGTGTAGAGTGGGTTTGCTTCTTTAGGGGTGAGAGAGGTCTACGAATTTGACATTGTTGTTTTCAAAGGCCGCGGAGTATTCTTGTATTTTTTTCAAGAATAGTGGAAAATCTCAAGTGGGTTGCTGGGAGACTGGATGTAGGTCGGGAGGACCGAACCAGGATACATCGTTGTGTTTGACTGTGATTGACTCTCTGTGGTTGTATTCTCTCAACTTGCAATTTTAATTTCTGTGAGTTTTATTTCAAAAACTTGTCTGGTAAGTCGACTGGTTTTCAGCTATAAGTCGACTGATCAGACTTGTAACTCTTCAGTAAAATACTCTTCTTATCTGACGCAACAGTCGACTGTATATCTTTTTCAGTCGACTTAACAGTACGAAAAGTTCAAGTTCTTAATTTTTTTTATACAACACTATTCACCCCCCTCTAGTGTTATTTGCCTTGCCTACAGGATCCAACACTTGGTATCAGAGCCTGGTTGAGTGCAATGGCGTCTACTTCAAATGCAAGCCAATACTATGAAGGCCAATCCACACAAAGGCCACCCCTATTCGATGGAACAAACTATAACTATTGGAAGTGTAGAATGAAGATCTACCTTCAGTCCATCAACTATGAGATTTGGAACATGACTGAGACAGAATTCACCACTCCTACAATTACCTATGCACAATGGAACGATGACATGAAGAACAACACAATGAACAATTCAAAGGCGATGAATGCTTTATTCTGTGCTCTTACTAAAGTGAAGTTCAATCGTGTGTCAAATGAAACAACGGATCATCAAATTTGGCACACACTTGAGGTAACTCATGAAGGTACTAATAAGGTTAAAGAACCTAAGATATTTGCTCTTGTTCACAGGTTTGAGATGTTCCGTATGAAGGAGAACGTGAATGTGTCGGACATGATAACACGGTTCATGGATATTACAAACTCTCTTGTGGCCCTACGAAAGGCGTACTCGCAAGCGGAAATGGTGAGAAAAGTTCTTCGTGCCCTAACCTCTGAATGCGAGAAGAAGACCACCGCCATAGAAAAAGCCAACGATTTATCACAACTCTCTCTTGAGAACCTTATGGAAAATCTTATGGCATATGAAGTACAACTAGAAGAACGCAAGAAGGATCTAGAACCTCAACAAGCAAAGAAGAAGACACTCGCTTTCAAGGCCATGTCGGATTCCGAAGATGAAGAAAAAGATGAAGAAGAAATAGCCATGTTCACTAGAAAGTTCAAGAAATTTTTACGAAAAGGTAAATTTAATTCCAAGTTTAAAGATACTAATAAATTTCCCACTTGTTTCAAGTCTAACAAGACAGGTCATATGAAGAATGATTTCCCATTAGAAAATTTGAAATCAAAAGAGAAGGCTCTCAACTTCAAGAAGGACAAGTACACAAAGAACAAGTATATGAAGAACAAGAAGGCATATCAAGCAACTTAGGATGATAGCGACTCTTCATCGGAAGAAGAGAATGAGGAGTCAAACGAAGTAGCGAACGTATGTTTTATGGCTACACAAAACGATGTAAATGAAAATTTTGATTCAAATAATTTATTAGATGCTTCCAATGAAGTTTTTCAAGAACTTAAGAAGGAGAAATTAGAGTTAAAAATTTAGAGAAAGTCAACCAAACACTTTCTCAAGAAAATCTTGACTTGAATGTTGAAATCAAATCTTTAAATTCTCGACTTTCAAATTTGGTTGTAGATCTTGTATCTCTTAAGAAAAATTATGAAGAGATATTCAAGAATGTATCTAAATTTAACAAAAAAAAGGAGAATTTAAATGAAGTTCTCCAAAATCAAGTTCAATCTAATAAAAGATTTGGACTTGGTTTTCAAAAGACTTTTGAAAAAATCATTCTTCTAAGAATACTAGTAGTAATAAGACCGATTCTATTTCCAGTGTGAAGAACAAATTATATGAGTTTTTTGAGAAACCAAAAACTGTTGTTTTTCATGAAAATAGTAATTCAGTAGTTCGGACCAGTCGACTGAACCCTAATTTCAGTCGTCTGTCTAGAGGTTTGGAGTCTTATTCAAAGAGACGAAAACCTCAGATAAGTCAACCTATTTCACCTTCCAGTCAAATGACTTCTCATAACAGTCGACTGAAAGGACAATAAAATCGACTGGACAGACAAAAAACATTTGGGTTCCAGTCAACCTGAGTCTAAACGATAGAATTACTTTCATAAATTCTTATGTTCTTAATGTATGTAAGTCAGTAATATATTCCTGCTTTTGGTGGTAAATCAAACTCACTTTGGGTTTGGTTTCCCAAAAACTAATCCCTTTCGGCCCTAATGAAAAATGTATCATATTCACAATGCTTATTTTATAGGTACCTAAAAGAGAACGTTGGATACTTGACAGTGGATGCTCCAAGCATATGACTGGTCATGCTAACCTTCTTTCTTCCATACAAGAGATAGATGGAGGAATAGTCACATTCGGTGACAACAACAAAGGGAAGGTTATTGGAATAGGCATGGTCGGTAAGAACACTACCCCTACTATAGAAGAAGTATTTCTAGTTAGTGGCTTAAAGCATAATCGGTTAAGTATTAGCCAACTTTGTGATAAGGGATATAAAATTATTTTTGAAAAAGATGCATGTTTAATATATGATTCATCTATGTAAAATGTTATTTTTCAAGGTTTTAGGAAAAATAACATTTATGAGTTATGCTTGAAAACAAATAAAATTTCTAATGATTTCTGCTTAGTAGCTTCTAACAATGATTCTTGACTTTGGCATAAGAGATTTGGCCATGCAAATATGAAAAATATTGCTAAATTGTCTAAATACAACCTAGTTAAAGGACTGCCAAGACTATCTTTTAAAAAAGATAAGTTATGTGATGCATGTCAATTAGGAAAACAAGTCAAATCTAATTTTAAGACAAAAGAAATGATTTCTACTAGTAGGCCTCTCGAATTAATCTATATGGATTTATTTGGTCCTACTAGAGTCACTTCTTTAAATAAAAGTAGATATGTATTTGTTTTAGTAGATGATTTTTCAAGATTTACATGAGTTTTATTTTTAAAACATAAATATGATGCCTTTGAAGAATTTGTAAATTTCTGCAAACGAATTCAAAATCAAAATTCTCTAACCATAGTCACTATTAGAAGTGATCATGGTGGAGAATTTGAGAATGAAACGTTTTCAGAATATTGCAACAAGAATGGTATAACATATTCATTTGCATTTCCTAGAGCTTCACCACAAAATGGAGTGGTCGAAAGAAAGAATAGGACATTGCAAGAGTGTGCACGTACTATGTTTGTTGAAAGCAATTTGCCTAAGTACTTCTGGGCTGAAGCTGTTTCTACAGCATATTATGTTTTAAATAGAATAATGATTAGGCCTAAGCTTAAGAAAACTTGTTATGAATTATTTTATGAAAGAATTCCTAAAGTATCATATTTTAAAGTATTTGGATGTAAGTGTTTCATATTAAACACTAAAGATAATTTAGATAAATTTGATACTAGATCTAATGAGAATTATTTTATGAAAGAATTCCTAAAGTATCATATTTTAAAGTATTTGGATGTAAGTGTTTCATATTAAACACTAAAGATAATTTAGATAAATTTGATACTAGATCTAATGAAGGTATCTTTATTGGATACTCAAATAGGAGTAAGGCATATAGAATTTTTAATAAGTCAACTTTAACTATTGAAGAATCAATGCGTGTTTCATTTGATGAATCCTTGCCTTCATCTACTGTTATTAAAGATGATGAAATTGAATCATCACCTTTAAATAACGTTATTAAATCACTAAAGCAAACTACACTGGACAAGTAGACTGATAAGGATCTCAAGTCGACTGATGTGAATCAGTCGGCTGATGGACTTGTTAAGTCGACTGATCCTATTGTGATGACTCAAACTTTACCAAAAGCGTTTGTTGTAGTTAGAGATCATCATGACTTAATAATTGGTGACATTTCACGTGGTATTCGAACAAGATATCATGTTAACATGATTTCTCATACGGCTTTCTTGTCAGATTTTGAACCAAAGAATATACAAGAAACTTGTGAGAATGAATTTTGGATGAATGTCATGCAAGATGAACTTAACCAATTTATAAGAAATGATGTATGGGATCTAGTTTCACGACCTTCTGATCATACCATAATTAGTACCAAATGGGTGTTTAAGAATAAGTTAGATGAATCAGGACAAGTCGTTAGGAACAAGGCTAGATTAGTTGCTCAAGGATATAATCAAGTAGAAGGAATCGATTTTGATGAAATATAAGCTTCTATTGCTAACTAGAATCAAATAGGATTTTATTATCTTTTGCGTATTTTATGAATTTTACACGTTTCCAAATGCATGTTAAAAGTGCTTTCTTGAATGGATTTATTAAGGAAGATGTTTATGTTAAGCAACCACCCGGTTTCGAACATGAACAATTCCCAAACCACGTTTTTAAATTGAAAAAAGCTTTATATGGTCTTAAACAAGCACCTCGTGCTTGGTATGATCGATTAAAAACCTTTCTCTTAGAAACTGGTTTTGAGATAGGTAAAGTAGATACTACCTTGTTTATTAGGAAAATAGAGATAGATATTCTAATCATATAAATATATGTAGATGACATAATTTTTGGATCTACTAATAGTAATCTCTGTCAAGAGTTTGCTAATACCATGAAAAATGAGTTTGAGATGAGTAACATGGGTGAACTCAATTATTTCCTTGGACTACAAATAAAGCAGCACAAAATGGCATATTTATTAATCAAGAAAAATATGCTAAGGAATTACTCAAACGGTTTGGCATGGATAGCACTAGTAGTAAGACCTCAGCTATGGCTACTACTACTACACTTGACAAAGATAATTTAGGTAACAGTGTCGATCAAAAACTCTATTGAGGTATGATTGGCTCGCTCTTATATATAACTGCTAGTAGACCAGACATTATGTTTAGTGTATATTTGTGTGCTTGATATCAGTCGAATTCCAAAGAATCTCACTTAAAAGCTGTGAAACGTATTTTAAGATATATTAAAGGCATGTTTGAATATGGTTTATTTTATCCACACACTGATAATTTTCAACTTTTTTCGTATAGTGACGCTGATTTTGCTGGTAATAAAACTGATCGTAAAAGTACTAGTGGAACTTGTCACTTTTTGGACATTCATTAGTATCTTAGTGCAGTAAAAAGCAAAATTCGGTATCTCTATCTACTACAGAAGCTGAATATATTGCTGCAAGTTTGGCTTGTGCCCAAATTTTGTGGATGAAACAAACTTTATTGGATTATGGTATTTCATTTTCAAAACCTGCTATAATGTGTGTTAATATCAGTACTATTAATGTATCTAAAAATCCAGTTCAACACTCACGTACAAAACATATTGATATTCAACATCATTTTCTACGTGATCATGTTTTAAGGGGAGATATAACTCTGGATTTTATTTCTACTGATAAACAAGTTGCAGATATATTTACCAAACCACTTAAGGAAGACAATTTTATCAACTTTAGAAGAGAACTAGGAATTTGCTGTTTTCATGACATTTCTTAAAAATTTATTTTGTTTAAGTCGACTTAAAAGTCTTATTCAGTTGACTTAGAGCATCCACAGTCGTTTGCTTTATTGCCATTTTTGCCATTTTTTTCCTACTGTAGCGCTCACAGTCGTTTGCTATTTTGCCATTTTTTGGCAAAAGCGCTACAGTAGATACGGAGAAATAGCAATCGAAATAGCAATATGCATATTATAGCGGACGAAACATGATGTTTCGTCTGGATTATTTTATTATATTCTTAATTAATCGGACGAAACATGATGTTTCGTCCGAAGTAAAAAAAACTAAAAAAACGAATAAAATAAGCTTTAAACGTGGGAATGAACATGATGTTTCGTCTCAATTTGAGACGAAACATCATGCTTCGTCCCCATCCAAATTTAAAAAAAAAAATTGTAAATTTTAAAATTTTTTTGCAATTTTTTCAATTGATTTTGCAAATTTTTCAATTGTTTTTGCAAAAAAAAATTACAATTTGGTTAAAAAATTCTTTTTGCAAATTTTTTTTTAAAAAAAATTTTCCGGAAAATCCGGACGAAGCATGGTGCTTCGTCCAGAATGCTGGGCCACTTTTTGGAAATTTTTGTAATTTTAAAAATTGTTTTTGCAAATTTTTTAATTGTTTTTGCAAATATTATTTACGAACTATTTTTAAAATTTGTTTTTTGCAATTTTTTTTTGCAAAAAAAATCCTTTATTTTTTTCCAATTTTTGGGACGAAACATCATGTTTCGTTTCCGCCATTTTTTGCCAATCCACGACTGTGGATGCTCATCGAATTGGATTGCTAAAAAATGCATTTTGCCATTTTTTAGCATCGAACGACTGTGGATGCTCTTATAAAGGATTTCCGTTGTTCTTATTATTGCTGAATCTTGTGTTCTGGACAGTCAATTGTATAAGTAACCAGTCGACTGACAGAAGTTTTTACTTGATGTTTCTTTTGGTTTAATTTTCTCTCGACTAAGTCGACTGATATCAAAACCAGTCGACTGTCGCGACATCAGTTTGGTTTTTCTGATTCCGAATCGTCACTTAACTGAGGCATCATCTCCCTCTTTCTTTTACTCTTTTCGATCTCAACCCTTCGTTCAAACCTACTTTTAATCTCAGCCACACCTCTCAAGTAAAAACCCTACTCTTCTCTTTCCCCTATCACTTTTACTTTATTCCAAAAAATTCGAGTCGGCTGCTCTGAAGAACTCTTGGTTGCTGCTCTTGAAGCTTTTGAAGATTTCGGCGTTTACTGCTTCTGGCTTTGATTTCATTTTGAGTCTCTTGAGTCCTTGTGCTCCTTTCTCTAGTTGTGGGTAACCAATTTTTGATCTCTTTCTCTTTTTCAAAAGTTTCCTAGACTTTCAACTATGCCTAAACCTATGAGAGCTAGAGGTTCTAATGTAGAAGAAGGTCAATCTTCTCAGAATTACCTTCAGTATTTAAGAAATCCCATTCTTGTTGAGAAATTTTTTCTCATATGTTAAATTGCAATATTTCTGGGTAGATTTGTGAATTTTCCTGATTTAGATAGGTTCCTCATTGCCCCATTGTTTGAACAATGTGGGTTATTTGAATTACTTTCCCTTGTTAATCAACCATATTACTATCCACAACTTATCTATTTGTTTTACACAAATATGAAGGTTTCCACCTCCGAGGATGGTAACAAAATATTTTTCACTACTACGGTAAAAAAATATTCGTATGAGGTTAACTCCTGAAAATTGGGAATTATTTTGGGTATCCCATATGAAGCATTAGATTTGGGTGAAATTGAAATGGATGATCAATCTATTTTTTCAAAAATCTTTTTGCCTAATCGAGGTCCTCCAATGACCAACAAATCGATTACTCCTCTAGCCAAGCTTGTAGCCCGCATATTGTCATATAACATTATTCCTAAAACGGGTAGCTACGGCCAATTCTCTTTTGAATTGCAACAAGCGGTCT
The DNA here is from genome assembly GCA_017893485.1 of Hemerocallis citrina. Classification (NCBI taxonomy): domain Eukaryota; kingdom Viridiplantae; phylum Streptophyta; class Magnoliopsida; order Asparagales; family Asphodelaceae; genus Hemerocallis; species Hemerocallis citrina. Next base: position 164,698,368 of record CM030362.1, on the reverse strand, counting down.
ATGCCATTTTCGGCAACATCCAAATAAATTGGAGTTGAGTCATTTTCAATCGTCTCCATAAGGCTCACACCTCTTTCCTTCCTTTTGGTGCACTTCTTACTCATGTTTTCAATTTTTATGAAGTTGATCTTGATTCCGAGTCAAGTGTTGTTACTCATTATGAGTCTTTTGATCGTGCGAGTTTAGCTCATATGAAGATCCTTAACTCTCCTCCTCGGTCTCCTCAAAGGAATGTACCTCCTATTCCTTTAGCTACTTCTGGTCGTCGGTCTTCTGCTTCTAGTTCTTCTCGTCCTAGAGCTATCTTTGCTGATCCCGAGAGTCTTTATACTTCGGTAAATTATCTCATGAATCGTACCGATCTTATCCTCACTAGACATGATAATCTTGAGGCTAGTCTTGCTAACCTTACTCATTTGTTCACTCAACAATTTCCACAACCTCCTTTTGCCTCCACAGGTGATGACGACGAAGAAGACGAATAAACCTGAAGTATTCTTTTTCCTTTCAACTATGTTTTATGTTTGTTATTTCTTTTTTATTCTGTAAACTGCAACAATGAACTTGGTTTCTTATGTGTCAATGTGTTATGGTTATGATGTATCCTTCCTCCTTATGTTTTTGTTGATGACAAAGGGGGAGAAAATGTGATTTTATACGTTTGTGGTTTATATGTTTGTGTTTATATGTTTTATGTTGTGCATGTTTTTAATATTTTGTGCATATTGTACATTATTTAGGGATAGCTTATTTCATATTTATATATCATTTAATTATGTGTGACATCTTGCTATGTATATTGTTATTATAATTTATTGTATTGTCATCATCAAAAAGAGGGAGAATGTTGATTCTTGGTTTTGATGACTACAACAAAATACAAAGTTTGTCTATCACATATCTCTTGCATAGTGTATCAAAGTAATTACCATGGTGAAATACACAAAGAAAACACAATTCAAGAGTAATTGATCAAGCTTCAAGACATCTAGACAACGACTCAAGCTCAAGACAAAGGCTCAAGCTCAAGACAAAGACTCAAGTCCAAGACAAGATTCAAAGTGCTTCAATTGTATTAAACAAAGTGTCTTGTAATATTGTATTTTTAATTCTTTGAGTCTTAGAAACTTGTAAAAGCTTGTCACACACACACACTCACATATACTTTAAATAATTTGAGTGTTTTACAAAATCAAAATGTCAAAACAAGCTTGAATAATTTCATCTGTATGAGTACCAGTCAACCACTTCTTGGAACCAGTCGACTGTTACAGTACGAAACTGCCTGAACTCATACAAGCTCTTGCCAGTCGACTCATTATGGCAACCCAGTCGAATGTTCAAGCCGTTTTGACAGATTTCTGATTTTAAAACTTGTTTTTTTCAAATTCAAATCCTTTTTACTGTCGTTGTACGGCAATTAGGATTTTTTCTCTCAACGTCCAAACGTTTCTAACTCTATAAAAAGAGTATAGAAATCATTTGGCAAAGGTTCCTAACATTTTTCCAAGCATTCTTTAAACTCTCAAGTCTTTTGTTTTCAACAAGAACAAGTCTTTCAAAAGCATACAAACTCTAAGTCTTTGTTCTCTGAATTTCAATCTAGCATAACATTGATTTCGTTTTAGACTGAATTCAGAAGTTGGCCTAATAGCCACTATACAGAAACACTATCACATACAAGGCTATAGGTTGTTGTAAACTCAATTTTTATTGTTGTTTTCACTCTCGGGTTGTGAGAGTGGTCCTCTCGGTTGGAGTAGGACTCTTGGTTGCAGAGCCGGTTTCACTCTAGGATTTAGAGTGGGTTTGCTCTCTCTAGTGGTGAGAGAGGTCTACGGATTTGACATTATTGTTGTCAAAGGCAGTAGAGTATTCGTGTATTTTTTTCAAGAATAGTAGAAAATCTCAAGTGGGTTGCTTGGGGACTGGATGTAGGTCGGGAGGACCGAACCAGGATACATCTTTGTGTTTGACTGTGATTGACTCTCTGTGGTTGTATTCTCTCAACTTGCAATTTCAATTTATCTGAGTTTTATTCCAAAAACTTGTCTGGTAAGTCGATTGGTTTTCCGCTATAAGTTGACTGATCAGACTTGTAACTCTTTAGTAAAATACTGTTCTTATCTAACACAACAGTCGACTGTATATCTTTTTCAGTCGACTTAATAGTACGAAAAGTTCAAGTTCTTAACTTTCTTATATAACACTATTCACCCCCCCCCCCCCCCTCTAGTGTTATTTGTCTTGCATACAGGACCCAACACTATGGTCCCGGGCAGGTTAAGGATAGGGCGCCCGTTGACCGTGGTTGGGGGCAAGATTGAGGGCCCTCAAGACTGCCTCCTGGAATTGCTAGAACTTTGCCCTTGTGACTGGGGCCTCCTGCTCCCGGTGGTCGCGAGGGGCGGGTCGGCCGACTGGAGAGCTGCTTCTCCTCTTACGATGCTAGGGTGACTCCCTCCGCCTCCTAGGAGAGTTTGACCTTCTGCGATCGGGCCTGCGGGATGACCGGGCTCTAGGGGACCAGATCGCTGGACCCCTTTGATGTTCTCGGTGGGGTATCCCGTCATGGGTCCGCTTCTCGTCTAAGCGGGTCCGAAGGTCTTCCCCATACTGCCTGTTGATTATGATGTTCCTGAGATCCTTTGGCGTAGGGGGACTGTGCGAGGCCATGGAGTCCGATGAGGGATTGTGTATTGATACATGGTCGCGGTGAGGAGGTTGCACTTGCCGACTTCGGGGGGAGGGTCCTGCGGGAGCCTCTTGTGGCCCTTGAGGAGCCTGTTGGGGTTGTTATTGTTGAGGAAGAGGCCGTCCAAGTTGCGGTTGCTGGAAGGGTTGATGGAGAGGTTGTCCAGGCTGCTGGACTTGTTGTGTGGGTTGAGGGGGAACCTCAAGTACCGGGGGAGGAAAAGGTGTGGGAGTTTCTCTGTGGTTAGAGACCGTGGTCTTCTCCTTCTTGGGAGGCATGGCTCGAAACTAGTTTGGCTGATGGGAGAGGACCGGATCGCTGCTTCTGTTTCTCACAGACGGCACCAATCTGTTGCTGCTGATTTCGGGTGTGGAAGCAAACAGATGAATTTGTAAGTTCTTTGAGGAAAATAGTAAAGCGAACATGTTAACTCCGCCTATGTGTTGACTCGTTCCTTGCCGCTACCACGAACCTGCACAAAGTTTGATACACCGGGATGGATCCCGGCAACGAACCCTCCGACGCTCTTGTCAATAACCAGGAAGATTAAGAAAGAGCTTTAGGTAGGCACAGATTCATGACCTTGTAATGGTGGGGGGAGAGGGGTATTTATAGTCGCCTTAGGGATCTGTTTCGAGATAAGAACAAATTCCTACTTCCCGGTGTGGATGGATACAAGTGGTTAAAACCACCTCTTATGGATAATTACGGATCTGAATCCCTTCTTATCCTTCTGAACTGGTTTGTAACGGGTTGATACCTGTATCCACTACGACAGATCCGTTCTTGTGTTGTTGGGCTTTGGAGAAGAGACCCAGTTCCTATTTCGGACCCGTTTGCGGGTGAAATTACCGTTTTACCCCTGAGAGCTTTAAGATTCGCGTCCGATTTGAACGGTTCCGATTTAGTCCTATTTTTAGCCATATCAGTGTGCATGTGTCAAACATTCCGACTAGGTAGAAGCACTCTTGTTCTATCTAGATAGGACTTAATCCATACCTTTTGGTCAATGAGGGTATACTAGAAAATCTAGTCATTCTTTTGATTTGAAACTTTTGAGACAATTAGATATAAGCGCCCAAGTTATCATCATACTTTGAAATTGCCTGGAAACATTTGATCATTGACGAAGTTTTGGAACATTTTTGACAATATCTCATGTCAACCATTTAAGAAGAAAGTTCACATACAGGGAACTTTTGCAGAGGTTGCACAGTTAGATCCACTGTACAAATTTGAGCCCACCAAGAACCAGCATTTCTACATCTGTCGCCAAGTGTCTTCTCCTAGGTCTTCATCGCTCCCACCAACGCTTCACTCTTCTGATCTCGAAACACATGTGTTCGCTCGTTTGTTCTATCAATTCGAATTTGTTTGACCTCGTAGCACAATGGAGTGATTAAACATAAGCAATACTCCTTTGTGATTCTTTACCATCGGATTCACTACCGAGGATGCAGGCCCAACTGGGCAACGGTACTTTGGAACACTAAAACACCTCTGAAAATTAGAGTCTTCCTCTGGCTTGTGCTCAACAATGCCATACTCACTAGAGAGAACCTAGCCAAGAGGCAACCTCACATTGCGACCAATTGCGGGTTCTGCAACGTACACATGGAAGATTTGAATTATCTGTTTCTTCATTGCGCCAGAAGCAAGGCCATCATGATAGAGGTGCTGAGAGCACTAGGAACAAGTGACTATCCAAGAGACTATGAGGAACTGTGGGTCGGCTCCAGATTCGCATCATCCCGTCACGATATGAAAGATGCATGGTTTATTGCCATTGCGGCAACCACATGGGTGTTATGGCTAGATAGGAACAATTTTTATTTCCGTGCTTCATGTAATTCTACTTCTAGTAATCTTACTCATATCATGCATCAATTTCCTTTTGGGCTACAGCTGCTGCTTCAGGAGCAAGATGGAGAATTGCAAGGGTTTTCCAGGTGGATGATTTTGATGACAAGGAGATAGAGATCGGGCCAACTCTGGACTGATGAGTGGACACCCGCCTCACTACTACATATTTTGTATCAGGCCTTAGTACTTTGTTTTTGTGTTTTGGTTGCCTTTAGGCTAGATGATGTAACCCACCCCCCAGGGTTTTGTTGGGGGTTATGTTTTATTTTCTGCACTGCACTTTTATTTTCCCGAGACTTCGGGGTTGTTTATTAATCACTTATTAATAAAACAGGGTGGCATTATTCCACCTTTTCCTCAAAAAAAAAAAAAAATACTCCTTTGTGATTCATCAAAGTCAAACTATGACATAATGAAACTTTGACAGATTCCTTAATTTTTTTGCCGTACCAGGCCACCTTTTAAAAATATTTGCGAATATGGGCTACTTTTCAAACTATTAGCGCTTGAGGTCTAGTTGTACCACGTCAGCAACGGCCGTTATTCCTATTACCGGCCTATTCCTTTAATAAATCGCTAATCGGAATAGTGGTCTCTCTTTTAAGATTTTGGAAATTTTTGTTTGTAGTCTCTATTCTCATTAGTAAGCACAGTATATGCGAAGTCGCTAATGAGAATAGCGACCTTATTTGAGAAGTATTTAGACATTTGATGAATTCTAAACAGCTAGTGCTCTCTGGAAAAAAAAAAATTAAACTGAGGTCACTAGTAGTAGGAATAGCGATTACAACAAGTGGAGGAAAAATTGGCACAGTATAGTGGGAATAGATAGTGACTAGGTTGTTGTGCATCATAATTGATTACTGTAGAAGACACAATCCCCTCTTTCATTGACTTTTGCAAACTTCATTAGTGGGTGGTGAGACCCATCATTTGCATCATAATCAACCATATGTCTAACTATGATTCTTTAATTGTAAAAGTTGTGGCCGCTAATGAGACTATACTGTAGTCGCTATTTCCACTAGTGACCTCAGTTTTAAATTTGTTTTTTGTTTTTTTCATAGAGCACTAGATGTCTAGAATTCGTCAAGTGTCTAAATACTTCTCAAATAAGATCATAATTTTCTTGAGCGACTTCGCATATACCGTGGTCGCTAATGGGAATAGCGACTACAAACAAAAGAATCCAAAAAATTTAAAAGAGAAGCCGTTATTCCGATTAGCAACCTACTAAAGGAAGATGACGCTAATAAGAATAGCGACCGCTGCTGACGTGGCAACAACTAGTCTAAAAGCGCTAATAATTTGGAAAGTGGCCCATATTTGCAAATATTGTCAAAAAGATGCCTAGTACGGCAAAAAATTCGATATCCTTATGGCTAAAAATAAATTGCATGAACCACCCTGTGCATTCATTAGTTCTTAGGAAATGCCTCCTGTAGTAGCTTGATTGCCTGTGGCCCGTTAAACTTTCACCACAGAAGAAAAAACAAAATGGTATCAACTGTGGATGCATAGATACCTCAGTAGCGCTACCTAGCACTGTCACATTTACTCGATACCCGGACCCGACCATGACCCGGCAATGGACCGGAACCGACCAGATCTATACGGGTCCGGGTCCGTGTCTGGGTCCTAAAATAAGACCCGATGTACTTCTGGATCCAGGTCCGATGAAAATAGAACCGACTCAGACCCAGACCCGTTAAAAAATACCCCCAAAAAATATGGAATTTGAATTATAGGGTGCAAAATTACTTAAGTGCATATATTTATTCCCCGCTACCGGACGCGACAGGTATATTTTTTTAACTAGGACCCGGACCCGAACCCGGTTCTTGCAAGTCCGGGCCCGGGTCCAAATTTTAGACCCGTGAGGTACCGGGTCCGGGTCCGGGTCCGGGTTCGGGTAGTGGAGGGCCCGAACCGATAGGACTCGATACCATCCCTAGCCCTACCTATCTTTTGATACCCTGATGCAGTTCCATGAACTGTACGCGACTGACAACTCTTGAGTTTTAGTCCTAAATGTCGCATATCAGTCCCTGGGGGATTTTCTCTCTTCGGGACCTAAGTGAATGAGTGGTTGGGTCTTTTGTAATAACTCCCCTCAATTAGAACTCACGAGTGGAGTCCGTGCACATGTCTCCAACTATGAGTAGAGGGTTAATGAGAGGTGGAGCCTGCACTACAGTGACATTAGTTAGGTGTTAGTCTTTCTTTTCTTTATTTGGTTTTCTGCTCGTTGCACGTGCTACGTGTCAGCACACGATTGAAAGATCTACTGTTGATCTTCTTGCTCTCTTCTTCTTTATATAGGGAGTGAGTTGTATGAGAACAGTTATGTGAATGAATTGAATCTTTTCTTCCATTATCTTCTTCCTTCATTTTCTTTGTACTTTTGACTACTGGTCGCAGGTAGCCACGGTGGACACCCGCTCGAGGCATGAGCCCCACCACCTCCTACTCAGATGGTTCGGGTCTCTATCAATGGTATCAGCGCTTGAGAACTCCGGGAACCCGACGAATGCTTACCAATCCTTGAATCCGAGGGAAACTCCAGAATCAGATCTCCAAACCCGTTGGCACGAGGATCCACCATGATTGGTGTTGAACCTCAACAGCCAACCAATCTAACCAAAAGGGTGGAGGGCATAGAGAGTTATATTGGTACTTTGCAACATCATATGACAGGGTTGCAGCTGTAGAATGACGAGATCTGAAGCTTGTTGCGCCGACTTGCTGAGCGAGACTCCCGAAGTAGAGAAGAAACCCCCTACATCCCAAACCCTAACATCGAACACACTCCTCCAATCTTACCACATCCCGAGTTGAACCCCAACCATCGATGGAGAAGGAGAGAAGAAGACCTTGACAGGTATCAATCCATATTCTCTAAGTATACCATGCTCGAGATTCCCTTATTCGATTGTTCTGGAGAGATTAGTTGTAACCCATGTTTTGCATTTTATGTATTTTGGAGTGTATTTTTTATTTTTGTGATTTTATCTCTCTTGTATTTTTTCTGAACCGTATATTGGATTTGTTTTCAATATATACTCGTTTTATTTCATTGTTGAGCTCCTTGTGTTGTTGATTGTCACTTTTGATCATTTTTCATCGTTTTTTATTCTTTTCCTCATTTTTGGACTCGTTATCTTTATTTCATTTTTCCATGGTGATTGTGATGGAATTTTGGTGGTGTTTATCCTTTTCCATGATTTTTGACCCCTAATAAGATTTTTCAAGAGCCATAGAATTCACTCCTAAATGTATTTCCATTTGTTATTGACCCAATATCCATTACCCATTTGTATACCTATTACTACATACTAATACCCACAACCCTTTAATCCACATTAAACTCCTATATATAAACCCCTAATCCTAAAACCCTAAACCCTAACCCTAACTCTCTCCCTCTCCTCCTAATCCCGGCCCCCGTCTTCCTTGGTGTGCTCCCGACCTGCACCAACCCCCAAACCCAAGCCCTCCTACTGCTGGCCACCTCTCCCCTTGGCCGACCACCATATACTACACCCTACTCCGGCCTTTGCACCATCACCACACAAACCCGAGATCCCCTTGTTGCCTAGCCGATTACCACCATCACAACCATCAAAATCAATCCTTGCATCAATCTTCTCTTTGTGGTGTTCTCAAAGTGGGTGTTTGCCACTTTGATCGTCGTTGCATTAAGGAGATCGTTCGTGTGGAGTTCTTGTTCGTTACACTTGGATTCATTGCTTGTAGCGGATTTCGTTTGTGGGTTTTTCTTCTCTTCGTGTTTACATCGTTCTTCATCTCTTAATTAAGGCAAATAACTTGTACTCCAATTTATTTGTTTGATACAAGTCAAAAAGTTCACCTATAATGTAGTTGGGTCTAGAGACAACCAAAGATTGTGTTTTTCTTGATGGATTTTGTCTTTATTGTGATAATTTGGCCATAGAAACTCATGAAACAAATCTTGATATAAAAATGACCTAGGAATTACCCAATTCTTGATTTTTAGTCATGTATGTGAATAATTGTGTGAATGTGTGTTTGGATTAAGACCCATCTGTTTGAAAAAATAGGTGTGGACATGTTAATAACCCTAAATCATGATGTTTAGATACTTGGTAGGTTGTATTTCAAGTTTGGATGTATTTGGATCAATATTCTTGCAGTTATGATGTTCTTGATTAGAAATGTGAAATCTGTAAATTCTGGAGGTTCTGTTTTGATTGCTGTTTTCATCTATGCTATAGCCAGTATTTTGATTCCAATATAAAAGATGAATTTTAGATAATTTCGTCTATTTTCAAATCTCACTAGTTTTGCTTGATTTGGATTTCGTATGACTGAGTTATGACTATTTTAGTAAAGAGATGTCGATCTATTCCAGATTCTGTTTTGGGTTGATTTTATTAACAAACTATTTTCAAAAACTATTCTATACATATTATCTTGATCCAATATTTTGTTCATTGTTTCTTTATGAAGTTAATGATTACCCAAAATTTTTATGAATTTTATTGATAAGTTTTATGTGATTTTTCACGCTCATCTCTAAAATCTACTCATGTTGTATTTTGCTCACTGTTCTGTAAAGAACTCTGATTCCTTTTACTGTATGAAAACTTTTTGTGAAATGTGAAAGTTAGTAAATTCTATCTATTTTCATATCCCTTTGGCGGAATTGGATTTCGATTCACTGATTATGAGATACCTTAGTTTTCGTATAGCAGTGTTGAGATTTCCAGATTCGTTAAACTATATTTTCTTGATGCTTTCGTATTTTTGATGGCTGATCTATTTTTACTGGAATATTATGAAACTTTATATGTTGATTCTAAACCTATAGGGGAATACCCCAGATTTTTGTTGAATTTATTTGAAAGGTTTTAATGCTGTTTTTCTGATTGAGAATTCGTTTTCCTGATTTCTGACTGAACATGTTTTCTTTCTTCGAACTTGTTTTGAGTTAAGATGTTGTGAATTACTATGTGACTTAACTATACTCGTTGGATTCGTGTGGATGTCTAGTTTTCAGATCCTTTGACGGACCTAGATTTGCATTTTTGTAGTGACTGGATTCACTGTTTTAGTACTGATCTGTCATGCTGTCCTGATTATGAACACACACTGTTTTGCTCGTTTATGTGACTATATATCATCTATGCATGTATATTTGTTTCCCTGAACCTAATACTTATTATGCCATGTTAGTTTGGCATTATTTTGTATACATTCATACCTGTTTGATGACCATAAGAAAAGTGACCAAGCCGGGGTTTAAGGGAAAGATCTAGTAGTGGAAAATATAGAAACGTGTACTTGGAAGAGGACCTGTGTCCTGCCTGCCTGTTACGTGTTTATGATTACATAATTCACGATCCTGTTTACCTGTACCTGATTGTATGCTTCCCTATAGAAAGATGTACTCGGAAGATAACCACTAGGTTATGCCTGTTTCCTGTACCTAACTGCATACTTCCCTTAGGAAGGTGTACTCGGAAGAGAACCACTAGGTTCTACGTATTCATGTTTCCTGTACCTAAGTACACTGTCCTATGGACTCCACTATGAAATCTAAAGCGAAATTGTTTGTTGTAGCAACCATATAGTAAAAACCGGGATGCAAGAAGTGCTACCTAGATAGAAAAATAACAAGACTTGACATGACATAACCTGATACCTGTTTACCTGTTACCTGTATACCTGTTACCTAATTATCCTGTCATATGATTACTTGTTACTTGTTTACCTGTTACCTGATTACTTGTTACATGTTTACCTGTATACCTGATAGCTTGACACTTGATACTTGTTACATGTACCTGTTAGCATTCCATACTGCTTATTTCTATTTTCCCTAATTCAGGTTAGATATTACATTTCTGTGGACACACTTTTACCACACTAGGCTTGTTACTTAGAATTTTCTAACCGTTGTACTTGTATCCTACATTATTTGTAACCCGCAACTTCCAATTGATGGGTACTTGTTTTTCTCTTTCCTTCTCTTACAAATTTACTAATTGCACATCAGGATGGTTAGCTGCCAGAAGGTATTGGCGAGATGATGTATTAGTGCTGGAGTTTCTGCTTTATTATTATTAGTATTAGTTGTTGCTTGAACATTGAATAAAGTGTATTTGGTTATTTGGATATTATTTGCATTTGGGCGATGTGACCCAGGATATCATTTTCTCCAGACTCTGATTTATTTGAGAATATTGTATTTGATTTCAAGTAAATTTCTGTTGGTAATTTGTTTCAATTATGCACGTTGGTTGTGTCTTTTGCTTTCGACTCTGATTATTTCTGTGATGTGTTGTAAAGATTCTTGAATAGCTTAAGGATGATGAAAATCATTCGCTGGGCTTTTGTTACGTATCAGTATTCGGTATTCCTTTTTGGAAAGCGGGGCGTGACAGGGTTTTTAGTGGTATCAGAGCATCAGGTTTGGCTAATGTATTAGTTGCCTAATATATTAGACAAGCATGGTTCGAACTGGGATCTGCACAACATTTTACCAACCATGCATACATAAATAAAATTTATACCAACCCAGATTCTGGATGCTAATTGTTTTTGGTTTTGTACAGACTATGGCTCGCAAAGGTTCTACTTCTCAGTCGCAGGTCGATCCAATTGAGGCTATCACTACTGTGCTTGAGCGGCTGATTAATCAGCAGCAAAACCACAGTGATCTTGTGATGGCTGCCCTTAAAGCTGCTCGGGTTCTGCCTCCTATTGTGCCTGTGCAGGAAAATCTTCCGCCTCACCCAGGGACAGTTATAGATTTTATGAGGCTGCATCCCGATCATTTTTCCGACACTGAGATACCTTTGGAGGCTGAACAATGGTTGATCCAGACTGAGTGCTTATTGTTAGCCGCTCGTGTTGCCGAGGTTGATCGGGTGGACGTTGTTTCCATCCAGCTGGTGGATTTGGCTAATATCTGGTGGATGGCTAAGTCTGAGCGTCTTGAGAGGCCTATTGCTTGGGCTACTTTTACTCAGGAATTCTTGGAGAAGTTCTTCCCCAGTAGTACTCGAGTTGAGATGGAACAGCAATTCCTAGCCCTAAAAAAGGTTAAGTCATGGTTCCGTTTTGGATTTGTTCCATAATTGTTTATACAATGTTGTAACATGGACTTTCTTGCAATAGGGTTCCAGGTTAGTAGATGAGTATGCAGCTGAGTTTACTAGGCTTAGCCGCTTCGCTGCCGTTTTTGTGGCAACCGTAGAGGATAGGGCTCGTAGATTCACAAATGGGCTTGAGCAGGATATCAAGAGGCATCTGGTCTCTCTTCGTCTGCGTACTTATGCTGAAGCTCTTGAGGCAGCCCGAGCTCAGGAGCAGGCTCGTGGTGGTTCGTCTTATTCTCGGCGGACTGTTCTCGCTACTATTGCTAGGCCTTCTGGTGGGCCTATTCGGAGGTCTGTTTTCGCCCATCCAGTCAGGGCAGCTCCTTACTCTTTTTCTGGTTCTCAGATGGGTAGTTACTGTGATTTCTATCGGTTTCCTGGGCATGATTGCAGGAAATGTAGGCGTGCCAACCGCCGGTGCTTTAGGTGTGGCTCTACTGATCATACAGTGCGAGATTGTCCACAGCCATTGTAGCAGGTGGCTCTTCCAGCCAAGGGTTCTGTTCAGCAAGCAGTTCTAGCTCGTGGTCCAGTTAGGCCACTGCTTCCTCCTCAATGCCAGATTGTCGGTCAGAGGACCGCTGTTCCGAGGAGAGGTCAAGCTTTCAACTTGACTGCTGCAGATGCTGAGACAGCTGAAGGAGTTGTGGTTGGTATATCTTATTTTGTTGTTTTGTTGGTTTGTTCCTTTTGTTTATTTCCTTTAGCCTTGCTTTGTTTCCTTCTGTTATTTTCCTACATTGTTGTTTTTCCCTCACCCTTGATCTTCTATGCTCTCTTCTTGTCTTTGATTCCATTTTAGGTATCATCCTTGTTTGCTCTTTTCCTGCCTGTATTTTTTTTTATTCTGGGGCAACTCATTCTTTTGTTTCCTCTCGATTTGTCGCTCGCCATTAGTTGGAGTGTAGCAACATGTCAGAGGCTTGGAACATCGTGACAGGTGGTGGAGTTGTCAGTTGTTCCCGTGAGTGCAGGCAATGTCCTGTGGTTATTGGGGATGCAGATTTCAAAGCCCACCTGATTATAATTGGAAATTCAGGATTCGACGTTATTCTGGGTATGGATTGGCTAGGTGAAGCTCATGCCATTATTGATTGCTGTGCCAAGAAAGTTGTCTTCAGAATTTCAGATCGGGTAGAATTTGAGTTCCATGCCGGAGAGTCTTCTCTTGGTCGAGCAAAGATTGTAGTTGAACGGGTGGATTGTGCGATGGAATTGCACTCAGGCTGTAAGGCTGTGCCTCTAGTAGTTCGGGATTTCTTGGATGTTTTTCCAGATGAGTTGCCTGGCTTACTCCTCATAGGGAAGTGGAATTCAGTATTGATGTTCATCATGGAACAGAACCGATATCGAAGAGTCCCTACAGGATGGCACCGGTTGAGCTAGCAGAGCTTAAGGTGCAGATTAAGCAGTTGCTTGATTTGGGTTTCATCAAACCTAGTGTATCGCCTTGGGGTGCTCCAGTCCTTTTTGTTAACAAGAAAGATGGTAGTCGTCGTCTGTGCATGGATTATCGAGAACTGAACAAAGTTACTGTGAAGAATCGGTATCCATTGCCCAGGATCGATGATTTGTTTGATCAGCTGAGTGGGGCTGCTATTTTCTCGAAGTTGGATCTTCATTCTGGAATTCACCAAGTCAAGGTGAAGGCTGCAGATATACAGAAGACTACTTTCAGGACTAGATATGGGCACTATGAGTATCTTGTGATGCCGTTCAGGGTCACGAACGCGCCGGCTGTATTCATGAGTCTTATGAACCGGGTTTTCTCTGAGTTCTTGGACAGATTTGTGGTGGTCTTCATTGATGATATTTTGGTATATTCTCGGAATCGGGAAGATCATGTTGAGCATCTTAGAGTGGTTCTGCAGACTTTGAGAGAGAATTAGCTCTATGGGAAACTTAGCAAGTGCGAGTTTTGGCTTGATAGGATTTCTTTCTTGGGGCACATTGTTTCTAGTGATGGTATTTCTGTGGATCCTACCAAGATTGAGGCTGTGAAGGATTGGCCTATTCCCAAGTCAGGAGTTTTCTTGGTTTGGCTGGATATTATCGAAAGTTCGTCCAAGATTTTTCGAAGATAGCAGGACCATTGACTAGATTGACTGGGAAGGATCAGAAGTTTTGTTGGTCTAATGAGTGCAATGAGGCTTTTGTTGAGTTGAAGAACAGATTGACGTCGACGCCTGTGTTGACTATTCCCGATGGTTCAGGCGGATTTGTAGTTCACTCTGATGCTTCTAGTAAGGGTCATGGAGCAGTTCTTATGCAGAAAGACCATATTGTTGCATATGCATCAAGGCAGTTGAGGCCGCATGAGAAGAACTATCCTTCTCATGACTTGGAGTTAGCAGCAGTGATTTTTGCTCTGAAGCTGTGGAGACATTATTTACTTGGAGACCGAGTGGAGATCTTTACAGACCACAAAAGTCTCAAGTACGTCTTCACCCAGAATGAGTTAAACATGAGGCAAAGGTGTTGGTTGGAACTTATGGCCGATTATGACATCAGTTTGCAATACCATCCTGGTAAAGTAAACTTGTTGCATGATGCTTTGAGTAGGAGACCGGCAGTTATATTTCTTACTCAGTAGAGTGATCTCATTGAGTAGATGAGGAGGTTGGAGCTTGATGTTGTGTTGCCAAGTTCTGGTCGGAGTTGTTTGGCACTCCAGCTTCAGTCGTCTCTTGTTGAGCAGATTAAAGAGGCATAGGCTAGTAATGCGCAGTTGTAGAAATTTTGAGCTGAGGTTGAGTCTGGGTCCAGGACGGACATGGTTATTCATGCAAATGGTTTGCTTCATTTTGGTTCCCGGTTATGTGTCCCTAAGGGTGAAGTTCGTCAGAGGTTGCTTGAAGAAGCTCATCAGTCTTCGTATTCTATCCATCCCGGCGGTACTAAGATGTATCGGGATTTGAAGCTTTATTTCTGGTGGCATGGTATAAAGAGGGTTGTTGCTCGGTTTGTTTCTCAGTGTTTGGTCTGTCAGCATGTTAAGGCAGAACATCAGAGAATCGCTGGACTTCTTCAACCGCTTCCTATTCCAGAGTGGAAGTGGGAACATATCACTATGGATTTTGTGACCGCTTTGCCGAGGAGTCCTAAAGGTCATAATGCTATTTTGGTGATTGTTTACCGTTTGACGAAGAGTGCTCACTTTATTCCTTTTCGTGTCGATCAGTCTACTGAGAGCCTTGCTGATAGGTACATGTAAGAGATTGTTAGACTTCATGGGGTTCCAGTCCGTATTGTATCTGGCAGGGATACGAGATTTAGATCTCAGTTCTGGGAGAGTCTTCAGAACAGTTTGGGGAGTAAATTAAAGTACAGTACAGTTTTTCATCCCCTGACTGATGGACAGTCAGAGCGGACTATTCAGATTCTTGAGGACATATTGAGGTCCTGCATGCTTCAGTTTGGTGGGTCTTGGGAGGATCATTTGCATCTTGTAAAGTTCATGTACAATAACAGCTTTCAAGCCAGTATTAAAGCTACTTCGTTTGAGGCACTCTATGGACGGAAGTGTAGGTCACCAGTGTGCTGGGATGACATTGGTGAGAGGCAGTTGTTGGGTCCAGAGTTGATCACCATGACAGTAGATGTTGTGGTTCAAATCAGGAAACACTTGCAGGCAACTCAGGACAGGCAGAAGCGGTGGGCCGATGTTCATAGTAGGGCTTTGGAGTTTGTTGTTGGTGACTATGTTTTCCTTAAGGTATCGCCGTGGCACGGTGTCATTCAGTTCGGCGGCGGGGGCAAGCTTAGCTCGAGATTTATTGGACCGTTTGAGATTTTGAAACGAGTAGGCAAGGTGGCATATCGTCTTGCATTGCCGCCAGCTTTATCAGGAGTGCACGATGTTTTTCATGTCTCACAACTCAGGAGATATATCCGAGATGAGAGCCACGTGATTGACTATTCTGAGTTGACCGTTCAGCCGGATTTGACTTGTGAGATTCCACCAGTTGCTATTGTGGATCGGCGGGAGAAAGTGCTTAAGAACAAGGTCATCAAGTTGGTTCGTGTTGCTTGGAATCCTCACTCGCCTGGTGAGTCGACTTGGGAGTTGGGGAAGGAAATTCAGCAAAAGTTTCTTCATTTGTTTGAGTAGATGCTTTGGTTTTGTTTTGTCTTTTTCTTTGTTTTTAGGGTTACCCAATGTATCTTTCTTTTGAATTTCGAGGACGAAATTTTTCTGTTAGGTGGGTGGGATTGTAACCCCTGTTTTT
Source organism: Hemerocallis citrina (assembly GCA_017893485.1). Taxonomy (NCBI): domain Eukaryota; kingdom Viridiplantae; phylum Streptophyta; class Magnoliopsida; order Asparagales; family Asphodelaceae; genus Hemerocallis; species Hemerocallis citrina. The sequence continues at coordinate 164,682,436 of CM030362.1, read as the reverse complement.
TATTTTATGTATTTTGCAGTGTATTTTTTATTTTTGTGTATTTTATCCCTCTTGTATTTTTTCTGAACGGTATATTGGATTTGTATTCAATATATACTCGTTTTATTTCATTGTTGAGCTCCTTGTGTTGTTGATTGTCACTTTTGATCGTTTTTCATCGTTTTTGATTCTTGTCCTCATTTTTGGACTCGTTATCTTTATTTCATTTTTCCATGGTGATTGTGATGGAATTTTGGTGGTGTTTATCCTTTCCCATGATTTTTGACCCCTAATAAGATTTTTCAAGAGCCATAGAATTCACTCCTAATTGTATTCCTATTTGTTATTGACCCAATATCCATTACCCATTTGTTTACCTATTATTACATACTAATACCCACAACCCATTAACCCACATTAAACTCCTATATATAAACCCCTAATCCTAAAACCCTAAACCCTAACCCTAACTCTCTCCCTCTCCTCCTAATCCCGACCCCCTTCTTCCTCGGTGTGCTCCCGGCCTGCATCAACCCCCAAACCCGAGCACTCCTACTGCCGGCCACCTCTCCCCTTGGCCGGCCACCATATACGACACCCTAATTCGGCCTTTGCACCATCACCACACAAACCCAAGATCCCCTTGTTGCCTAGCCAATTACCACCATCACAACCATCAACATCTATCCTTGCATCAATCTTCTCTTTGTTGTGTTCTCAAAGTGGGTGTTTGCCACTTTGATCGTCGTTGCATCAAGGAGATCGTTCGTGTGGAGTTCTCATTCGTTGGGCTTGGATTCGTTGCTTGTAGTGGATTTCGTTCATGGGTTTTTCTTCGCTTCGTGTTTGCATCGTTCTTCATCCCTTAATTAAGGCAAGTAACTTGTACTCCAATTTATTTGTTTGATACAAGTCAGAAAGTTCACCTATAGTGTAGTTGGGTCTAGAGACAACCAAAGATTGTGTTTTCCTTGATGGGTTTTGTCTTTATTGTGATAATTTGGCCATAGATGACTCATGACACAAATCTTGATATAAAAATAACCTAGGAATTACCCAATTCTTGATTTTTAGTCATGTATGTGAATAATTGTGTGAATGTGTGTTTGGATTAAGATCCATGTGAAATAATAGGTGTGGACATGTTAATAACCTTAAATCATGATGTTTAGATGCTTGGTAGGTTGTTTTTAAAGTTTGGATGTGTTTGGATCAATATTCTTGAAGTTATGATGTTCTTGATTAGAAGTGTGAAATCTGTAAATTCTGGAGGTTCTATTTTGATTGCTGTTTTCGTCTATGCTAAAGCCAGTATCTTAATTCCAGTATAAAAGATGAATTTCAGATAATTTTGTCTATTTTCAAACCCCACCAGTTTTGGTTGATTTGGATTTCATATGACTGAGTCATGACTGTTTTAGTACAGAGGTGTCGATCTATTCCAGATTCTGTTTTGGGTTGATTTTGTTAACAAACTATTTTCAAGAACTATTCTATACATATTATCTTGATCCAATATTTTGGTCATTGTTTATTTATGAAGTTAGGGATTACCCAGAATTTTGATGAATTTTATTGATAAGTTTTATGTGATGTTTCATGCTCGTTTCTAAAATCTACTCATGCTGTATTTTGCTCACTATTCAGTAAAGAATTCTATTTTCAATATGATTCCTTTTACTGTATGAAAATATTTTGTGTAATGTGAAAGTTAGTAAATTCTATCTATTTTCATATCCCTTTGGTGGAATTGGATTTTAATTCACTGATTGCGAGATATCTTAGTTTTCGTACAGCAGTGTTGAGATTTCCAGATTCGTTAAACTATGTTTTCTTGATGCTTTTGTATTTTTGATGGCTGATCTATTCTTACTGGAATATTATGAAACTTTATATTTTGATTCTAAACCTATAGGGGAATACCCCAAATTTTTCTTGAATTTATTGGAAAGGTTTTAAAGCTGTTTTCCTGATTAAGAATTCGTTTTCCTGATTTCTGACTGAACATGTTTTCTGTTTTCGAACTTGTTTTGAGTTAAGATGTTGTGAATTACTATGTGACTTAATTATACTCGTTGGATTCGTGTGGATGTCTAGTTTCCAGATCCTTCGACGGATCTAGATTTGTATTTCTGTAGCGACTGGATTCACTGTTTTAGTACTGATCTGTCATGCTGTCCTGATTATGAACACACACTGTTTTGCTCGTTTATGTGACTATATATCATCTATGCATGTATATTTGTTTCCTTAAACCTAATACTGATTATGCCATGTTAGTTTGGAATTATTTCGTACACATTCATGCCTATTTGATGACCATAAGAAAAGTGACCAAGCCCAGGTTTAAGGGAAAGATCTAGTAGTGGAAAAAATAGAAACGTATACTTGGAAGAGGGCCTGTGTCCTGCCTACCTGTTATGTATTCATGACTACATGATTCACAATCCTGTTTACCAGTACCTGATTGCATGCTTCCCTATAGGAAGATGTACTCGGAAGATAACCAGTAGGTTATACCTGTTTCCTGTACCTGACTGCATACTTCCCTTAGGAAGGTGTACTCGGAAGAGAACCACTAGGTTCTACCTGTTCCTGTTTCCTGTACCTAAGTACACTACCCTATGGACTCCACTATGAAATCTAAAGCGAAATTGTTTGTTGTAGAAACCATGTAGTAAAAACCGGGATGCATGAAGTGCTACCTAGATAGTAAAATAACAAGACTTGACATGACATAACCTGATACCTGTTTACCTGTTACCTGTATCCCTGTTACCTGATTATCCTGTCATATGACTACTTGTTACCTGTTTACCTATTACCTGATTACTTGTTACATGTTTACCTGTATACCTGATAGCTTGACACTTGATACTTGTTACCTGTACCTGTTAGCATTCCATACTGCTTAATTCTATTTTCATTATTTAGGTTAGATATTATATTTTTGTGGACAAACTTTTACCATGCTAGGCCTGTTACTTAGAATTTTCTATTCCCTGTACTTGTATCCTACATTATTTGTGACCCACGACTTGCAATTGATGGGTACTTATTTTTCTCTTTCCTTCTCCTGCAAATTTACTAATTGCAGATCAGGATGGTTAGCTGCCAGAAGGTATTGGCGAGTTGATGTATTAGTGCTGGATTTTCTGCTTTATTATTATTATTAGTTGTTGCTTGAACATTGAATAAAGTGTATTTGGTTATTTGAATATTATTTGCATTTGGGCGATGTGACCTTGGATATCATTTTCTCCAGACTCTGATTTATTTGAGAATATTGTATTTGGTTTCAAGCAAATTTCTGTTGGTAATTTGTTTCAATTATGCATGTTGGATGTGTCTTTTGCTTCCGACTCTGATTATTTCTGTGATGTGTGGTAAAGATTCTTGAACAGCTTAAGGATGATGAAAATCATTCGCTGGGCTTTTGTTACGTATCTGTATTCCGTATTTCTTTTTGGGAAGCGGGGCGTGACATTATTATATGGTTTTTTCACCTAGGACATCAATTCGATACCCAAAGGATCGAAAAGAAGTATCAAGTGAACTTTAGTGTGTATTTTTTGCAGGATGATGCCTTGATGTGGTTGCATTGGTTTAAGAGGCAGCATGGAGGAGAAATTACTTAGGATTTCCTAAAAGGGAGATGCTACTCCAGTTTGGTCCAACTGAGTTATACAACCCTACTGCAACCCTACTTAAACTTCAAAAAACGGGATATGTGCAAAACTTTCACAAAAAATTCCTCAAATATAGTCACCTCAGCAAGCCTTTAGAGATGTCAGTGTTGGTCGGTTACTTCGTCTCAGGGTTGAAGGAAGAGATCCAGTAAGAAGTGTTGTTGAAACACCCACAATCGGTTACTGCTGCTTATAGAAAGGCTATTGCGAGGGAAATAATTTCCATTTGTCTGTGGAAGGCTGTGAGGTATTTGGGAAGCAACCGCAAGCCAGGGCCCTTCTACAATAACTATACTAACAAGCCATCCCTTGCAGTTTCTTTTCACCTTGAAGTGAAGAATACCATCTCTGAGATGCCTAAACAGACTAAATTTGATAAGATGCTGACTGAAAAGATAGCTCAAAATCTCTATTACCGTTGCGATGAGAAGTAGACTAAAGGCCATAGAAGTCGAGGAAGGTCCCTCATGCAAATTGAAGGTGAATTAGACACTGAGGAAGCAGTTGTGGGTGAGCCCTCAGAGGAAGAAGGGGCTGAACTTGGTGAGTAATCATAGATTCAACTCAAACAGCTCCACCAACAATTTCCTTGGGCGCTATTATTGGTCTTGAGACACCCAAACTCTCAGGCTTCGAGGTAGTATAATGAATCAGGAAGTGTATGCCCTCCTTGATACGGGCTCCACCTATAATTTTGTAGATTCACAAGTGGTGAAGAGAGCTAAGATACCTGTCAATAAGGGTATCAAATTCTCAGTGACTATAGCTGGTGGAAAAGCTCTATAATGTAAGGGTGTTTGTGAAGAGCTTGAGTTCAATTGCCAAGGGGTAATGACCAAAACCACCTTCTACGTGTTGCCCTGATAACTAGTCAGCTAATCTTGGGAGCCCAATGGATGCGATCTTTGGAAGGAATATGGCTAAGCTTCAAAAGTTCTCTGTCTGTTATGAACAAGTGGGTGAAGTAATGGTGTTGAGGGGAGTAGGCAATAAGAACTTGGAGATTGTGGAGACAAAATCTCTGCAAAAGACCCTATTACACTTGAAAAGGGGGTCTTCTTCTTCAAATTACTGCAGTTGCACCATCAGGCACTGAACATGAAGCTATAGTAACAGCTTACTCGGGTGAATTCTCTAATATTTTGAACACCTTTGAAGTTGTCTTCCAAGAGCATACCTGTAACACCCTGTATTTGTAGAGTATATAAGGAAATATTAAAAGATATATATATGAGTAATGGAATGGGCCTATAGAAAAGTCTGTGGGCTATATGGATTAAGTGGATTAAGAAAGAGGCCTATAAAGTAATTATGGGGCTTAGGAAATAATGGGCATTAAATGAAGAAATGAAAGAAAGAGAAAGAGAAGAAAAGTGGCTGTGCATGGGGTGACGTGGCCCAATTTGGGCATGGGGGTTTAGTCCCACATCGCCGAGAGAGAGAGAGAGAGAGAGTAAATAAATAGAAAATGCCTATGATCAAAGGTTACCGAATAGTCCGGACACCTTTTGTGAGGCCAGCCTGTGGTGGGAAGTGGATTAGAATTTATTTGTGTGCGTACGAGTTAGGTACAGGGCGTTACAGAATTGGTGAACACATTTCTTCCATGCAAACCTAGAAATAGTTTTTATATAGATGACAAGGGAATAGATACTTGTGCAAAGGGGGTGAGAACTATTTAAGCACAATCTACTGACTTTATTTAGGCTCGACTCAGAATGGTTAACTGGTTATTCACTAATTAACCGATGAATTTTCACAGGTAAAGTACCTCTTATATCATCAGAGATGGCACTCTACAGCTTCAGATGTTGATCTTAGTGATTACTACTTTTCATGTTATTTCATGTCTAATTGCTCTAAGTCTTGGAGCAATAAAGGTAAGCAACAAGTAGCTCGTCTAATAGTAAGCAGATTACATCAGTATAAGTACTGCTATTAATTTGTGGCTTGATTTATAATCTTTTCTATCCTTTAAATGAGACGTTGGGAATCTTGGGAGGAAGAGCAACAAACTCTTGAGCATCAGTTCTCTATTGGTAAAAACTCATGCATCACATATATATAGTGTGAAATTTTGGTCAATATTTGTTGAAATAAAAAAGTAAGCACGTTGTCTTCAGGGTTCATATGGTATTATCTTTTATTATGTTGTTCTAAACAAAAGTATACAATGCAGATTCACGAAGATTCAAATTTACAAGACATACAGCTTTTGGACAACGACACTTAAAATCTTGGAGTAGTCACTACATGATTCTATGACTTGTTAGTTACATCACATCCTTATAGTTTCTCTTCAATTACGTACATGTTTTACAATACGCGTTAATTTCTTTTGTTTAGAACAACACCACTCTTCCACCAGCGAGACCCCAAGACCATGACATCCCTCTCATTCCCAACTCCCAACTTGTCAATTTAAGGCCCTATAAGCATCCTTGGGGCCAAAAAAATGAGAAAGAGAAATTAATCGAAGAGATGCCAAACTCGGGAGTTATCAAACCTAGCAACAGCTTATATATCTCTCATATTGTGATGGTGAAGAAAGCTGATGGAACATGGCGACTATGTGTGGATTATACATCTTTAAACATGATGACTATCAAAGATAAGTACCACATACCCATTATCGATGAGTTATTAGATAAATTGTAAGGGTCTAAAGTGTTTAGTAAACTGGATCTTCGCAGTGGATACCACCAAATCAGAATGAAGATGGAGGACATTCACAAGATAGCCTTTAAAACTCACAAGGGTTATTACGAATATGTTGTAATGCCTTTTGGCCTCACCAATGCCTCCTCCACCTTTCAATCCCTAATGAATGAGGTGTTCAAACCCTATCTCTACAAGTTTGTGCTTGTTTTCTTGGACGATATATTGATCTACAGTCAATCTGCAACTGGTACTGCAACTACTAGAGAAGAATTCTCTAAAAGCCAAGAAGAGTAAATGTGTGTTTGGGGTGAGTGAGGTTTCTTATTCGAGCCATATCGTGTCAGCTAAGGGTGTCTCTGTTGATCCTAGAAAAATCTCAGCCATCAATCAGTGGCCTCAACCCAAAACAGTTCGAGCCTTGAGGGGATTCCTTGAGCTAGCAGGATACTATAGAAAATTCATTGATAAGTATGCTTCAATTACATCTCCTCTAGTATCCCTTACAAGGAAAGGAGCTTTTAAGTGGTCCAATGAGGCTCAACAGGCTTTTGAAGCTCTAAAAAATGGCCCTTACTTTTCCACCAGTGCATGCATTACCAAACTTTGAAGAGAAGTTCACCTTGGAGTGCGACGCAGCTGGTACGGGTATTGGGGATATCCTGATGTAGTGGTAGCATCCCATTACTTTCTTGAGCAAGGAATCAGAGGGTAAGAATAGGCATTTAGCTTACGAGAATGAAATGTTGGCCATCTTACTTGCAGTTAAAAAGTGGAGGCATTATCTGTTGAGTGGAAAAAAAATTATCAAATGTGATCACAAGCCTCTGAAGCATCTTTTAGAACAAAGATTAGATATGGAAGCTCAACATACATGGCTTTGGAAACTGCAGGGGAACCAATTTTTAGTGGAGTACAAACAAGGGAAGGAGAATAAAGGTGCATATGGGCTTTCCCGCATGTTTGAAGATTCACAAGTGCAAGCAATTTCAGTTGTACACCCCACATGGCTGATTCTTTGAAGAGTGCAGTCCAACAAAATCCCTATTATCAAGAGATCCAAGCAAAAATGAACAAAAGGGAAGCTCCAGGTTACTGCTTCCAGCTTGGGCTCTATTATTACAAAGGAAGAGTGATCATTAACACTGCATCTATGATAACTATGCAACTGCTGCAAATTCACCATGACCATTCTGGTTACGAAAAGACTTGGTTAAGGCTAAAGCAAGTGGCTTACTGGCCAGGTATGAAAAGAATGCTGAAAGTTACATCAGACAATGTGACACCTACCAACGATGCAAATACAACAACCAAGCTCCTTCGGGTTTACTTCATCCTCTCCCTATCCCTACAGAAGTGTGGAATGATGTAAGAATGGACTTCATGGAGGGACTACCGCAAAGCTGGGGAAAAACTACGATATTGGTGGTGGTAGACAGACTCTCCAAGTATGCCCACTTCATACCAATCTCACACCCTTATACAGCTAAGCAAATAGCTGAAATTTTTGTGCACAATATCATTAAGCTATATGGGATCCCCTTTACAATTGTTAGTGAAAGAGACACAGTCTTCACAAGAACTTTTTGGCGAGAAATCTTCACTTTACAAGGTACCCAACTCTGCCTCAGCACCTCATTTCATCCCCAAATGACGGGCAATCCAAGTAGTCAATAGGACCTTGGAAACTTATCTTCGATGCTCCTGTGCATACAAGACATCCAGTTGGCTAATTTACTTGTAGTGCCCCGGATTCCCGTTACCGGACATCTGTGACACAACCAGTATCTTTTCCTTCAAATGCATCTCAACACAGTAAATAACACGGAAATTTTAAAACTTTTATTACCAAACAAGATCATTACATCAATAATTATAACTTTTATCTTGTTCTTGAACAAGGAATACAAATTATATAAACTTATTACAAATGTTTACAAAAATATCCAGATTTCACTTATGAAACTATCAGCTGTCTTTCAGAATGATGATCGACTGACCCCCGCCAAACTTCACTGTGTGGTCCTTCTGCTTCCTTGAGATGCGCCCCGTAGCTCGAATCTTTTGCTGCACTACTCTGATATTTCGGCATCTGCTCGAATAGTAGGTATGTACACTGCTATTCTACTTGGATGCCCTGATGGTCTTGGGTTCTCCTGCACTTGCGACCCAATATCCAATACCTAAAAGTGGGGTACGTCAGTAATCCTACTGACGCAATGCTAATAAGAAAACAGTGATCTCCAACTAGCAGTCACAATCCTTCTTGAATGGAAAAGAAACGTGCATCCTAACTTCCTAGTGTCTGTGTATGCCACAACCTGAGGTTTAATGCAATGTACAGAGTACAGAAAAGATGCACTTAATCTAATGTCAGGATCTAATGCAATGTACAAAGTACAGAACAGATGCACTTAATCTAATGTCGGCAAGACTTTGGACACACATGCATCCCATACTACATATGCCCCAGATCAAGCCGTTTCTCCAGTTTCAGGGATTCGAACCCTCTCCATGCAATGCATTCTATTATTGTACACTTCCTGTTCCTGATAGTACGACATGATTGAGGAGATATATAAAAGGAAATAATTCGGGGAGCTATCCTGTTGTCACCAATAATTATTGTATCGGACCATCCACAAAAGTCATGACGAACTTACAGATACACAGCAACATATCCTTTGCGCACAAGATCCATCATGATCTGTTCGTGTCCACCAACATAGAACATGACGGTCTCGAGTGTCTAAAACCCCCTATTTGCCAAGAAATCTCATCCCGTTCTTACCACGGTACTTTAGGAATCAATAGTGCAAGATACGCATAGTAGCACGCATCCCTAATGACAAGAAGAGACAATCCCTGGCTATCACCACCTAGTGCTAACTCTCAGAATGAGTCAGGTTATAGGGAATCACCTCTAACCCCAATTAGGTCCTCCAAGCGATCAGTAAAGGAAACTTAATAAAATAAAATTACTGAAAACATGCTACCACTTAAATCATACATGGTGTTGCATCCAACAATGCTGAGCCTAACAGGTCTGTCAAAATAGCAATTAATTGCGGAAATCGCACTCACCGATTCCCAATACCTTCACATGTCATCGACCAATAACCCCGGCCCGTAACCCTCAGCGAGTAGTCCAACGGCGCCCAAAGGATGCAATATAATTTGAATAAAGGTAAGCACATACATAACCACCAATTTCTGGCCATTGACAGATCCAAGCATCGAGACACCAAACACAAATTGACCATGTCTATCTCCCAACTCACTCATGTCCACCATGAGTACTAAGCACAGGAACTTGTCTAAGTTCCAGATGAGATGCTAAAAATATCTTTTAAAACTCAATAGCTCATGATCACCATACTGCGGTATGCAGAGGATTCCTCATCAATCGTCCAATAGAAGTAGTTCAAGAAATAGCAGTGGTTGTGACCCAAGCTACGCTCATCGGAATCCAACAAAATCAGGCTTTCTAGAAGGGTAGGAGACTCTAATGTAATCCCCTAGTTGAAGACTCCCTCATTTCTTTAAAGAACTCAAATCCCCCGAGTTAATAAATGCTTGGAGTTGATCAACAGCAGGTTACTGAACTTGCAACATCCATAACTTCCAACGCACAATTCGGAATTTAATGACATTACCCATTCCGGAAAGCTAAGACCTTAGGCTACAACTCTTTAGTTAACCATTCCTCAAATTCAATCATCTTGATAGTATAAAAATCCCATATACTCTCAGTTGTACATTCTTTCATGCACTCGTTGCACTTTTCCCCAATCATAAAAATTTGCTCACTCATCAGAATTACTTGATTTCGGATCCTATGGAAATATGGGAGTGTCTACTAAAACATTCCAGTTGAACACATTTTCATATTTAATTTTTAAAGTCCTCAAAAACACGAAATTCCATCAGGTGCACAAACAGGGTGGAATTGGTTTATTTAGCCAACAATGTCTCAACTAAGACTGAATCTGTCCCAGTCTTTGGAAAATCATAACATTCAACCTACAAATTGGAATTACAAAATTCAAAATGTTTTAGAAATCTATGAGTCCCTACTAGAAATCTATAGTTGATTAATCTTCAAAATTCTTAACAAATAATTTCAGAACTATACATCTTTACAGACTAGTCAATCTGAACTAGGCTGAACCTGGTTCACTTTGAAATTCAATAACAAATCAACCTTAAGTCCAAAGCTCATGAAATTTGAGATTCTTAAACTACACATATACCATTCCATTGTGTCCCAAATTTGCATCTAGATTCATCTTACACGAAGAGTTATGACCCTTCAAACATAGCATAAATTTCAGCTACTTCTTCAAACAGGGTTCATACCACTATATACGATTTATTTTTGAAACTTGATCCAATGTCATCTAAAAATTCATAAATTTAAGAATCATCAAATAGACGCATGCCACAATCTACTGGAAAAGTTTCATAGAAATATCATACACACACAAGTATTTATGGCCATGTGAACTTCATTCTAAAAAAAGTCAGCTTCAGTTCTAACATCCAGACCAGTCGTAGCTTAAAAAATTTTTGAGGCATCAAATGATCTCAGAAAATTATGAAATTTAAAACTATTGTTTTAGACACATACAAGAGTATCCAAAAAAAATCAGCTCAAAATACCCAGCCAATACTGAGTTACAATTTCGGAGAGACACCGCAAATTTCACACAACAGCAGCTCCTTCGGCTGCTCTCTGTCCGAAAGTTAGGCTGGTGTTTGGGTTATAAAATGGACTCCAAATATTATGATAAAAATCATGGAAGCCCTAGATACATAGCTCAACAAGTACTAAAAAATTGAGTCCAAAATTCCCAACCATTTGAGAGCTAGAAATTCTTAAACTCACATCCTTATACATGCTCTTTAACAATATTCATGAAAAGAGATATTCTACCATACCAAATATTTTCTTTCTTTCTTAGCATGTCAACAACTCATGCATGATAATCAAGCTTCTCTTAGCTTCTACCACATGCTAAAATTACATACACATATAAATAACTAATCTTTAGAGTTTAGAGAATCACCCACTTGTAGTTGCAAGAAAACTCCTTGTAGCTTGGCTCCCTTCCTTTGCTCCTAGCACTTGTAGAACTTGGCTATCTCAAATCTCCTACTACTCTTCTCTTCTACTACACTTTTACTCAAAAAGACTTCACCTTTTCTTCTTCTCCTTCTCTACTTTTTTTTTGAAGCAAAAACAAAATAAGAAGGGATGAGAAGAGAATGGAGTCGGGTATTTTATAGAAGATGGGGAGTTAGGGTTTTGGGGAAATGGGGCCGGCCAAGACTAAGGGGAGACGGAGGGTGGAGATGGAGTAGGGTGAGGTTGATTGGAGATGTGTGGTAGGATGAGGTGCCAACACAATTTGCTAGAAGGTTTTTGGAAGTTTCTTGGAAACTTCAAGAAAAATCACATGGCACAAAAATTCACCTTTGGATCTCATCAAGATTTGTGCTATTGTTTCTTATCATGATGAGGGTTAGTTTAACCCTAGGTTACCATACCCTAGGTTAAGAAGAAATGATCCTAACCCTATAGCACAAATAAGCATGGTTATTCAATTCAATAATCATGCACCAAAACAATTCAAGCACTAACTTGGTTTTAAAATCTATATATATATATATATATATATATATATATATATATATATATATATATATATATTATCTAAATTATTATTTTCTCCCGAAAATTGTTTGGTCAAAACAATCAGGACAAACCCACAGTTTAACCAAGAAGATATCCTGAATCTATTTTAACGGATTCAGAACAGCTCATATATCTGAAATCTCTCAATTAAAACTGATGATTATTAGAAAAATATGTAATCGTGTGCAATACTCAAACGTGCATGGATTACAAATAGCTATATGCTATTTTGCGGGGTATTACATTACTCCTTTGGGCGGAGTACTGGTATAACACCACAGTGCACCATGCTACCAAGCTCTCGCCATACCGGATTTTATATGGACGAGCACCTCCCACACTCCTTACCTACACCCCCAAAATTACTAACTCACCAGATTTGGAAGAAAGCCTATTTGAAAGAAACACTACCCAGCAGTTTCTTAAGGACAATTTGTACAAAGCGCAACAAAGAATGAAGTCTTATATGGACAAGAGGCTCACTGGGAAGGAGTTTGAGGTTGGAGATTTCGTATATCTCAGGCAGCAACCATACTGACAAGCAACAGTAGGAAGAAAAAGGAATTTCTTTCTCTGGGGGATTTTCTTTCTCTTCCATATCAGTCATAAATGTCGCATATCAATCCCGAGGGGATTTTCTTTCTCTTCAGGATTTAAGTGAATAAGTAATTGGGTATTTTGTAATAAACTCCCTCAATTAAACCTCACGGGTGGAGCATGTCCACATGTGTCCAACTATGGGTAGAGGGTTAATAAGAGGTGGGGCCCGCACTATAGTGAAATTAGTTAGCTGTTAATCTTTCTTTTCTTTATTTGGTTTTCTGCTTGTTGCACGTGCTATGTGTCAACGCGTGATTGGTAGATCTACTGTTGATCTTCTTCCTCTTCTTCTTTATATAGGGAGTGAGTTGTATGAGAAATGTTATGCTAAATGAATTGAATCTTTTCTTCCCTAACCTTCTTCCTTTATTTTCTCTATATTTTCGACTACCGATCACAAGTAGTCATGGTAGACACCCGCACGAGGCGTGAGCCACCGCCACCGCCACCTCCTCCTCAGACGGGGAGACCCGAACCCCAGTTCGGGTCTCTATCATGCCCTAAACCTGTTCCCCGTTGATCCAAAGTGATCCCCCCCAACCTAATCGAACTTGATCCCTCTTGGCCAAATCAAACACGATCCAACCCTAAAATAACCTACCAAAAAAGTCCCTTTCAGCAACTGCTTTGTTCCATCCAATTCTTGGTTTGATCCAAAGCTAAACAAGAAATATATATCTGAAGGCATTGAAATCCAAGAAGTCAAGGATTTTAAAATTGTCCTTGCACCACGTTCTTCTCCTCCCACAAATACTTCCTCTTCGCAGAAGTTCAGTGGCGGGTGAAGGCCTTGAAATCAGTCTTCTTTTGTTCTGGAGTCTAAATAGTAAATTGGAGAAGGAGAAAACAAGGAAGAACTGTTAGATACTTATTTAACTTTTAGACTAATGTGCTTTAAATGTGGTTTCATTGTTCAGAGATTTGTGCAATGGAAACAAAATTGCTATGTTAGAATTGGTAGTGATTCAACTGTTAGATTAACTGCCATGTTAGAAATAATCTCTTATGGATGATTTTAAGATTTGTGTGTAGCTTATGGGCGAAGCTTATGTTAATTTATCTATGTATTTATGAATGACTTCAGGTGGACAACTCTGAAGCTAATGTTGATGTCCTAAATCTTTTTTGATGTAATTAAGTTACACACATACAGAATACAACTGCCAATGGTGCACTTCAAAATTCCAAAAACATTTCCTACTCATTTGAAACTTGGTGGAGATTCAGAGTAGATTTCAAAATATCTGATATTTTCTCATTTTATCTCATATTGAATCTAATGAACTGGTTTTCATTTCAGATGTACAGATTTTTTCTTTTGAATTTAAGGCCTCATTGATAGAACTATGGTCAAATTCTAAAGCATATACAACATAGTCATCATCAAAATCTCTAGCAATTCTAGCACGTTTACTTCTACGAGGCTCAGAATCTAAACCAACATTAAAATGTGTACTAGTTTGAGGTACGCTAGCGGAAGTAGAGGGTTGTGAACCCCCACTACTACCCCACCGTTCCTCAATAAGTAAGGAAATTTATCCTCATAAAAATCAGCATCTAAAGATTCAATAATCACATTATTATGCAAGTCTAAAAATTGCGAAGCCTTACTGTTATCTACATAACCAATAAAAACACATTCATATGCACTACTTGCAAGTTTGATTCTTTTAGGTTCAGATTTTCTGACATATGCTAAATACCCCCAAACTCTAAAATAATCAATATTAGGCTTTCTATTTCTCCATAAGTTGTATGGTGAAGTATCAGAAGATAGATGTGGAATTCTATTTAAAACATGACATACAGATAAAAGAGCTTCACCCCATAAGAATTTGGGTGCTCCAGAACTAATAAGCGAAGCAACTACCAATTCAGTGAGAATTCTATTCTTTCTTTCAGCTTTTCCATTAGATTCAGGTGAACAAGGTGTTACAAATATTGTTTACAAAATTTGTTTTTCAAAGAAAAGATAGAGAGGCACAAAAACATAGAAGAGAACAGGAGAGAGGAAAACCGAACGAAAAGAAAAGGAAAAAATTAATAAAACAACTTACAAGAACAAATGAAAAGTACAACTTGAGAAGCCGAGGCCTGTGTATCACACAGTGTCCTTAAAACAGATTTCACCTCTTTCCGGTTGCTGGAATGAACGGAAGCGTCTGTCTCCCAGGATGCAACGACTTGGAGCGATCCCGTAGGCACCACGTACCACTTCCGAACTGAGTACAAGCGCTCGAAGCTATCACCGACTTACCAACAAAAGTAGAACCGACGAACAGTACAGAAGAAGACTCAGAGAAGGAGAGAAGAAGATCTGGTTTTGTGCAGGGAAGAAAGTAAAGGGGAGGCCTCTATTTATAGAGCCTGGGTTAAATCAATAACGGCAGACAAAGCTGTTAATGCCTTCATTGTAACGGCAGATAGCGAATTGAATGCCGACACTGTAACGGCAGACATCATTTACTGCCTTCAGTGTAACGGTAGACAGTGAATTGAATGCCTTCAGTGTAACGACAGACAAAATATTAAATACAGCACTGAAACGGCAGACAGAACCGTTTCTGCATTCATTTCAGCCGTTACAAAAGGAAAACTGTAGCAAAAAGTGGCTCTGCACGGGGTGGGATCAAATCGGTCCGGCATTCGTGTCCGCAGGTCGTGCGGGCGCACACAAGTCGCATGTAATCCGGTCCGTGATTTGCACTCCTCCTGCGCACGCGAGAGAGAGCCTCTCTTCTAGCCATCTTACAATGCTTAGAAGGAGATTACTATATCCTCTTCTATTTCCTTTGTTATTTTCGATGTGGGACTATGTTCCCCTAACCTATTTTCAAGAATGAAAACGTCTCACTTTGAGAGACAATTTCTCATTCACCCCTTAACCGATTTTAGCAAACCAATATATGATTTTGATCTACTCACGAAGGAGAACACAAATCAATCAAGATCTCTCAATAATTCATTGAGGATCTTACTCAAAAAATTGCTCAAAAATCGGTTCGAAAATGGTGTCTAAAACACTCATTTTCTAACAATCCCCACATGAATGAAAATTGACGACCACAGACAGGATAGACTGACACGACAGACTGACACGGCAGACTGACTCGACAGACTTGGTGATAGAATTCAACGATTGATTTCTGCATAGGATAGGTAGGTGTTACCCTTTGAACCTTCCCTTATGAAAATATGTTTACTTTACTAACTAAACAGTAGACGCGATGTCTTTGAACTGTTCTGCCATTTGTGTAAACGATGACATATCTCACATAGAAATCTTTCTAACGCTTTTTTAGTTCTCACTGTTATGTTCGTTTTGGCCATGAACATACGCCTGGTTCTGCAAGATTTTAACAGGAATATTGCCCTATATTATTCCCTTGGAAGCGGCCCTTCTTCCATCTTACATAGGTGATTTCTTACTTAAGAGTAACCCGCATTACTCTGCTCGGATATCCGACGCATAAGAATCATTAAAAGCCTAGCTTAACCTGTTACCTTGCGGGCATCACTGTTTCATCATGGGAATGGATATGGAAAAATCCCCACGGTGATCTAACTTGGTCTTTACAATTTAGTTGTCCCTTTGAACCTAGATCTTGGGATCTCCAGTCAGCTAGGTTGGGTTTCCATTGTATCGACTTATTCTTTCATGGGCTTTAGTCCCATTCCCCTCGATGATTTATCAACTAACTCTCTGTTTAACCCTTTGGTTAGTGGATCCGCAATGTTATCTTTTGACTTTACATAGTCCACAGAGATAACCCCAGTAGAGAGTAGTTGTCTAATGGTATTATGTCTTTAACGAATATGTCTAGATTTACCATTATACATATTGCTCTGTGCTCTACAAATTGCAGATTGACTATCTGAATGTATGCAGATTGGAGGCACATGCTTCGTCCACCTTGGAATATCCTCAAGGAAGTGGCGTAACCATTCAGCCTCTTCCCCACATTTGTCTAATGCGATAAATTCTGATTCCATCGTGGATTTAGCGATCACTGTTTGTTTCGAGGATTTCCAAGAAACTGCTGCACCACCTAGTGTAAACACATAGCCACTAGTGGATTTTGAATTATCACTCGATATCCAGTTCGCATCACTGTATCCTTCAAGTACAGCAGGGTATCTCGTATAGTGCAGCCCGTAGTTATGAGTAAAACGCAAGTACTTCAGTACTCTTATAATTGCTTGCCAATGCTCGCTTCCAGGATTACTCGTGTATCTACTTAGTTTACTTACTGCATAGGCTATGTCTGGTCTTGTACAACTCATTAAGTACATTAGACTGCCTATGATTCTAGAGTATTCTACTTGAGAAATACTCTCCCCTTTATTCTTGGATAAATGTAAAGTTAGATCTATTGGAGTTCTGGCAATTCCAGAATTATCTTTATCCAATTTTCCAAGAATATTGTCAACATAATGTGACTGACTTAAAATAAGCTCCTCTGATGTTCTTGTGATTTTAATTCCCAATATAACATCAGCTAGTTCCATGTCTTTCATGTCAAACCTTGAGTTTAACATGTTTTTAACAGATTTAATTATCTGATCATTGCTTCCAATAATAAGCATGTCATCCACATACAAACATATAATGACATATCCATCTTCTGTGTCTTTGACATATACACATTTATCACATTCATTGATCTTGAAACCATTTGTCATCATGACATTGTCAAATTTTTCATGTCACTGTTTTGGAGCTTGTTTCAAGCCATATAATGACTTCACCAGTTTACACACTTTCTTTTCATGTCCTGGAGCTGAAAAACCCTCAGGTTGTTCCATGTAGATTTCTTCATCTAAATCTCCATTAAGAAAAGCTGTTTTTACATTCATTTGATGTACTTCAAGATTGCGTGGAGCTGCTACGGCAAGTACCATCCTAATGGAATTTATTCTCGTCACAGGAGAATATGTATCAAAGTAATCAAGACCTTCCTTTTGTTTATAACCTTTAATTACAAGTCTTGCCTTGTATTTATCAATTGATCCATCAGGTTTTATTTTTCTCTTGAAGATCCACTTGGAACCTAAAGGTTTACTACCCGGTGGAAGATCCACTAGTTCCCAAGTATGGTTTTGCAAGATAGAATCAATTTCACTCTTGATGGCTTCTTTCCATTGAGGACCATCACTAGAGTTCACCGCTTCCTTGAAGGTTTGGGGTTCTCCTTCAAGCATAAAAGTCAAGAAATCCAGACCAAAAGATTTTTCCGTTCTTGTTCTTTTACTGCGTCGAGGTTCCTCCTCAACTTCTTCATTTTGGTCTTCACTATCTTCACTGATAGTCTCATGTGTTCGTTTGGAGGAACTTGGTTCCTCCGTTGACTTACATGGAAATACATCTTCAAAGAACGATGCATTTCTAGATTCCATTATCGTGTTCTTTGATATCTCAGTGATATCGGATTTGTACACCAAGAACCGATAGGCACTACTGTTAAGTGCATAACCAATGAAAATAAAATCAACTGTTTTTGGTCCTATTTTCATTTTCTTAGGTGGAGGTACTACCACCTTGGCAAGACATCCCCACATTCGCAAGTAATTGTAGGATGGCTTTCTTCCTTTTCATAATTCATATGGAGTTTTTTCTTCTTTCCTTTTGGGCATCTTATTCAAAAGGTAGTTAGCTGAAAGAATAGCTTCTCCCCACAAGTTTGGTGGTAAACCAGAACTTATTAACATCGCATTCATCATTTCTTTCAATGTACGATTCTTTCTCTCAGCAACACCGTTGGACTGAGGAGAATAAGGCGTTGTGGTTTCATGTATAATCCCATGCTTAGCACATGTGTCAGCAAATGGCGATTCATACTCTCCACCTCGGTCGCTTCTTAGCGCCTTAATTTTCTTATTGAGTTGATTTTCAACCTCATTTTTATAGAGAACAAATTTCTCTATAGCTTCATCTTTGCTTTTAGGCAAGTATACATAGCAATATTTTGTGCTATCATCTATGAAGGTAATAAAATATTTATTACCACATCTTGTTTGTATCATTTTCAAAGCACAAATATCAGTGTGAATTAGATCAAGTGGTTCGGTGTTTCTTTCAACACTTTTAAATGATGATCTTGTTAGTTTTGCCTCAACACAAGTTTCACATTTGTGTTTGGAATCAATTTGGAACGTTGGTATGTGATTCAAGTTAATTAGTCTTCGCAAAGTATCATAATTAACATGTCCTAGTCTACCATGCCATAAATTGGAAGACTCAAGCAAATAAGTAGAAGAGCTAGCTTTATTCATATTCTTGACCATGGTCATTACATTGAGTTTGAACATTCCACCACTCATATATCCTCTACCAACATACATTCCACTTTTTGACAAAACAAATTTGTTCGACTCGAACACTAAACGAAAACCGTGGTTATTAAGCAACGAACCAGATACCAGGTTCTTACGGATTTCAGGAACATATGCAACATTGTTCAGAGTCAGTTCCTTTCCAGAAGTCATCATCAAGATCACCTTGCCTTGGCCCTTTATTTCTGAAGTAGCCGAGTTCCCCATAAACATTTTCTCCCCATTCTCTAATGGTTCGAAAATGGAGAACATACTTCTATTGGAGCACACATGTCGAGTAGCTCCAATGTCAATCCACCATTCCTTCGGGTTTGAACCTAACATATTCACCTCTGATATCATAGCTGAGAGGTTGATATCGGAAACATCTTGAACAATTCCTTGAACCAAGTTTGCTTCTCTGTTCCTGTTCCTCTTGGGAAGTCTGCATTCAGTGGACTTGTGACCCATTTTGTCACAATTGAAGCACTTGCCTTGAAACTTCGGCTTCTTGGAGATTCCTCCCTTAGGCCCCAACTTCGGACCCTTGTTGTTGTGCTTGTTGGAACGTTGTTTATGTTCCATTACATTTGCCTTAGCTGCATGGCTGATGAGTCCAACTTTTTCAGATCCCCTATTGTCTTCTTCAATACGAAGCCTGACAATGAGATCTTCAATGCCCATTTCTTTTCGCTTATGCTTTAGGTAATTCTTAAAGTCTTTCCAACCTTGTGATAATTTTTCAATTATACAAGCCACTTGGAAACTTTCACTTAAGTTCATACCTTCAGCATGAATCTTATGCAAGATTAGTTGTAGTTCTTGAACTTGACTAATTACTGTTTTAGAATCTACCATTTTATAGTCTAGGAAGCAGCCCACAATGAATTTATTGGCGCCGGCATCCTCAGTTTTATATTTATGTTCTAGTGATTCCCAAAGTTCTTTAGCTGTTCTTTTGTCAATGTATGCATTATACGAAGAGTCGGCTAATCCGTTCATTATGTAATTTCTACACAAGTAATCAGCATTTTTCCAAGCATCCACAGCGGCAATGACTTGGTTATCCTGCTCATCTTTCTTAAGATCTGGAGCATCTTCGTTCAAGAACCTTGCAAGATTCAGTGTGGTCATATAGAACATCATCTTCTGTTGCCACCTCTTAAAGTTCTGCCCGTTGAACTTCTCAGGTTTCTCCCCATGGGAGACTGATACAGGTACAACGGTGGGCATTGGCACTCGTGCCGCAACAGCATTCGGTTCTTGCGTTGTATCAACAACCGGCACAACACGACACGAGTAGTCATTGTGATTTCAGACACAACAGCATTGTCCAATGCAGTAGTCATTGTGATTTTGAAATTTACACAACACGAGTGTAAGTTTTTCAGATAAAAGAAATAAAAAGAAAAACCGTGCCTCAAAATCGGAAATCAAAGAAATCCAAAATCTGTTTTAAGTTTGTTACAAATATTGTTTACAAAATTTCTTTTTCAAAGAAAAGATAGAGAGGCACAAAAACATAGAAGAGAACAGGAGAGAGGAAAACCGAACGAAAAGAAAAGGAAAAAATTAATAAAACAACTTACAAGAACAAATGAAAAGTACAACTTGAGAAGTCGAGGCCTGTGTATCACACAGTGTCCTTAAAACAGATTTCGCCTCTTTCCGGTTGCTGGAATGAACGGAAGCGTCTGTCTCCCAGGATGCAACGACTTGGAGCGATCCCGTAGGCACCACGTACCACTCCCGAACTGAGTACAAGCACTCAAAGCTATCACCGACTTACCAACAAAAGTAGAACCGACGAACAGTACATAAGAAGACTCAGAGAAGGAGAGAAGAAGATCTGGTTTTGTGCAGGGAAGAAAGTAAAGGGGAGGCCTCTATTTATAGAGCCTGGGTTAAATCAGTAACGGCAGACAAAGCTGTTAATTCCTTCACTGTAACGGCAGACAGCGAATTGAATGCCGACACTGTAACGGCAGACATCATTTACTGCCTTCAGTGTAACGGTAGACAGTGAATTGAATGCCTTCAGTGTAACGGCAGACAAAATATTAAATACAGCACTGAAACGGCAGTGCAGAACCGTTTCTGCATTCATTTCAGCCGTTACAAAAGGAAAACTGTAGCAAAAAGTGGCTCTGAGTCGCATGTAATCCGGTCCGTGATTTGCACCCCCCCTGCGCGCGCGAGAGAGAGCCTCTCTTCTAGCCATCTTACAATGCTTAGAAAGAGATTACTATATATCATCTTCTATTTCCTTTGTTATTTCCGATGTGGGACTATGTTCCCTTAACCCATTTTCAAGAATGAAAACGTCTCACTTTGAGAGACAATTTCTCATTCACCCCTTAATCGATTTTAGCAAACCAATATATAATTTTGATCTACTCACGAAGGAGAACACAAATCAATCAAGATCTCTCAATAATTCATTGAGGATCTTACTCAAAAAATTGCTCAAAAATCGGTTCGAAAATGGTGTCTAAAACACTCATTTTCTAACACAAGGTGCAGTAGTCTCGTGAATAATTCCAAATAATGCATATAATTGTTTAAATTCATTGGAATCATATTCTGTACCTCTATTACTACAAAATCTCTTAATATTTCTTTCAAATTAATTTTGCACTTCAGTTACATAAGTTCTAAACATGTCAATTGCTTCACTCTTATGTGCCATAAGATAAACATGAGTATAATTTGAATGATCATCAACGTAATGAAATATCTTTTGCCATTTCTAGTTAAAGTTTCATCCATCTCACATATATCAGAATGTATCAAGTCTAGAATTTTTGTTTCTCTTGCTACACTTTTATTTGAAGTTTTCATTATCTTTGCTTGACTACAGGAGGTGCATTTCTCAAATTCATTTAAGTCAACTTTTGGTATCATGCCAAGTTTGCTCATATTATTTATCAATTTCTTGTTAACATAACATGGTCTAGAGTGCCATAAATTAAAACAAGATAATGAGTAAACAGAAGTATTGTTCTTATTTATTTCAATACTGAGTTTAAACATCCCATTACAAGCAAATCCCTTTCCCACAAAAATCTTATTCTTAGTTATGACATACTGATCGGATCCAATGCTCTAATGAAACCCAGCCTTGTTGAGAAGGTATTCAGAAATCAAGTTCTTCCTCATATCAGGAGTGTGCAAGACATCCTTGAGGATTATAGTCCTGCCAAAGGTAAACTCCAAGTCCACCTCTCCAGTGCCCATCACATTGATACAGTGTGAATCACCAAGTTGCACTTTCTGACCTTCAGTCTCCTTATAAGTTTTGAACCAGTGCGCTCATAGCAAACATGCCTAATAGCATCCGTATCAGCCCACCACCCGTTGGTTACAGCGACCATGTTGATCTCAGTGATCATAGCCACTAAAGGCCATTCGATAGCATTTTCCTGTGGTGCAGGAGTACGCGATCGGCAGTTCCTAGCGATATGTTTGAAGCGATGACACTTCCAACACTCGATAGGATTTGTTCCATTGTTGTTGGTTCGGGCTTGTTAGTTATTTTCCTTATTCAGATTCTGACGTCCATTCTGACGGAAGTTCGAATTGAACTTCCGACTAGCATTCTTCTTGAACGACTTGTTTTTCAATTTCAAATGGACCTTCGCTTTGTTCTGTTGAACAAGCAAGACTTCTTCTTTCTGGTCTTATTTTCTGGATTCCTCCTCAACTCTAAGCCTAGTTATAAAATTCTCCTTGGTCAGTTCCTTTGATTTGTGTTGCAAGATATTCTTGTAGTCTTTCCAATCAAGTGGTAACTTGTCAATCATCACAGTTACTTGAAATTGCTCATCGAGGGGTATTCCCTCTGAAATGATCTCATGAGCAATGTGCTGTAACTCGTGTGATTGAATAGTTACCAGCTTGTCGTCGACCATGGTGTATTTGAGATAACGACTCACTGCGAATTTCTTCGAGCCAGCCTCTTTGGTGTCATATTTCTTTTGCAGGACTTCCCAAACAGATCTAGCCGTATCGGACTGTAAGTAATAGTCATACAGTTCGTCGGATAGCCCATTCAAGATAAAGTTTCTACATTTAAAATCGGCATCCTTCCATTTTACTATGTCATCTAAGATTTGTTCATTTTCATGGACATCGACAGGTTCTGGGTTAGGCATTACAGGGCAGTCTTGGGTAAGAACATGGGCAACTTCCTTCAGCGACAGATAGAAAAATATCTTGTTCTTTCATCGCTTGAAGTTCAAGCCAGCAAATTCTCTGGTTTGTTGGTTTCATACTTGCGGTCAAAAACTAGAGTCATTACAGGTTACGGAAAATAGCTTCTTAAAATTGTTTAAAAAGATGGGTTAAACCTGAATGCACCAAATGAACCTTCTGAGAATGGCTCTGGAGTTGATCAGCAACAGGAAGAAAATGAGAAGTGGCTCGAGGCGTGGGTTTCACTTTCTTTAAGAAGCTATTTAGCCGATTCTAGAGATGAATCGTTGATCACCAAACACTTCTCCTGGGATACAATGAGCTTCTGTCTACAGTGCTGCCTAAAGCTCCAATAGCAGCACGTACCAACTTGCACCACACTGAGTAAAAATTGCTCAACAATTTGAAGAAGATATTTTAGAAGAGATCAAGAATTTGTTTTTCTCTTCTCTATATCATCTATGTGACATAACCCATATATTTATATCCAAAATAAAAACATTTTTCTTTCTATCTGATTTAAAGTCATAACAACACCATAAAGTGTCATAAGATATAATGCGAAATGTAAGAATTGAACCCCCGACCTCATGTGAACTCAAAACTTTAACCATTGGATCATAAGACAATGTTGTCAACAAGCGAAGTGTTTTGAATGTATACTCAATTCCAACAAATTAGTATCAAGTTTATATTAAGAAAATGCCTCGACTGATATGTTCTTAAACTTATTGCCGTGTTAACATATTACTACCCTCATTTTAGATAATTTGTCAAAAAATACTATGCTTAAAAAACGAAATAATTTTATTTGAATGCAGATTTTCTCAAATGGAAGTTGTAACCCAAGAGTGTAATAACTCTCTCAATTCACTCACAGAGTCACATTTTGTGAACGTTAAAAGCCAACTAAAATAATGGAATATAAATAATTGAAAAATGAAATGTGTTTTGCTACTTACCAGAAAAAAATTAGCATAAAGACAGCCCAAATGAATCCACAGTTGGAGACCTCTAAGCGGCTGAGGAAAATATCTTCTGCAAGAAGATTGCCTTGTGTCAGCTGAGTCAGTTCTATGAGATATCTGAGAAAGAATAATCTGCACAAGAGTTTAGCCTTGGAAGCGTTCTGGTTATCTATATACTATGCAACTTTACAGGAAACATGACGAAATTATCAACAGAGATGCAACTAATCCTTTATTTGCTCTACCACATCAGTAACACTCTGGATCATAGAAAGGGAACCCCCCTTCTAAGAGTCCCTTTCATACCCAGTAAGTAGTTGGATCTTCATACAACTCAGATACTGCTTCTCATTAGTCGGTCATTCTTAGAACCAGTAGAATGAAACTCACCATATTTAATAACCTCTTTAAACAGCTCAAAAGCTTTGATTGAATTTCCATTCAAAATCAAAGAATTAATCAGCAACAAAGTGATGAAAATATCAGGTTCATATCCCAAACTCTTGCTCACGTAGAAATAGTACAACACAGTATCTACTCTTCCACACCTGCAGGGTCCATGGACAAGAGCAGTACAGGAAATGTTGTTTGGAGCACTTCCTTTATCTCTCATCTCATTCCAAAGAACAATGGCATCGTCAGCCCTTCCCTCATTAAATAAACCATCTATTAAACTTGTGTAAGTAACAACAGAAGGTGGCTTCTGATTACCTACCATCCTATTAAAATGTTGTCTTAAGTAGACAAACTTAATTTTGCTATGAAAATTAATGCAACCGAATTGAATTCCTACTTGAATTTAACCACTATTAAACTATTTCGCAAAGAGTGAAATTCATTATGTGATATGGGTTAGATGACGTGGCCCCTCCGGGACCATCAGATCTCCTCATATCCCGTTCTTCCCTGATCATTAGGTTAACAGAAGTCCAACGGGCTCCTACCGCCTCAGGCCCACAGGCAACCGGGTTTGACCCGGCCCGCTAAGGTCCCGGACCCGTTTGCCTCTGCCTATAAATACCAAATCCCCTCCTCACTTCACAAGGTAATCAATCTCTCTCTACCTGAACCCTAGCTGCCCAGTATCTTTTCAGTGACTGACTAGATCGCCGGAGGGCCTGTCGCCCGGACTTCTCCCGATATTTCAAGGCAGTGTCCAGGTACAGAAGACTGAGCCGGGCTACTAGATCCGAACCGAGCACCCGGACTCTACCTCTTGGCTCCTACCCCCGAGCCAGTCCTACATTCTAGGCCCGATCTGATGCCAGTACTACAGTTTCCTCTTCACAAATTAAAAGAACTCACACCTCTTGCCCCCACACCCAAAAAAAATAGTATCAGGTTGGCGCCGTCCGTGGGAAGCTTCTCTTAGTACTGTCGCCAGACCGAGCCCAGTCAGGGACGTCACCACGCGTCCGAGCTCTTCCATGGCTCCCAAAGCCAGAAGGGCCGTCACCTCGGCAAGACATCCAGGCCCTCCACATCTCAGCCGCACGGATGCCCAGGGTTCTAACCAACCTTGGGTAAACAGCACGGCCAGACCTTCGAATGCGACTGATCTACGCCGCATCATCTCAGATCAGCAGGCCAGCCGGACTAGGGGAGAGGCCGCTTCCAACTCGGTCTCGAACCATCACCGACGATCGTCCCAGGTGCGCGATGCAAAACATAGCTGCTCGCCCCGTGGACCTCCGCCCCCGTAGGACCTGGTGGGGCAAGCCCCCGTCATAAGGGTCGAGTTCCAAAATTTCCGGGACGAGATCCTCCAAGCCATCCGAGGCGGCCAGACCACCGAGGTCCGCAACAGTTCCGACCCACGGTCAGGAACAGGAGGCAGCGAATCCTGTGGATCGGCCCACTCCCAGGAACAGGCAGACGCCGTCCTTCGTCATTTAAAGGAGAAGGAGAACCGCCTCGCCCATCTCAGCGAGGGTGGATCGGTACCGAGTCGCTATCATCGGCAGACTGGACCCCCTTTCTCCCCATAAATCCTAGAAGCCGGGATCCCTCGAAATTTCAGGACTCCTTAATTCGAGACCTACAATAGCGAGGGTGATCCTGCTGATCACATGGAGGGGTTTAAGACCCTCATGATTATTCACAGCGCTGCGGATCTCCTCTTCTGTCGCGCCTTCCCTGCTACCCTTCGTAGTCCGGCTCGAAAATGGTTCTCCAAACTTATCCCCGGCTCGGTCTTCTCTTTCGAACAACTAGAGGCGAGCTTCCTAGCCCACTTCGTGACCAGCAGGAAGTAGCATTGGTATCGGGTCGGGTCGGATCGGGTCCTTTACTACCCGGACCCAGACCCGACCCGGTCCTCTACGGGTTCAAAAATTGGACCCAGGCCCGGATCCGGATCTGTGAGGACCGGGTCCAGTTCCAGGTCTGCATCCTATTAAAATATTCCTACCAGTTCGGGGAGGAGTGGGAGTGTGAGCGGCAAGCAGAGGCGGCGAGTGAAGGATTTAGAATAGATGAGAAAAGAAAAAGGCATGAGTTTTGAGTTCGGAAGAGGAAGATTTAGAATTGAGGAGGAAAGAGGGAAGGGATGAGGACAGAATATTTATTTCTATGTTGATTTTTTGGATTTTTTAACGGGTCAGAGTCCGGATTAGGGTCGGGTCTCTTTTGAGCGGACCCAGACCTGGACCCAAAAGTACAATGGGTCCCATTTTAGGACCTGGATCCGGACCCGAATAGGCCGGGTCGATTCCGGTCCAATGCCAGGTCCGGGTCGGACCCGGATTTCGGGTATTTATACCAATGCTAGCAGGAAGGTCGAGAAGACGAGCTATTCCCTTTTGGACCTCAAAAAGAAGGATGGGGAATCCCAACGTGAGTTCGTTCGGAGATTCACCACCAAGGCGAGGTCAGTCTCCTCCCTCGACGCAGGGGTCGCCTCCGTAGCCTTCCGACACAACGTCCGCCACGGCCAGCTCAAGGCTTCCTTAGCCAAGAAGCCACCCGTGGACTTCCCTGACCTACTCAACAGGGTTGACAAGTATATTCGGGCCGAGGAGGCCCTCAATCCCGAGGGCGCCAAAGAAGTCACTGCTAAGGGGAAACATAAGGTTGATGATGCTGAGCCCTTCAAGAAACCAGCAAAAGAAATGGTCGGGCTCAAGAGGGTCCCCCCGGTCCCCAATTCGAGAGATATACGCCCCTGACTCAGAACATCTCGGCAATCTTGATGGAGATCAAGGATAAAGGGATCGTCTGATTCCCTCCCCGACCGAGCAACAATGGCAAGAAGCGAGACCAAAGGTTCTACTGCCGCTTCCACCGAGACACTGGGCACGATACCGATTATTGCCGAGCCCTCAAAGATGAGATCGAAGCCCTCATCCAACGAGGGTATCTGAGGGAGTTTGCCCAGGCCAATCCCAAAGACTGGAGAGAGCCAAGGAGCCCGAGGTTGTCGCCTCCTCTACGAACGACCAGCCGGCGACCCGAGCGGGACCCCGAACCCGAGGAGATAGGGGGGCCGGCTATCCTGCATTGCATCCACAGTGGACCCATGGGAAGAGAATCCAATACCTCTCGCAAGGATTTCGTCCAAGAGGTCAACTCTGTTCGGGACCATCCCTCCCCTCGGGTTCAGGAGTGAGCGGTCTCCTTCTCTGGGGTAAACCTCTAAGGCGTCCGGCTTCCGCACTGCAATGCCTTCATCATCAGCCTTGTCATGGCCAACTTTGAGGTCTGCCATATCCTGGTGGACAACGGCAGCTCAGTTAATATCCTTTTCTTGGAAGCATTTGAGAACCTCAAATTCCCCCAAGAAAAGCTCAAGCCGGCCGGTTACACCCTTCACGGGTTTTCGGGCATCCCCGTACAAATTGAGGGGATTGTGATGCTAGATGTAACTGCAGGCACGACCCCCATCCTCCGAACCGAGTCAATGGATTTCATGGTGGTCAACGTCAAGACAGCATACAACGCCATTCTCGACCGACCCGGGCTTTGTTCGTTCCAGGACGTCCCCTCGGCCTACCATCTAAAGCTAAAGTTCCCAACTGACCTTGGGCTTGGGGTCGTCCGAGGTAACCAGGAGTCGGCACGTTCGTGCTGCATGACTGCGGTCAGGGGCAGGGTATTTCCCTTCGACGCGGTTGAGCTCCCTCCCGAGAGGAACCATCCGGAGTCAAAACTGGAAAACGAACTGGAGGAAGTCTCGTTCGAGGCAGAAGACAAATCCAAACATTTCTGTGAGCTGCACCCTGTCCCCCTGACTTGAAGCCAGATCTGATTGATTGCGTTCACCGCAACATCGACCTCTTGGCCTGGACTCCGTCCGACATGCTCGGGATTTCAGAAGATCTAATCATGCACCGACTGAGAGTCGCCTTGGGCTTGATGAACCCAATAATATTCACAATTAGGAGCAATAATCTTAGTGCAATTAGACATTTAAATGCTCTATATGTGTTATTTTACTCTTCTTTTCTCTTTTCCATAGGAAACAACCAAAAGCAGCAAAACGAAGCATATTCAAGGCTAATACAGACTGAGATGATGATACACAGAAACTGTAGGGCAACAGTCGACTGGTTCTTCAACAGTCGACTGGACAGAGAGGCTGAAGCTGCTCGGCACGGTCGACTGCTTCCAAAACCAGTCGACTGGTATTCGGCAGAGTCAAAAGATGAGAACAGCGAAGAATCATCCTCATCCAAATACGAAGCAAGATTTAGTTATCCAAACCCAGGTTATATGCGAATAACAACTTCTCCAACAAATCAAAGCTGGAGACCGGGGATTGGCAAGAGCACGTGGTTAGCAGAAAAGGAAGAAAAGAAGAAAAGAGAAAGAAATAAAAACGCCGATCAAATAAGGAAGGAAATAAATAAAAGAAGAGGACTTTTCTGGAAAAAGTGCAAACCCTAATTCTCTTCTCGTGTTCTATAAATATCAACCAAGAGGCGTTATTCTAGGGGGGACGGACCAAAATCACGGAATTTCTGAATCATCAAATCATCAACCAAGAGGATTATTCTATTAGCATCGAAGAAGAAGGAGATCGAGTACACTGAAGCAACAAGCCAGTCGACTGAGTGACAACAGTCGACTTCTCAGATCAAACATCATCAGTTTATCTCTTCTCTTTCTAGTTTTTATTTTCATCATGTATTCGAAACTGTTAGTCAATAAAAGTTTTATTATGTGGAACTAATTTCATAGTTGGGTAGATTGAAACCGTAGTTATGTAATGCTTATATTCTTCTGAATGCTATTCTGTTACTTATTGATTAAACCTGTGAGTATTGGTATAGATTTATAATATACAAACTTGTTCAGAAGTTCTAAGAGCAGTCGACTGAGAGTGACAGCAAATCGACTGCCATACAGAACCTGAGATTATCAAGTTTGCATATTATAAATCTGAATCTGTTATATGAGTATAGAGACGACTCGTATCTCGTGCTCATAGCCTGTAACACAGGAATCTCTAGGGGTTCTTGGTTTAATTAACTTGAAGGATCTAGATCTGATACCAATTTCTAGAACTTCGAGTGTTTGTTCGTTTCCATTGTTCTTATGTTTTCTTTAAGTGCAACTTAGTAGATACCATGCTAAATACTTAAGGAAAGAAATGAATTAGAGTAGATACCATGCCTAATTCTTGGCTTAGGGAAACATTAACTTTAAGGAGTAGATACCATGCCCTTAAAGGAACAAACATGAGTAATTAGAATAGAGAAGAAGGTGACTTGGCATTATTGACTATAGGTGGAAATCAAAACCCAACTACTTAATAGATATTTGTGATTCAGAACTACTTGATCTAGTCATTTCTTTTAGAACAAAACTTAAGATTCTCATCTCTTTTTTATTGGTTAGTAAGTTAATTTCTACAATTTCTGTGGGATCGACCCTTGCTCGTCACTACGCTTCTATAAACGATTCGTACACTTGCGAGGTTTTTAATTTGTGTTTAGTTTATCTATTTATTTAGATCATCTAGATTGCACAACAGGGCTCCAAGCCCATTCATCAGAAGCGGCTCAAGTTTGCCCCGGAGAGCTAACAAGCCCTAAAGATTGAGGTTGACAAACTGTTGTCTGCTCGATTCATCCAGGAGGTCAACTATCCCGAGTGGCTGGCTAACGTTGTTATGGTGAAGAAAGCCAGCAGAAGCTGGAGGATCTGCATAGACTTTACAGATCTCAACAAGGCATGCCCAAAAGATCCTTTCCCTCTCCCAAGCATCGACGCCCTAATCGACGCGACATCGGGTCACGAGCTGCTGACATTCATGGATGCCTTTTCAGGCTATAACCAAATCCGCATGTTCCCTCCCGACATCGCCAAGACGTCTTTTGTAACCGACCAAGGCCTGTACTATTACCGGGTTATGCCCTTCGGGGTCAAGAACGCCGGAGCCACCTACCATACACTCGTCAACCGGGTCTTCAAAAATCAGATCGGTCGCAACATGGAAGTATACGTCGACGACATGCTCGTCAAAAGCTAGCGAGGTCAGGACCATGTGGACGACCTTGAAGAAGCGTTTTGCATCCTCCGATCACATGACATGAGGCTTAATCCCGCCAAGTGCGCCTTCGGCGTCTCCTCCGAAAAATTCCTCGGGTTCGTCGTCAGCCCGTGCCATAGAGGCGAACCCCAAGAAAATCCAGGCCATTATCGACATGGCCCCTCCCAGGAATGTTAAAGAGGTTCAGCGCCTAACGGGGAGGCTAGCGACCATCGACCGCTTCCTCTCGAAATCCGGGGAGAATTCACTCCCCTTCTTCAAGGCTCTCTGAGGAGCCAAAGGCTTCGAATGGGGGGACACCCAGCAACAGGCGTTTGAACAGCTAAAGTCCTATCTCGCCAACCCTCTGCTCCTGAGTAAACCCGAACCGAGCGAATCCCTACAGCTATATCTCTCAGCCTCGGAGAGCACCTTCAGTGCCATTCTTGTTCGGGAAGATGACAGCGTCCAGAAGCCTCTATATTACGTGAGAAAAGTCTTGCTTTCGACAGAGACCAGGTATGCTAAAATGCAGAAGGTGGCCTACGCACTTGTGATGGCTGCACAAAAGCTTCGCTCTTATTTCCAGGCCCACTCTATTCGGGTACTCACGGACCAGCCTCTTAAAGCAGTCCTTCACAAGCCCGAAACTTCCGGCCGCTTGGTCAAATGGTTGATCGAGCTGAGTCAGTATGACATCAGCTACCAACCCAGGACAGCCATCAAAGGACAGGCCCTCGCCGAATTCATCACAGAATGCATTATTTCGAGCCATCCATCATCCAGGAGACCGACCTAATGTGGGAGTTGTCGATGGCTCGTCTTGCGAGGGAGGAAGCGGAGCGAGCGTCATTCTAAAGGGTCCCGATAATTTCGTCCTTCAGTATTCTCTCCGTCTGAATTTCCCAGCTTCGAACAACGAAGCGAAATACGAAGCTATGATCGCTGGGCTCACCCTAGCATGCAAGGTCGGATCCAGACACATCAAGGCCTTTAGAGACTCCCAGCTCGTGGTCAACCAGATCACCGGGGAGTACGAAGCTCACGACGCTCGAATGGTGCAGTACCTGGCGGTAGTCCATCACATCTTGGCATCTTTTGAACACCACTCGGTAGAACGGATCCCTAGGGAACAGAACGCCCAAGCCGATTCATTATTGAAGCTCGCCTCGTCATCCTTCGAGGGGCTCGACCGCACCCTTCTGATCGAAGTCCTCCTCAAGCCCAGCATCGATCTCCCTAAAGCCTCCTGCCTCACCACTGATCTCCTCCCAGACAACTGGACGATGCCCATTCAAAAATTCTTTTCGGACGACGAGCTCCCTCAAGAACGGGCCGAAGCAAGAAGGATCAAGGTCCGCTCTGAAAGATTCACCCCGATCGACGGAATGTTCTTCAAGCACTCATACACGATAGTTGACGGTAGGCCCTACCTCCGTTGCCTAGCCCCCGACGAGGCGAAGTACGCTCTAAAGGAACTGCTCGAGGGGATCGGTGGATGTTACATGGGGAGCAGGTCGCTCGCCCGAAAGGCCCTAAATCACGGGTACTACTGGCCTACCATGCTGCAAGACTCCTAGGATCTCGTCAAGAGATGCGGCCCATGCCAAAGATTCTCGTCGGTGAAGAGGCTCCCCCAGGTCAACCTCCGATCCCTGTCCAGTCTGACCCCTTTTCTATATAGGGGATGGACCTAGTTGACCCCTTCCAGCAAGAAACTGACCAAAGGAAATTTTTGGTGGTGGCCATCGACTACTTTACAAAGTGGATCGAGGTAGAACCCCTGGCCACGATCGTCGAGCATCAAACTCAACAATTCTTCTGGAAGAACATCATCTACTGATTCGAGATCCCGGAGGTGCTCATCACCCACAACAGGACCCAGTTCGCGGGTAAAAAATTTCGAAAGTTCTGCGAAGACATCGGCATTCATCAATGCTTCTCATCGGTATGCCACCCTTAATCAAAAGCCCAAGCCAAAAATGCGAACCGCTAGATCCTAGTCGGCCTCAAGAAGTGACTGGATAATTCGCTAAAAGGGCTATGGGTCAATGAACTGCCTAGCGTACTCTGGGCGCACCGAACAACTAAAAGGACCCCACGAGCGTATCCCCATTCAACCTCTCCTACGGCGCCGAGGCTATTATTTCGCTAGAAATCGGCCTCCCATCCCCCAGGATCATGACCTTCAACAAAGAGGACAACTCTTCTGACCTCAGAGCCAATCTGGACCTCATAGACGAGGTCAGGGAAAGATCCGCCATTCTAATGAGCATATACCAATAAAGGATCGAGAAATTCTACAACAAGAAGGTCCGCCCGATAGACATCAAGCAAGGTAACCTCGTGCTCAGAAAGCTCACGGTATCCGGCCCCAAAGGAAAGCGCAAGTTGTCACCTAATTGGGAGGGCCGTTATAAGGTCTCTGAAGTGGTACGCCCGGGCACATACCGACTCACAGACCTGGGGGCAGGATAATCAAGAGGCCCAGGAATGCGGAGCACCTGATTAAGTTCCTCGAAGGAGAGGGCTAAACTTATGTAACCAATCCATTGTAGTCGGCACTTACGTGTTTTTCCCTTTTTGTAAATAACAAAGTGTAATTTTGGTTTTCTCCTACACTTTTTGAATTTTTTCCGTCCATGTTAAGGGGACTCGACCTTCGGTATTGACCTCGAGCCACGCCCTAGCTTTCTCAAGCTAACTGAGCTACACGCTCGGCAATACCTCCGAGCCACAACTCAACAACTCTTGCATGTTAAGGGGGCTCGACCTTCAGCATTGACCTCGAGCCACGCTCTAGCTTTCTCAAGCTAACTGGGCTACGCGCTCGGCAATGCCTCCAAGCCACAACCAGACAACTCTTCTATGTTAAGGGGGCACGATCTTCGGCATTGACCTCGAGCCACGCCCTAGCTTTCTCAAGCTAACTGGACTACGCGCTCGGCATTGCCTCTAAGCCACAACCCAACGACTCTCGCATGTTAAGGGGGCTCGACCTTCGGCATTGACCTCAAACCACGCCCTAGCTTTCTCAAGCTAACTGGGCTATGCGCTCAGCAATGCCCCCGAGCCACAAACCGACAACTCTTACATGTTAAGGGGGCTCCACCTTAGGCATTGACCTCGAGCCACGCCCTAGCTTTCTTAAGCTAACTGGGCTACGCGCTCGGCAGTGCCTCTGAGCCACAACCCGATAACTCTTGCATGTTAAGGGGGCTCGACCTTCAACATTAACCTCAACTCACGCCCTAGCTTTCTCAAGCTAACTGGGCTACGCGCTCTGCAATGCCCCCGAGCCATAACCCGACAACCCTCGCATGTTAAGGGGGCTCGACCTTCGGCATTATCCTTGAGCCACTCCCTATCTTTCTCAAGCTACTAAGGCTTCGTGCTCGGCAATACCCCGAAGCCACAACCCGACAACTCTCACATGTTAAGGCGATCTTCAACACTCCGAGCATCCAAGGGGTTTTCATCAAAGCAACCAAGTCTTGAACCTTCGGCTGGGATTTCAGCTCTCCCCTACCCAAAATTTTCATTAAGATTTAGGGCGCTCGCCTTCGGTAAGCATCCCGAGCCCGAACCCTAGATCGACCCACTTTCACCTGCTGGAAATAAGGGATAAACAGCACTCATGGCCATTACCCCCATTTGTCAGAGGGTGGCAGGGGAGCCACCGATCTGGGACTCTCGGCCAAAAGTTTCATTGGGGGCACTCACCTTCGGCAAGCGCCCCGAGCCCCGCCTCCGGGACCGACCCACCTTTCACCCAATGGCAAAATGGGATAAACAGCACTCATTACCGTTACCCCCAATTGTCAGCAGATGGTAAGGGAGTCACCGGCGATGAGAACTCACGGTCAGGTGAGACAATTTCTGATAAACTTCTGATGAAGGGGTCAGGGTTATATAACCCTCCAGAAAGGCGCATTTATGACATTGGGAAGTCGAAATGTCCGAAGATGAAACGTCCCCCATTAAGTGACATTGAAAGACGAAACGGCTCGGCTCCCGAGCAAAACAGGGATCCTCCCCCCGAGTCACAACCCTAATCAGGGCGAATCTGCATTCGACACGGGTCTCAAGTCACTCCCTCATTTTCTACAAAGCAGGGGGTTCGGCGCCCGATTCAAGGAACAGTCAACATCCTAGTTTTTCCAAGTCAAAGAGGGTCGGACAAATCAAATATTATTTATAAGCACCCTCAAAGGCTACAGTACAATTAAAAAACATTATAGCATTCTCCCTCTACCTCTACCTAAGATTCTCTCGCCAAGCCCTCCTGGCTCACAAGAGCCATCTCGAGTCCTGCGGAACGGGTCCGCCCTCCAACAACCTCATCCCCCATCTGGGGCATAGCCATTGTCGGCCTCCCCGCAACGGAGCTCTGTGCATCAGCGGGCCTCGCCATCTCCAGATACAGGGTCGGCGAGGAGCCCAAAATAGAAGGGCCACCTAGCTCTGGATGGCCGAACCTAGACCGACTGGTGCCTAGCTGGACCTTCAACCTCTGAATCTCCAGATCCTTTTCAACCACAACCTCACGAAGAACGAACTCGGAGGTCAGTCACCTGGTGGAAGCATCAGATAGGGACCAGTTCGTCTCGGTACTCCCCCAGTCCCGATCGGCTATGGCCTTCTTCAGACGTACAGCCTCTAAGCTAAGCTCCTTGGACTTGTTCATAAAATAGCGTACTGCAGCTTCTCGATTGCGAGCCTAATTGCGATAGCAGATCAAGACACTCTCCTTGGACTCTAGCCTATCCCGAAGTCGACGGTCCTCGGCGGAACTGAGGTCGGCACTCAGGGCCTCGTTAATCTGGCAAGAGAGAAGGAAACCACAATTCACTAAAAATTCACACAAGTCATAGAAGGTCGGCCAAAAGCACTATTGTATTAATTCAAAAATTGATTGCAAAAAGCGGTGGCCAGTCCGCGTTCGGCAATACAAAAAGAAAGAAAAAAAAAAGGAAGGGGGAAGAAAATATTTTAGCTATTGAAGGGGGGAGCTGCACCTCTTCGTCGGCTGCCGCACCCCCCGCCTCCTCCTCAAAGGCGGGGTCCCTCGGAGCCTCATCGCCCTCGCCCTCGGGGGTTGGCGGATGCACGGGGGGTACCCACCTGTAGTTGAGGTGGTCGATCTTCGCTTCGGGGTAAAGGAGCAGAAAGTGCTCCTTCGCCCTATCATACGTCTTATCTTGGGCGCTGATCACCTCTTCCGTGGCCGCCATATCCATCTCGTCGTACTCCGCCTACGCCTTTCCCCGGGCCGCGGCCAGTTCACGGAGGTGACCGTCCTGTTGGGAGGCGAGCTCGACTTGGAAGGCCTTCACCTTCCCCTGAGCGGCCGTCAGCTCGATCTTCACGTCCTTCGCTTCTCGAAGGTAAAGATCAGCATTCCGCTTCTCGGCACGGACATTTTTCTCTAGGTACCTCCCCATCTAGTCCTCGGTCATCAGAGCCTGGTCAAGAAGGAAAAGTAAGAAGATTACCCAGTACAAAAGAACCAACACTTACCACCACTTGAGCTTGAGCCCACTTCATGTGGGCCGTCTCCGCGGTCTCGGTCTCCAGAACGTTCCGATCACGGACCATGGCGAGCTTGGCGGCCACCTCCATGGAGATCGGGCCCTCATCCAGCTATTCTCTTTCCTTCACCGACCATTCCGGGGCGTACGGCCTTAGTCCCCCCTCGCCAACCATCTGCATGGCGTCGGGACGGACGGCAGGGGTCCCAGCCCTCAGGACCTCGTTAACCTATCGGCTACTCGTGCTCAGCTCCAACTCCTTTTCCTCTCGGGACAAGTGCTTCTTCTTTAGCCTCTTGGGCTGGCCCCGCCCCCAATGCCGCTTGTTGGGCCCTCTTCTTCTAGGCCAGCACCAATAGGGCCTTCCTCGCCTCAAGCTTGGCTGGTTCCGTCACTGCAAAAAAAAGAAAAGATGTTAATACAAAAGCAGAAGGTTAGACAAGAGTGAAACAAAAACGTACAGGGGTCAGCTGGGCTCAGTCCAGCTCGTGGGTTTGAAGTTTGGCTTGAAGAAGTTTCAGGCCGTAGGGATTTCCCAAGGCACTTAGCTCCCAACAACGAAGTACTTCTCCTTCCACCCCTTTATGGAGTCCGGGTGACCATGCATCATCCTCTTGTGAGGGCGGGGCGACATGTAGAATATACCCTCCATGCCACCGAACGAGCTCACCCCCAAGACCGCGCGGAAGTACTTCAACTTAAGGGGGACCTTCTTCTCCTGACACTTCAAAATGAAGCAAATCAGATGTTTCCATGAATTAGGGTCGTACTGCATCGGGCTCAGCTCCCCCCAACTCAGCACCCTCTTGATGAACGGATGCAGCGGCAACCTTAGCCACGAAACAAAAGCATCCTCGGGAAAAATGCAAATGTTGGGGGCCAACTCGATGGTGGGGCAAAGACCGGGGCTCGGGATCATCAACTCGTACTCCTTAGGGATGAAGTAACTGGCCCTTATGATGGGCAGAAAATCGGCCTTCAGCACACACTGCGTGTTGTCCATCTTTATCTGAGGCCGGCTAGTCGAAGGCACCTCCACGCGGAATTGAAAAAGGTTCTCCACGTTGTCAGGATACATCCTGATCGACCCTGCCCTCTTGGAAAAGGGGACGTCAAATCCAGGTTTCGGTCCGAACTCTTCCGCCGAGCCCGGACTATCCGGCAAACCCACTTCCTCTTCTTACTATGAATTCGAGGCTTCCTCGACGGAGACGGTGTTGACAAAGGAGGGAGAGGGGGAGAGCCTCTCCTTCCTCGCCTCCTTCCTCGACCTCGCCTCCTTCCTCAGACCCTTCTTCCTCGACCTCACCTCCTTCCTCAAACTCTTCTTCCTTAACCTAGCCTCCTTCCTCAGACTATTCTCCCCAACATCCTCGCCCGATGACTCTACTATCTCCGGCTCACAAATCTGAAGAGGGGACACATCCAGAACCGTATCCCAGGACGTGGAGTCTGACTATCCCTCTCCCACATTAGGTCGGTCATCCAGGTCCCATGATGTCGAGTCCGAATCCCGATCACCTTCACCCTGACCGGAAGAACTCGCTTCGGAGCCGAACTGAGTGCGTGACATGGCAAAATAAAATACTAACCTAAATTTCGTTAAAAGGAGAGTTCGCCGTAAAAGTTGTCACCGGCAGCGAGAGAGAGAAGCTCATGGTCTTAGTAAAAAAAATGCAAAGTGAAGAAATGAGGGAGGGAGGGGGGGTTTTATAGAGAGAAATGGACTCCTCGAATCCAGTGCCAAAATCCTCACCATCCAATCTTGATCATCAAAATTTAACGACCACTGGGATTTCAAACGCCTCGAATTCCACGCCTGTGACGTCAGCATCACATGAATATTTTTGGTTTTTTACTCCCAACTTTCACAGTAGGCACGGTGGGTCGGAGCTCGCTTCAAACCGAACCACCCCCAACTTTTACAACAAGCTTGGGGCTCAACGGTCGGTAACAATTCCGAGCCACCCCAAGGCTTCTCCAACAAGTATGGGGGCTCGGCGCTCGGTAGTGACCTCGAGCCACCCCCTAGCTTTTACAACAAGTTTGGGGCTCGACAATCGGTACCAATTTCGAGCCACCCCAGGGCTTTTCCAACAAACATGGGGTTCAGTGCTCGGCAGTGACCACGAGCCACCCCCAAGCTTTTATGTAACAACCCGAATTCCAAAACAGACTGAATTCAAAGTTTCATAGGATCTTTACACTTGTTTCGTACAATTTTACAAGGAGATATAACTTTTTGTTACATCAAGGTTTACACTTTCATTACATATTTACAGCGGAAGCAATTTTACAACAAATTACATGAATTGAAATGTACAATACTTGGATCATTCTTTAATCAGCATGCATTGTTGTTAATCACCTTACCCTGCATAAAAACTGTGGGCGCGTCAGTTGCTTACAACCGACGAAATATTATACACGGCTATCCTCTCTATACTGAAAACAGTATAACGATTCTCAAATGCTTAAACAAACAACAAGCTTTAATCACAAACAGAACTATAAGGGACTATTCTATAGTTGTCGTGTTGTGCGGTACACTTAATCTTTAATGCAGTTGTTATGTTACATGACACTAATGTGCACTTGTTCAGATTCTATGCATCCCATACTACATAGGTCTTAGGGCAAAACCTCAATCGTACTTCATCTTGTAGGGTTCAATCCCTTGTCATGTCTTAAACTACTACTGTAACTACGATAAGTATCCTAGATGTTCTATGAGTTACGAGCTCATGTCCAGACAGCCTGGAGGGGAATCTCACGTCATGTCATGACGCATCGTGAAGAACTTATGGACAATTCAGCCTCCTTCATGGGACATGACACGACCCGCAGTCACCAAACACTCCACGAGCGTCGCCTACGGTGTGGACTCGTGAAGATATATCCACATCATGTCACGATGCATCGTGAAGACAGCCTCTGAATATTCTCACACCGTCGCTCCAAGGCCCTCATACTCTTGTTTTTCTCTTATTTTCATCACCTCTTCAGTATGTATCTAATCCTTAATTATTTGAATCATGAACAAAATCAATTCTCGAGAGAGCCCTTCCACTATATCAGTCTTAACCATTTATTCAACATGACCCAAATCTTGGTCTTTTCATTTCAAAATTTCATTTCAACAACATTTCTTTTCAATGCCGGTATGAGGCTTAACTATACTCTAGTCCTCAATTTCAATTCATAATCACAAAATTGAGTCTTTATACTCATAAGTTCTTTTTCACAATTCACAATTAGCATGGTTTCCATTCTTTTCTATGAATCAAATCTCATACATATAGTTCAATCGTAATTCATGTATTTCATATTCCAAGTTAATCTCTATAAATTCATTTAATCCTCATACTATGGTTCATATCATTTATTTAACTCAAAAGCCACAAAGCCGTATTTTCATACATAACCCAATTCAATTTGACAACCATAGTCCATAGAAAACACACTTAGATTTCCTTTCATTCAAAAATTCTTCTTTATCACTTAATATAATTTTCTCATAAAATAAATCACTTTTATGATTTTCTAAAGGTAGATTTCCATAGTTTTTTGACACAATTTCACTTCTAACTCACTTCTATTTTAGTCAAATAGTTCCCAAATATTTTTCATGAGTTCTACATGATTTTAGAATAATTAATATATTTTTCGGATTTTTAAAAGCCAAGAATCAATTTTAAAACACAAAAAAATCAAATGTTTCAAAATTGCAGAGTCCAAGTTTCGAACCCACGACCTGAGAGAAGCCAACCGCAACTGCAAGCCAACTAGGCTAGGGTGCACACGCAATAAGTAAAAGGAGATAATAATTAAGTATCTTTGGGCTCGGGTTTTGGGTTTTATTCGAAATTCCGAAACAAAAGGGTAGAGTCTGGGACTCGAGCCCACAACCAAGAGGTCACCCACGCTACAGTAAGCGCCCAACACGACCAACGACCAACTGGTCTAAGCGACCAAATCGTTCAGAAGGGGGGTTTTATTGGTTTTAATCCAACTCTGTTCATATTTAATTTCTCAATTTCCAAAACGATTTTTATTTCTTCTTTTCTTCTCTTTTCACAACAAAATTTCTAGATTGTATTCTATATAAGATTGCAGTAAACCAGTACTTTCATATTTATTATTTGCTTATAAAACTTACATTTTTTATCTTATTTTATGTTCTATGTCCATAATTTCGACATTGAGAACAAATCATATTTGCATACATTTTAAAATATAAATTTCTACAAAAATACTTCATTCCTTCATTCTTTCATTTATTAGTCAATCACATTAATTTAGAACACCAAAATTTTCCTTTCTTGCTACAATGAGATCACTCATAATTAACCGAATCAATTTCACCTGAAGCATTCAATTTTGTCTCATGTATATAGATTTTCTTCACACAACATGGTTCTTAAATATCTAGCATGGCGAAACATGATATCTTCTAGCATTTTAATTCATAATTAATCAACTAGCAATCATTTTAACAAACATATTCTAAATTATCAATTCATCTTTACATAAGCAATCATAGGGCCAATTTCACTTAAGTTTTCATTAATAATTCTGTCAAAACATTCTTAGCATGGTATCTAGCTTTAGAAGTATGAGAAACACCTACCTTATAATGGAGAGAAAAACCGAAGAACTCCTAGAGAATCTCCTACAACGAATGAACAAAGCCTTCTCCTCCTAGATCAACCACCAAGTTGTGCCTCTCCTTGTTGCAATGCTTGAACCCGAGCCTCCCCTAGAGCAAAAATCCGGCCTCCTCTCCTAGTTGAAGCACTCACACAAAACTCTCTCTCTTTTCAATCTCACAAAATTCCTCAATCTTTTGTCTCACAACTTGAATATTTCTCTCTTTCAATTCTTTCTTTTAGGTGCATTGAGAACTAATTGGGGGGGGGGGTTATTTATACAAATTATTCGGATGAATGGAGGGCTAGGATTAGATCCAATGGTTAGAGATTAAGGGCCAAGATGTACTAGGGAGTTATATAAACCACCCATGATGAACAACTACCTCTCCACCACCTCCATCTCTCCTACTTCCTCATTCACAATCCGGCCTAGGTTGAGAAGGTGTGCAATGCATACTTCCATTGCATGCACGTGCCACCTAGTGTCCCCCACTTACAAATTTGTTCATGTGACAAATTTAATTGTCCATGAAATGAGTCTACACTACAAGTTAGACCATTTCAAAAGAGAATTACAGTAAATGGGCTCACTAATGGGCCAAACTAACAATGGGCTAAAAATAATTAAATAATTAATAAATATAGTGGGCTTAACAAGGACAATTAGGCCTAGATTTAAATTAGGCTTTTAAAGAGAATAGTTTTGGAAAAATAAGAGAACAATTACTATATAAAAATATTTTATACAGAAAATTATACAAATGAAAAATTACGTGCACAACACGTAAAATCACAAAATCTCATAAATCAAATCTAGGGTGTTACCACACTCCCTCCTTAGTATAGTTTTGTCCCCGGAACTACACTTAAAGAGTGAGAAAACAGGAATACAACAAGGAGATAAGAAAAGAAAAAGAAGATACAAATCACTCAAAGAGCTCAGGATGATCCTTCATCATCCTCTCCGCAGATTCCCAAGTCGCCTCTTCAACCAACTGATTTCTCTAGACTATTTTGACCATCGGTATTATCTTGTTCCTCAAGTCTTTCTCCTGACGATCGACAATCTCAACCAGAAGCTCAATGTAACTCAGATCCAACTGCAAACCCTCTGGTACTTTGGGCAAATGGTGACTAGGGTCTGGGATGTACCCCCTCAGCATAGACACATGGAAGACGTTATGCACCTGAAATAACTCCTCCGGCAACTCCAACCGGTAAGCAGTTTTTCCAATCCTCTTCAATATCTTGTACGGGCCTATGAACCTAGGGGCCAACTTCCCACCTCTACCAAAGCGAATCACGCCTTTGCTAGGTGAAACCTTCAAAAAGACAAAAGTCACCAACCTCAAACTCAAGGTCCCTCCTTCGGTTGTCTGCATAGCTCTTCTGCATACTCTGAGCATCCACCAACCTCTTCCTGATCAATCGATCTTTTCAGAGCTCTGCTGTATGATCTCAGGCCCAAACATCTGCCACTCCCCAACTTCGAACCAACAGACAGGTGTTCTGCACTTCCTGCCATACAGAGCTTCGTACGGTGCCATCCCAATACTAGTCTGAAAACTATTGTTGTAGGTAAACTCCACCAAAGCTAAGTGCCTTTCCCAACTGCCTCCAAATTCTAGTACACAGCACTGAAGCATATCCTCAAGAATATGGTTGACTCTCTCGATCTTCCCATCGGTCTACGGATGAAAAGCAGTGCTGAAATTCGTCTTGGTACCCAAAGCTGTCTGGAGACTCCTCCAGAAATGTGAAGTAAACCGTGCATCTCGATCAGACACAATGGTTAACAGAACACCATGAAGCCTGACAATCTTCCCAACATACATCTCAGCTAACTTGTCCATCGAAGCAGTTAGTTTCATCGCTAAGAAGTGAGCAGATTTGGTTAGTCGATCGACTATGACCCAAATCGTATCATTGCCCTTTCAACTCTTGGGTAAACCCATGATGAAATCCATACTGATGTTATCCCACTTCCATTCCGGAATAGGTAACGATTGCTAAAGACCTCCGGGTTTCTGATTTTCAGCTTTGACTTGCTGACAAATCTCACACCTCGCCATGAACTCAGCCGCATCCCGCTTCAAACCTGACCACCAGAAATACTGCTTAATGTCCCTATACATCTTAGTACTCCCAGGATGTCCAGATAAAAGAGTAGCATGTGCCTCCTGAAGAATACTTTCTTTCAAGTCCGACTGATCCGGAACACATAGCCTCTCTCCAAACCACAGCACTCCATCTCTGATCTGGAACTCGAACAACCTGCCAGCACCGACCTGCTCCTTCACCTTCTGAATCTCTGCATCTTCCTTCTGACTTGTGATAATCCTTTCATTTAACGTGGGCTGAAGCCTCAACTGAGCTAAAGACGATCACAAGCCTTGCAGAAAGACTTCAATACTAGCTCGATCCAACTCCTCTGCAAGCTGCCTCTGAATCGTGATCAAACTAGCCAGACTGCTCTTGCGGCTAAGTGCATCAACAACAACATTAACCTTTCCAGGATGGTACTTAATCTCAGGACGAATGTCCTCAAGCACCTCTCACCATCTCCTTTGCCTCAGATTCAGATCCTTCTGCTGATAGATGTACTTCAAGCTTTTGTGGTCCGTGTACGTGTTCAACTTCTCACCATACACGTAATGTCTCCATTGCTTCAAGGCGAAGATAATCGTATCCAACTCTAGATCATGAGTCGGATAATTTTTCTCATGCGGTCGTAGTTGCCTAGACCCATAAGCGATCACTTTTCCTTCTTGCATTAAGACACAACCAAGCCCACGATGTGAAGCATCGTTGTAGACATCATACTCAACACCTGCTCTAGGCAACGCCAGAATGGGAGCAGTAGTCAGCCTCTTTTACAACTCCTGAAATCTTGCCTCGCACTGTTCAGTCTACTTGAAGTTCACATTCTTCTTGGTCAGACAAGTGAGCGGCACGGCTATCTGAGCATAGCCCTGGATAAATCTCTTGTTGTATCCAGTCAATCCAA
This sequence comes from Hemerocallis citrina, assembly GCA_017893485.1. Classification (NCBI taxonomy): domain Eukaryota; kingdom Viridiplantae; phylum Streptophyta; class Magnoliopsida; order Asparagales; family Asphodelaceae; genus Hemerocallis; species Hemerocallis citrina. The sequence goes on along the minus strand of CM030362.1, from coordinate 164,638,676 downwards.
GAAAACTCCTGATTTCTTTCACTGTAGTAGGCCTTGCCCAATCCTTCACCGCCTCTATCTTCTGCAGATCAGTTGCCACTCCCTCCTTAGAAAGGATGTGACCCAGGAATGCCACTTCAGATTTCAAGAAATCGCACTTGGACAACTTGGCATACAACTCATGCTCCTGAAGCTTCTTCAAAACTACCGCCAGATGCTCTGTGTGCTCCTCCTCCGACTTGGAGTACACAAGGAAATCGTCGATAAACACCACGACAAAAGAATCAATAAACAGCCTCAGAACTCTGTTCATCATATCCATGAAGATTGCAGGTGCATTCGTCACTCCAAACGGTATAACTAAGAATTCGTAATGCCCGTGTCGAGTTATGAACACAATCTTATGCACATCTTCAGCTTTCACTCGAACTTGATGGTATCCTGATCGAAGATCTATTTTGGAAAAAACAGCTGCTCCTTGTAGACGATCGAACAAGTCATCAATTCTTGGAATTGGATATTTATTCTGAACAGTGACCTTATTCAGCTCTCGGTAATCGATGCACATCCTCATCGAACCATCCTTCTTCTTTACCAACAGCATCGGTGCTCCCCAAGGCGACGCACTTGGTTGAATAAAGCCTTTCTCCAATGGTTCCTTAATCTGCCGTTTGATCTCATCCTGTTCCACTAGCGCCATCCTATATGGTACCTTGGAAATAGGTACACTCCCTGGCTAAATAGTGATGCTGAACTCTACATCACGATGCGGGGGTAACCCAGGCAAATCTTCCAAGAACACGATCGGATAATTCCGAACCACAGAAATTTGCTGCACCTCTATAGGAACATCTCTCTTGCAGATAACTGCCACCAAACCAGAACATCTCTTCTTTCCTTGGAAAGTGACTTCAGTTCACCTGGAGCCTTCACTGTTACTTCCTTGGTCTTGCACTCGATGTTCGCACTGTACACCGACATCCAATCAATGGCAATGATCACATCAACTCCCAAGACATTCAGCTCGATCAGATCAATCCCGAATATTTTGTCCCCGATCTCGATCTCACAGTCCGCATAGTACCGATCAGTGGTTAGAGTCTTCCCTGATGGAGTAGCTACTGCCAAGACCTTGCCTGGAAAGACTTTCGGTTCGACTCCCAAAACTTTAGCAAACTTAGGTGATACAAAAGTGTGAGAGGACCCAGTATCGAACAAAACAACAGCTTTCTTTCCATTCAAATAAAGTTCTCATGTTACATAACACACACTCGTTACATAACAGTTCACTATAAAAGCGGGAAAAGAGAAATAACAGAAAACACTCCTAAACATCCTCCCTCGTACCAGTGATAACGAGATCCACCTCATTAGTGTCAGTTTCAGTCAAGGCAAATACTCACCCCTGCTGGTGCGGCTTCTTCCCAACTTGCTGCGTTGGTCCACTACAAGTGACATTCTGCGGCTTGGGGCATTAAGACTTGTAATGTCCCGTCTCACCACAGTTGAAGCAAGTCACTACAGGGGGTCTCACCTAATTGTTTCCGGGTCTCCCAGCTATGTTGATAGCATTCGCACCCGTTGGTTTGTGCCCCTTGGCCGGCGGCTGTCTCCTAAAGTTGCCAGAAACTGCGGGCCTCTTCCCAACATTCCAGTTGGTCCTCCGATTTTGAACAGCATAGAACTGCTCCATGTTTGCCTCAGTGGCTACAGCTCATTTGACCAGCTTGTCAAACCTTCTAATACCGAGGGGTATCATCCTGGATCTTAAACTTGGCCTCAACCCATGCTCGAACTTCCGAGCCTTCTTCGCCTTGTCCATCACCAGTTCGGGCGCGTACCTCGAGAACTGAGTGAACCTTGTCTCATACTCCCTAACCGACATGTCGCCCTGCTGCAGCACCAGAAACTCCATGGCCTTCTTCTTTTGGACGTCTGAGGAAAGATAATGACTGCGGAATTCCTCCAAGAATTCATCCCAGCTAAGAACAATACCTCCCATCGTCTGCTTCATCGACTGCCACCACACAACCGCATCTTTCTCAAACTGCAGCGCTGCCAACTTCACCTTGCTACCCTCCGGAGTCTCCAAGACTTCGAAGATGGTCTCTACCTGTCGGATCCAATTGTCAGCCGTATCAGGGTCTGACTTCCCCTCAAATATCGGTGGTTTCATTTGCTTGAATGATTCCACGAGTTTGATTGCTTCGGTTACTAGACTCGCAGGCACCCTTCCTTGATTCTGATTCATGGCAACGGCATTGAGTGTCTGATAGACCCTCGCTAGTTCCGTTTCCAAGTCCAGACCTTCTCCATTTCGAGCTCCTCTTCTAGCCATACTCTGATGCAAAAGATCCATTAAATTTGAAGTATAAACATGAATTTTAAATCAACTTTTCATTTCATTGAATTTCAAACTTTATACATTCGAATTTAAAACATTCCTGACATCAAATGAAAGCAGTAAGAAGATATAATAGTCTAGTTCCTACGGTTCCTCTTGGCTTCTCGAAGCTCTCCCCATAGTTCCTCCACTTCCTCCTTCTGTACATCGTACATGTTTTTCCTCTTCTCGAGTTCCCAAACACGATGACTGAGCGTTGCAATGCTCTCCTTGCACTTCGCACACTGTGCCTGCAGCAGCTCTGCTCTCTCCCTCTGAGTGTCTACCTGCCTCTGAAGAGACATAATGAGACTATTCGGAACTGGTTCTTCCTCGTCGGAGGAATCATTAGATGAATCCGGAGGTGGAGTGATCTCTCGGAACTCAGGCCATTCCTTTTCAAATTCTTCGGGATCTTCTTCGTCTGAATCAGCTTGCCCGAGGTAGTAATCTTCCTCAACTATGTGCCAATTGTCATCTCCAACTGGGTCGAAGTGGTCCGCCATCTTAGAGAAAGAGAAGAAGAAGCATAAATCATAGAGCAACACAAATATAAGTGACTTACATTTAAATTTCTAGACTCAACACACGCCCTAATGTCCACTTCTAGGGTGTCGTTTCTTATAAATTTGTACTACTTGGAAGCGTGGCTCTGATACCACTCTGTAACACTCTGAATTCCAAAACAGACTGAATTCGAAGTTCCACAGGATCTTTACACTTCTTTCGTACAATTTTACAAGGAAATAAAACTTTTTGTTACATCAGAGTTTACACTTTCATTACATATTTACAGCGGAAGCAATTTTACAACAAATTACATGAATTGAAATGTACAACACTTAGATCATTCTTTAATCAGCATCCATTCTTGTTAATCACCTTACCCTGCATTAAAACTGTGGGCGCGTCAGTTGCTTACAACCGACGAAATATTAAACACGGCTATCCTCTCTATGCCGAAAACAGTATAACGATTCTCAAATGCTTAAACAAACCACAAACTTTAATCACAAATAGAACTATAAGGGACTATCCTATAGTTGTCGTGTTGTGCGGTGCACTTAGTCCTTAATGCAGTTGTTATGTTACATGACACTAATGCTCACTTGTTCAGATTCTATGCATCCCATACTACATAGGTCTGAGGGCAAGCCCTTAACCGTTCTTCATCTTGTAGGGTTCAATCCCTCGTCATGTCTTAAACTACTACTGTAACTACGATAAGTATCTTAGATGTTCTATGAGTTACGAGCTCATGTCCAGATAGCCTGGAGGGGAATTGTAACGCCCCGAACTTCCTATATGGAGAATTTGAGACACCAGCCAGGACCTTTGCATTTAATTAGTCACAATACACTGAAAACAGGAAAATTTTAAAACTTTTCACTAATACAATATTACAGCCGAGTGTTTTCCATTGATTCGATATATTACATCAGAGTATGAAAATGATAAAACATTGGGCTCGTCACTTGTAAACCATGCCTTGACTAGAGTTCTCCCGGTCTGGTGATCCTGTATCCACAACCTATTAGAGTGGGAACGTCAGTACATATACTGACGCTTAAAGGCTGATGACTAGCAGCGAATCTCTAATAACAAACATATACAAACAAGGTGAAATTTGTCAGTGTAGTTAAGTGTTCGTGGGTGCTATGACTTAGAATCTAATGCGATGTCAACTAAGGCTAAGATGCTCCTATTCTAATGCAAGCGAGAATCTGGAATCGTATGCATCCCATAACTACATACGTCCATATCAAGCCATTCTCCATATTTAGGGATTTTAACTCGCGCCATGAATTCTACTTTTGTACCTATCCTGTTCTTGACATAATACTACATAATTGGTGACTACTGCTCGGTGTACCGGACCTCACTCAAAAGCCAACACGAAATACAAGGTACTTGTCAACCTTCTTCCGTGCTCTCAACTGGTCATGAGAATGCATAGAACCTGCCGGGATCGTAGGGTCTATTTCCCTAGGAAATCCTCTCGTTCTTATCATGGCACATTCAGGAATTAACAATCAACATATGGAACCCGTGCTCCCAACTTGTCATGAAAAAGCACCCCCCGTATCCCTTTGACAGGGGAATACATCCCAATAACACCACCTAGTGTCGGCCTATAGGAGAGGTTGGATTATAGGGTATCACCCCTAACACCAACTCTCACCCTTTGGCAATTTATAGATAAAAATGGTTAAGTAACTGTTACTACCCTAACGATATCATTAACCCTAACCAAACAAGCAAGACATGCCACTGTGCTTCCAACTTGTCATGAAAGTACCGTACATGTCCCTCTTCTATTTAAACAAGCAAGACATGTACTGTGCTTCCAACTTGACATGAAAAGTACTATACGTGTCCCTCTTCTATCTAAACAAGTGAGACATGCATTGTACTTCCAACTTGACATGAAAAGCACCGTACGTGTCCCTCTTCTATCTAAACAAGCGAGACATGCACTGTGCTTCCAACTTGACATGAAAAGCACCGCACGTGTCCCTCTTCTAACTAAACAAGCGAGACATGCACTGTGCTTCCAACTTGACATGAAAAGCACCGTACGTGTCCCCCTTCTAGAGAGTGCAACAATTTGTTGGCACAATTAACCAAGTCTTAAACTAGACTTCACAAGATCTCCTCGAATCCACTCGCCTACTTATTTAAGACAATACCTACATACGAGCCCAATGAGCTTCGTATGAGACCAACAGCTACATACGGGTCAGGCAAGCCGCGTATGAGACAACAACATAAAAATAACTACTCATCATAAGCATGGGTTCTTTTCTTAGAACATTGACCACAACAAGACTTAAGCATGGGTTTCTACATACAACACAAGCATGATTTGTTCAATAGAATGTCACATAGACATGGATGGGTTCATTTCAACATAGAACAATAAAACTCAAGCATGATGGGTTCTTTTCAACATAGAACAATAAAACTCAAGCATGATGGATTCTTTACTAGAACCTTTAGCAACTTAACCATGATGTTCTACTATCACTCAAGCATGGTATATAAACTTAAGCATGGTACACAAACTAATGCATGGCTCCTTACTACTAACTCAAGCATGATAGGTTTACTAGAAGTCACATAAGCATGAATGGGTTCTTTAGTACAACTCAAGCATGAAAGGTTTACTAAAATGTCATACAAGCATGAATGGGTTCTTTAGTACAACTCAAGCATGATAGGTTTACTAGAATGTCATACAAGCATGAATGGGTTCTTTAGTACAACTTAAACATGATAGGTTTACTAGAAGTCACATAAGCATGAATGGGTTCTTTAGTACAACTCAAGCATGATAGGTTTACTAGAATGTCATACAAGCATGAATGGGTTCTTTAGTACAACTCAAGCATGATAGGTTTACTAGAATGTCATACAAGTATGAATGGGTTCTTTAGTACAACTTAAGCATGATAGGTTTACTATAAGTCACATAAGCATGAATGGGTTCTTTAGTACAACTCAAGCATGATAGGTTTTCTAGAATGTCATACAAGCATGAATGGGTTCTTCAGTATAACTCAAGCAAGGTGTTCTACTACTAACTCAAGCATGGTAGTTCTACTACAATCAAGCATGGTATTGTTCATGGGTTCACAAGCATGAATGGGTTCTCTTTTGACATAGAACAACCTACAAGAGAAGGGGGGGTATTTATAGGATGGAGGAGAGGGTTGTAGGTGCAAAAACACCATGACCATATGCAAAAACCCCCTTGGGACTAGAAGTGGCCGGAAATTTCCATGGGGGAGGGGGTGAGGTGGAGTGATGAGGTGGAGGGGTGAGGTGGAGGAGAGACTTCTAGTAGAAGTCTCCTCATTCCCTTATGTAATCCTAATTAATCCAAACCCTATGTTTAATCCTTCAATTAAATCCTAGCCATCCAAAAATGGTTAATAATGACAAAAAGATAAAAATTTTTTGTCAAAACACATACTACATGATTTATACGGACGCATGAAATCGATACAATATGCACACGTATAGATTAATAAGTGTACAGATAATTTTTGTTTGTAAAACCGTACAATCCGTATAAAAATAAATTAATTCTGAAAATAAAATAAAAAATAAATTTTATTGTTGGGTCGGAAGTTTCCAGTACCAAAACAGTATATCGCATATACATATGGACTGATACATATACAGATGATGGTTATTAATTAAACTAAGTAATATCCATCAAAAATATTTCAATTCCGAAAAAATAAAATCAGATAATTAAATAATAATAATAAATAAATAAATAAAAATATTTATTATTTAACAGGCCGGGATATTATAGGAATCTCACGTCATGTCACGACGCATTGTGAAAAACCTATAGACAATTCAGCCTCTGTCATGGGACATGACACCACCCGCAGTCACCAAACACCCCACGAATGTCGCTTGCGGTACGGACTCCCAGAGATATATCCACGTCATGTCACGACGCATCGTGAAGACAGCCTGTGAATATTCTCACACTGTAGCTCCGAGGCCCTCATACTCGTATTTTTCTCTTATTTTCATCACCTCTTCACTATGTATCTAATCCTTAGTTATTTGAATCATGAACACAATCAATTTTTTAGAGTTAGCCCTTCCACTATACCAGTCTTAACCATTTATTCAACATGACCCAAATCTTGGTCTTTTCATTTCAAAATTTCATTTCAACAACATTTCTTTTCAATGCCGGTATGAGGCTTAACTACACTAGTCCTCAATTTCAATTCATAATCACAAAATTGAGTCTTTATACTCATAAGTTTTTTTTCACAATTCACAATTAGCATGGTTTCCATTCTTTTCTATGAATCAAATCTCATACATATAGTTCAATCGTAATTCATGTATTTCATATTCCAAGTTAATCTCTATAAATTCATTTAATCCTCATACTATGGTTCATATCATTTATTTAACTCAAAAGCCACAAAGCCGTATTTTCATACATAACCCAATTCAATTTGACAACCATAGTCCATAGAAAACACACTTAGATTTCCTTTCATTCAAAAATTCTTCTTTATCACTTAATATAATTTTCTCATAAAATAAATCACTTTTATAATTTTCTAAAGGTAGATTTCCATAGTTTTTTGACACAAATTCACTTCTAACTCACTTCTATTTTAGTCAAATAGTTCCCAAATATTTTTCATGAGTTCTACATGATTTTAGAATAATTAATATATTTTTTCAGATTTTTAAAAGCCAAGAATCAATTTTAAAACACAAAAAAAATCAAATGTTTCAAAACTGCAGAGTCCAGGTTTCAAACCCACGACCTGAGAGAAGCCAACCGCAACCGCAAGCCAACTAGGCTAGGGTGCACACGCGATAACTAAAAGGAGATAATAATTAAGTATCTTTGGGCTCGGGTTTTGGGTTTTATTGGAAATTTCGATACAAAAGGACAGAGTCTGGGACTCGAACCCGCAACAAAGAGGTCACCCACGCTACAGTAAGCGCCCAACACGACCAACGACCAACTGGTCTAATCGACCAAATCGTTCAGAATGGGGGGTTTTATTGGTTTTAATCCAACTCTCTATTCATATCTAATTTCTCAATTTCCAAAACGATTTTTATTTCTTTTTTTCTTCTCTTTTTACAATAAAATTTCCAGATTGCAATCTATATAAGACTGCAGTAAACCAGTACTTTCATATTCATTATTTGCTTATAAAACTTACATTTTTGATCTTATTTTATGTTCTATGTCCATAATTTTGACATTGATAACAAATCATATTTGCACACATATTTAAATATAAATTTCTACAAAAATACTTCATTCCTTCATTCTTTCATTTATTAGTCAATCACATTAATTTAGAACACCAAACTTTTCCTTTCTTGCTACAATGAGATCACTCACAATTAACCGAATCAATTTCACATGAAGCATTCAATTTTGTCTCATGTATATAGATTTTCTTCACACAACATGGTTCTTAAATATCTAGCATAGCAAAACATGATATCTTCTAGCATTTTAATTCATAATTAATCAACTAGAAATCATTTTAACGAACATCTTCTAAATTATCAATTCATCTCTACATAAGCAATCATAGGGCCAATTTCACTTAAGTTTTCATTAATAATTCTATCAAAACATTCCTAGCATGGTATCTAGCTTTAGAAGCATGAGAAACACCCACCTTAAAAAGGAGAAAAAAACCAAAGAACTCCTAGAGAATCTCCTACAACGAATGAACAAAGCCTTCTCCTCCTAGATCAACCACCAAGTTGTGCCTCTCCTTGATGCAATGCTTGAACCCGAGCCTCCCCTAGAGCAAAAATCCAGCCTCCTCTCCTAGTTGAAGCGCACACACAAAACTCTCTCTCTCTTTTCAATCTCACAAAACTCCTCAATTTTTTATCTCACAACTTGAATCTTTCTCTCTTTCAATTCTTTCTTTTAGGTGCAATGAGAACTAATGAAGAGGGGGGTATTTATACAAATTCTTAGGATAAATGGAGTGCTAGGATTAGATCCAATTGTTAAAGATTAAAGGCCAAGATGTATCTTAGGATAAATGGAGTAATAGGATTAGATCCACTGGTTAGAGATTAAAGGCCAAGATGTACTAGGAAGTTATATAAACTACCCATGATGAACAACTACCACTCCACCACCTCCATCTCTCCCACTCCCTCCATCACAAACTGGCCTAGGATGAGAAGGTGTGCAATGCACACTTCCATTGCATGCACATGCCACCAAGTGTCCCCCACTTACAAATTTGTTCATGTGACAAATTTAATTGTCCATGAAATGAGTCTACACTACAAGTTAGACCATTTCAAAAGAGAATTAAAGTAAATGGGCTCACTAATGGGCCAAACTAACCATGGGCTAAAAATAATTGAATAATTAATAAATATAGTGGGCTTAACAAGGACAATTAGGCCTAGATTAAAATTAGGCTTTTAAAGAGAATAATTTTGGAAAAATAAAGAGAACAATTACTATATAAAAATATTTTATACGGAAAATTATACAAATGAAATCATACGTGCACAACACGTAAAATCACAAAATCTCATAAACCAAATCTAGGGTGTTATATTTTACAACAAGCTTGAGGCACGACTGTCGATAGCAATTCCGAGCCACCCCAGGGCTTTTTCAACAAGCATGGGGGCTCGGCGCTCGGCAGTGACCTCGAGCCACTCCCTAGCTTTTACAAAAAGCTTGGGGCTCGACGGTCAGTAGCAATTCCGAGCCATCCCAGGGCTTTTCCAACAAGTATGGGGGCTCGACGCTCGGTAGTGACCTCGAGCCACCCCCTAGCTTTTACAAAAAAATTGGGGCTCGACGGTCGGTAGAATTCTGAGCCACCCCAGAGCTTTTCCAACAAGTATGGGGGTTCGGCGCTCGGTAGTGACCTCGAGCCACCCCATAGCTTTTACAACAAGCTTGGGGCTCGACGGTTGGTAGAATTCCGAGCCACCCTAAAGCTTTTCCCAACAAGTATGGGGATCGGTGCTCGATAGTGACCTCGAGCCACCCCCTATCTTTTACAACAAGTTTGGGGCTCGACGGTCGGTAATAATTTTGAGCCACCCCAGGGCTTTTCCAACAAGCATGCGAGTTCGGTGCTCGGCAATGATCTCGAGCCACCCCCTGGCTTTTTAGGGGTTCGACGGTCGGTAGCAATTCCGAGCCACCCTAGCGCTTTTCCAACAAGCATGGAGGGCTCGGCGCTCGGTAGTGACCTCGGGCCACCCCCTAGCTTTTACAACAAGTTTGGAGCTCAATGGTCGGTAGCAATTCCGAGCCACCCCAGGGCTTTTCCAACAAGCATGGGGGCTCTGCGCTCGGCAGTGACCTCGAGCCACCCCCTAGATTTTACAGCAAGCTTAGGGCTCGATGGTCGGTAGCAATTCCGAGCCACCCCAGGGCTTTTCCAACAAGCATGGGGGCTCAGCACTCGGCAGTGACCTCGAGCCACCCCTAGCTTTTACAACAAGCTTGGGGCTCGACGGTCGGTAGCAATTCCGAGCCACCCCAGGACTTTTCCAACAAGTATGGGGGATTAGCGCTCGGTAGTGACCTCGAGCCACACCCTAGCTTTTACAACAAGCTTGGGGCTCGACGGTCGGTAACAATTCCGAGCCACCGTAGGGATTTTCCAACAAGTATAGAGGCTCGGCGCTCGGTAGTGACCTCGAGCCACCCCTTAGCTTTTACAACAAGTTTTGGGCTCGTTGGTCGTTAGCAATTCTGAGCCACCCCAGTACTTTTCCAACAAGAAGAGGGGCTCGGCAGTGACCTTGAGCCACCCCCTGGTTTTTCAGGGGCTCGACGGTCGGTAGAGATTCTGAGCCACCCAGCGATTTTCCAACAAGCATGAGGGGCTCGGCACTCGGCAGTGACCTCGAGCCACCCCTTAGCTTTTACAACAAGCTTGGGGCTCGACGGTCGGTAGCAATTCCGAGCCACCTCAGGGCTTTTCCAACAAGCAGGGGACTCGGCGCTTGGCAGTAACCTTGAGCCACCCCCTGGCTTTTCTAGGGCTCGACGGTCGGTAGCGATTCCGAGCCACCCCCGCGCTTTTTCAACAAGCATGGGGGCTCGGTGCTTGGCAGTGACCTCGAGCCACCCCCTAGCTTTTACAACAAGCTTGGGGTTCGGCAGTCGGTAGCAACTCCGATCCACCCTAGCACTTTCCCAACAAGCAAGGGGCTCGGTGCTCAGCAGTGACCTCAAGTCACCCCAGAGATTTTTTAGGGGGCTCAACGGTTGATGATGATTCCGAGCCACCCCTTACCTCTCACAGACGAGCTTCTGTGCTCGACATCCGATGGAAAGCCTCGGACTCAAAAAGTCTCGATGCTCGGGGGTAGCCTCGAGCCACCCCCCCCCCAGCTCACTACGAGCCTCGGGGCTCGACAGCTCGACAACAGGCCCCGACATCCGAGCGTATAGGAGCTCGACACTCGGCGCTCGACGCTCGGCTCACGACCCTCTATTCTCGGCTCTCGATGCCCCTCATATCTTTAAGGGATCCCCTTCATCCTACCCTGTTAGCCTCTCCAGGAAGATACAAACCACATTTTCATCGTACACATTGCTTCGCTCTTCCTACAGAGACAAATCACTCCTCCATGGCTGGATTACCCAGCCCTCCAGGAGTAGGGGGCTCCTAATATGGGTTAGATAACATGGCCCCTCCTGGACCATCAGATCTCCTCAAATCCCGCTCCTCCCTGATCATCAGGTCAACAGAAGTCCAACGGGCTCCTACCGCCTCAGGCCCACAGGCAACCGGGTCCGATCCGGCCCACTAAGGTCCCGGACCCGTTTGTCTCTGCCTATAAATACCAGACCCCCTCCTTACTTCACAAGGTAATCAATCTCTCCCCACCTGAATCCTAGCTGCCCAGTCTCTTTTCAGTGACTGACTAGATCGTCGGAGGGCCTGTCGTCGGAACTTCTTTTGGTGTTTCTAGGTAGTGTGCAGGTACAGAAGACCGAGCTGAGCTACTGGATCTGAACCGAGCACCTGGTCTCTACCTCTCGGCTCCTACCCCCGAGCCGGTCCTACCTTCTAGGCCCGATCCGATGCCAGTACTACATTTTTCTCTTCACAAATTACAAGAACTCACACCTGTAGCCCCACACCCCAAAAACAAACAACATCACTATGAATAAAGAACAAAAAAAAAGATAATGTATCTTCAATTCAGACCTTGATAATGGTGAACTAATAGTTCGGTTTCGCAAACAGCGTATTTCACTATAAACAAAGAGCAGAAAGAAGATAATTTCATCTTCGATTCTGACCTTGAAGATGGTGAACAGATAGAAGAGACTTGTTACATAAAAACAATGTCCTTAAGACATTATTTCTACCACAACTGGGGTGCACACAGTTGATTAGCGGTCGTCTCCCAAGATACAACAGTATGAACTTAGTTAACTGGCGCTGGAATAACGGAGGCTTTGGCGAGATGGATATGAAAGCATTGTCTGATTAAGTTAGCATTGGTAAGGGTGTAGAAAAAAATGGAATGATGATTTGATCAAAATCATCCTCAATTTATAGGCTTACACCTTGAGCAGTTTAGCACAGTTTTTGCAACTATTCGGGAAAGTTGTTGCAACTGCACAGATTTTTCAAAAAATCAGTACTGTTAACCAAAAAATAAGTTATGGTGTCTCGCCCAAACCCAAGTCTAGCGCGCGTGTGTTTCAAATCGAAGCCCAAGTAGGCTGTGTTCTCCCTCCGGAGAAAATCTTCTTACCCCCAAGGGCACAACCCTTAGGTTGAATTTTTTAACTTATTAATTTGCTTACATCTTTGGTCTTTTACGATGTGGGACTGACATTTAATTCCACATACCAAGCAAAGAATCAAATTCTTCATTTCAACATGCTAACTTCGGAGGCGAATATTTCATTCATTTGAAATCCATTTTGGACATGTGAATACATCATTTTATTCGTCGTGATGAGTAGAATAAGCTGGAACTAATTTCCAACAATCCCCCACATGAATGATCATTTTTGTCTCCCCCCTCATAAAAGGGTACATATCAAAGAGTGCAATTGAAACAATATTGCATCGTGGATAGGTAGAAATTTCACTTTGAACATTCCCTAGTTAAAGTTTATCGGACATACTTGGCTACTCGGTGAAATATTTCATCTTGAACCATTAGTCGTTAGTGTATACCCAAACAATAAACTTTACGCAACATTGTGTCCTTGACATCCAATCTCTCGGTTATGTTCATTTAGGCCCTGAACAAATCTCAGTTCTAAGAGTGTTTTAAAGAACTCCAGCCTTTTAAAATTCTCATAGAGTCAACCCAGCTCATACTTATATAGGTGACTGCATCCATAAAGAGTATCCTGCAATACTCCACTTGTGATTTTCAAGATATGAACATCACTAAAAGCATTACTAAACCTTTTAATACTTCTATAGGCATGCATTTATTTTGCACCATAGAAATGAGATGGAACTGAGTCCAAATGCATTATTGATTGAGTTTCTCATAACTGGTGTCCTATTGAACCTGGTCTGTGGGATCTCCAGTTGCTAGGTTAGGTTTTCATGTAACATAACTCAGGCTTTTAAACTCATTCCCCTCGATGCATTGTTAAATTTCTCTATGGATAATCCCTTAGTAAATGGATCTACTAGGTTATCTTGTGACTTCACAAAGTCATAGAAACGATTCCATTTAAGAGTAACTACCGAACAGTATTATGACATCTATGAATATATCGCGATTTACCATTATATACAAAATTGTGTGCACTACTCAATGTTGCTTGATTATTGCAATGGATACATATGGACGTCATAGGTTTAAGCCAAAATAGAATGTTTTCTAAAAAGTGGCAAAGTCATTCTGCTTCTTCACTTGCTTTGTCTAAAGCAATGAACTCGGATACCATTGTGGATCGAGCAATACACGTTTGTTTAGAAGATTTCCATGACACAACAACTTCTGCTAAGGCAAAAATATAACAACTTTTGCATTTTGATTCCTCTGAATTTGATATCCAATTTGCATCATTATAGCCTTCAAGAATGGTATGATATTTACCATAATGCAATGAAAATTGTGTGGTATTCTTTAAATACCCAAGCACTCTTAACAACGACACCCAGTGACCTTTTATTGGTTACTTGTGTATCTCACGGTATAAGCAATGTCTGGTCTCGTACAGTACATGGGGTACATTAAACTGTCTATTACATGAGATTACTTCAATTGCATTATACTCTCACCAGTGTTTTTATGTAAAACAACATATGATGAAGAAGGATTTGATACTTCTTTAATATCATGTTCTTTGAATCTTTCAAGCACTTTTTCCACATAATGTGATTGAGATAATTCAATGCATCTAGGTGTTCTTATTATTTTGATACCCAAATTAACATTTTCCACGCCCAAGTCTTTCATGTCAAAGTGGTTGATTAGCTTGTTCTTTACAATCTTGATAACTTCCACATTATGATCAAAGGTTAGCATATCATCCACATACAGACAAACAATCACACATGATTGTCCCATTTGTTTGTAATAAACACATTTATCACATTCACTTATTTGAAAACCATTTTTCATCATGACTATCAAATTTTTCATGTCATTGTTTTGGAGCTTGTTTAAGTCCATATAGGGATTTAACAAGTCTACATACTTTATTTTAAACTCCCTTTGAAGTAAACCCTTCTGGTTGCTCCATGTAGATTTCTTCCCTGAAATCCTCATTTAAGAATGCTGTCTTGACATCCATTTGATGAATTTCAAGATTGTAAATAGATGATATTGCTATCAATATTCTTATAGAGGTTATTCGCGTAACTGATAAATAGGTATCAAAGAAGTCTAGGCCCTCATTCTGACGATACCCTTTAGCCACTAATCTAGCTTTATATTTGTCAATGGAACCATCTAGTTTCATCTTCCTCTTGAATATCCATTTACATCTGATTGGTTTTATGTCCTGGTGGAAGGTCGACCAATTTCCAAGTGTGATAACTTAGAATCGATTCAGTCTATTGATAGCTTGTTTCCAGTAGGGAGACTTTGAGGATGAGATTGCCTTTTTGAATGTCTGAGGTTCAGCCTCTAATATGTTAGAAAGTCTGGACTGGAAGACTTAAGAGTTTTTAGTTCTTACACTCCTCATTGGTTCTATTTCATCATTTTTTTTATGAGTTTCATTATATTTCTCAGCTGACACTTCTCTTGTTCTTTTGAGAGCAGGGTTTCCATTATTTCTTTTGTGTGGAAACACATCTTCAAAAAATATGACATCTCTTAACTTAGTGAATGCGTATACACTGATGTCACATACTTCAGATTTAAAGACTAAAAATCTATAAGCACTGCTATTTTGGGCATGGCCTGAAAAATAGCAATTTGTAGTTTTTTTCGTCCAAGTTTGGTTCTCTTGGAAAGAGGAACCGATACCTTAGCCAAGCCAAACATCCTCACATTTTGAGGTATTTTTAGTTAGGCAAATGTCATTTCCATAACTCATATTAAATAGACTCAGTTTTCTTGTGTGGTCCCCTGTTTAGTGATTGGACATATACAAGGCTCCCCCCCCCCCTAAATTTGTAAGCAGACCAGAAGTTATAAGCATGACGTTAATCATATATTTTAACTTTTGGTTATTTCTTTCTACAACTCTATTTTGTTGAGATGGGTATGGGGCGGTTGTTTGGGGATTATCCCATACTCTGCACATAATTATGCAAACGATGACTCATATTCTCTACCTCGATCAGACCTCAATATCTTGATCTTTTTGTTAAGCTAATTTTCTACTTCAACCTTATATTTTTTGAAAGATGCAATTGCTTCATCTTTACTACTTAGTAAATACACGTAGCAATACCGAGTGAAAACATCGATAAACGTGATAAAAATACATTTTTCCTCATCTCGTAGGTACGGACTTAAAATCACATAAATCAGTATGAATTAAATCTAACGGCTCAGTACTCATGTCCACCGTGTTAAATGGTTTCTTGACCATTTTTGCTTCTACACAAGTCTCATACTTGTGATTTTTATCAACTTTAAAATTTGGAATTAAACCTAAATTTGTAAGTTTCTTCATCTTTGAAAATTTATGTGCCCTAATCAATCATGTCATAAAAGTATTTCAGATTCAAGCAAATAAAAAATTGAACTTTTATTAATAGCAAAATCAGAATACATTGGATTTTTCCCGCCTACAACTATATTAGCCTTAAATAACACAATAGGTATCCCCTCCCAACATAAACTCCAGCATTGGTCAGCACCAGCTTGTCTAACACAATCACGATCTGAAATCCTTTCTTTGACATCATAAATTCAGAGATAAGATTTTTTGGAATTCTAGTACGTGTAGTACGTCGTTTAGTGTGACATTCTTGCCAGAAGTGAACCACAGAATGACTTTCCCACAACCTTCGACCATTGACACAGCAGAATTACCTATGTACAACTTTTCTTCATGATCCAACTTCTAATAAGTTGATAACATTGACTTACCAAAACAAATGTGTTGAGTAGCACTAGTGTTTTCCCACCATTGTCCAAGGTGTTGGAATAGGTTGCATTCAGAAACAACTGCAGAAAGGTTTAAGTCACCGATGCATGAAGTAATGTTCTCAAAACATTTGCTTCTGATGTGTTGCCAATCTTCTTGAATCGGTAGTCTCTAGCAGAATGACCAGACTTCCTACAAATCCAGCAATTCCCACTGAACTTCTTATTTGGCCTCTTTTCTTTGAATCCATGGTCAGAAGCTTTCCTCTTCTTGGAATTCTTTTTTTTTTTTTGTTAGAGTTGTCCTTACGATTTTTGGAGTACTCCACAACATGTACTTTAGCCTCCTCGCTTTTGGTATTGATCGTCCCATGGTTGTTCGTCTCAATCTTAATCCTGGCAACAAGATTTTCTAAAGATATTTCCTTCTTTTTGTGCTTCAGATAATATCTGAAGTCTTTTCAAGACGGCAAAAAATTTCCAATGATTGCTTATACTAGGAAAGATTCGCCAAGCCTCTGCTTCAATATTGTGCATGATGATTTGAAGCTCTTGCATCTGGATAGTCATGGACTTGGAGTCCACCATGTGGTTAGTCCATAAATTTATCAACGATAAATTTCTTCAAGCTGGCATTCTCTATCTTGTACTTCTTTGCCAAAGTGTTCCATAAAGTCTTTGCAGTAGTCAGTGGACTATATCCTGTACATCACTTCATCCAAACAATTCAGGATATAGTTTCTGCAAAAAAATTCTGAATGCCTCCAAGCATCAATCGCTGCAAATGTCTCCTTAGGGGTTTCTGGAGTTTACCCATCAGCAGACTTAGGTTCTTCCTCCTCGATGAACCTATCCAACTCAAGAGTTGGGAGGTAAAAGAGCATTTTGCTCTGCCAAGTCTTGAAGTCAGCCCCTTTGAAATTCTTGGACTTGTAGTGCATCCTTGTAACCACTTTCGGAAATTCTGTTTTGGTAGTCATAATTTTGTCTACAAAAGAAAAAATAGAGAACGTCTTAAGTTGTTATGGCATAATTAGACAAACTTAATTTTGCTATGAAAATTAATAAAACTGAATTAAATTCCTACTCAAATTTAACCGCAATTAAACTGTTTCACAAACAGTGAAATTCACTATGAACAAAAAACAAAAAGAAGATAATGTATCTTCAATTTGGACCATGATAATGGTGAACTAATAGTTCTGTTTCGCAAATAGCGTATTTCACTATAAACAAAAAACAGAAAGAAGATAATTTTATCTTCGATTCCGACCTTGAAGATAGTGACAGATTGACTGAGGCTTGTCACTGAAAAACAATGTCCTTAAAACGTTATTTTCGCTACTGCTAGGGTGCACATAGTTGATTAAAACCGAATTAAATTCCTACCTGGATTTAACCGCAATTAAACTGTTTCCCAAACAATGAATTTCACTATGAACAAAGAATAAAAAGAAGATAATGTATCTTCAATTCGGACCCCGATAATGGTGAACTAATAGTTCTGTTTGCAAACATCGTATTTCACCATAAGCAAAGATAATTTTATCTTCGATTCCGAACTTGAAGATGGTGAACAAATATACAGAGGCTTGTTACTGAAAAACTATGTCCTTAAAACGTTATTTTCGCTACTACTATGGTGCACACAGTTGATTAGTAGTCGTCTCCCAAGATACAACAATCTGAACTCCGTTAACCGGCATTGGAATAACAGAGGCTCTGGCGAGATGGATATGATAGCATTGTCTGATTAAGTTAGCACTGGTAAGGGTGTTAGAAAAATTGGAATGATGATTTGATCATAATTGTCTTCTATTTATAGGCTTACGCCTTGAGCAGTTTTGCGTGGTTTTTGCAAATGTTTGGGAAAACTGTTGCAACCGCGCAAATTTTTCAAAAAATTAACCAAAAAATAAGTAATGGTTTCACACCCAAGCCCAGCGCCAGGCCTAGCCCAGCGCGCGTGTATTTCAAACCGAAGCCCAAGTAAGGTGTGTTCTCCCTCCAGAGAAAATCTTCGTAGCCCCAAGAACACAACCCTTAGGTTGAATTTTTAACTTATTAATTTGCTTACATCTTTGGTCTTTTTCGATGTGGGACTAACATTTAATGCCACATACCAAGCAAAAAATTAAATTCTTCATTTCAACATGCTAACTTCGAAGGCAAATATTTCATTCATTTAAAATCCGTTTTGAACATGTGAACACATAATTTTATTCGTCTTGATGAGTAGAATAAGCTGGAACTGATTTCCAACATAAAAGAAGATTTGGCTTCATCCATCTTGCCCGCCTTGCACAAACCATATATTATCAAGTTACAAGTAACAACAGAAGGAACAAGCCCCTTTCCTAACATGTCATTCCAAATTTCTGGTGCTTCTGGCAATCTTCCAGCCTTGCAAAAGCCATTAGAATATTATGAGCAACCACATCTGGAATATAACAATTTTCATAAATGAAGAGTTCCAATGCTTTTTCCATATTCCCTGTCCTGCATATTCCGTTGAAAACTGCAAAATATGCAACCATATCGAGAAGAAAACCTAACTGAAACTTGTAATCCAAAAACCCTGCGGCTTCTGTGACTTTTCCATTTCGGCAGAGTCCCTGTACCATCAAGGAACACTGCTTTATCCATGGAACATGACCTTTTTATCTCATCTCCTTGAGCAATTGTATGGAAGTGGCCAAAGCCCCTCTTTGGCTAAGACAGTAGAATATTGAATTGTGAGTGAATTCAGATGGAACAAACCCAATTTCCTCCTTTATTCTCAACAGCTCATAGATTTCACTTTGTTTTTCCAGTTTGCTAAGCCTAATAATTAGGTTGTTATATGTCGTTAATTTCCCTCGCAACCTATTCCAATCATATCATTGAAGAGAATTAAAGCCTTATCCAGATCTTGGTCTCACACAAGCCACCAATTACTGTATCAAATAATTCAACATTTGGTCTGACCGATCTTTTAATTCCAAATAAGGTATCCTCTTT
The DNA here is from genome assembly GCA_017893485.1 of Hemerocallis citrina. NCBI lineage: Eukaryota > Viridiplantae > Streptophyta > Magnoliopsida > Asparagales > Asphodelaceae > Hemerocallis > Hemerocallis citrina. The sequence continues at coordinate 164,619,262 of CM030362.1, read as the reverse complement.
GCACTCATCTACTCCCAAATGTGAGGTTTGGGATTTCATCACTGCTCTTATCAGCATATGGGCCCTCTGACCTCACCATGCTCAACAAGTCAATCTATAATAGCATATTAAGACCATCTCCAACTATGCTAGCTATTTTGGCTCGCTAGAATAAGCAAAATAGAGAGTAATTGGATAATTTGGCTAGCAAAAAAAATTTCCGCTCCAACCATATCAGTTATTTTAGCTAGCAATAAAAAAATTATTTTTATTTACTAATCATTAAAGCCCAAAGAAAATGCTAAACAATTAATAAATAATTAAAGCCCAAATATACAAACTAAAAAAACCAAGCCCATTTTTTAAAACCCAGGAAAAAAAAAACAAAGATCGCGATCTGTTATCGTGATTTTCGATCTCGCGATTTCTGAGATCGCGATCACAATTTTTTTTTTCTTTTCTTGAGTGAACAGAAAAAGAGCAGAAATATTTTTGGCGAGCCACTGTTCATTTTTTCAACATCGCCAGATATGACGAGTGAATTTGATATATCGATTTTAGCAAGTGATTTGGTGAGTCCGTTGAAGCAATTTTTCTCCAAAATTTTGCTGTTTTAACTTAAAAAAGAGATATAGCTGGTGTGGTTGGAGATGGTCTAAAGTGAGATCGAAGAGCCCAAACCCAACTTCTCCCCTTCTTCCTCGAAATACCAATTTGCAGTGACTAAGTCCCCTTCTATGCAACATGCCAAGATCAACCTCTTCATCACCCGAAGGTCTGGAGTGATACCATCCTTCATTTCAAAGTATAAGATCATTACTCTTTCGAGCTCATTATCCTCACAAAGCCCCTCAATCAACACATTGAAGAGCGACAAACTCCCACGCAAACCCGAACCCCTCATCTTCTCTAGCATTTCGAATGACTTATCCACTCGCCTCTGACTAACAAACCCATGAATGAGCACAAAGTATGTCTTCTCACTCACCTTCATCCCATGTCCCTTCATATGATCGACCAACTAACAAGCTCATTCAACCTTCCCCCACTTGCAATATGACACAATAAGAACCGTAAAAACATGCTCATCGACCCACCCTTTCTCATTCATCCTAGTGAAAACATCCGACACATTATCCAACTTCCCAGCATTACAGTAACACTGCCAGACTGAAGTAAGTGTGTAACCAGGCTCCATTCCCAACCCTTACACCTCTCTCTATACTTCAACTCCACACGTTCAACCTCACCACCTCTAGCCAATGCCTCCAACCTATAAAGTACGGATACTCTGCGGGGGGGTCGCGTACCAAGTATCTGATACGTATCGGACACGATACGCGTACGATACGTATCCGATATGTATCGAGAGTAATTAAAAAATAAAAAAATAAAAAAAATATCGAATACTCTCCTGATACGCGGGGATACACAGCCGATACGGCGGGATACGCCGTGAATACGTTTTTTTTTTTCGTTCGGCCCGGCCCAAACCCATCTTTCCCTTTTTTCTTTCTCTCTTTCTCACCCTCATCTCTCTCTCACCGCTCCTCTCTCTCTCTCTCTCACCCCGATGTATGTATTCGAAATCCTAGCCCTCCTCTTTCTCTCACCTCGATCCTCCTCTCTCTCTCACCCTGACCAAAACCCTAGCCGGCTAGCCCTCTTCTTCCTCTCTCACCCTGATCGGCAATCGAAAGTCAAAACCCTAGCCGTTGACCCTCTCTCTCTCTTAAATCTCCTCTCTCTCTCTCACCTCGATCGAATCCCTAGCCCTCTTCTCTCTCTCTCACCCTGATCGACGATCGAAACCCTAGCCAGACCAAAATCTCCTCTCTCTCTCTCTCACCCTCAGATAAAGCCTAAAGGTACTTTTAAATTTTTAATTTTCAATTATCCATTTGTTATATTGGGATTACTGGATTAGGGATTGTTATTAGAGTGCAGATTTTGAATTATTCATTTGTTATTAGAGTGCAACCTCAAGTAGCCTGAGAATCTGAGATTGTAATTTTTTGCCGTAATAAGTCACTTTTTAAAAATGATGAGAGTGAATATTTTTCTGGAAATGATGTATGTTTGGGGATGCATTGCTGTGGTCGATACAAGATCATTTTAATGATGTATGTTTGGGGATATATACAGGATCATTTTAATAAATGTGTGGATACATTGTTGTGGTCGAACTTGATTGTGGCATGTAAATAATGAACCGTCGTAATAACCACACCACAGGAGCTAGGAGTTTAGAGTATTAGACTACAGATTTAGTTTTTTGTCATAATTTAGTTTTCTGTTGATTGTATTTTTAATTTAAATGATTGAAGGAACTATATCGGAAGATGTAAATGTTAGTTAATTAGACATTTAGACTAGATTAGACTACTAGATTAGGGATTGTTAGTTTGTTACTAGAGTGATTCTCATTTCTCATTTCGTAATGTTAGTTATTTTGTTACTAGAGTGATTCTCAATTTCTCATTTGTTACAGATTAGGGATTGTTACTTGTTAGTTAGTTGATATCATATTTAGTAATTAGTAATATTTTTGAGAGGATACTAAAGTGATTCTCATTTCTCACATACATACCACTTTAAGAAAATATTATAAAAACAAAATAACATTACATAATTGTCACAAATTTAACAAAAGGTATTCATGAACTCCTTATAAGTTATCCCTATATAGGCCTCTTTCTTTGTGTCATATTTTTATTAATGCAATTTTATATTGTCTATGTATAACTTGAGGAATTCAATTTTTATTTATAATATATATTATTAATTATTTTTTATTTATTTTATTTAAGTGTATCCTAACGTACCCGTATCCTTTTTTTGATAAATTGATGTATCCGCGTATTCGATACGGTACATATCGAATACACGTACCTGTATCCGTGCTTCATAGCCTCCAACAAACAATTATATGAATACGAGTTAAGCACACAGTTCAAATTGGGTGCATGATCAAACACAAAAACAGTTTCATCAATCAGCCTCTGATGTCCAAGGCACCAAATCAAGAACTCCAAAGTCCCAGGGGTCATTGGACACAACCGTTCCACCAACTCTCTGATAAGGGCTTTCAAGTGAGGCCTCTGGCAGGCCTGCAAGAAAATATACACCATGGCATTGTAGGTGTAGCAATTGTGAAGAAACCATCTTGCAACAAAGCCCATTTGAAGAAATTGTGGGCCGGTCTCTGATGACGGTCTCGACAGCCTCAGCATCGAGACTGCGACCGAGGTTATGGAGATGTTGGGTGTTGCGGAGATTGGGTGGTTTGGAGAATATGACAAACAGTTGGTCTTTCTGCTTATTTCTGTGTGGGAGCAAACAGATACATGAATTCTTTTAATGAAAAACAATAAAGATCGAACCTTCATTACTCATCGATTTTGACCACCAAAAAACTGCTCTTGACTCTGATATCTGATCGTTAAGAACGGCTGAAATCGCTCATTTGGATCTGCAAACAAGCCTGAAACACCAGGGGTGGCCCCGGCGACAGACCCTCTGACGCCCAAGCAGAAACTCGAAGATATTTTGGGTTTTAAGAGCGGAGTTGTTAGTTACCTTGTTTCTGAAGAGGTATCGAGATATATATAGTTGTTGAGGGGGGGCAGTTTGAAGATATTCATCTATTTCTACTTTCTGATGTTTGGATATAGTCGGTTATCCCTTTCATATGAAGATATCATGTCTGGGCTCTCTCTTGACGAAGGAATAGAGCTTTCAAACTCTCACTTGTGGGTCTGGATGGATAGAATCGGTTACCCCGTATAAATAGAGGGTTTGAACTGGGTTATGGAGCTTGACTCCTTACATTAGGGCTATTGTAATAGTCTCTATTACAGGCTGGATCGGGTCATTGGGCTTGAAAAATGGCCCAGCTTATCTTTTCAGGCCTGTTTATACTAAAAATTACCATTTTACCCCTAAGAGCTTTAAGATCTATGCCTGATTTGGACGGTTCCGATTTTGTTCTATGTTTACCCATATCACAAGCCCCCCACTTCCGAAGACTGAGTTTCACGGCCTTTGAGGAGTAGTTCGCCCATGTTTAATGGTATAGAGAAAACATATCGGAGTCATTGGAATTTTTGTGATTTTTTCTAAATTTTTGAGAATTTCTGTATTTTTCCCATTTTTTAATCATTTTTCAAAATATAATTAATTAATCCGAGTTTTAAAATAATTTCCAAAAAATAAAAATAATTTTCTAAAATAACAATTATTTTTTGAGATTTAAATTATTATTCCAAATTTTTAATTATTGTTAGAATTTTTAAATAGTAAATCTGAATTTTAAATTAATTTCTGGTAATTTTTCGAAAATAATAATTATTTTTCCGGATTTTAAACTTTTTCTGAATTATTAATAACATGTTTAGAATTTTAAAAGTAATTTTCCAGATTTTAAATTAATTTTCTGATTTTTAATTATTTTTCTGGAATTAATATTTAAGAAATAAAAATGTAAATAATAAATAATACCTGAATTAGTCAAGATCGTCGATCGAGAGAATCACGCTTTTTTAGGAGATCTAAGAGTCAGAATTCCTCAAAGCAACCACCCTCCTCGGTCTGCCTTTTGCGCCGAACAGGGTGTGGGTCCCACATGTCAGTGAAATAGCATTGACATGTGGGTTGACTTCTCCTTTTCCTTTGCTTTTATTTATGGCACGTGTGAAGCACGTAAAATTGTGAGCATGATTTTTTAAGCAATCTGGAACGCTCATCGAATGGGGCACGAATCACAAGGTGATTGAACGGCACACGAGCGACGAAGCCAGCGTCCTCCTCGGTTTCGCTTTTGCGCCGAGGAGGGTGGTGGTGCCCACCTGCCACGTGGCGACATAGTGACTGCATCGGAACATGTGGCGAGGCCCACTGGACGAGCGAAAGCATGTGGGAACGCCACGTGGTGCCGTTGTCTATCAAGGATGGGATAGCTACATGCTGGCGCTCAGTGGGGCCCGCGTCGCAGGTACGGGCCCGCGTGGCGTGTGGGGCCCAGCTAGGCTGCTATCTCCTTTCTTATTTTTTGACGTGCTTTGTGCGTAATTTTTTGACACGCTTACCACGTAACTTTCACACAAAAAATTGTATATACCATGTATTTGTACGCAGTAACGCGTATTTTTACACGTTTTCATGTATTTTACTCATGTTGAACACGTTTTTGCTGTTGTTTTATCCCCCATAAATTTAGAAGTTCTTCACCCCTTGCTCCTCACCTCACGGTTCATTCCTCACTTCCAAATTGGCTCTTCTCCTCAAAAATTGGGGACAAGCTTTCACTTCTCAACTTCAAATTTCAGTGCTAGCGGGATTTCATCGATCTTCGAAGACAGGTATTCTCTAAGTTGTTTTTCACTTTAGAGAGCCATGCACGGGACCAGATCGGATATCTCCTCTTCTTCTTCTTCTATTAGTGGGGGAGTAGAGGTTTTATGTAACACCCCGCAAAATAAAATGATTTATTTTGCATTATTAAATAATATTAAATTGGTAAGGTTGACTATTTTAACTATTTCTTTAAAATTGCAATTTTGCACGTGCAACATAAGTGCTAAGTTAGAAAATTTTGAATTCTTAAAATTTTATGGTTAATGATTGATTTTCCTCATTTATTTATGATATTTCAATTTTTCAGATTTATTTAAATTAATTTGACTATTTTACGAATTTTTCAATTTTACACGTGCAAAACACGTGCAAATATTTTTTTGGGTGCAAACCTTCACTTTTGAATTTCTGAATAAATTCTCCTAATTATAATTAAGTATACCCTAAATTTTGGGATTTTTCGGAATAAAGAAACTATATTTATAAATACATCGAAAGCGAGGGACTTTTATGTAAAAATCCGTTTGGATCTCAAACAAATAATGAAAATTCATTTTTATTGATTTTTTGGCTGGCCATGGTCATCATTGAAAATAAAATCTATTTAAATTTTATTAGGTTTGATTTGGTAAAGATTTAAACAAATATGGTATTTTTGCAAATATGAAATTTAGGCTGGATCTTGTGCAAATGTTTTCTTGGAAAGTAAAAGTCGGAAATTTTAATTAGAAAATATAATATGTATTAGTAGATATTATTCTGAATTTTCTGGATTTTTACAAATATTTTATGATATATTTGCAAATATTACAAAGAGATGGACTTTTGTACAAAATTACCACTTTGAGTACAAATCCGAAATTTTCTAATTTCTGGGCTATGTTTGATGGTTGGATAACTCAATAGTAAAGGGACTTGGTTTTATTTTAATTTATTTTACTTATTTAACTACTTTATTAAAGAAATATTTGTATATGTAAAGGAACAATTTGTTAAGGGATGTTTCCATATAACTTGTAAAACCCTAAGAACTCCAGATTTTGGCCTATATTATGGCCACTACAGCCGTCCCTCTCCTCTGCAAAAATAAAATATATTTTTACTATTACTTTCTTGGAGTTTCGAAGCGATGATCTTGGACTTTTTGCGAAAGAAGGACTTTTTCTTATTCTTTATTAATTCGGTTGATTTCTTCAATGAGGTGAGTGACATATGTTTGTTTTTGTATTGTTCTATGCATGTTGTATGTGATGAATTATCCATTAGAAAGCATGTTAGGGATTGTATGAAGATATAATGAATTTTGATGGATGGATGAATTAAAAATTGAATCTTTTCATGAAAACTATGTCTTTGATGATTAAACTTTTACATAGATGACTTGTAATTGTTAAGAACCTAATAGAAATTAGGGGTATGATGTTTTTTATTATATTCTTGCTGATCTGATTGCATATAACAAGTTGTATGATGTAGATTACACAAAAGTGAATAAAGTAGGAGTCTTCACTATGTGTATATACCTATGCTCTGTTTTGATAATTTCGGTGAAGAAGAACTTAAAAAATACATGTTATAATTGCTTTTATTCATGACTAAACTATTGTAAGTAGTTATATAGGTGTTTAATAAATTACAAGAGGGGTTTGTGGATCAAAAAGATCAAGTTTTGAGGGTTGGAGGATTTCTTGATTTCGGGTCTGAACATACACAGGCCGAAATTGGACTTTTGTATTTTTGTGATGTTTTTAATTGGATCTTGAGTTGTTTTAATACTGAGATTGTTTTAAACAAAATACTACTTATAATCAGTGTTTTCTTGATGTTTAAACTGATGTTTACACACCCACAACTTTATACACATATATATACACACTTTCATATATACTCAGTTTTGAAGAATTGTCAAAAATAGATGTATTGAGAGTTTTCGATTGGATTTGATGTGTTTTGATATGAGACTAAATCTGAACATTATACTACTTATATTTGGTGAATTTTTTGTGTCATAACTGATGCTTAAATACTTTAAACATATGTATATGTATACTGCTTCACTGTTTTGAAGAATTTGTGAAAAATTACACTTTTGTGATCTTAATGTGATTTTGATATGTTTTATAAATTCCTATATATCATACAAGTTATATTCAATCATCTTAGGAATTTGGTTTTACAAATTTGTGGTTTTACAAAGTGGAATCATGTATCAGTCGAAATGTGTACAAACCTTAAACTGGATGTATAGCAGCTAGCGGTCGACTGCAATGTCGACTGTCCATTTTTTGAACTAAAATGAAGGTCGACTGTCATGACGGTCGACTGCAAGGTCGATCGACATCATTGTTTTTGGCTATTTTTTGAGTTTTTCGTCGTTTTTCTTGAACGATTATTTCTTTGAACTTATGAATTATTAATCTGCTGTTTTAGATGATTTTTTTACTACAGATTATAGTATTTCTTTAGAGAGTTATATTTTGTTTATAATTGAATTTAAATTACATTTCTTTGACTTTATAAAGAGAGATATATGTGGTTTTTGAAGAAATTGAGGTTTTGTGATATTCTACGACTTCAAAATGTGATTTTCAGTTATTTAATAGATTTAATATTTTATTTCAGTTCTAGAATTTACGAATACATTAAATGGATTTGGATTTTGTTGACTTGAGATGTTTTTATTGATATAAACGTTTTGTTGATGAACATAAGAGTTTTTATTGGAAGTTTTGGTGTTGATATTCGTTTTGTGAATCTCTAGGAGTTAAGTGGGAGTCGTGTGAACCGGTAGATAAGATTTTGTGGATTTAGACCAGTGGGGTCATGGGGTTGTTGTTGTGAAATTAAGTCCGGCAGGATACACTAACTCTAGAGAAGGGGGATTTATGTTTTTTTAATAATAACCAACTTAAGGACATGCACTATTGGAGATGTGATAGAACTTGGGAAATGTGAGAATATGCTATAGGGGTTTGGTCCAACGGATGCGTTCTAGGACTTGTGTGTTGTTCTGTCTCGAGAGGACATTTGTATGTTCGCGTGTCGAGGGTCTGCAGGCCTATTCACGGAGCATGCAGGGTGCATTCGCGTATCGAGAGTTGGCGGGCCTATTCACAGGATGTACCTTGTGTATCTGCATGTCGAGGGTCTCGCAAACCTATTCATGGGATACATGGCAGAGAAGTGATTCTCTGGTTTTTGAGCTATTCTTACATGATGTTTGTGTGTCGATGGTTGTGATGCCTATTCACGGAGTATTCTGGATCTTATTTCTATCACCGTAGTAGGATTATTTACATAACGTGGGATTTAACCTTATAAAGTGGAGAACGATAAGGGCTTGCACCAGATCTATGTAGTATGAAATGCATAGAATCCGATAAGTATGCATTAGAGAGTCATCATACTGCATATTTGTTTTTTTTTTGACTTGGTTTTATTCATGTTTGTTATCTGTTTTCTGCACTTGACATTTAGTCTAGTTTCACTCGATGTTTTCATGTTTTATTTGTTGTTATTTCATATTCTTTTCGTTACTACTATTAAGATATGTTGTTTATGACTTTATCCTTCATGCTTTATTTATATTGTATTTTTTTTTATGTCACTCACACCGTTATGGCTGACCATTGTAGTTTTTAGGGTTAGGGTTATCTCTAGCCTCATGTTTTACAGGTAGGTACCTATAGCTTGGGATTTGGATGCATGTGGTAGATTGATAACATGGCTTAGGCAAATTGTAGAAGAATGTGTTGTAAAAGAAAGAAATTATAATTCAAGGTGTTTAATTATCCGCTGTGCTTTGTAAACAATTGATGTAATAAAAAGTTTATATTTTTCCTATATTTGGTTTCTATGTTCATGATTACATTGAATTTGATTATGGAAATTGTGCAACGTATTTCTAATTTTATTTATTGGAAATTTGGGGCGCTACATGTTATCTAGCTCTTGCTCTCTCATGAAAATGGTCGGTTCCTCAACTATAGTCGAAGAGATAGACTAAACTAGGGTTGACAAGGATTATTCTCTGTTCCGATTTCATCCCCCTCTCGACCCTTTTTTAGTTCACCAATATCCTAAGGAAGTAGCCGAGGTAGTACAGTATGGGACCATATATGATGAACCCGACAACCACCCCATTTTTTAGGCTGATCAGGTCAAGTCAATTCTTATAAAGGAGGAGATAAGGGAGATTAGAATCTGTTTCGGGATCCCCATCGAATACGAGGTGTTTCTCCCTGGTCCCGGAGTTAGTTCTTTCTCTAGGATGTCGGGAGAGAAATGTATGTTTCCTTTCGAAGCATTCTACGCCAGGTTGCATCTCCCTATGTCACATTTATTTGTAGTTGTTCTCAAGTGGTATAGGCTTAGTCCGATCCAGAATGTGCCCAACTTTTGGAGAAACCTTACTGGCTTTATTTTTTGGTGCCAGGAGATTGGCACCAATCCTACCCTGAGATTGTGGAGGAGGCATTTTAGGCTTCATAAGCAGCGAGTATGTGACAATTGGCACTATATCTCTCTTCGTCCCAAAAGGGGGGGATCGCCACTCCTGATTCTAACAAGAAATGGAAGTGCAAGTACTACATTTTTAAGAGTTCCAGGCCATGGGGATTCCCTACTAGGTGGGAGAGTAATGTACCAAAGAAGTTGACAATAGAGCCGGAACTGACGAATGAAGAGTTGAAGGTTAGTAATGCTCTTCTTGCTGGAGGTGAGATGAAGTGGAAAGATGTCACAGAGGGGGTTCTTCATTTAGCGGGACTGAGTCCGATTAACCCTAGCATGGCTCTCGGATCATTGCATTTAATTCTCGCTTTTCAATTTCAGCACTTTTGGATTTTCCTTTATGATAATTCCTTGTTCTAATGCCTCCTCTTGTTTTCTCTTTGCAGAGGCGATCGGTATGGATTTTCGGGTTGTCCTTGATAATAGGGTTGCCATCAGATGATAAGAAGAGGAAGGGAACGTCGAGTCACCCCGGGATCCCAAAGGCCGCTAGAGGTTCCCTTGTTCCTACTCCGACGGGGATGAGCCCTGTCGGGGGAGCTCGTGCTTGGATGCTGTCTTAGTCCTCCAACACGCTCCTCTTACTCTTATGGCCGACGAGATATTCACTGAGGAAGAAAAGAAGGTGTTTAGTCCAGATTGGGGGTGAAGCGATGCGATGCCATCTTGGGGGACTGTGTGAAATGCCTTAATGTGGTTCAGCATCTCCCACCTCCTCGGGACCAAAAGGTTTTGGAGAGAGAGACGATCTATGGCTCCATCATGGAGCTTTCTCGATGTCTTATTTCGGTGAGTTGTTTATCTTTCAGTCTTTTAAATTCAGTATTTAGGCTTCACCTTTGAGTCTTAAATTTTTCTAAGTCCTTTTCTTTTCTTTGCAGGCTGCTTTTCGGACCGGGCATTTGATCAAGCTGATACAGGCCGAGGAGAAGGAGTGGAGGCATGAGGCAGCAAATGGTGAGAAAGATGCTCTCCTCACTGGCTTTGAAGAGGAGCAGAAGAGGCTGAAGGAGAAGGCTGCGAAGGATCAAGAAGCGGCGATAGCGGAGGCAGTAGTGGCGAAGATAGCTGAGACGGAGGCAAAGGCATTGGTTCATCTCAATGATGTGATGGATAAATCATATGCTAAGGCCATTGCTGATGTGGTGGAGCGCGTCCCCAACTTCGATGGAAAGGGGTATCGTCTCGAGCTTTTTCTGGGAATGAATCCATTAGTTGAGAGGACCGACGAAAAGGAAGGGAATGGCACAACTGGGGTTGGTACCCCTTTGGCTTCGTCTTATGATGAGGGGGCCTGATCTTGCAGCCTTTATAGCTTTTCTTACTTATTTTGATGCATTTCCCTTTGCATTTAGTATGACATATTTTGTAGTAGCCTAACAGCGGACTGACCACCGCTTGTTGTTTCTTCATATCTGAATGAATGAGAAATTAGAAAACTTTTGTGTTGAAGTACCATACCTGTTTATATTTCTTTTGTTGGATAGTTCTATTTGGAGATGGACTAGAAATTCGTTCATCTTTAGGTTCGGATTCGAATGGTAATGTTTGGGTCCGGATCTGCCTACTCATATACCCTCGGCGTTGCTGTGGTGTAGTGCAGATTCTCGGAGTTGTAATGATCTGATTTGGGTGTTTGACCTATCGTTTCGATGAGGACTCGAAGGCCTACAAGTTCTATTAAGAAATAGACCAAGGATCCATCCATCTTATGGGTCGAAATTGGTATGCAGCGTCTCCGTCTCTTAAGGGATCACAAACTATGCCTTTTGTCGAGTTATTGAGCGGTTCAACAAGTTGTAGGAGCAAATCCGAATGCTTGGCTGCTTCATACTTGCTTGTTTGCCAGGCCACTAAAGTGGCATCGAACCAAGTGTTGGACTTCCCAGCTTGTTGTTTGGGAGTTTCACTGAGTTGTAAGAGTAATTCCTAATGGTGAGCTACCATGTACTTGCTTGTTTGCAAGCGACTAAAACAGCATCGAACCAAGTGTTGAACTCCAAACTTGTTGTTTGAAGGTTTCAGTGAGTTGTAGGATGAATTCCGAATGGCGAGCTGCTTCGGACTTACTTGTTTGCAAGTGGCTAAAGCGGCGTTGAGACAAGTGTTAGACTCCGAAGTTGTTGTTTGAGATTTTCAACGAGAACCAGTTGCAGGAGCAATTCCGAATGGCAAGTTGCTCTGTACTTGCTTGTTTGCAAGTGGCTAAAGTGGCTAAAGCGGCGCTGAGCCAAGTATTGGACTCCGAACTTGTTGTTTGAGGGTTTCAACGAGTTGCAAGATCAATTCCGAATGGTGAGCTACTCTGCACTTACTTGTTTGCAAGTGGCTAAAGCGGCATCGAGCCAAGTGTTGGATTCCAAACTTGTTATTTGAGTGCTAGCTAGTTGTAGGAGCAGCCCTTAGAGAGGCGCTGGACTCCGAACTAGTTGTTATAGTTAAGACATGGTCGTGACTTGAGTGAACAGGTTTAAGGACCATGCAATGTTTTTTGTGAGAAACAAAATGTATAGGAAAAATAAACTATGTTTTAATGAAAGAAAAACTAAGTGGTTGCTTCCATAGTGCAAGCCTTTATTACATACTTTGGCCGTATCAGAAGTGTCGACCTTATTGAAAATAGGGAAACTAGATCTTCTAAAGGGTGTTAAGCACTCTTGATACTTCATCAAGTATTCAGCGTTCCAGGTCCTCGATCCCCCCCCCCCCCGGATCTTTAAGTCGGTATACACCCGGGCGGACCACTTTGGAGATCGTGTACGACCCCTCCTAGTTGGGAGAAAGCTTGCCTTTCTTGCAATGATCAGAGATTTCTAGTTTGCGAAGGAATATGTCTACTTCTTTGAGATTTGCTGTGCGAATCTTCTTATTGTAGAACTTCTCGACTTGTTGCTGATATATCTGTCTTCTCAAGGCTGATTTCTCATGGATTTCCTCAATGAGGTCGAGGTTGCCTCTAAGATCACTCGAGTTTTGTTCTTCATTGAATGCTAGCAGGCGGGGAGAGGGGAGTCTGACTTTAAGGGGAATTAGGGCATCGGATCCGTAGGTAAGGTTGAATAGGGATTATCCCGTCAGGGTCCTCTTTGTGGTCCTGTATGACCATAGGACGCTTGGGAGCTCTTCAACCCACAATCCCTTGGGGGATTCGTCGAGTCTTTTCTTGAGGCCATCGAGGATTTGTCTATTGGTATTCTCTGTTTGGCCGTTGGACTGAGGGTGGGAGATGGAGGAGAATCATTGCTACATACCTAGGTCGGCACAGAACTTGCAAAATGCCTTAGTCGCAAACTGAGTTCAGTTGTCTGTTACTAGGACCCGGAGGATGCCGAATCGACAGACGCTGTTCTTCCAGAAGAATGTTGGACCTTGTTCTCTGTGATAGTTGCTAGTGGTTCTGCCTCGATCCACTTGGAGAAGTAGTCGATGGCTACCACATGGAAGCTTCTTTGACTAGTTGTAGGAGGGAAAGGCCCGAGCAGGTCCATCCCCCACATGACGAAGGGAATTGGACTGGACATGGAACTGAGCTGGGCATGAGGTCTCCGTTTGATAAATAAGAACCTTTGGCAAGCGGCACATTGACGGACGTACTGCTGAGAATCGCTGAGGAGGGTAGGCCAAAAATAACCATAGTTCAGGATCTTGGGGGCAAGGGATCTGGCTCTTATATGGGCTCCTCCAATCCCTTCATGAACTTCGTTTAAAGCGTATTGGGCCTCCTCAGGAGAGCGGCACCGTAGGGAGGGTCTACCACATACTAATGTATAAGAACGTTTGTACATGATCCCCTCGATGAGTGTGTACCGTTCTGCTCTTACTCAGATTTTTCTGGCCTCTCTGGGGTCGACGGGGAGAATTTCCTTGTCGAGGAAGTCATATAGTGGTGTCATCCAATTATTCTCGGGTTCCGGAGGTGGGATTACCATGAGCTTTTCGGTTTCTTCTTCGATGTTAGGACTTGCAAGACTTGAATTAAAATAGTGTGGTCAAGTCATTCGAGGGAGGAGGAAGTCAGCTTAGAGAGGGCATCTGCTTGCTCATTATCTTCGCGGGAAATACGAGTGACTTCTATTTCTTGGAAAGTAGCTAATAGTTTCCTGACGTGTGCTAGATACTCGATCATACTGTCATCCCTAGCTTCGTAGTCCCCCTGAATTTGGTTTACTACCAATTGGGAGTCACTGAACACTTTGACTTGACGTGCTCCAAATTTGCAGGCTAAGAGAAGACCTGCAATTAATGCTTCATACTCTGCTTCATTATTGGACGCTCGGAAGTTGAAGCGAAGAGAGTAATGGAGGGTGAACTTGTCTTGGCCCATCAAGATAACTTCGGCTCTGCTCCCCCGATGCATGAGGATCCATCGACGTAGACACTCCAGAACGAAGGGATTTTGCCTTACTCGGGGGGGGGGGGGGGGGTCAAGAATAGTGCACTCCACAATGAATTCGGCTAAAACCTGGACTTTGATGGCCGTCCTCGGCCGATAGCTGATATCAAACTGGCTTAATTCGATAGACCATTTTATAAGTCACCCCGAGCTCTCTGGTTTGTGTAGGACCTACTTGAGGGGTTGTTCAGAGAGGAACACTACGGAATGTGCCTGAAAATAAGGGTAGAGCTTGCATGCAGCCATGATCAGAGCATAGGTCATCTTCTCCATCTTGGAATAATGGAGTTCTGCATTATGGAGAACTTACTTACATAGTAGATCAACTTTTGGATCCTATCCTCCTCTCTTACCAGGATGACACTGAGGGTTTGATCACCTGGCTAGGTAGATATATAGCGTATCTCCTGGCTCGATTTTTCTCAGGAGCAACGAGTTGACCAGATAGGCCTTGAGCTGCTCAAAGGCTACCTACTGTGACTGGCCCCACTCAAAACTCTTTGCCCCTCTGAGTGACTTGAAGAACGAGAGGCACTTCTCCCTTGACTTTGAGAGGAAGCGTCAAATGGCAGCGATGTGCCCTATAAGCCTTTAAACTTCCTCAGCACTGGGAGGGGAAGCCATGTCCAGTGAGGCTTTAATCTTCTCTGGGTTGACCTTGATTCCTCTCTAGCTGACCATATAACCCAGGATTTTGCTAGATGACACCCCCAAGGCACATTTAGAGGAGTTAAGCCTCATATTGTGCTCCCGCAGAACATTGAAGACTTCCTGGAGGTCGCTCACATGGTCTCTTTGGCTGATGCTCTTCACCAACATGTCATCCACACAGACTTCCATATTTTTGCCGATTTGACACTTGAAGACCTTGTTGACAAGACGTTGATAAGTGGCTCCGACATTCTTCAACTCGAAGGGCATGACTCGGTAACAATAAAGGCATTGGTCTGTGATAGGGATGGCAATCGGATCAATCAGGCTGGATCAAGTCAAACCCATTCGGGTCGGACCAATATTCGGGCGGGTCCGGGTCGGGTTGCCAGCATAACTTGGCCGGGCTGGGCCGAGTTCGAAATCCAAATATTCAACCCGATCGACCTGCGATCCCATTCGGGTCGAACCCATTTTGGGTCCGGCCGGGTCGCGGGTTGGCCCGGGTTGTTTTTTTTAAAAATAAGTTGGTTGATATTTTAAATTTTGTATTAAATGGGTGTGAACAATAAAATTAATTGCTCACTACCCACTACTCAATTAGCCCACCTCACTCTAGCTATTTATAGCCAACTTCACATCCTCGCTTCTCTCATCTCACTAATGTGGGACTAAATGTATTTGGATTTTAAACTTTGAAAACTTTTAGTCTCACATTGGTGTGATGAGAGAAGTGGGAGGTGGAGTTAGATATAAATAGTTAGGGTGGGGGTTGTCTAATTGAGCACTAGGTAGTAATCAATTAATTTTGATGTTCACACTCATTTTTATAAAATTATGAAATATTTTAGAGTATATCTATTTGCACATATACATACATATACATATATATTTGCAGTAGATATTTACATATATACATATATTTTGTAGCAAAAAAAGATTAAAAAAATAATTAGCAAAAAAAAAATCCAAACGGGTCAAACCCATGGGTCAAATCAAAAAATTCAACTGATCGAAACTCGCGGGTTGACCCACGGGTTGGTGAGAGGGTTTGACTTAGTCAACGGGTTCGCGGGTCGTGTCGAGCAGGTTGGGTTTACAAATTTGGTGATCCGGGTCAACCTGGATCGACCCGCGGGTTCGACCTGGACCCGAACCGCTTAATTGTGGGTCGGGTTAGAGTGGGCGGGTCGCGGGTCAACCTGGCTTGGTTGCCATCACTAGTCTATGATAAAAGAGGTCTTCAGATTATTGGGGGGAAACATTCTGATCTGATTGTACCCTGAGAAAGCGTCCAAAAAACTTAAGAGTTCGTGGCCATATATGGTGTCGATCAGGGCATCGATACTGGGAAGGGAAAACAGATCTTTTGGGCATGCTTTGTTCAAGTTTGGAAAGGCAATGCAAATTCTTCATTTGCCATTAGCCTTCTTTACCATCACCATGTTTACCAGCCACTCAGGGTAGCTAACTTCTTGGATGAAACGGACAGCTAGGAGTTTATTCACTTCTTCCTTAATAACTTGTTGTCGAGGCAAACTTGCGCCATTTTTGCTGGACTGACTTGACTTTAGGGTTAACACTGAGACGGTGCATGTTCAATTCCTCTGAGATACCGGGCATGTCAGCAGTAGCCCAAGCGAACAGGTCTTTTTCCCCCTAATGCATTCGATAATCTCTTCCTTGACCTGGTGGGGGAGGACTTTGCTCACGAGGAATGTCTTGGTCAGGTCCTCCTTAGAAAATGGGATTTCTTCTAGTTCATCTATGTAATATCCCGACTTGTTAAATAATAAATATTTTTATTTATTTATTTATTATTATTATTTATTTTATTATTTTATTATTTTATTTTATTTTTCAGAATTGAAATATTTTTTATGGATATTACTTAGTTTAATTAATAACCATCATCTGTATATATATCAATCCATATGTATGTGCGGTATACTGTTTTGGTACTGGAAACTTTCGACCCGACAATAAAATTTATTTTTATTATTATTTTCAGAATTAATTTATTTTTATACGGATTATGCAGTTTTACAAACAAAAATTATCGGTACACTTATTAACCTATACGTGCGCATATTGTATCGATTCTATGCATCCGTGTAAATCATGTAGTATGTGTTTTGGACAAAAGAAATATTTTTTGTCATTATTAATCTAAAATTAGATGGCTAGGATTAAGTGGTAGGATTAAACCTAGGGTTTGGATTAATTAGGGTTACATAAAAGATCTAGGGTTAACTTCTACTAGAAGTCTCCACCTCCACCTCACCATGCCACCTCACCCCCTCCACATCCTCATGTCTTGGCCGTCCAACATCCCCAAAGGGATTTTTGAATAAAACCCTAGCACATTATGCACTCCAACCCTTCTCCTTCATCCTATAAATACCCCCACCCTGACCCCCTTGCCTCATTTACCAAATTTTTGGGGAGAAAAAAAAAGAGAAGAAAAATCCTAGAGTTTCTCTTGTAGGTTTGGAGCTTTCAAACAGAGCTAGGAGGAAGGAGAAGTAGCATAGCTAGTCATTCCTACAAAGTAAAACAAAGGTGGGGGTTTCTCTACTATTTTTGTATGTTGATTTTTGTTTAATTTGCTCTCTACTTTTGGTTATATGTGTGTATATATGTTGTATGTTGATTAAAACAACTTGGACTAATTGTTGAGCATATAAGTAGTGGTTTGGATCAAAAGGATCCCATGAAAAGTTTGAATGGTGGAAATTAATTAAAACACATAAAGATTGGATCTTTAGCCTTGCTACTATTATTATTGTTATTATGGTTAATTTCACTACTTAGACTAAAGAAATAAGCATAAGAATGGTTGTTTATAAAAGGGATATCATATAAGGAAAGTTGAAAGGATGGAACTCACAAAAAAAACACATAAAGATGAGATCTTTGAACTTGTTATATTTATGGTTGTTGTTTTGGTTACTTGGTTAAACGCAAGTTAACAACTTGGACTTTTACTATGTGCATATAAAGTTAGTAAAGTGAAAATGGTTACTTACCCATTCTTGGGGTTATAGGACTTAACATGCTTATTAAAAGATAGTATTTTTGTTGTATGTTGTTCCCACCCTAATAAAGATTATGTCTTTACTAACTTTTAGTTCTTAAAAAAGCAAGTTTTGTTGATGTAGGAAATTGTAGGTTGTAGATGAATAAGTTTTGCAACATAGAAGATTGTAGATTCAACAAGGGTTAACTTTTGCTTTATGTAGGAACTTGTAATTTGGTAAAACTAGTTCCTTGTAATAAATGGGACTTGTAATCCCTAAAAGAAGTAGCTCTTGTAATATGTAGGTAAGCATAGATAGTAGCTTAGTTTATATACCATGCTTGAGTTAGTAGTAGAACACCATGCTTGAGTTGTAGTAAGGAACCCATTCATGCTTATGTGACTTCTAGTAAACTTATCATGCTTGAGTTAGTAGTAGAACACCATGCTTGAGTTTATGTACCATGTTTAAGTTGTAGTAGAACATTATGCTTGAGTTGTGTAAAGAACCCATTCATGCCTATGTTACATTCTAGAAAACCTACCATGCTTGAGTTGTGTAAAGAATCCATTCATGCCTATGTGACATTCTAGAAAACCTAGCATGCTTGAGTTTTGTAAAGAACCCATTCATTCCTATGTGACATTCTAGAAAACCTACTATGCTTGAATTGTGTAAAAAACCCATTCATGCCTATGTGACATTCTAGTAAACCTACCATGGTTGAGTTGTGTAAAGAACCCATTCATGCCTATGTGACATTCTAGTAAACCTACCATGGTTGAGTTGTGTAAAGAACCCATTCATGCCTATGTGACATTCTAGAAAACCTACCATACTTGAGTTGTGTAAAGAACCCATTCATGCCTATGTGACATTCTAGTAAACCTACCATGGTTGAGTTGTGTAAAGAACCCATTCATGCCTATGTGACAATCTAGAAAACCTACCATACTTGAGTTGTGTAAAGAACCCATTCATGCCTATGTGACATTCTAGTAAACCTACAATGCTTGAGTTGTGTAAAGAACTCATTCATGCCTATGTGACACTCTAGTAAACCTACCATGCTTGAGTTAGTAGTAGAACACTATGCTTGAGTTGTAGTAGATCATGCTTGAGTTAGTTGTTGTTCTATGTCAAAAGAGAACCCATTCATGCTTGTGAACCCATGAACAATACCATGCTTGATTGTAGTAGAACTATCATGCTTGATTTGTACTAAACAACCCATTCATGCTTGTATGACATCCTAATAAAAACCTATCATGCTTGAGTTGTAGTAAAGAACCCATTCATGCTTATGTGACTTCTAGTAAACCTATCATGCTTGAGTTGGTAGTAAGGAGCCATGCTTGAGTTTATGTACCATGTTAAGTTGTAGTAGAACATCATGGTTAAGTTGCTAAAGGTTCTAGTAAAGAACCCATCATGCTTGAGCTTTATTGTCCTATGATGAAACGAACCCATCCACGCCTATGTGATATTCTAGTGAACAATCATGCTTGTGCTGTATGTAGAAACCCATGCTTAGGATGAGTAGTTGTTTTTATGTTGTTATCTCATACGCAACCCGCCTGGCCCGTATGTAGCTATTGGTCCCATACGAAGCTCATTGGGCTCGTATATAGGTATTGTCTTAAATAAGTAGGCTATGAGTGGATCCGAGGAGATCGTGTGAAGTCTAGTTTAAGACTTGGTTAATTGTGTGGACAAATAGTCACACTCTCTAGAAGAGAGACACGTACGGTGCTTTCATGACAAGTTGGAAGCACAGTGTATGTCTCGCTTGTTTGAATAGAAAAGGGACACGTACGGTATTTTTTCATGACAAGTTGGAAGCATGAGTTACGTATCTCGCTTGTTGGACCCATATGGTGCATTCTCATGATGAGTTGAGAGTATGACTCTAGGTTGAGAGTATCTTGTAGCCGTACGGCCCCATTTGATTGGTTAGGGTTAGTGACATCGTTGGGGTAATAACTTGTTACTTAACCATTTTTATCTATAAATTGCCAAAGGGTGAGAGTTAGTGTTAGGGGTGATACCCTATAATCCAACCTCTCCTATAGGCTGACACTAGGTGGTGTTATCGGGATGTATTCCCCTGTCAAAGGGATACGGGCGGTGCTTTTCCATGACAAGTTGGGAGCATGGGTTTCGTATCTTGATTGTTAATTCCTGAATGTGCTATGACAAGAACAGGAGGGTTTTCTAGGGAAATAGACCCTACGATCCCGGTAGGTTCTATGCCTTCTCATGACCAGTTGAGAGCACGGAAGAAGGTTGACAAGTACCTTGTAGTTCGTGTTGGCTTTTGAGTGAGGTCCGGTATGCCGGGCAATAGTCACCAGTCATGTAGTATTATGTCAGGAACAGGATGGGTACAAAAGTAGAATTCATGGTGCGGGTTCAAATCCCTAAATATGGAGAACAGCTTGATATGGACGTATGTAGTTATGGGATGCATACGATTCCAGATTCTCGCTTGCATTAGAATAGGAGCATCTTAGCCTTAGTTGACATAGCAATATATTCTAAGTCATAGCACTCACGAACACTTAAACTACACTGACAAATTTCACCTTGTTTGTATATGTTTGTTATTGGAGATTCGCTGTTAGTCATCAGCCTTTAAGCGTCAGTATATGTACTGACGTCCCCACTCTAATAGGTTGTGGATATAGGATCACCAGACCGGAAGAACTCTAGTCAAGGCATGGTTTACAAGTGAAGAGCCCGATGTTTTATCATTTTCATACTCTGATGTAAATTATTGAATCAATGGAAAACACTCGGCTGTAATATTGTATTAGTGAAAAGTATAAAAATTTTCCTGTTTTCTGTGTATTGTGACTAATTGAATGAAAAGGTCTTGGCTTGTGTCTCGAATACTCCATATCAGAAGTTCGGGGCGTTACAATCTACCCGCTCCGAGATGGCTTGGCTGCTCCCTTGGGGGAGTTCTAGCGCTTCGAGTGAAGGGACCAGACCTCCCATCGAGGTCATATAGCATTTCCGAGTAGTCTTCTGGCTTCCCTTGACTTCTCTCACCCTTGTCGTAGTTGGGAATTTCATCTTCATGTGAAAGGACGAAGGTATGGCATGAAGTGCAGCTAGGCCGGGTCGGTGAGGATGGCATTGTAAGCAGCTTTCACATTGACGACCTTGAAGTCCATCGGCTCTGTTCGGGTTGTCAGAGCTTTTCCAGCGGTCACATTAAGAGTGACTACTCCTTTAATTATTACTGGCACTCCTAAGAACCTGTGGAGAGTGTATCCAGCAGGTTTTAGGTGATCTCAGGAAAGCTTGAGGCCCTCAAATGCCTCTAGAAAGATGATATTGACGGAACTACCATTGTCGACCAGGATCTGGTGCACTTCATGATTGATCATGCTGATACTGATGACGAGGGCATCACAATGGGGCGTTCTGAGGCTCTTTGGCGGTGGGAAATTCTGTACCGAGTTAAGTTCTCAAATGAAGGCTTTTTAGGAGGAATTCGACTCTCCCCTCATCGAACCCTTATGGATAAGATGGAGGATGGCTCCAGGTTCGGATTCTTGGGACTTGGTGGATCTTTCGGTTCCTTTGTTAGCTCCCCAGGGTGGAGGAGGATCGACCCTGTCCTTCCTAACAAACATGGCCAATTGCCTTCGCTAAATGAGGGCTTCATCTCTTCCTTAAGGGCCCAACAATAGTCCGTGTCGTGGTTGTGGTCCCTGTGAAAGTAGCACCACTTGTCTCTATTTTTCTCTTACCATGGGTATTCATCTTTGGGGGAGGTTGGAGTAGTACTTCCTTATCTACTTCTGTAAGGACAACCGAGAAGCTAGCATTGAGTGGAGTGAACTTTTCAAAATGAGGGGGAGGGCAACGCTGGCCGTTATTGTCTCACTGGAGCTTCTTGGAACCCTTTTCATCCGCACCCTTCCGTTTATTCCTGGATGGGGGCTCCTTCGGATCATGGAGATGCAGGGCCTCTTCAGCCCGGATGTACTTCTCACTCCTCAGTAGGATTTTCGAGAAGTCCTGAGGAGGCTTCTTAGCGAGGGATGCTTTCAGATCAGCATGGTTGATGTTATTTCTGAATGCTTCAGAGGCTACTGATTAGTCGAGAAAGGCAATAGACCGAGCTTCGGCAGTAAAGAACTGAATATAATCTGTCATACGTTCACTTTTCCTCTGGTAGAGGGATAGTAAGGATGCACTCGTTTTCTCGGCTCGGCAGCTGCTGTCAAAATGGGTGAGGAAAAGTTCTTCAAACTGATTGAATAAGGAAATGGAGGCTGGAGATAGGCAGGAATACCACTCCCTTTCTGGGCCCTTCAACGTGGCAAGGAAAGTTTTGTAGAGAAATGCATCGGAGGCTTGATGGATCATCAGGAGAGTTCTAAAACTCTCGATATGATCAGTCGGGTCAGACTCCCTATTGTAGGAGTCAAAGTGAGGTGGCTTAAAGGTTTCAGGGACCGGGGCTTCCATGATGGTCTTAGAGAATGGAGGTTGGCTCGGTCGAAAATTCTTGGCTTGATGATCCTCTTCCCGGTTGATGTAGTTGAGACGGTCTTCCATTTCTCGAAGGCGGCGAAGAACTGAGTCGTCCCTTTGGTCGGATCTTGTTGACCCACGGGACTCTCCTTCATGTACGGTTGCAAGGCGGTGACCGTTTGTTTGTCGGACTCTGTCTGGGGCAACGTTAAGGGCTTGGTGATTTGATTTTTGAAATTATTAAACTTTGCTTTGGTGACGTGTGCCTGTTCATCTCTTTTAGCCCCATGAACTAATTGACTGGCAGCGGTCTGACTCCTTTGCTGACGAGAGGGAGGTGACCTTTTTCGTCCCCTGTGAGAGGGGGTTCTTCTGTGCCTTTGCCTTGGAGGAGAGAGACTTCTCCTATTTTCTTGATGTTTTGGACTAGGGGCTCATCACGAGTTCGCCTCTCGTTTAGACGAATTCGGAGTTCGGTTCCCTACTTGCAGTTGACAATAACTTGACGAAGATCCGGTTGCGGTTGGGGCGCTGTTGAAGGGTTCGTAGTACGAATTGAACCTCTGTTTTCGATGAACGGCCGTGCAGGTGGTTGTTCAGGATGACCTCGATGGGAGCTCTTTGGTGTTGCTCCTCTGGGCGAAGGATAGATCTGCTGAAGAGGGGGCTACTCGAGAGGTTATTGATCTACTTGAGACTGCTAAACCTGTTGAAGTTGTTAAGGTGGGTCCTCCGCGAGGGGAGGAGGTGAAGGAAGGTAGCTGGCTCGTCGACAGGTAGCCGTCGTCCTCGCCTTCCTTCTTGGAGGCATGGTTGAGAATGTAGTTTCAGATTGACGATGTTAGATCAGTGATCCATTTTATTTCCCACAGACGATGCCAATCTGTTGCTTCTTATTTCTGTGTTGGATAAAACAGATATGTGAATTCTTTTAATGAAAAATAGTAAAGATCGAACCTTCGTTACTCGTCGATTTTAACCGCCAAAAAACTGTTCTTAACTCCGAGATCTGATCGTTAGGAACGGCTGAAATCGCTCATCTGGACTTGCAAACAAGCCTGAAACATCGTGGGTGACCCCGATGACAGACCTTTCGATGCCCAAGTCAGAAACTCGAAGATATTGTGGGTTTTAAGAGCAGAGTTATTAGTTACCTTATTTCTGAGGATGTCTCGAGGTATATATAGTCGCTGAGGGGGGTTAGTTTCATGATGTTCATCTATTTCTACATCCCGGTGTCTGGATAGATTCGGTTATCCCTTTCATATGAAGAGATCGAATATGGACTTCTCTTCATGAAGAGATAAAGCTTTCAAAGTCTCTTTTGTGGGTCTGGATGGATAGAATCAGTTACCCCCTAGAAATCGGGGGTTTAAACTGGGTTCGATGGATCTTGACTTCTTTGCATTATGGTTGTTGTAACAGTCCCTATTACAACCTAGATCGGGTCATTGGGCTTGAAAAATGGCACAGCTTATCTTGTTGGGCCTGTTTATATTAAAAATCATTATTTTACCCCTGAGAGCTTTAACATTCCATGCCCGATTTGGATGGTTCCGATTTTGTTCTACTTTTGCCCATATCAGTTGGTGGGCAAGTTCACTGGTGGAGATAGAGGGTTCTATAATAAAAAAACAATAATAAGGGGGGGTAGGTTTGGGGGTTTAAGAGTGGGGAAGAGGAGGTAGCGGGGTTTAGTGATTGCGCGAAATGACATTGTAGGAATTGAGAGGGGGTGCCTAGGTTGTGAAAAGGGGGTGAGGAATAAGGGGGGTTGGGGGAAAAGATAGGAGAATGTAGGAGTAATTTCGGAGTTGAAGAAGGGTTGGATGA
The DNA here is from genome assembly GCA_017893485.1 of Hemerocallis citrina. Classification (NCBI taxonomy): domain Eukaryota; kingdom Viridiplantae; phylum Streptophyta; class Magnoliopsida; order Asparagales; family Asphodelaceae; genus Hemerocallis; species Hemerocallis citrina. The sequence goes on along the minus strand of CM030362.1, from coordinate 164,595,028 downwards.
GAATTTGGAAGATGATATGTTGGTTGGTTTGTTATAATAATAGGAGATGGATTTTGGTGGTTGGGTAGTGCTACACCTACAACCTTTACAATCTTACAATTTTATGTGGCACAATCTCAGTGGAGATGTCTACAACCTACTTTAAAATACTCTACAAGACATTTCCAATGAGATTGACTACCTAAAGTTGTAAAGAGAAATGTTGTAAGAATAGGTTGTAGGTGAATCATTACCCTTGGTGGTTTGAGAGGAAAGTTATGAGGTTCAAATAAGAGCTTTTTTTTCTTTTTTTTTTTCTTTTTGAAGGGTTCATTGAAGAGGTGTACCTACATGCACTACACGTATCTTGGAGCTTTTTATGATTTAAAGTTTTCAAGTTTTTTCGACTTAAATTTGGTAAGTACGCCCCCAAAAAAAACTTTGATTTTGTAAGTGCACTGAAATAGTAACTTTATTTTTCAAATTAGAAGAAAAAAATTTAAGAAATGACATAGTATATTTAGCTTTTTAAATTAAATTTACATACATTCTTTTCAGTACCAAGGAGCACAGAACTTGTTATGATATTTTTTCAAAACGGTAAAAAAAATATAATTTTTTTATATAAAAGAAACATAAATCAACTCACCAGTATTTTTTTTATCAAATATTATATAACAATGTTAAGGAAAAAAAATGTTATAAATTATTTTTAGTTCTCGAAAAACACAACCATATTAATAAATAATTTATTAGTGTTTTCAGTCTCTAAAAGCATAACCATATTTTAAGACTAAATTTGAAAACAACTCACTCAAGTATTGCTAGTTTTTTTTAAAAAAACACACTAAACTTCTTCTTTTTTTAAACAACACTCAACTACATTTTAAAAAAACTCACGGCGACGGTGTTAGTTTCCGTTAGGTGTTTGTCACGTGTTGCGCATGTGACTTTTTTTTAACTATTTTGCCCCTGTCTAAACCTGAAAATCTCTCTTCTTTTTCTCCTATTCTTCTTCTTCTTTAATTAATCTTCAAAAACTCCAAAATAACATAAACCCTAATCTCAATTTCTCCCAACAAAATCAACCCATCTATATCTCCAAATCTATCTTCCTCCACCATCGATCTCCAAATCCCTAACCCCCAACTCAGAAACCCTAGATCTCATCCAAATAGTGGCAGGGAAATCTCCATTTAAAAGCTCCAATCTCGTCCTCTTTCATTAAAATCTCTATTTATTCGCAGGTTGCAGAAGTAATTGATGTCACTTATGGTATGTTGTTTCGATTCTCCATATCGTCCTCCTTCGTTAAAACTGGATTAACTGAATTAACTGCGGTTCTTGATTTGATGATTAAGATCAATTTTGTTGTGATCAGTAATAGAATTGTTACTTGTTAGCTAATTAAAACTGGATTAACTGAATCAACTACGGTTCTTGATTTGAAGATTAAGATCAATTTTGTTGTGATCAGTAATGGAATTGTTACTTGTTAGCTAATTAATTATTCGCTTCTTTCAATTACTAATTTCCGAAGGAAAAAATAGCTGTAAAGATGTCATCTTTCAATTTCTATTACTTGACTTCATCTCCCTCAATTATTTATTAATTGGTGTTTATAGATAAATTGAGTGCATTGTTAGGTGACTGACTGCTTTGTATACTGGTGAGAATAGCCAACAAAATTCTTCATTTGTTTTTGGAAATAGTCAATTGTGAATTTAGGTGATCTCAATTGTGAGTGGAGATATTGGAAGTGGACTTGTTCATATTAGAAGTATGGTTAGAGGAAGAGGGCGAGGTCGTGGTAGAGGGCAAGGTGGCACTGCAACTGAACCAGATTCTCTTGGATTTGACACTATCAAGGTAAAGTGTGGGAAGAAAAGAAAAGAGGAAGGTCCATATATGGGAGGTGTTAATTACAACTCAACTACATATACTTATTCATATTACTGTTCAGGTTATACTAGTTTCAGGAGTTCATTTTGGATGTGCACCGGTGGGGTAAATGTGTCCTTTTTTTATGTGCACTGGTGGTGAACTGCTTCCTATTTTATGGATATGCATTTGTTAAGTTCATGTAACTGTTAAGGATACTATGGCTCCTTTTCATATGTATTAAGAAAATGTATCTTTCTGATATATTTATGGTATGATGATATTGGTCATGTTTATCCCAGATATTGTGTGTTGAATACGATGAATGTGATGAAAATGTGTTCAATGGAAATGTGTTGAATGATATGAAAATATGTGAGAATGATGATGACAATTTGTTCATATTAAGTATTGTGTGAATGAGAATGTGTTGAATAATATGAAACCTGATTGGATGAGGTTTCTGCAAAAAAGCAAAAGTTAAGCGAGGTTTTTTGAACAACCTAATTAATTAATTGAGATTTTTTGAAGAAAAAAAATAATAAAGATGACTGTGGTTTTTAATTACAACCTGATTAGTTAGATGTGTTTTCCTGATAAAACCTGCAAGGATCAATGGTTTTTTTATTATCAATACATTGAAGTGAAGTGTTGTTTACAAGTATTACTAATGAATAACAAAATACAGTATTCCAAGATATAAGTCAGTGATCTATCTTCATTGCTAATACCAAATCTCAACTACAGCAACACTCAAAACATTCATATCCATCTTTGAGACTTAATAAAGGTTTCATAATTTAGATAACTTACATTATTAGCAAACACTGCTATTTCATAATATACAACATGAAAACAACTAAGACAACCAAGCACATTGTAAATCCCTTCATAGTTCTCTCCCTTACTTTCAATTCCACCCCCTTCTTCCTCAATGAATGTCACTCTACTTCCAACTCATGCTTCCTATTCTTAAGATATTTTATAGTGGATGCAAGTTTAATTTCCATCCTACTTGCTTCCTTAACTTGCAAACTCAACTTATCATTTTCCATCTTCAATTCTCAGTATGCTTTCTCCCCCTTCTCATCCGCTCCCACAAGTACAACCCGTCGAAAAAAATGTTATGGAAGCTCCTCCTTGAAGCTTTGGAGGTTGTCAAATATGCAAGTAGCTAGATGTATGCAAATATCAAAACAATACATGTGAAAAATATATGAGAGAATGAAATTGAAGTGAAGAGTAAACCTGACATTGGAGATTTCGCTGCCATTGTTTGGATGAGATCTAGGATTTCCGAGTTGGGGGGTTGGAGATTTGGATATTGAGGGTGGAGGAATAGAGATTTGGAGATAAAGATGGGTTGATTTTGTGGGGAGAAATTGGGATTAGGGTTTATGTTATTTTGAAGATTTTGATGATTAATTAAAGAAGAAGAAGATGAGAAAAAGTGAATAGATTTTCAGGTTCATACAGGGGCAAAATAGTCAGAAAAGATCACATGTGCAGCACGTGACAAAAAAACCTAACGAAAACTAATATCGTCACTGTGGGTTTTTTGAAAACGTAGTTGAGTGAGGTTTTTTTAATTAAAAAATATTTAGTGTGGTTTTTTTAAAACCTGCAATACTTGAATGAGATTTTTTTCAAATTTAACCTATTTTTAATTATTATATTCCATAATAATAGCATAAGATGTTGAGAGTTTTGATTCGGCTTACTTGGTTTCTTAAACAACAAAACCCCATTATCCAAAATATTTGGAATTATCTAACCTTTACGATGCTATTTATTTGGTTTTCCAAGCTTTATCTATAATTATCTATATTGTATTCATTTTATTCTTTGATTTTATTTATTATTATTATAACAAAACCTTAATCAAATTTGTTGTCATAATAATGATGTGCTATTTATACTCTCTTCCCTTTGTTGACTCGATTTCGTTCATAAGACTGAAAGTTTACCGTACTAACCAACTTTCTAAACTATTTCCCCAACAAGCCCACTTTCCAAACTAATTTTGTAGGTGAGCCACTTTTAGATTCGTCAGCATAGACCGCAGTAGTTGAGCACTGCGGTCTCTTCGATTGTGAGGCCTCTTTACAAACTTTTTTCAAGACCGTTATTCTCATATGTCGCCTCAGTTCATTTCATATTTGAGTTAGAGAGACTTCGAGACATATACAAAAACTACTATGTTAAAATGGGTTAAATATAGGCTGCAATAACCATATTTGGCCTCGATATAATAGAGGCCGCAATCCTCCACTACGGCCTTTCTTACACTAAGGCCGCATATGGGAATAGCAACACACATTTGGGCCCGTTTAAAAAAACCCCAGTTAAGATCTAGGCATCCTCTCTCTTCCCTTCACTTCATCTCTTTCAACTCTCTTCCCAACTCTAAAACCCAAATCTCAAGATCCTAGATCTCAAATTCCTCCACCTCCGTCAAATATCTTCCAAGTCATCCTACTCCGTCAAAGCACATAGTGGTTGCCAATTTTGACATCCCTTTCGAAATCAATGTTCAAAATCTCGCATCATCTTTCTTACAATCAACATCTGAAATCTCTTACCATCTCCAGCATCATCTCTAGTATCATCCCTAGTCATCTCATATTTCATTTACGCTGTCATTTCTGCACTCAAACTTCGGGGGTTTTTTAAGGTAATCTTAAAACCCTAAAAAGTGTAGTATGTATATGTTATGTTTGTTATTAGATAATGATTCGCATATTCGTCCCCTTATGTATAGGTATGAGTTTAAAAAAACATATTTGGTTCTATTATTATGATGGAGAAATAATCCGAGACCCAAAACTAGGAGCTTGTTATAGTGATGTTAAACTGAAAATAGTTTGAACTCCTCGTAATATTACAAAGCAAGAACTAGTAGAGAATGTATATGAAATTACAAACTGGAATATAGGTGAATGGAGTGTTAAATCCTAGCTCGTTATGCACCCAGAAAAGGAAAAGAACAATATTTTATAGCGGTGCATGTAGTTGATGATGACGCTCTTATTGCAATGATTGCAAGGACAGTTGATTCAAACTCTAGTTGGACTATATTGGAGTTATATATTGAGCAAATTAAGATTCCTAATGGTCGGTCACATGTTATTCGTAGTTCAAGTCCCGTACTCGAAGCGATGACCCATGAGATGAGTTCCAATCCAGTACCTGAATCACGTGTAAGAATGACACATCCACTAGAAGATATGTTCACAATTCCATCACGTCTAATTCTCATAGAATATGAGTTGTCTCATCCTTCTAGTTTGATACGCGGTCTTGTTGATAATGAAAACGTTATTCAATTCTTTAGTCATGCTACTGTTAACAATGAGTTATTAGAAGATGAAAATAAAGAAGAGGAGGAAGATGAAGAAAGATGAGCATCCAGATGTTAATGTCAATGATGTTGATGACTTGTAAAATGATGTGGTCCCCTTGACTCAATTCATAAGTGCACTTGTACATGAGTTTGATTCAGATGACTCGGTTAATAATGCTAGGGAACATCAATTTCTATAAGAGTCATGTGACTCATCCGACACATATGAATTGTACATTGAGAGAGATGTGGCTCATCTGACACAGATAAATTGTAAATTGGCAACCACTAAGTGCTTTGACGAAGTTGGAGGAGTCGGAGGAATTGGAAGATATTCGATTGGAGGAATCAGAAGAGTTTGAGGAATTTGAGATATGGTTACGGAGGAGAGAGTTCAGAGAGATGAAGTGAACACAGAGAGAGAGAGAGAGAAGACTTAGATCTTAACCGATTTTTTAAATTGGTCTAAACGTAGGTCGCTATTCCTTTCCGTGGCCTCAGTATAAGAGATGCTGCAATGGAGGACTGCGGCATCTTATATTGAGGCTGCATGCTATTGCGACATAAGTTTAACATATTTTAATTTACCAATTTATTTTTAAGTTCTGAAGTCTCATGTGAATTGAGGTCGATATGAAATTGGCGGTCTTGACAGAAAAAAAAAAAATAGCTTTATGAAGTGCTCAACTGCGGCATACGCTGACGTGCCTAAAAGTTGCTTACCCGTGGAATTGGTTTGAGAGGTTAGTTGGGGAAATTGTTTCGAAAAGTGGGTTACTACGGTAAAAAAGTTCAAGAAAAGCAAAGGTTGGATCGAGCCAGAGAGCTCTCTCTCTCTCTCTCCCTCTCTCTTCAATCCTCCGTCTCTTCTTCTTCGATCTCAAGGTACCGCAACTCTAATCCCCCTTTCTCACTCTAATTTTCCATCCATTATCAATCTCGTTGCACGAATCACGGGCCATAACACAACGGCAACGATCACTTCCATGATTCCCATCCGATTCGATCTAGATCTAGGGTTTCCTTCACGTTTCTAGGTTTAAGTCCTAATATGTTAATAATTCTGCAGTTAATGTTTGATTTCAGTTAATGTTTGATTTCGTTGGTGATTTGTAGCTGTTCTTGTAGTTCTGGTCTTTTTTTAATGATTCCCTGTTATGATCCAAATTTAGTACCACATCGATTATATGGGGAACCAATGTTGGGTAGTTATAAAATTGGGTTCCCATCCTTTAACAGCTAGCTTTTAAGGGTGAGTTCTCTTGGGTTCCTAACATTCCCAGGGTTTAATGGATCTTGTTCGATTCTTTTTAGAATTCTCGCGTTTTTCCTGTTAAAATTGGATATAATTCATAATATAGGATTAACTTCATTTTTACGTAGATTATGCACTAATTGTTTGATTCATTGGTTATTTTGTGCCTTTCGTCAAAATCTAGGACTTCTGACATGTTTAGAGGGTTTGTTTTAGAGGAGTTTGGGTTGATTTGTAGACACATGTGTAGTTTTTTGAGAGGGGTTTGGGTTGATTTATACTAGTAAATCTTATTATTTCTACAAGGACGATAGAGCTTCTTGTATTTTGTAATTTTGTATGTACTATAAATCATTAAACTGTTATTACTTTTCTATGGACTAGAGATCTCTTATTTTGAATAATTTTTTTTTTTTGCGAAATAGGTCCTTTTTGAAACTAATTCCCAAAATAAGTCTGTTTCAAAACTAATTCTGAAGATAGGTCTGTCCTTATAGGCCGCGGTACCGAACTGCGGCCTAGGCCGTAGTTCCCAAGCCTCTTCAAAAATGTGTTATTTCGAGGCCATAGTTCCCAATTGCGACCTTAGTTCATTTCCTATTTGGGCTTTAGAGACTTGGAGACTTAGATAAATTTTTCTAAATAAAAAATGGCTAAATATGGGCTGCAGTTCCCAACTGCGTCCTAATTATAACAGAGGCTGCAATTGGGAGCCGCGGTCTATGTTATAATTTATTCTTCTTCTTCTAAGTAAAAAAAAACAAAAAAACTAAAAAAATAAAATAAAAAACTGAGCTGCAGTTCCCAACTGTGGTCTCTATTATATTTAGGCCGCTGTTTCCAATTGCGGCGTATATTACGCCATTTTTTACTTAGAAAAATTTGTCTAAGTCTGTAGGTCTCTTTAACCCAAATATGAAATGAACTAAGGTCATAGTTAGGAACTGTGGCTTTGAAAAAAAATATTTTTGAAGAGGCCGCAGTTCCCAACTGCGGCCTCACAGTTGAACAGGCCGCAATTCGGTACTGCGGCCTATAAAGACAGACCTATCTTCAGAATTAGTTTCGAAACAAACAGACCTATTTTGGGAATTAGTTTCAGAAAGAGACCCATTTCGGCAAAAAAAAATCTAATTTTTTTTGGATCTTTTATTTTAGTTATGCAGCTGAAAATTATATTGTTGGATACTTGGATGTCGTTAAGATTAAATATATCCATAATTGTCACAGATTACATTATAACATACATAATATTTAAGTTGTATCCTCTTGTGCTTCTTACAAAGTTGTGTCCCATATCCATACCTGTGTCGTGGCTCGTGGCCCATTCCTGTACTATATTCAGGTTTCCTAAGTTGTAGATTTAGGGGCCTTCTTTCTTGTACTGCTTGTAAAGTATATTATGTAGAGGAACTTGATCTATTCTTAGATTCACTTGCAGTCTATAATCTTGTTTTTTGACAATAATAAACTCTATTAGTATTGACAGCTTAAGCCAAGTTATTTAAAAGGTGCATGTTAATATTAATGTCTTAATATCACCATAATTATATTATTTTATTTTTAAAATTTTAGTCTGCAAAGATTCTTTTTTCATGATTTGTTAATCATTGGTTATTGTTTTTGTCGTAGATTAAGAGCTTAATATGTCTTATGCAACCCTGGCTGTCTCTTGACAAGAACATTTATTCATATTTCTTGTTTATTCATGTTGTTGATCAAGAGCTTAAGGGGGCATTTGGATTGATGTAGAAGTTGAAATACTTAGGAAAACAGAATATTCAGTAAACCAGTTTGGTTGCTTGTACTAAAAAAATATTTCCGGTTAACATTTTTGTTTGGATGAAATAAAATTTTGTTGAAAAAGGAAAGAGAATGTAAGATAAATTAAAATTAACAAATAAAATGGTATTAGAGTTTTCCACCGTATTCTGCACTTTTTAAGGAGAACGTTTGGGCAAAAAAAATGTATGCCACGTCGTATGAAGGAGAAGTTTTCCATTATTTTTTCTCTCTATCCAAACACAAAAAACGCATGAAAACTCGTTTCCCACAATTTTCCTACAAACATCAATCCAAACACCCCCTAATTGTAGTGTAAGGAAAGACTAAAGAATTGAGAATGGGTTTAAGGTTGTTGGAGCTCCTTGTTTTATTCTTGCAGTAAAATGAGCATGATATTCCTCTTTTTCTATATTCATGTTTGTCATATGGTTTATCATATCAGTCCTTAAAAAATTTATATGTTTCTCTTAGATCTTTATTTCCTTACTAGTGCCTCATGATGTGAAGTTGATTTGTGAATAAACCTTCATTTTATCTGCAAATTTCACTTGGCTTTAGGAATTTATTTGGATTGTGTTTCATTTTGCAATAATTTAAACTGCAATGGTTCGCATAATGTCTTGAGTTAAGTAGAACTGAATTTGATTTGAAATATTATGGTCACTCCTCTTTCCATTTGGTGTTGTGGCAGAAAACTCTGTAATTGGAGTTTCTTCCTCATTGGTACCAAGGTTTGTGAACTTAGTTACCACCAAAACCTAAATGCTGTGGCCCATATCCTTATTCATTTGTCAATGACCTCATGAGTAGATTAAGTAAGAAGTCTTCGTTTTGTCCTCTATCTCACATTCATTCAAATTCTCATATTAACAGAATCTAAAAATATAGTCTGGTACCAAGGTTTGTGAACTTAGTTACCACCAAAACCTAAATGCTGTGGCCCATATCATTATTCATTTGTCAATGACCTCATGAGTAGATTAAGAAGTCTTTGTTTTGTCCTCTATCTCACATTCATTCAAATTCTCATATTAACAGAATCTAAAAATATAGTCTGGTACCAAGGTTTGTGAACTTAGTTACCACCAAAACCTAAATGCTGTGGCCCATATCCTTATTCATTTGTCAATGACCTCATGAGTGGATTAAGTAAGAAGTCTTTGTTTTGTCCTCTATCTCACATTCATTCAAATTCTCATATTAACAGAATCTAAAAATATAGTCTGCAACTACTGATTTGATTCTCCCATTTTAATCAGGTGTCTGTAGGAGATATTCAATTAGTTCTTGCCATCTTCTTGTTGTGTGGGTAAGATGGTGAAGCTGACAATGATTGCTCGTGTTACTGATGGTCTTCCGTTAGCCGAAGGATTGGATGATGATCGTGATCAGAAAGATTCTGAATTCTATAAGCATCAGGCGAAACTTTTGTTCAAGAACTTGTCTAAAGGACACAATGAGGCTTCAAGGATGTCAATTGAGACTGGCCCTTACTTTTTCCAGTATCCTTTTCTCCTAATGTCTTTGATTAGTCTTTCCATTATCATGGTAGAAGTTAAAACCTGTTCAGACTTCTTCATTCTTGACATAATATAATAGACTAAGTTCCTTTTACATGTTCATTCTCTGTACATGAAGTGATCAAGGGACCATCCTACTTATGACAAACTGATTTTGGTTCTAGTGAACCGGAAAGCTTGCAGTTTGTCATACTCTTCAATTATTCAACTTTTTGTTGTTGTTCAATTTACTTGTGACAACACATCTGTGCAATTAGGGTCACAAGGATTCAATTCATCTGAAGATATTCCCATGTTTTCGCATCATATCATGCATATAGCATGCTATGCAGGGCCGGCCTCCCAATGGAGGCAGGGGAGGTGGCCACCTCGGGCCCCCAAATTTTCTGCAATTTTAGGAGCTCCCAAAGATTTTCCCTTTTATTTATATATACGTATTTTGCGCGTAATTTTTTTTAGGGGCACCAAAATTTAATTTTTGGGGCGTTCCAAGATTGAGTTAACTTATTATGTTTAACACCTCGCAAGATTGAGTAATGACAATTTTGCCCTCGTGTGTTACACGTATATTTTGTACCGTTACGAGTAATATTCGTAACGTATTTTTATATAAATGTCATACGTATTTTATATTCCGATTATTTATATGTTTTCCGTTCTCTCAAAATTCATTCTTATCCTATTTTAGGCCAACTCAAATATTAATTTTCTATCTTTGTGTTTTTACGTATATTGCACGTACTGTCAATACACGTGTTGATTACGTATATTTTCCGTTACGTGAAATAGCCGTAACATTATTGTTCTACGTATTTTGAATTTTTGACTGTTTGTCGTTCTCTTAAATTAATTTTTATATTTTTTCACGTACAGTGCACGTAAAATTTTATATGCATGGTTGTTTCTAAAATTTTCTAAGAAGTAATGCATATTTTTCTTCTCACCTTATTTATTACATTTTGTATTATTTATTTTATAAACACACATGGGCCTAAAATTGTTATTAAAACCCACAAAAATTATTTAAATAAAAAACTAGACACAACTTGTCATGTAGAATACCCAATTTCATTCAATAAAAATAAATAATTAAATGTGTGAGGTGTACACAAAGCTTGTGTACGTGCACATGTGCAATGTGCACACCCAAAGGGGGCTGGCTGTGCATGGAAGAAGTGGGGATAGAGAGTGGGTTAATTAATGGATAATTAGTTAATATAACTACTCTAAATTACCCTACTAATACCCTACACTTATAGCCATTTCGAAACACAACAAAACTAATCAAAAATCAAGAAACCAAGGAAACAGAGGTGTTCGGAAGTGCCTTGCTATTGGATTTTGGTGGGGCTTAAGCTTGGCTTTGGGGATTTTGTTTGGAGTTTTGTGAAGGGATTTTCTACTAGTACTCTTCTATTAGGTGAGTGACTATTTCCTTTCTAATTGTGTTTTAAAAGTATGTTCAGGAATTCATGTTAGAATTGTGATTGAATTATTTTACTGCTAATGTTTATGTTTGTGTGATGCATATGGAACGGAAATTTAGAAATCTAGTGATTGAAAATTGTGAAGAATGCATGTTATAAAGAAGTTTTTTGTAGAATTTATGTGTAGTTGAAACTTTAAATTGTATTAATTCTCATATGTGATGCCATGAAAATTTTAGCATAATGTGAGTAGTTTTTTGTTGATGAATTGTGAAAGAAGTTGATTGTGCTCAAATTGAGTGAATTATAAATTTTGAGAAATGTTTCCATCACTCTACATGACATTGAAGAGAAAAACATTTTTATGTGCTTGTAGAGTAGTGTTGTTAATTTTTAAAAGGCATATGTTATACGAATGTTCTCAAATTGCTATCTCCATTTTAGTTTGTATAGAATTACTTTATTATGAGTAAAATGAGTAGGAATTCATTACTGGAAATTTTGAGATGTGTTATATGAGCAAATAAATTTAATACAATTAATAGAAATCAATTTTTGAATGTGTATATTAAAATGGGGGAATGGACCGAAAGAAAGTTCTTAAAGTTCGTAACTCTATATATATCAGTTGTGACGTTGGGCTGTGTGGCTAGCGCGTGCGCGCTGCGTTCACGCGCTGCCATGTGGCACGCGGGGGTGTCTTGAGGTCGCGGGTTCGAGTTGGGGGTGTGCTCTGTTATTATACCAAATTTCAAAAACGTGACACCATACTTTATTAAACATTCAATATCCAAGCACATATGGAAGATTACATCTTCCCATCTCCTGTTTTGGTGCAATGTGGTGTCGAGAGGGCATATCCGCACTAGACATCAATGGAGGCAAACTGCAACTGGATGTCGGGCAGGCAAAGTTTGTAACCGAACGTCTAGAAGGCAAACTGCAATCGGATGTCGTAGATGCAATTCTGCAACCTGATGTCAAGGAGGCAAGCCTGCAGTTGGACACCAACGAGGCAAACCCACAACAGAAGATGATTTTCTACCTTAATAACCCTCACTGTTATTTCTACATATATTACTTACCACTAGTATATTTTTGTACTAGTTTATACCATTTTATAATATTTTACAACCTAGCATTAATTAATTACCTTATTATTTATACTGGTTTTTATATCTATCCTACTTGTGTGTTTACTACTTAATATCAACTATCTTGCCATCTTCTTCTTATTATTTTGAATCTTTACATAAGTTAGCATTTCATTCCATTTCATCGTATTTTATTTTGCTGCTAACGTATCTTAGATTTGGTGGCTACTCACCTAATAACACAAAAAAAATCTTATTATTTACTCATAATTTATTTCTATATAATTAGTTTTTGTATTTTTTTCAATAATATGTTACTACTTTTTCTACTAGTACGTCTTGTTTTACTCCTACAAACCATTTATACTTTTCATATCATAATATTGTATGTATCACCCTATAATTTTTACTCCTATGTACTTATATAAATTTTGTATGTTGGTTTTTCTTGCTCCACTTGACAATTTGAATGTATTTTGATGTATGCCTTCTATATCTTTAATTTTTAAATCGTATATATAATTATTGTAGTTACCTTACAAATTATTTTATGATATTTTATTAACTTGTTATACAGAATTATTGTATATTGTCTATACCTTTAACTAAATTTCATGCTTGTATCTTTTTCTTTTATCCAATAGTTTTCTCTTAAATTGCTAATTCAATTTTTATCTCGTAACCTACAGTACTAGTTCAGTTTGCGATTACTCTACCGCTTATTACTTTGATAAATTTTGATTACTAAGCCTACTGATAATTTATTAATGTATCTATTGGCTATGTTTCTTTTTATTCTTTCCAATTGCTCCGTTTCCAAACTCTTTCACAATAACAACTTAATTTATATTTTCCTTTCATCTAATACTTTAATACTATCTTTGTATGAAAATTTCTATACTATCGTTTATGGTCACGTTTCTTTTCTGCTATTTTTCTAGTTTTCTTGTTCCGTTCTTATAAATATTTGATATTCATAGTTTCTTATATAAGTTTACCTTGTTTTTTCACATTACATATTTTATACTACATTTATTTTCTTAATGTTTGCAGTTTTTCCTATATACAATAATGATATTTTCTTTAGTGTGTACAAAATACAACTTTTCCCTAGTAAGTTCTGAGGACAGAACTGTTCTAAGAGGGGGAGAGTATGACACCCCGCAAAATTGAGTAATGACAATTTACTCCGCAAAATTGAGTAATGACAATTTTGCCCTCGTGTGTTATGCACGTATATTTTGTACTGTTACGAGTAATATTCGTAACGTAATTTTATATAAATGTCGTACGTATTTTATATTCCGATTATTTATATGTTTTCCGTTCTCTCAAAATTCATTCTTATCCTATTTTAGGCCAACTCAGATATTAATTTTTTATCTTTGGGTTCTACGTATATTGCACGTACTGTCAATACACGTGTCGGTTACGTATATTTTCCATTACATGAAATATCTGTAACATTATTGTTCTACGTATTTTGAATTTTTGACTGTTTTTCGTTCTCTTCAATTAATTTTTATATTTTTTCACGTGCATTGCACGTAAAATTTTGTATGCATGGATGTTTCTTAAATTTTCTAAAGAAATGCACATTTTCTTCTCACCTTATTTATTACATTTTGTATTAATTATTTTATAAACACCCATGGGCCTAAAATTGTTATTAAAACCCACAAAAATGATTTAAATGAAAACCTACACACAACTTGTCATGTAGAATACCCAATTTCATTCAATAAAAATAAATAATTAAATGTGAGGTGTACACAAAGCATGTGCACGTGCACATGTGCAATGTGCACACCCAAATGGGGCCGGCTGTGCATGGAAGAAGTGGGGAGAGAGTGGGGTAGTGGGGTTAATTAATGGGTAATTAGTTAATATAACTACTCTAAATTACCCTGCTAATACCTTACACTCATAGCCATTTCTAAACACAACAAAACTAATCAAAAATCAAGAAACCAAGTAAGGAAACGGAGGTGTTCGAAAGTGCCTTGCTGTTGGATTTCGGTGGGGCTTAAGCTTGGCTTTGGGGATTTTCTTTGGAGTTTTGTGAAGGGGTTTTCTACCAGTACTCTTTTGTTTGGTGGGTGACTCTACTTCCTTTCTTATTGTGTTTTAAAAGTATGTTTAGGAATTCATGTTAGAATTGTGATTGAATTATTTTACTTATAATGTTTATGTTTGTGTGATGCATATGGTATAGAAATTTAGAAATCTAGTGATTGAAAATTGCGAAGAATGCATTTTAAAAAGAAGTCTTTTGTAGAATTTATGTATAGTTGAAACTTGAAATTGTATTAATTCTTATATGTGATGCCATGAAAATTTTAGCATAATGTGAGTAGATTTTTGTAGATGAATTGTGAAAGAAATTGATTGTGCTCAAATTGAGTGAATTATAAATTTTGAGAAATTTTTCCATCACTCTACATGACATTGAAGAGAAAAACATATTTATATGCTTGTAGAGTAGTGTTGTTAATTTATAAAAGGCATATGTTATACGAATGTTCTCAAATTGCTATCTACATTTTAGTTTGTATAGAATTACTTTATTATGAGTAAAATGAGTAGGAATTCATTACTGGAATTTTTTAGATGTGTTATATGAGCAAATAAATTTAATACAATTAATAGAAATCAAATTTTGAATGTGCATATTAAAATGGTGGAATGGACTGAGAAAAGGTTCTTAAAGTTCGTAACTCTATATATATCAGTTGCGACGTTGGGCTTTGTGGCTAGCGCATGCGTGCTGCGCTCACGCACTGCCATGTGGCATGCGGGGGTGTCTTGAGGTCGCGGGTTCGAGTTGGGGGTGTGCTCTATTATTATTTCATTTTTTTTAAAGGGTGAAATGAGGGGCGTTTGAGTTTTTAAAATCACAGAACACCATACGACTGTGATCTGAGCTTGGCTCACTGGGTTGGCATTTGTTTTCTTTGCTGTTGGCGTGGGTTCGAGCCAGGGTAGGGGTTATTTGAGTTTAAAACACATTTTTTGGAGTTTTTGAGTATTATTTTTATGGGAAAGATCATGAAAAATTCATAAAACATTATTAGAATAATTTGGAGTTATTTTTCACTATTTAAAAAAAAATAGAATTTAAAGGGCATGTTTTGTTTAATTGTTGAGTTGGAGTTTCAAATTTTAAAATGTATAAGGTTGAAGAAATTAAAAGTTGATTTTAAACGAAAGTAATATAAAGTTGGAATTAGATATAGAGAAACTTTGGGGATGATTTTAAAAGTTTGAAATTAAAAATGAAGGAATGAGTTTTGATTGAAATATAAGTTAATGTGAAAAGAGCTATAAATGCTTGAAAGTGATTAATTTTGAAGAAATGAGTTTCGGGAAAACTTTGGAGAGTTATCGGTTGATTTGGTTAACTAAAAAGTTGGTTATGAGAAATTCGATTTGAAAATTGTTATTGAATGAATTATAAAAATGAATACTCCATAGATGAAAGAATTGAATAAGATGTGAATGAATGAAATTGAAAACATGAATTATATGGGTATGTGTACCCCATAATATTGAACATGGAAAGACGTGATTCTAGAGGCTTAGTGAGACCTAGGTACCGACAAAAGTAATGGAAATAATTATTGATTTTGAGAAAGGGCCGGTATGGGCTATCGTTCTCGGTATTTTTGTGTAAGACTGGTAGGAGGGTAAGCTAACTTTAGGTGGTATAATTTATTCATGTTTAAATTTAAGGATTAGGCACTAAGTGCAGATGTAATAAAACTTGGGCAAACGTAAGTGGGTTGCCTCTATATAGTCTGACGGTGGACTCCAGGACTATAGACCTAGTTTGATAGTGGACTCCGGAACTGTGGTTGTTTGCGATGGAGGCGAGCCTTAATTAGATCCGGGACTATGAATGGTTTGATGGTGGACTCCAGGGTCATGAATAGTCGGGCGGATGGGAGGCCGTTTTTCAGTGTATATGCGTATACCGAGGCTAGAGGGGCACTTGCGGGATGTTCACACGACGAGGATTTCTGTATAAGCTTGACGGTGGACTCCAAGGCTGAAATCTGTACTCGTGGAATGACAAAAACTTGATTTATTACCGAGTAGTTTTCATGGCGATGGATTAAACCCTTTAATGTGGAGTACGTAGGTGCTTGCCCTTGGACCTATGTAAAATGGGATGCATAGAATCCGAACAAGTATGCATTAGTGTCATTGTAGTAAAACATCTGTATTAGGCATTAAGTCATATCATATACAGGCATGTTTAGGATAGTCACCCTTTTATACTTTATGATGCATTCAAGTTTGTGGTTGCTAAAGTAAGTGAGTCGCTATATTATGGCATAGCGAGATCGCCATGTATAGTATTGCGTCAGTTATATGTAACTGACGTGGCCACAGTGTTCAATGCAGGGCTTGGATTGGCAAAGACTTAAAGATGTATTTGAAGCTAAAGACTGTTTTAAATGTTGATGTTTAAATTGTACATGTGTTATATTGTAATCTTTATTTTTCCGATGCGTTAATGTAAAATGAACAACGTTGTGCAAAGAAAAGTTTTAAAATTTCTTGTAAAAATGTACGAAATGAAGTAAAGATCCTGTTGTGCTACGAATTTCCGTATTTTGAAATTCGGAGCGTTACATTATGTGTCCATATAATTGAAATAAGGCCATATTTGGTATACAATGTAAGTAAATATCAGACCTAATAGATTAAGAAGAACCACAATGCATGCGATGGATGCCTATAACTTGCTGAATCCAAAACCATTGAGAAAATAATAAATAAATGAAGGAGCTAGCCTTAATTTTAAATATGAGATAAAGTTTATATTATACTATTATTTAACGTGAGATAAACATAACACGAATTGATTGACAATTTGATTGGCAAGATTAAAGATCACCATTGTATTTTAAAGATTAATTTTTTAGGCAATACCGCAATAGTAGATGAGGAAATATCCACAGCCACACAAACAATACCTCTTCTAATCCCCTTCTTATTTTTTGTTCGGCTCTGTATAAATAAATATATCTGAATTCCTTTCTCTCAATATTTCTCACCTTCTGTTCCTTATGTTCTAATGGTAGATTGTGTTTGTTTTACTCTCAATAATACACATTTCATGCACATGCTCGTTTACAAATGTTCTTGTAGTTTCTTTGTAACGCTCCGAATTCCAATTACATGTAATTCGTAGCACAGCTGGATCTTTTACTTCAAATTCGTACAATTTAAAAAGGAATTTAAAACTTCTGATTACAACACGTTCTTTACATCAACACAACAAAAATTTAAATGAATACAACATGATATACAATAATGAAAATTCTTAAATCTTGTTACATCTCATCATAGTGACTTTAAGTCCATGTCATGTCCAGTCCTGTAACTAGAAAACTGTGGGTACAGCAGTTGCATATAACTGACACAATGCTATAATACAGCGATCTCATTATCTTAACAAATACAAACTTGAATGCAGAAAGAGAAAATGTGACTATCCTAAACATGTCGGTGTATATTATGACTTAATGCCTAATGCAGATGTTTACACTACGATGACACTAATGCATACTTGTTCGGATTCTATGTATCCCATTCTATATAGGTCTGAGGGCAAACACCTACGTACTCCACATTATAGGGTTAAATCCCTTGTCTTGCAACCTATTACTATGACTACTGCAAGATTTAGACACTCTGCAAGTATTGGTTCTCGTCCCGGAATATTGGAGATCAATCCCTCTATGTGGATCATTTTGTGGCCTATTTCATCCATCATCCCAGAATACTGGGAATTGTTTCTCTTCGCGAGTCATTTTGGAACCCTCATCGCACAAATGCCCCATGAGCGTCGCTCTCGTTCCAGAATACTGGAGATCATTCTCCCTTCGTGGATCATTCTGTGGCCTATTTCATCTATCGTCCGGAATACTGGGGACTGTCTCATTCCAAGGATCATTCTGGAGTCCATAACTCACGTTTGCTTTTATTTCATCATATCACCAACTAGTGTCTGTCTTCAAGTTTAAATTATAGTTATTAAGACCTAGAGTTCGCTTACCCACTGGGCAAAACACTGAGAGAGTTAGCCCACACTGGCTACTCAAGGGAAAGTCAACCCACACTGGTTACTTTCTCAATTTTCATATATCACAACTGCCGGTATTCTGGGTCTCTCTCACTCTAGAACAAACAACCGTCTCAAAAGAGACCACATAGGTTACATCTAACCTCATCATGAATAACTCATTCATTACTCATAATTTCTTCTTATTCATTTTCCTTAGGTTTATCAACCATGAAGTAACCAACTTCAACATTCAAATGATGATTGGATCAAGTAAAATCCTTGTAAACAACCCAAAACTATTCACTTCAAGTGTATTCAATGCCTTTTTAGTTAATAGAACTTGTCGTACATTTCTATATTCCAAATACAATCTTAAGTGCAAGGTTCTTTAAGAAAAAGACTAGGAATTTCGTATTAAAATATCGTACTTATATTTTTATTCCATCATACCCCATCTCAACCCTTCACTTAGTTCAATGGATTAATATCCATGAAATTTGATAAAGATGAGTCTAAATTGTTTTCTTCTTTTGATTCTCTTTAATCATGTAAAAATCGCCTTTTTAATTTAAATTCAAAAGTTTCTCCAACACATTATTTAATGAGAATATCACCTCTAATTCCCAAAATATCTTTAAAATAATGTGGAATTATTTCTAAAGCTTTAATAATATTTTAGAATATTATTCTAATTTTCCCAAATTTTATAATCATGAAAAACCCTGAAAATTAAATAAAAAGCAAAACTGTGTATAGCCAGTCTCGAACCCGAGACCCCTGGCCAACCGCAAGCCTAACCACCAGGCCAACTCACTCTTGTGATGAAAATGCCCCTAGTACATAATGTACTGCTCTACTGCTTCTCTATAAAAAATCAAATTTCGTAAAAAGACAGAGCCTCCCAAGACTCGAATTTACGACCCGAGGCTACTGTTCACAACGCTCAAAAGCCACGCCAAGACCAGTATGCCCAAGGTCGATCTCTGAACATATAGGGATTAAAATTCTTTATTTTAGTTCTATGTTTCTAACATCTTTTAACAAAATTTCGATTTCTAAATTGCTATGCATTATACTTCTAATTACTTCCAGATTTCACTTTTCCAAATATTATTTATATTAGTACGAGATAAAAACTCAAAAAAAATTTATAATGAAATTTCTCCCCCCAAACAAATGTATCAATTTACCAATATTTCTATAATTGTGAATTGCATAAACTATTGTTCGCATCCAATTATATTTTGGGAAAAAATCTACACTTAATATAATGCATATGATGTAAATTAATACCAATGTGTCTCTTTTCATAAAATTTCACCATAAGAATCATTAAAGTTTCATTCACATACAATACTTTAATTTGTCCCCCACATGATTAATCTAGCATGCACCAAATTAGGAATTTTCATTCATATATCATACTAGTTTCTACTCCCCCATTCTTTCTAATTAACATGAATATTTGTAATCAAATTGGAACACAAAAGCATCTACACAAAGTCATACAATAATTATACTAATAATGTGCAATCTACGTTCTACATTCAACATACCAATTGAATTAGCAACTACTCTTGTAAAAATATTAAGCATGCATAAATTACTAAATTAGAAGGCAACAAGAACACCCACCCCTTTCTTGATGCAAATGTAAGAAAACTCCTAGAAAATGCTCCAAAACTCCAACACAAAAATTGCCTTCTCCTTCCTAAAGCCAAAACCGAAGCCGGCTTCTCTTCAAAAATTTGAACTCCACCTTCAAGCCTTCTCTTCTAATTTGTTTTGATCTTTTGTGTGTTCATGTTAAAGGAGGGAGGTATTTATAGGAGTATTGTGTGGTTGAGATGACTCCCACTACTCAAATAACTACCCACCTTCTCACACACACTCTCCACTCACCCCTCTCTCTCGTGTAGGCCGACCACCCTCTTCCCATGCACAAATACGTGCACGTGCACCCTATGTGCACACTCTCTCATTCTATTATTAATTGTTATTAAAGAAAATGTAGGTGTATTTTACATGACAAGTGTGCTGGAGTTTAAAGTGTTTATTTAAGTATAGAATTAAACATGGGCCTCATTTTGTAATTAATTGCTAGTGGGCTAAAAATAGATTTAGGCCTAATGGGTTTAATTAAAATAAATAACACAAGTGTGACAATTAAAATGAGAAAAAAGGTGCATAGCTCTTAGAAAATTTTAGGGACTAAAATGCATAAAATTTTATGTGCAATGCACGTGCAAAAATTTTAAAATTAATTTTTTTGGGATGTTACATTCTTCTCCTTCATTAAATGCATTTACTTTATTTTTCATTGGTACCTTGACTTGCCTAACAGCTATATCATTGAAGGGCGAGTCTGTTACTTGACAATGTGTGATCGTTCTTACCCAAAGAAACTTGCTTTTCAATATTTGGAAGACCTCAAAAATGAATTTGAAAGAGTCAATGGGAATCAAATTGAGACTGCTGCAAGACCGTATGCTTTTATAAAATTCGGTAAGTCATTGAGCAATTACTACAACTTGTTAATATAATAATTTCAATTGGTTCATTAATTTTACATTCTGCCGACCCCAACTAGTTGGGAAAATGGCTTTGTTGTTGTTGTTGTTGTTGTTGTTGTTGTTGTTATTGATTTTACAATCTATTGTTATCTTATGAAGATACATTCATACAGAAGACCAAAAAACTATACTTGGATACCCGTACCCAGCGCAACCTTGCAAAGTTGAATGATGAACTTTTTGAAGTGCACCAGATTATGACTCGCAACGTACAAGAAGTTCTTGGTGTTGGTGAAAAATTAGACCGTGAGTTGACCTTAAACTTTCATATCTATAGTACTCACCTTGTTTGTACAGTATGTTTACATTGTTTTTTTTTTTGAGGGAAAAGGTGGAATAAGGCCACCATGTTTACATTGTTTTTGATGAGTACTATCTTCTTAGTTACATGATTTAATTTGTTGAATGGACTTCACACTAGTTATGCACAATCACATCACGTTGACACCTGATTTTGTAGTCTATTAATTTCATCATGATTTCCACATGTCTGGCTGCTCTCTCACAAGGTTCGTTAATTTACCTTAATAATCATCAAAGACTAGAAGGTTCCCTCGTAAGCTAGGTTATTGGCCTATCTACTGTAAGCATTTCTTAAAAGAATACCATTTGTTTAATAGATTCATCAGCTTCATATGAGAAATGGAATATGGGAAGTTCATGATTACTAGTTTTTAGCGTAGTTGGAATTTGTAAGGTACACCCTCGCTTTTTTGTTTGAGAAATTTGACCTAGGAAATTATTGATGTAAAGAAGAAATGAATTTGTTCCCCCTTGAGTAAATTCTCTTTACAAATAAAGGTAACTGCCATGCCATAAGTTTTTACAAAATTTTATTTTTGATCCAGTATCTGTAGAAAATGAACTTTTCAGTCCAATGTGGATTCAGTTAATGTTTTTTTTTTTTCAATTTACTTTCTTTGAAAAGTTTTCAGTAATAGAAGATGATACAATTTGACGCTCCAAAGCAATACTACGCACATAGCATTTCTTTTATCATTTTTAAAACTTTATTTACATTTTGAACATTAAAAATATGATTTCAGTCTGTGCTAACTTTTTATTGTATCGTTTTTGCAGAGGTCAGTGAAATGTCAAGCCGGTTGACATCTGAATCACGCATCTATGCGGATAAAGCAAAGGATTTAAATCGACAGGTACCAGATATATCTATTGTCTTCTTTTATTTATTATTTATATATACTATGTGAATATGGTTCTAATTTGAGGAACCAAGCATAAATCTTTTCTGTTTGAAAATCAATTACTAATAACCATATCCATCTTGTCGAAGAGTATTACTGGTATGAAGATAAACAAAATGGTTGGTTGATTATAAAGATTAGGCTGAACTAATTCGATTAAGAATTTTTTTTCCCATTCTAGTGGTGTTCTAAGCAAAAAGCTTAATCGCATATCCCTCTTATCTTTCACTTACTATCCATGAACTTTGGTTCAAATCCATAGTTGCTACTTGCTATGAAAGGCAGTATTTTCTTATCACCATAATTAATCTACACAGATACACATCTTGTAATCTCAGTCTTAATTGGCAATGAACAAATGCAATATGGCAAAGACCTGCATTAAAGAATGCAGGATGTGCTCATATGCACCTACGAGGTGAGAGGTGTAAGCATATTACAGCTCATGTTAAGAGAAAGAACCCTCAGATAAAAACAAAAACATATCAGAAAGTTCGATGAAAAAAATGGAAAGATTGTAAAACATTTATTGCCATAGAACGCATCATAATTGCAGTTCCTTTGAATACATGTGACTTGTGACCAACGAAAGGGTTAATTATATGCATAAGTTAATTGGCAACGAAATAATAAATAATAATACATAATCAAAACTAATGACACTGCTTTTTTACTAAATCTTGATAATATCCAGTAAGGACATGAAACAAAATGTGCAGAACAGAAAATGTATGGGGATTAGTCTATGAAGTGCTGACACCTGTCTGACAAATGTTCTCTGTATCCTTGGGGAGGGGTATGTTGGGATAAGTTAAGACAGTCTTAATTTGTGTCTCAAAGTACTCCAAGCTCACCAGCATAAAGTCCCTACTGAGTATAACCAAGTATCAGCTACCATGGCTAATGTATCCTGCTTATGTGCATATGTCCGTCTCTATGCAGACAATGATTTGATTTTACAACATTGATGTAGTTAAATCTACATTATGTCTAGTCCTTTAATCATTTTGCAAACTCTATTTGAGATGATCAGATTAAGACTCCCTTAATCTGATTTCAATGTCAGCACATGCAAAAATATTTGGGAATGCGATTTCATTTAATTATTTTTTATTTTATGTAGCATGTCAAGACAGATTCTTTCCTTATAGTAAATGATACCATCTTGTTTCATCATGATCCAAAAGCATTCTAGGCTAACCTTGGACAGCATGCCTCAATGCTCATTTCAATTTTGCCTTACAATCTTTGGAGTATCTCATGTTAAAATAAAGTCCAGTGTGAGAAATTATGTTGATATGTGGAAAAAGAATGACACTTGCCAAGGTGATTAACGTTTAGTTATATGTCGCTACATAAGGAAATGGAAGCCCAATTAATTTGGAGGCCATTTGATCTAGGAGGGTCTGTTGGACCTAAGAACATTTTAGCACTTGATCATTCCTGTGGCCAGAGCTTCTAGAAGGCTACTTACATGTCTGATATGTCACTGGACTTGACCGGTCATGGTCATACATAATAGAACTAAATATATATATATTTTAGGTGTTATGGTTCTGAACTGTAGAATTCCATATCAATTTAATGCTCAAGTATAGTATCTAAGAACCTCACTAGGTCCTATGTAGAAAAGGGAGGGTCTCTCTGAGTTGAACTCACTAAGAAATTCTTGAAGGAATAATAATATTTCCTTCATGGCTTGAGTTACTATTTTCTCTTTCATTCTCTTGTCATGAAATTCTGTTAACTAGACTTCAGCCTTTGATAGGAGCAACAGACCTCTTTAAGCTGTAACCATCATATGTGCTTTACTTGCTTCAAATCTCGAGATGGATTCTCCTCAAATGTGATTTTGAGTTGAGCATTACTTGTCATACTGTGAAATGGGACAGGCTAAAGATGTAAGAAGTGATTAATGAGTGGTTCAATTTCACCCTCAAATCTTTTTTGGTACTCAAGATGGCTATGTCGGTTCTGATCATGTGTTCCTTTTTTCTTTTTATGATTTGAAGTTGAAATTGTGCTACGTCTATAGTTGTGAGTCGCAGCAATGAACCATATACTGATAAACTTGGAGTTTTAAAATATGTTCTGTTTGGTTTTCTTCACTTCTGCATCACCACCATCCTTTTTATCTTTTATTTTGTGCAGGCTTTGATTCGAAAGTGGGCACCTGTTGCAATTGTGCTTGGAGTCGTCATGCTGCTTTTCTGGGTGAGAAAGAAGATATGGTGATTTCTGTTCCCTTTCCCCAATGTCAGAGGATCATTTGAGCCATTTCCTGCTCCTGCTTCGATTGATTGGTACATGGGCAGCATGACCTAGCTATCCAGAAACACTAGATTAACTGTAGCAAGAGCATCTTCAGGAATCAGGATTCCCCTCTGTTGTTTGTCTATATTTCACCTGAGGCTAGATGTGAAACGAAATTTGACCTGCTTCTGCAAATATTGAAAGAGATTTGAATTTAAAGTGTCTTTCCAGTTTACTTGTATTTTATGGAGTCTGGACCCTGCATACAGCTGGGTGTACTACATATTACATTCTTAAACATCTCTATGACTTGATTGCGATGATGAAATATCTGACTCCATTTCAACAATCCCATGGTTATGTGCATCGGATGTGCACGTTGGGTATACTAGTAGTATCTTTATATCGGGAAAAGTTTGTTGTTAACAACTTTCTGTGCTGGAAGTGTTAAATAATTATTTGTGCCTATTAAAAGATGATCGGTTTTGGAGTGGCTGGGCTTACTAAGTTTTGTGACTTGACTTGATGCCACCAATTAGTATTTTGGGCATGACTTATATCTTGGGTGGATTCGTCGAATTTTTTACCAAACTATCCCACTTTTTGTAAGTATGTACGAAACCTGTCCATGTTCGAAAATTTAATACCAAAAACTCCCTGTAGTTAACTGAGTTAACGCGCGTAGTATTATTCTTCATGCCTTCTCAGTTAGCGTGTTGTAAGGGGATACAACTTTTTCCTCAAGTGGGGGTGTGACAAAAAACTCACCCAATATAGGAACGCTAACTCCGTTAGCGTGCGTATTTAAACCAATCGTGCTAACGAGGTTAGCGTTCGTAGATGGGACACTAGGGGAGCCTATCCTCAAGAAGGGGTGTGGGATAAAAACCCCAAGTATGGACGCGTTAATCCCGTTAGCGCGCCTCGTTATATCAGGCGCGTTAACCGGGTTGGCGTGTGTCGTTTGGGCTTTTATTAATTAAACCTCACTATCTTACTCTCATCTCACTTCTACTCTCTCCGAATACCCAAATCAGGCGATTTTTAACCCAAACCCCCAAATCCTAGTCGTCGATTTGGCCCTCTACCTATCCCAATCTCTCGAAATTATTACTAAAATCTCTTCTTCACTGCCTTAAATCTCTTCTCAACCAAGAAATACCCCAAATTATTGGTGAACCCATAAACCCTTTTTCCCAAAATTTCCAAAGTAGAGGATCAGATCTGCAGCGGCTTAGTCGACTTCGATCTTGAACCCCACATTCGTTTGTAAGTGTTCCTAACTTATGGTATTGAATTTTTAGTGATTTTGGGTGAATGGGTTTGAAATTTTGGGTTCATTTTAGGTTTAAATTTGCATTATACATATATTAAATTTGGGTGAAATTGTAGGTTCATTTTATTTTGTACTTTCTAAATATATGAAATCCAGGGTTAAATTTGCATTAGTAGATTTAGGGTTTGGTTTGCACTTATAAATTTGCATTGATAGATTAAGGTTTAGGTTTTGTTTGCATTGATAGATATACAAATTTGCATTGATTGACTTGGTAAGTTTGCATTGATCAATTTGTGCGTGAATGATTTTGGTTGTAAAATTACCATTGCACGTGATAAATTTGCATTGTGTAATTAATCATAATTAAACCAATATTGGAATGGATATTGTGAGTGATATTGTTTGACATTGAAATATTGGAAATTAGATATTTTTAATTGTGTAATTAATTTATATCGATTTTAAGGTAAATTTGTTAATATATAATATATATTATCAAACATGTAGGATTGTATTTGATATAACATATGACACGGACAATGGGTAATTCCGAAGAAAGGAGTAGTAGTAGACCTCCAAAAACCCGGAAAGGTCCACGGACATGTCATGGACAACCTCCCAAAAAAACGAACCGTGGTGGACAGAGACGTACCAATGTAAGATGATTTCACATTAATTTAATACGTTCAATTTTAACATCAATAAAATTATAAATTTGTATGTTGAATTTCAATTTTTTTTTGGTGTAGGATGAGGGCGGTCCTTCTTCTTCTCTGGCCACTCAAATGGGCCCGTCTCCTCCTCCTCCAAATCAACATCGACCTTCCTCTCCATCTAGTCAGCCGGGCCCATCTTCTTCCTCGAATGTTCCTCCGGTGGTTCCCGGTCTGATCGACCCAAAGATGTTGACTTTACAAGGTCAGCATCGCTCCAAAAATGTTTGGGAAGGAAATTTTTCGGAGTGTAATTTTAGGGGGCACGACATGTTAGAGATGCATCCCCGTATACATGAGATATTACAGGAATGTGGGTTATACGACATAAGGTTGATGAGTTCCATTAAGGCGGATCGACCCTTACTAACAGCCCTTCTCGAGAGATGGCATCCCGAGATGCATAGTTTTCACTTGCATGTCGGCGAGACGACAGTGACACTGCAAGATGTTGCTGTAATAACGGGTCTGCCAATTGATGGAGAGGCCGTAACTGGCACAATGGATTTTGAACCAGAGTTCATTATCCACGAGTATCTCGGTGTAGAGGTGGATCGATTGGCCCTTGTAGGCAAATCGTTGAGACTGAAATGGTTGAAGGAAACATTCTCCGGTACATTGACTAATACCTCCACGGAGTTGCAAGTACATTGTTACTGCCGGGCGTATATAATGACACTGTTCGGAGGTGTGATGTTCCCAAATTCCTCCGAAGACTCCGTTCCGTTAATGTGCCTACCACTAATTGCCGATCTTGGTAGAGTTAGGGGGTACAGTTGGGGAAGTGCTGCGTTGGCCACATTGTATAGAGCCTTGTGCAATTGCTCTCTCGATGCCAAGCAGATGAACGGACCAATGTTGATGCTACAGGTCTGGAGTTGGGAACGACTACATATTGGCCGACCCGTTGTCGCAAAGCAATCACCAAAGTGGGCGAATCTTCCCGAGGATAAGAACATGAGGCCACCCCAAGGTGTGTATTGGACGGGTTCATTGACGCAGAAAGCTAGCCCCAATAGATGCCTCTCATATTACCGGAACGAGCTTGACCACTTGGCAGATGAATGTGTTAAGTGACAACCATATACGGAGGAACGTTTAGCGAGATTGCCTCTAGTTTGTACCTCTGCTCCTCAGCTGTGGTTGACAAATGCACCGCTTATCCATTTTGGTACAGTTGAGGCCTATTTTTCAGATAAAGTACTTCATCAGTTTGGGTTGCGTCAGAATATACCGGTCCATCAACCGTACAATGCCGATCTACACAGTGTCACCGGTATGGGTCGACAAGCAGCTCACGATTGGGCAGCTTCATTGCACGTACACGTGGATATTTGGAATCATCATCTCGATCACGTAATTACGAATATTCCATCGTTCGATGAGTCGTCCCATGTCCCTTACATGACGTGGTACAGGAGAATAACTCGCCTTTACATTTCCCCAACAAGCCAATTTTCAGCCGGGGTCCAAGTACCGACATGTAGACATGCCGCCGATCCAGCAAACACCTACTCTATTAATCTGCCAATGTTTCAACCAAAGTAGGGATGGCAAACGGGTCGAACGGGTCGGGCCGGGCCTAACCCGTCCGGGTTGGCACGTATCTTGGGCGGGCTCGGGCCGGTTTGGCCATTTACCCGGGCCGGACCGGGCCCAAACTTGATTTAGGTGGCCCGCCCAACCCGTGAACCCTTTAGGGTTCAACCCGGGTCGGGTCAGGTTGACCCGCGGGTTGGCCCGTTTATATAGGTAGGTTTTTTTTTTTGTAGCTTAAAATAATAATAATAATAATACTAAGTAAGTAATAATACTAATAAACATTAAAAATGGTAATAATAATAATAAGATTGAAAGAGTGAAATTGGCAAAAAAATTGAAATATTATTCATATGAATTTAAGTTATACAATTTTCACAATTTCTAATGAAATGAAGAATTCAATTCACAAATAAGTTTTATACAATAACATATTTCTTATATACAATTTTAATTGACTCCAATTTTTCTAATTTAACATAACAAGCAAAGATATAATACAATTCTTAACGTGTCGGTCGAGTTGCTATTACAAGCAAAGCAACTATTGTTGTTGTTGTTCTTCCGGCGAGTTGCTCCCACTTGTGAACGTTGATAGTGCTTTCCCTTGTGTCCTATCTTCAGCCTTCAGCCAGTCTTCTGTGCAAACGAGCATCTCTAACGAGTCGGGCTTCAAGCGATTCCTGTAATCAGTTAGAACCCTACCACTTGAAGAAAATGCACTCTCAGAAGCAACTGTAGAGACAGGAGGAGTTAGTAAATCTTTAGCCATAATTGACAGAATACTAAAAGTGTATTCATGGTCTTTCCACCATTGTAAAATATCTAGTGGAGAAGTAGAAGGCTCAGAATCTTGTTGGTTATACCAATTTAATTCATTTGGTTGATTAGTCCTAGATTTTTTTGATTAAATTTGTTCAAGTAAATTAAATGTTCTATCACCAATTCTACTTTTACCCTTACCTTTAGAAGTACCAGAAGAAGAACTAACTATAGAAGTTGAACTACTAGAAGCAAAAGTCTATCATAATAATCGTACAAGTTATTTAACGTAGATTCAAACTGAACTAAAAAAGTAGCACAATCATTTACTAATTCTACATTTTTCCCAAGTAATACAAAAAACATTTCTATCAAACTCTTCGTACCTTCTAATTTGATACGAGGATCCATAACGGTAGCAACACAAATCAACATAAGAGGAGAAAAATAATACTTTAAAAAAAATTTGTATGCAGGTTTTACAATATCACCAACATTGATATCATTTAATATTTCGTTAAATGTTTGCATCATGCTAACTAATTCAATAAAAATGCTACTAGAAGTAGATTCATATGTTTTTGAAAATTTTAAAGTTGCGGTTTTAAAAGGTTCTAAAAATTTCAACAAAGATTCAGCAAAAAACCAATCGGGGGGAGTCATTTCAAAATTCTGCATATTTTTTGCGATACAAAAATTATTTACAACTGCTTTATATTCGGTAACAACATTTAGTAAATCAAAAGTAGAATTCCATCGGTGTCTAACATCCTTTGGAAATCTTCTAAAAGGTACATTTCTAACCCTACACCAAGCTTTCCATTCTTGTAATATGCTTGGACTTAATGCAATGAAATGTACACAATTTCTAATTTTAACTATATATGGATCGGCTATTTTTAATGCATCTTGAACACATAAATTTATAATATGACATGCGCATCTAACATGAAAAATATTGTCAGATAGAGGGTTTAATACGAATTTTAAAGTAGTAATTGTTACATTGTTGTTAGATGCATTATCAAAACTAATACACATAATTTTATCGCAAATATGAAAAACATCACAAATTTCTATAATACGATTTGCTATTTCAGTGCCACTATGGGGATACGGCAACGCCGCAAGTGATATGATTCTTTTTTGAAGAATCCAATCATTGTTGATCCAATGACAGGTTATTCCCATCGTTGGAATATTGTTGACACCCGTCCAACAATCCGAAGTTAAACTAACTCTACAAGTTAAACTCCATAAAATTGCAATCAAAGCGTCCTTCATTTCAATGTACATTTTAAAACAATCCGATTTGCAAGTATTTCTCGGAATTCTTCTAAAATGAGGGTTTAAGGCCGTTTGATTAAAATTTTCCAAGTCCCTACTCTCGGGATAGGAAAATGGTAACTCTTTCTTAATGACTAATTGGGCCATTTCTCGACGAACAAGATCAGGATCATAAGGGTGGCTATCAACTAGACCGGTCCTAGGGTTGATTTTCTGTTGGCCTTGTAGGTCAGCAAGAAGGTCTTTATGGTTATGTTGGATGTGCCTACTAATTGTACCGGTGCCGTCACCCTTCTTGAATTTGTATGTTTTACCACATATTTTACATACTTTCAAACCTATACCCGAGTATGTTCGTCCGGGATATAATCGTAAAACTTATGCCAATCACTAGTTTCACTTCTACTTTTCCTACTACTACGGGGTTGTGTGGTTTCGGTTGGTTGTTGTTGTTGTTCTTCTTCTTCCAATTGTATGTCACCTACAACCTCGTCGTGTGTACCCCATTGTTGGGTAGGAGGATCATGGTACTCTTGAGCGGGCTCACTAATTGGAACAATTGGTGGCCTACGGGAAGAGGAGGAAGAATCTTGCCCGCTACGACCGCTACCGCGTGATCTAGACATAATGTAGTAATGTAGTAATGTATGTTAAAAAAATACACAATGTAGGAATGGTGAATTATAAAAAAAAAATCTAAAAAACAAGAGGGTTGAGATAGAAAAAATAAAAAAACCAACAATAATTTTAACTACAATGCAAAAAAAATATAACGAGAGATGTATGAAATTTTGATACCGTTCACCGTGGAATACGCGTATGTAAAATAAACCGTGAAAATAAGAATAGAATAGAACTAGAAAGAAGCGCTTTACTGATTCCGCAATTGAAGAGTTGAGGAGAGCTTAAAGGAGATTTGACGAGGGTTGAAGAGAGTTGAAGACGTTGAAGACGTTGAATTTTGATTTCGATACAATCGAAAATTGATCGTGTATATGCCTCATTGTAGACTTGCTTGTTGAATACTACAATTGTTGAAAAATTCCTTAGAAATGATGTATAATAGTAGAGAGAGTAAGCGAGTAAGGTGTGATTTTTTTAGAAGATTTTTGGGGGGTATTTATAGGCTAAAAATGTGAAAAAAAAAACCAAAAAAAAACAAAAACAAAAAAACAAAAAACGGCTAAAAGAGCCGTTAAGAACGGCTCTGTTGAACAGTGCGCCAACGGGCCGCTGACCCGCGGGTCAACGGTCGACCCGTAACGGGTCGAACGTTCGACCCGTACGGGTCCAACGGGTCGTAACCCGCAGGTCAACCCGCGGATTAGCGGCGGGTTGGACTGTTTTTAACGGGTTCGCGGGCCGGGTTAGGCGGGTTGGATTCGCGTTTTCTTCGACCCGGGTCGACCCGTTACTATACACGGGTTTGACCCGAACCCGCCAATCTCTTAACTGGGCCAGGTTCAATGGGTGGGTCGCGGGTGGGTCGTCGGTTGACCCGGCCCAGTTGCCATCCCAAAACCAAAGGCACCATTGCTTCGGAGTGTTGTAAGTTTACAGTCCATATTTACATTGATTTTATTATTACGTCTACTTGTTCAATTTATTATCACATTTCTTATGTTTTTCTGTAGATGGCCCAAACATGGATCCAAGCGAAAGAATGCGCGAAAGTATTGAAAAGTAATGTAGCCGAACCGTTGAAGGTATTCGCACGTAAAATTGTTGAGTCATGTCGAGTACAAGCAGATCTCGTCGGCGAAGGCAACATAATAGATGCGATATTGGCGGGTCCCATCCACCAAACAGGTCGTCGGAAGACAACGGCTACAAAATCTCGTCCACGTCCAATAATACACGAAGAAAGACAGCGAAGAAGAAGGGACCCGTCTCCACCAATTGATGAAATCCAAGAAGAGGAAGAAGAAGAAGTAGACGAAGATAATATTCCCCTCTCCGGCTTAACTCAAGCTAGCCCAAAGCGTCCTGAACGTGCAAGGAAGCGTCCAAATCTTTTCACCCCTTCGTAAGTAAATTTTCGTTTATGTTACATAATTTTGTAATTTGGATGGAATTTGTGTATGGCTGAACTCTTATGATTTGCGTGGGATGTGTTATTAATGTTTGGAGAAGAGTAGAATATTTGTTGGCTGTATATGTTTGGAGGAAGGCATGTTTGTTGTGTATGTTGGCTAGAAGTTTTGTTTTGGCATAAAGTATATTTGTGTATGGCTGAACTATTATGTTTGGTTGAACTCTTATGTTGACTGGAAGTTTTGTTTTGGCTGAAAGTATATTTGTGTATGGCTGAACCATTATGCATGGCTGAACTCTTATGTTGGCTGGATGTTTTGTTTTGACTTGAGTCTTTCCGACATCTGCGTCTATTGTGACCCCCCAAACCACATTTTGAACACGTCATTTCGGAAGCCCAACTAGACTCATCTCTTACATCCATATCAGTATGAACTCTCGTACTCTTCGGAAGACCTTTCCGAGAACGCCGAAGGCTAGGATTAGGTACAAGTCTGTTTCTAATATTAACAGGCCAATATGTAGGATCTAGTGTAGAATAAAAATTGGGAGCCCATGTGTGTGCTAACGAAATAGTTGAATAGAATGTATTAACATATAACTTGTAATCAATAGTGCGATATGCGCAAGCAGCTAGAACATGAGAACATGGTATATGATATAGCTGAAATTTTTGGCAAGTACATGTTTTAGTGCCCAAGTTAATGGTGTGCAAGTTACCACCCTTTTGATTCCCACCTACTCTTCGTATACCTGTTTTGACTACAAAAACTCCGGATTTATGGCTGAACAATATCACTTCAAGCATGTTGGCTCTTTCACGCCGTATATCTATCAAATCTTGTACTCTTTGTGCAAAAATTAACCTTAGATAGGACTAAATTTCTAGGAATGGATATCCGGCGTGAAAGGATTGAAAAATTTCTAGGAATGAAAGGATTACCGGGAATGTGAGGGTAGGACTGAAGATTCTTGGGAATGTTGCATTATTGCGTTTGGTATAGTACATTGCATTTTCGGGAATCCTTTATTATTGTAATTTTTTATTCTAGTTTTTTTTTGTTTTTTTAATTGTTTATTATGGAAATCACATGAGAATGCTCAAATCTCTTGATTTTAGGGAGGAATATATTTTTTTATTCTAGTTTTTTTTGTTATTTTATTGTTTGTTATGGATTTTCCATGGGAATCCACAAATCCCATGGTTTTTGGGGGGAATGGAAATCCTTCCCAACAAAGGATTTTGATTCCCTTGGAAATCTATCATTCCTTCCAAAACTATACTTGCCACATACCGAACAAGATAATCTAAGAGAGCCCAAAATTTCTTAGGTCTTTTTAGTTTATTATTTTGAAGTAATTGCAGAGACTAAATTGACTTTCATTTATTCGTAGTCGGATTAGAGTATAGTGAATGCAGGGAAGTGTTTATAGTAGTGAACGTGGAGTAACTTTGTGTTTATAGTAGTGAACATGGAGTAACTTTCACCTATGCTGCATTGCTACATGCTACAAAAAAAAAAAAAGATGGTGCATCATTGTTGGCATTTGTATGTTTGGTTGATTGGGGAAAGGCAGGAAAGTAAAAAAGATACACTGCGCCAAAAACAAAAAACAAAAACCGAGAGCATTCTTTTTCTCAGATGGCAGCAACCTTTATGTTTGAAGCTTGAAGAACTTGTATTAAAGCTACTCTTTGGGAACGGGAATAGCTCAGAGACAGTCTGCTTTAAAGGGACCCTCTACTGCTTTGAAGTCTGGTCAGGTCTTAGGATTAATTTCCACAAGAGTGCTTTGATTCCAATTGCACTCTCTGAGGTAGAGGCACAGGATCATGCGACCATACTAAACTGTATGACAGAAGTATTTCCAATCAAATATTTAGGGCTCCCACTCAGGCCAGGAAAGCTTACTAAGACGGACTGGCTACCTATCATAGACAGGGTGGAGGACAGATTGTCTGGTTGGAAAGGAAAATCGCTTTCCCTCAGTGGTAGAGTGGTTCTCATCAGCTCAGTGTTGTCTAATCTGCCCATTCACTACATGTCGTTTTTTGAGCTTCCTAAATGGGTAATCCAAAGGATTGACCGAATCCGAAAACGATTCCTTTGGAAAAGGGCAGACTCGAATAGGGGAGGATACCATCTGATCAAATGGAGTATTGCATGCATGAAGAAAAAGCATGGAGGGCTAGGCATCATCGACCTAAGAGATATGAACCTTGCCCTTTTTGGGAAATGGTGGTGGAAGGTTTTTCACCACAGCGGGGAAGGATGACAGGATTTCATTCAACCATACCTTCGGAGAAAAGGCACGAGCAGTTTAGGCTTTCGAGTAGGGTCTAGAGTTTCTCGATTCTGGAAAAAAAATTACCAAAGCAAGCGGACCTTTCAACTCAGCAGTAACATTGACTATCAGTAATGGACGGTCCACCAGATTCTGGTGGGACAGATGGTGTGGTGCCCATACCCTTAAGGAGACATTCCCAGAACTGTATGAGAAAATGACTCGCCCGAATATATCTGTGGCCGAAACTTGAAAGAGGGGCAATTGGAGGCCGTCGTTCCGAGGAACTCTTACCCCAGAATTACATCAGCAACTGCTTGAATTGCAAACACACATTACACGAACCGGTGCGATGTGTGCTCAAGGCCCAGATCAGATGCGCTGGGGACTCGAGACTAAGGGAGCTTTCACGGTTAGATCTCTGTATCATCGAATTCACTATCGAGGATGCAGACCCAGTTGGGCACATGTGTTATGGAAAGCCAAGCCCCCCCTTAAAGTCAGGGTCTTCCTCTGGCTGGTGCTCAATAATGCAATCCTCACCAGAGAGAACCTTGCCAAAAGACAACCCCAGATAGCGACCAACTGCGGATTCTGCAACATGTGCGAAGAATTTGAATCACCTTTTTATTCACTGCCCAAGGAGTAAGGCAACTATGATAGAGGTATTACGAGCCTTAGGAACAGGTGACTACCTTAACGAATATAAGGATTTGTGGATTGACCCCAAATTTACCTCGATACGCCACAAAATGAAGGATGCATGGTACATAGCCATTGCGGCAACCACTTGGGTGTTATGGCTCGACAGAAATAATTTCTATTTTCGTGCTTCATATAATAGTATTTCTGGTAACCTTACTCATATCATGCATCTTATTTCTTTTTGGGCTACAGCTGCTGCCACAGGAGCGAGAGGGAGGATTGTTAGAGTCTTCCAGATGGAGGAATTTGATGATGAGGAGGTAGAGTTTGGGCCGACACTGGACTGAGGGGTAGGCGCCCTCCATACTCATATGGAACATGCTACATCGGATTTCCATTAGCCGCAATCTCCTCTACTTTGTATTTTGTTTCGATCTACTGTACTTTTGGTTGTATGTTGTATGGATGATTAGACCCACCCCCAGGGTTTTGTTGGGAAATTATGTTTTATTTCCTGCACTGTACTTTTGTATTTCACCCGGTACACCGGGGTTGTTTTATTAATTTCTTATTAATGAAACAGGGTGGCGTTATTCCACCTTTAACCTAAAAAAAAATAACGGCTTGCACACTCTAAATAGAGAATCTAAATGGTTTAAATAGTAAAAAGGAGAGAAAACGTGCTTAAATCGAATACAATGATTTTTTTCAGAATTCATGACACTTAGGAAAACTTGCTCCTAAAGTACAGACAATAACCATATAATTTGTTGGGAGCATAGAAGTGAACTTCTATACCCACTAAATTGGCTTTGAAGATGCTTCTTAACGCATGAGTAATATCAATACTTCCATGCAAAAAAGTTATGCATCAAATTATTGTGCAATAAACTATTAAAAAAAGAACTCATGCAACATATATTAGTGATAACAGTTCTTAGTTAATAAGGTCTATCCAACTTTGAAAATCAACCAAATATAAAAGTTCAATACAAAATTACTCATAGTAGCAAAGGACGAACTACTTTTGTCAAACTTATACGTTGGGTCTCTTTATTTCTATTATGTAGTATGTCTATCTTGAGATGTTATATGCAGTTAGATGTTATTGTGAGGAGAGAGCTCCATATATTTATAATATTTATTAACCCTAAATTCAAATCTTAGATTGGCTATACAATTCAATATCTTCATTATACATGTATATATTCTTTTGTAAACTATATTCTTTTTTTTTTACTAATTATCAGGATTCTTGTTCACAACAACAAGTAGCACTACAATAAAGATATCCAAATAGAAATTGTATAATTTATTTTGTATATTTTATACTAGAATTGATGTCATTTGAAATATTAGTTACCACTATTTTTTTTGAAGATTAGCTGTGAAGCATGAGATCAAATTTCATTGAAAAATAATCCTTTGAAATCAATTGGGAAAAAAAGTAATGGATGTGGAAGAAGGGAAAGTGTGAAACTAAGGGGACGTCTGATACGCGGTAATATACTAGGGAATCTAGGATTACCCTCTAGATTACCTGGTTTGGTAGAATATGAGTACAATTTTGGAAGGATTCTTAAATTCCTCATGGGAATCAAAATTCTTTGTTGGGAAGGATATACATTCATCTTTAAAAGTATGTGATTTGTGGATTCCTCCACATAAAAAAATAACTGAAGTTATCACTTTACCAAAATAACCTTTAGATTTTTGATAATCTTTCTGCCTTATCATATTGTAGTTCTATGTTCCCTCCAACAAATTTGTTACTCTACCTTATCATAGTGGAATTTGTTCATATTTATATATTAATAGGAACATCCAATTAGATACTGAACAGAATTAAATAAGTATGATATATGTTTCAGTCTATTGTATCAATTTTAACAATAGTACCAACCATTATCCATTAACAACTGAAGGGGAAACCCTCTGTCTACTAAGTAATATATAATATATTTCATTGATAATTATAATCCATGTATGCCTAAGATCATGTGTTCGTACTGTGTACATTTCTTTTTTTAATTTTTGTTATATTTTTTTCTACGTGGTTGAAATATATTAGAATCATAATATAAATTTTTTAGTCATCTATTTGTTATTGTACTCAGGTTTTATAAGATATATATCAATTTTGGTTTTGCACGTGTCATGCATAAGCATCAATTACCAAAGTAGATAACAATTATGTTTTTATTATTATAAATAAAGTCAAAAGGGTATTTTTGGTAATGTCTACTATAGGATTGATGGGAATGAATTGAACACAATAATAAAATATTCCTAGGAAAGCAATGTTTTGTACCAAACACAATATTGCAACATTCCTGAGAATTATGATTCCCACCCTCACATTCTCGAGAATCCACCCATTCCACGGAATTCTCCAATCCGTGTACCAAAGGCCCACTAACTGCTATTTTGGTTATTTTCTATTTTCATACTTTAATCCAATTTACAAAAAATGATTAATTACGAATAAATTATTTCAGATATGTATTCAAAATCATAACAAAAGATACAAGTGCAGAAGCATATTTGACTTTGTTTAATGAGGAAGCACAGTTGTCATATGGCTAAAAATAGAACTAAATCAGGACCGTTCAAATTGGATACAAATCTCAAAGCTCTCAGGGGTAAAAACGGTAATTTCCATTGTAAATGGATCTGTAAATGGGAACTGAGTCTTTTCCAAAGGCCCAATAACCCAAAGCGGATTTGCATTACTAGGGTATGATGGCGGCCCATTATAAATAAACACAGATCCTTTAAAAGAGTTATTCAAATTCATGATTATCCCTAAGAGGCAGTTTAAACCAAATTTCTTATCATGAAGGAATTTAAACTCTATTTCTTATCCAAAAACACCGAGAAGTGGAGACATATGATAATCTCGAAACTGGTCCCAAATGCGATTATAAATACCCCACCTACCTCCACCAGAAACAGGTAATCAATATTTTGCTCCAAAAAAGCTCTCTCATACTCTTCTTGATTTCTGACTTGAGCATCAGAGGGTTTGTCACCAGGATCAATCCCGGTGTTTGAGACTTTTTATAAGCTATCAGAGGTGATCATCACCACATAAGTCAAATCCTACTGTGCAAACGGGTCAGATCGTCGAGTCAATTACATTAAAAGGCAGTTAGCATCGTTGAAATTCCCAAGGTCAAATTCCTAACTGTTCCTCGAAAAGAATCCACATCATCTGATTGTGCCCACACTAAAAAAAACAGCAACAGATTGGTGTCGTTTGTGGAAACAATAAAGAAAATCCGATCAAACATCACCAGGTGAGAACAAGCCATCCAGCATGCCTCCTAAAAGGAAAGGGAAGGCAGCGGCCTCAAGCCGACGAGCCAACCCTCTTCATCCACCTCCTCCTCTAGAGGAACTCCATCCCATCTTTCACTCACAGCAAGAGGAGCCTCTTCTTTAGCTCGCCTTGCCTTCACCAGGATAGGCCCCACTGGGGGGCTCTCATCGGAGTCGCCCCGAACCATCCGCTAGACCCCTTGTCGAAAACAGGGGATCAATGTACAACTCTACTCCTTCCTCACTCCCTCAACCATAGCCTGACCTCCGTCAAGTCATCGTAGATCGCCAGCAGGAGTCAGACCCCCCCCCCACCCCGAGCAGAGGGGGAGCAGAAAAGTCCTTCTTCACATAGACAAAAGAGATCCCCCTCTCCTAGGAGACGTGAAAGAAGTTCCACTCCTCATAGATGAAGGAGATCCTCCTCTCCTAGGGGGCGAAGGGGTCGACATTCCCCAAGAGATCACATAAGAACTTATCCCCGAGAAAGGAGGTATCCAACTCCAACCAGCAGGATAGCTCCTAGGACGGGAATGAATGAGGAAATGCTAGTCACTAGAGCCGAGCCTCGTGAGTTCAAGGATGAGATCCTCCATGCCCTCAGCATAGTTCTGCCTCAGACTCGATAACCTAGTCTTCACCATCCTTCTCCTAAATGACGCGAAGAATCCCGTGGATCCACCAGATCTGATCAACAAGAAGATGTCGTCCTCCGGCGTCTCCAAAAGATGGAAGACCGTCTGGCATCGCTGAAAAGGGAAGGAACAGAACAAGGAATACCGTCCCGTCGGACCTCCATTCTCCAAAAACATTATTGAAGCTCCTGTCCCTACCAACTTCAAGGTCTCGACATTTGAACCGTACAACGGATAGATCGATCCGGTAGACCACATCGAGAATTTTAAAACTCTCATAATGATCCACTAAGCGTCCAACTCCCTCCTGTGCAAAACCTTTTTGGCAACCTTAAAAGGCTCGCACGAAAATGGTTCTTTCGCCTGTCACCCCTGTTTCCCCAAATCCGTATTTTCTGTGTATTTTTTGTATTTAAAATTTTTGTAAATTAGTTTTCCGCTTTCAAATTATTTTTTAAAAATTGTATTATTGGATCTTCTATTAAAATCTGTTTTTCGCTCAATAATATTATTTGTAACCATTTCCTATGATTTTCATTTTTTGTTATTATTACTACTATTACTGTTATTATTATTACTATTATTATTGTTATCATGTTCTTATTATTATTGTTATTATTATTAATATTTTGACTGGTTATTTAAAAATCCATTTCAATGTGCTAATAGTGTTTGTATCTATTTCAAATAAATTCTATACTGTTATACAAATTACATTTTATTATAAACAATATTTATTTGTGTATTTTACTGTAATATGAACCCTATTTAAAACTCTATTTTTCTTATTGGATATTTTCCCAAATACCCAAACCCAATAACCCGCTATATAAACCTATCCTATACCCTAACCCTAACCTACCCTAGTACTGTTCTAACCTAAATTACCTAGCCGCCAGACCTCTTCCAACCATAGATCGTCTTCCCCACCTTCCCTCATGCACCTTTCCATCCCGCTCCATGTTTTCCCTGCCCCCGCTGTCCACTGCAGCCCTGTGCAACCACGACCCCCCTCCTATCGCACTTTCCGTGACGCTGCAAAGCTACAGCACTGCACTCCATCGTCACCCCCGTCCTCCTCATCTCTCCCTGCCCTCGACAGCAGCAAGCGACCAGCCACCCCCGAGCGCCATGGCCACCTTGGTTTTTTCCCCCCTGTGTTGTCTTTCCCGACTGCAGCAGACAGCAGCACAGCCCTCTCCTCCTGAGTTCCCTCTTTGTCGACAGCAGCTGCTCCGGCGCCCTCTGCCGTAGCACAACCCCCCCTGGGCCCCTGGTCGACCTCCCCCGCGCAGTGCCACGTCGGCCAGCTGCTTAGCCCGACCAGACGCAGCT
This sequence comes from Hemerocallis citrina, assembly GCA_017893485.1. Taxonomy (NCBI): domain Eukaryota; kingdom Viridiplantae; phylum Streptophyta; class Magnoliopsida; order Asparagales; family Asphodelaceae; genus Hemerocallis; species Hemerocallis citrina. The sequence goes on along the minus strand of CM030362.1, from coordinate 164,554,801 downwards.
TCCCTGCGTTGGTCCCCTCTAGCACAGCAGCATCAGCGGCTTCGTCGACCATGGCTACCACTCAGCCCCGCCATCAGCCTTGCTTGAGCGTCGCCGTGCTGCCATCGGCCCGGACTGCTCCCCAGTCGCCGGCCTTCGTCTCATGTCCAGTGAAGTTGCCATTTATATGAGTTGCTCACTTTGATCGTAAGCCGTCCGTTTGATCTTGATCATTATCGCGATCATGATCATCTTGATTGATCGATTCCTGGCCGTCGGACCTTCATGATCTTCATCAAGTGATCCTGGACATTCTATCTGATCTTGATCATCATCATCATCTTCGTCATCGGGAGATCTAGACCGTCTGATCTTGTTGATCTTGATCATCCCCTTGATCATAGAGATCCGTGCTTGGTGTTCGTGGTTGCGATTGTGATCGTGTGTTCGTGATTGGTTCGTGTGTTCATTCCATCCGTCCGTTGAGTCCGTGTCGGGATCCATCTCTGTTTTCCTCCGTCGGATTATCGTCTACTCCCCTAAGGCAAGTATTCTTCTTGTACAAATTTTGTTCTAGTACAAGTGTTTAATTGAAAATACTGCAAATAGGTTGTAGTTGTGACTCCTTCCTGTCTCATCATTTGTTGATCTTAAATTATTCATCATCGATCCCATGATCTCAAGAGTCACAACCCTTCGTTGATATATTATATAAACCACTTGGACTCATTTTATCTCCTAGTCACTTGAACACATGAAACTAAGAAACCCTTGACTTGTAGATGTGAGTTGTATCATGTATGTAATGATCTTGCATACCTTTGAGTTGAGAAATAGATGTTGTTTGCTGATTTGATAACCACTACATCCGTATTTGTATCACACATTAATCTAGACTCATAATAACCAATTATCATGCAACCTATATATGAAAGACATTCACACTGGTTGCAGTTCTGGACTTTACTTGCTGTTTCAACCTCTTTAAAATCAAAATCTAAACTTGAGCCCTGAATATGAAATGTAGCCCTAAATATCTAGTTATCAATAGCATCCAAAATTTTTGAATTCTGAGTTACAGTCTAGGAGATATCGCAGTTTTACTGCTGCTGTGTCGGTAGTCGCAGATTCACAAAAAAAAAACTGTTGTACCTCTTTAGTTGCAAATTATTTAACTATGCTACCAGTAAGTAAATGACTTGAAATTTTGTATGCTTTTACTAGACACCCTATAGAACATTCCCGAATTTTCTTAGAATTAATTAATGTGTTTCAACATTGTTTCACATGTATAAACTCAGATTCACAAATTCTTGCTGAACACAAAAGCTGTATAGTTTGCTGTTTTGACACATGTTACCACAACTTTTATGTACCTTAATTATATGCATTGGAACCGGGCAGGAGTTTAGTTTCTAGACCTTCTGACGGATCAACATTTTCTATCTTGTAGCAACGGGAATCGCAGTTTTGGTACAACAATGTCGTGCTGTCCAGATTTGAGATTTTTGTTGTTCTTGATATTTTGATTTGTGTTGATCCTCGAATATGCTATATAAATATCTTAAACTTGTTCCATATTCTTGATTATATTTACTTGACTCATTTTGCACACTTTCATGCTTGCTTGATGATAATAATGAATAATAAGCCGGGGTTTAAGGGAAAGATCATAGTAGTGAACAATATAAGTAAGTGTACTCGGAAGAGGGCCCGTGTTTCCCAATACTTGGTTCATAAACTTATTGTATCTTGATTGATTCATGGAGTCATTACTTGGCTCATGAACTTGTTGAATTCTTGGACTCATTGTGCGGTTCTTGAACTTGTTAGTAGATTCGCGAACTTGTTTCGTGAACTTGTTATTTATTTTCCGATTTATAAAACCATGCTTGCTTGATACTTGATACCTAAGTACGCCGCCCTATAAAATCCACCACTAGGCCTAAACGAAATTGCATTGACTGTAGCAACCATGTAGTAAAAGTATTGATGCATGAAGTGCAACCTAGATAGTAATAACTACAAGACTTGATACATAATACTTGAACTTGATATGTGCTTACTTGATACTTGACTACATGATACATGAGACTTGATACTTTTACTTGACAACTTGACACTAAACTTGAGACTTGTTACTTGACACTTGTACTTGATTCTTGTCACTTGATGTTGGATACCTTTACATGTTCACTTAGCACTTGTCCTACCATTAGTATTTGTTACCCAACCTGGTCACTTGAGTTGTCTTTCTTTCTAGTTAGTTCTTGAATCCCCACTACTTGTTGCATTCCTAATACATTCTTGATTCCAAATCTTGTTCCATGTTGCTTGTACTTGTTTTACTATTTGTGGCTCTAACTTGCATTAAGGGCATTTCTATTGTTTTCTCTATTTTCCCCTTTTATTTTTATAAAAGACTTTGGAGACGTGTTGCCTGCTGGAATTGGTAAGCAGAGATTCTAGGCTTCAATTGGAGAAGTGACATGCTTAAATTATTTGTTTTCTTATGTTATTTATTTTCTTGCTACTTAAAACTTGTAACGGGCTTTTGTTCCCGAGTTTTATCTTTGATCCAAACATTGAAACTATTTGGATATTATTATTATTTCAATTATTTTCTGTTGCTTAATAAATTATTCATGCATGCGTGGTTGTGGATACTTGTTATATTCTTGTTGTGATACTGAGTCGATCCTACAGCTTATGGATGATATTAAAATCATTTGTTGGGCTTCATCACGCGCTCGTATTCCGTGTTTTTAGGAAGCAGGGCATGACATCGCCTTTCCCCTGGCTCCATATTTTCTTTCGACCAACTTGAAGAACTCTTCCTCACACACTTCGTCACTAGCTGCAAGTTGGAGAAGACCAATGCCTCCCTGTTAGACCTCAGGCAAAGAGACGGGGAGTCCCTCAAGAGCTATGTCCAACACTTCACAGCGGAATCTAGATCCATCCCCTCACTCGACTCCACGGTGGCAATGCCCGCGTTCAGATACAATGTCAAGCATGACGACCTTAAAGCTTTCCTTGTCAAAAGACCTCCTCGGGACTTCTCTGACCTCCTTCAGAGAGTTGAGAAGTACATCCGAGTCGAAGATGCGATACGTCCCCAAGAATAGAAGGTGCCTCCGTCCGGGAACAAACGGAAATGCACTAACGAAGATGAGCCCCGAAAATCCCAGAAAGACGCCTCTGGCCAGTGCCGCCCCCTCTCATGCCTCATTTTGAAAAGTACACCCCACTAAATGAAAGCATATCCGCCATTCTTATGGAAGTTGACAAGGACGGGATCCTTTGACCTCCCCCCAAGATGAATGCCCAAAGCAAAAGATGGAATAAAACAAAGTGGTGTGTCTTCCACAAGGATCATGGTCACCTTACGGATGAGTGCCAAGCCCTTAAAGGTGAAGTAGAGGCGTTGCTCCGACGAGGATATCTTGCCAAATTTGCCCAGGTAAATGACCCCGAATCTCATCCTCCGAGGGGACCCAACAAATGGGTAAAAGGTCAACTGAGTCCTAGGGATCGAGGCGGATGAGATATTTCATGCGATCCACAGAGGACCTATGGGGGCCCTCCAACTCATCTAGGAAGGCCTTCATTTGAAAGGTAAATTCCGTACACAACATCCCTCCCCTGAGAGGTTCAGGAGTTAGCATAACCTTCTCAGATCAGGACTTGCAAGGCGTTTGAACTCCTCACTGCGACACGCTCGTGATTAGCATGTGTATGGAAAACCATGAAGTGCGCCGAGTTCTGGTTGATAATGGAAGTTTAGTCAACATCCTCTTTTTAAATGTGTTTGATGGCCTCAAACTCAAGCAGCATTAACTCACGTCCGCTGGATACACCCTCCACGAATTCTTAGGAGCCCCCGTGATGATCGAGGGAATCGTGACCCTCGACGTCACTTTAAAGAAATCTTCGACTACTCGCACAGATAGATTTTATGGTGGTCGACATGAAGTCTGCCTACAGTTCTATCTTCGGCCGCCTAGGGTTAGCAGCCCTCCAAGCAGTTGCATCAAGATATACCACCTAAACATGAAATTCCCTACAGCCGCAGGAGTGGGGGAAGCCAAGGGAAGTCAGGAGGCCGCTCGGGCCTGTTACACAACTACCATGGGAGGTTTGGTTCTTCCCCTCGATGCCTTCGAACCCCCCCTTGATATGGGGCAAGCTAGCTCCGAACCCATGGACGAACTGGCAGAAATGTCTTTCTCCGAGGAGGATAAAGCTAAGTGTTTCCGGGTGAGCAAAACACTCCCCCGCCGGGTAAAGGAGAAACTTATCATGTGCGTCAGGGAGAATCGGGACCTATTAGCTTGGACCACCGAGGATATGCTAGGTATTGCCGAAAACTTGATTGTACACCGCTTAAGTGTGGATCCGGAAGCCAAGCCTATCTAGCAGAAGCACCGTAAATTTGTGCCTGAGAGGCAACATTCCATCAAAGAAGAGGTTGAGAAGCTCCTAGTAGCTCGATTCATCCAGGAAGTTAGTTACCCCGAGTGGCTAGCAAACGTTGTAATGATAAAAAAGGCCAACGACAAGTGAAGAATCTGCATAGACTTCACCGACCTCAACAAAGCATGTCCAAAAGACCCCTTTCCTCTCCCGAGCATAGATGCTTTGATAGATGCCACCTCAGATCATGAATTATTAAGCTTTATGGACGCTATCTCTTGATATAATCAGATCGGAATGTACCCGACAGACATCCCGAAGACATCCTTCATCACCAATTAGGGGCTCTATTGCTACCAAGTTATGCCCTTTGGGCTGAAGAATGTCGGGGCCACATATCAACGCTTGGTGAACCAAGTCTTTAGAGAGCATATCGGTCGAAACATGGAAGTATACGTGGATGATATGCTCGTAAAAATTTTTAGGAAAGAAGACCATGTCGCCGACCTCCAAGAAGCGTTCAATGTACTCCGAATCTACAATACGAGGCTAAACCCTTTGAAATGTGCCTTCAAGGTCTCCTCGAGAAAGTTCTTGGGGTTTATGGTGAGTCAGAGAGGAATTGAAGCCAACCCGGAAAAGATCAAAGCCGTCCTCGATATGTCTCCCCCAGTTACGATTAAGGAAATCCAGAAGCTTACTGGCCGCCTGGCCGCCATTGGGTATTTCCTCTCCAAGTTAGGAGAGAATTGCCTACCTTTCTTCAAAGCTCTCTGAGGAGCGAAGAATTTTGAGTGGGGGGAAGAATAGCAACGGTCTTTGAAAGCCTTAAAAAGCATCTCACAAATCCTCCACTCTTGATTAAACCGACACTGGGAGAAATCCTCTACCTTTACCTGGTCGCTTCAGATCAAACCCTCAGCGTTGTGTTAGTAAGAGAGGAAGAGCGGGTGTAAAGGCCGATCTACTACGTAAGCAAGGTGCTCCATGATGCGGAGCTTTGGTACATAAAGATGGAAAAGATCATATGCTTTAGTAACGATCGCCCGGAAGCTCAAACCCTACTTTCAAGCACACTTCATATGGGTCCTCACTGATAAGCCCTCAATCAAGTTCTCTACAAGCCTAAAAGCTCTGGAAGGCTCATGAAATGGTCTATTGAGCTGAGCCAGCACAACATCACCGATCGACTGAGAACCGCAATCAAGGCCCAAGCTTTGGCCGAATTCATCGTCGAAAGCACGATCCCGGATCCTCTCAAGGAAGGAGACAACCCCCTACTTTGGAATGTCTATATGAATGGGTCCTCTTGCCTCGAAAGGAGTGGAGCAAGGGTTATCTTAATCGGTCCCGATGAGTTATTCCTCCAATACTCGTTGTGCCTCAGTTTCCCAGCTTCGAACAACGGGGCCAAGTATGAAGCCATGAGTATTCAGTGGCTCCTAATTGGTGGTAAACAAGATCTGAGGAGAATATGAGGCGAGAGATGACCAAATGATCAGGTACTTGGCATGTGTAAAGAAAATCATGTCTATTTTCCAAGTAGCTGCGGTCACTCGCATTCCGCGAGAAGAAAATGGGCAAGCATATGTCCTCTCCAAACTTGCCTCCTTATCGTTTGACGGACTTGACCACACTGACTGATCAAGTTCCTCCTGAAACCAAGCATCGAAGAAGAAGAAGCAGTCGAACTCATGCATATCACCACCCCTTAAACACCTGAAGACGGTTGGATGAAATCTCTGGTCAACTTACTCGACAAAGGGATCCTCCCAGCGGATATCAAAGAATCAAGAAAGATTCGGATAAAGGTTGAAAGGTACGTACTCATAAAAGGGGTTCTTTACAAGTGCTCCTACTCTCAGGTCAATGGTCGACCATAACTTCGGTGCCTCTCAACCAAAGAAGCCGACTATGCCTCGCGAGACATTCACAAAGGAATAGGTGGCAGCCATATGGGCGCAAGGTCCCTAACACGAAAGATCCTTAACCATGGGTACTACTAGCCCATTCTCCTAAGTAATGCTTAAGCTTACGTCTGCCAATGCCCCTCATACCAGAGACACTCCTCCATAAAGAGAATTCCCCAAGCCAACCCTAGCTCCATGTCAAGACCAATCCCATTTGCTATGTGGGGGATGGATCTACTCGGGTTGTTCCCTCCTACCACTGGAAAACGAACCTTCTTGGTGGTCACTATCGACTACTTTACAGAATGGATAGAAGCTGAACCACTGGCAACAATCGCCGAGCACCGAATCCAATAGTTCTTTTGGAATAACATAGTTTGCCGCTTTTGGATCCCTCACATTTTAGTTACCGATAATGGGACTTAGTTCACTAGTAAAATGTTCTGCCAGTTCTGCACTGACTTGGGAATTGAGCAACGTTTCTCTTTAGTATCATACCCTCCAACCAGTGGCCAAGCCGAGAATGCCAACCGGAAAATTTTGGATGATCTCAAAAAGAGACTTGGTGAAGCCGCCAAGGGACAATGGGTCGAAGAACTTCCGAGCGTACTCTGGTTTTATAGGGCCACCATGAGAACCCCCACGGGCGAGTCCCTGTTCAACCTTACATTCAACACAAAAGCTCTTATCCCTCTAGAAGTCGGAATACCTTCTCCTCGCCTCCTCTCGTTCAACCAAGAACGTAACTTGAACGACATTCGAGCTATTCTTGACCTTCTCGAAGTAGTCCAAGAAAAATCCATCATCTCGAGAAATATCTACCAATTGAAGGGAGAGAGTATCTATAATAAGAAGGTGCGTCCGACCAACATTCAAGAAGGGGACCTTGTCCTTCAAAAGATAGAAATATCCATCCCTCAGAAGAAGGGAAAACTCGCCCTAACTGGGAAGGACCTTACAAAGTCTCACAAGTTGTCTGCCTAGGAACTTACCGACTTGAAGACTTGGAGGGGAAGAACATATCGAGGACTTGGAAAGCCGAACATCTCATGTAATACAAAGAGGGAGCTTAACACCCTCGCGCAATAGATAGCAACGAAACATGTAATAAATGCCAACAATTATAATGGTCACAATATGTAATAAAGGCTAGCATCAAAGCAGCCACCTAGTTTTATTGTTCAATAAAATTTTAGTATTTTTCTTTGCAAAATTATTGTATAAGTTCATCGGACACAAACAATGAGTTAGACACATGGTTAACCCCGAGTTACACCACCCCTTCACAAAGCTTTCCAACGGACAAGTGCAGAGGCCACTTATGGTTCATAGAGCCGTCATAGCCACATGCTCTCGGGCAAGTGTGCGAGGATCGGTTCGCCATTCGAGTGCTCCCAAAACTCATCGTCACTTTGTTCGGAGTCCACTCATGGTTCAGAGGGCAATTCTAGCTACTTTGCTCCTAAGCAAACGTGTGAGCATGCCATTTGAGTACAACTGAAATAACTTTGGACAAGTGTGGAGTTCATTCATGGTTCATAAAGCCGCCATAGCCACATGCTCCCGGGCAAGTGTGCGGGGATCGATTCGCCATTTGAGTGCTCCCGAAACTCGTTGTCACTCTGTTCGGAGTCCACTCACAGTTCATAAGGCAATTCTAGCTACTTTGCTCCTAAGCAAACGTGCAAAATTATGCAGGCCGTTCGAGTACTCTTGAAACAACTTTGGATAAGTGTGGAGTCTGTTCATGGTTCATAGAGCCGCCATAGCCGCATACTTTCGAGCAAGTGTGCGCGGGTCGGTTCGCTATTCGAGTGCTCCCAAAACTCATCATCACTTCTTCGGAGTCCACTCACGGATCACAAAGCCACTCTAGCCACATGCCCTGAAAGCAAGTGTGCGGTTTATAGCTCACCGTCGAGTACTCCTGAAACGACCATTGGTTCATATGCTAAAGCACTCCAACGAACAATTGCGGGATCCGTTTAAGATTCATAGAGTCGCACAGGCATACTTGCTCCCGAGCAAGTATGTGGGGAATACCTCGCCGTATGAGTGCCCTCTGAACCAAGTTAAAATGAATAAAACATAATTCTTAAGAAACAGTTCTCAACCACTTGGTAAAAAGTTTATTTCACAAATATAATTTGGATACAAGTGTTGAAGAAAGAACAAGTCTCTATAAGAGTTACAAAGTCTCACTCAGCTCCCCTCCAACTCTTTCGAGGTAGTGGGACATTCCTATTTAAAGACACGCAGTTTGCGGCTTCCCACTGGAAAACCAGCACCATCTCTTCCTTTCGAACCACCTGAAGCAACGTCCAAACTCACGGATCGGGTCGCACCATCGGGGCCTATTGCTCGTTCCGCCCCACCAACCGACGCTCCATTAGACGAGCCGGCCAAACCACCCTAAGCGTCACAAGAATTTTGCGGGGCCTCGGGTAAGCGCAAAGCCAGTTCGTGGAAGGGCCTCCCCTGAGCATGCTCTTCACGAGAACAATAAGTGCTCCTAAAGTTGCAAATAGTTTGGTCATTGTCCCTTTTTTGTAAATAGTTTCAAAATTTGTCCTAAAGGAATAATTAACTCTGAAATGCAAGGTTTTAAGTTTTGATGAGCTTTATGTTACCAAACAGACCATTAAGACCTGATCAATAACTAAATCAATTAATTAAATGAACAAATGCGATCATATTGTGCCTCTGATCTGTTCATTTAGGCTCTTTACAAAAGACTTAGAGCACAATCTGATATGTTATAAATAATGACTTAGGTGCAAAACAGCAAAATACTAGGACAGTTATATAAATTGAGTAAAAGTTATGCACTACTATGCAAAAAGATAACCTTATTTCTCTATCAGGTAGGAACTAGGCCCAAACCCAATATTGCACAAATGTACCCGTTTCAACCTACCCTAACCCCCGATACATCCCAACTATACCCGACCCGGCCTGTTAAACCCTGGCCGCGCCCGGCCAACTCTTCTTCTTCTTCTTCTTCTTCTTCTTCCCTTCGACCCTCAAACTCCGCCTCCTCCCAAAGCAAAACCCACCATGTCGGATATCAAGGATTAAGGTCGGAATAACGATTATGCCCTTCTGTTTATCTTCTAATCAAAATCATAACTTATTTTGTCTACTTGTTTTGATTAGATACAAGATACTCGGTTGGTGGTAAAAGCCGCTCTTTTTCGAAACAGAAGGCTAAAGAGCATGACAATCAACTGCAAAGACTCAAACAAAAGGTCCCTTTTTGTTCCTAGTGTTTTTCTTTTTAATATGAATTTGAGTTCATTTTCAATAGGATTGTTTAGTTATACGGTCTTTAAGGATGTGTTTGGTAAAGTTATGAACTTTGATTATACTTTCCGTTTTTATTCTTTTTTTTTTCCAATTAGAATTACTAGTTCAAATGCATGTGTGGTCCAACTTTGATGTGTACGAATGAACTATGCATTTCATATTATGATTGTTTTATGGAAATTGTATCAAGAAAAAAGAAATTGATAGGACCGTTGGAGAGTGAGTAATAATTCAATACTTCATACTTCAGACCCTTTCAGTGTTTCAAATTTAGTGATAGTGGTTTAACTTTACAAACAATATTACGTATATTATTTTTGGAGATTTGAAAAATCTTATGGCTATGTCAATTTGATTAATACACTCTAAATTGTTGCATACAGATATGGGTCAGATGACGTGGCCCCTCCTGGACCACAGGATCTCCACAAAATCCGTTCACCTCCGATCATCAGATCTGCCAGGTCAGCCCTAAGCCTCCTGGGCTTCCGCCACGTTAGACCCACGGGCAACCGGGTCCAGATCCGGGCTCAAATGGGTCCAGACCCGGTTAGCACTGCCTATAAATACCAGGCCCTCTACCCCTTTAAAAGGTAATCAATCTTTTCCCTCTCAAAACCATAGTTACTATTATTCTTCAGTGATGACTAGACCGTCGGAAGGCCTGCCATCGGGATCAATCCTGGTGTTCCTAGGCCGAGTGCAGGTACATGAGACTTCCGGATCCGAGAGGGTCGGGCGTACTGTCAGTACTGAAGTTTCTGCAAAAATACAAATTGAGAGAACTCACATTTGGTGTAGCCACCCCCAAAACAAACCGCATCAGGTTGGCACCGTCTGTGGGAACCCTCGGTACGGACATCAGTTCGAGCCCAGCCATCAACGACATCCCATCAATCCGAGCTCACATGGCACCCAAGCCCAGGAGAGCTGTCACCTCTACACGTCGCTAGGACGCTCCTCCTCTGGACGTTCCCGTCGACACTCATGGATCCAACAATTCGAGGGACAGCTCGGACTCGAGTCGGGTGCCTCTCGCTCGGTCGTACCCGACCTGCGTCGGGTCATCCAGAACCGACATGCATGTCAAACTAGAGGGGGCGCTTCCAACTCGGTCCCGAACTATCCAAGGCCTCCGCCCTGAGAGCGGGAGCCAGCGCTTAACCGCATCGACCGGAGGCCGCCACCCCAACGTGACCCGGCCGAACGGGCTCCAGTCACCCACCGTGAGTTCCAAAACTTTCGGAACGAGATCATGGAAGCTATCCTAGGGACCCCTATCAACGAGACGCTCCACCGCTCTCACTCGCGGTCGGACGTCGGAGTCAGCGCGTCTCGCGGCCTGACAGTCCCGCCAGAGTATGACGAGGACATCCTAAAATACCTTCACGAAATGGAGAACCGTCTCGACCACTTCGGCGACAGCGGCGCGAGGCCGGCTCAGGGTCATAGGCCGACCCGACCTCCTTTCTCCGCTGCAATCCTACAAGAGGTAATACCCCAAAAATTCCGACCTCCCCAAGTCGAGACCTATGACGGCGAGGGTGATCCTGCTGATCACATGGAGGGTTTCAAGACTCATGATGATTCATAGTGCTTCGGATCCCCTCCTATGCCGTGCCTTCCCCGCCACCCTCCGGGGTCCGGCTCGGGAATGGTTCTCCAAGCTCGTCCCCGGCTCGATCTACTCGTTCGACCAGCTGGAGGCTAATTTTCTGGCCTATTTCGTGACTAGCAGAAAAGCCGAGAAGACGAGCGCGTTCTTACTGGACCTTCGACAGAAGGAAGGGGATTCGCTCCGGCAGTTCGTCCGAAGGTTCACCACGGAGGCAAGGTCGGTCTCCTCTCTCGACGCTGGGGTCGCCTCGGCAGCGTTTCGACATAACGTCCGGTATGGCCAGCTGAAGGCATCCCTGGCGAAGAAACCTCCCATCGATTTTCCTGACTTGCTCAATCGGGTCGAAAAGTACATCCAGGCCAAAGAGGCCCTAAATCCCGAAGACACCAGGAGACTCAGGAAAAGGGAAAGCGCAAGGCCAACGAGGCGGAGCCAGCAAAGAAGGTCCCAAAAGACGGAACCATTATGAAGAAGGTCCCTGCGATTCCGCACTTCGAGAGGTACATATCACTGACACAGAACGTGTCGGCTATCCTCTTAGCGATCGAGGACAAGGACCTCGTCCAGATGCCACCTCGGCCGACCAACAACAAGAAGAAAGATCAGCGGTTCTACTGTCGCTTCCACCGGGACAACGGGCACGATACCGATTACTGTCAGGCCCTGAACGACGAAATCGAGGCCCTCATCCAACGAGGGAACCTCCGGGAATTCACAAGGGAAGACGCCCGGGACCGAAGAGACACGAGGAATCAGAGGCCTTCCCCTCCTCCTCGCGCCCCCAAACCACGTCCCGAGCGGAACTCCGAGCCTGAAGAAACCGAGGGTCAAGCCATCCTGCATTGCGTCCATGGGGAGCCCATGGGAGGAGAGTAGCACTTCCCGCAAGGCATTCGTCCGAGAGGTAAACGCCGTTCAGGGTCTCCCTTCCCCCCAGGTCCAGCAGCTCCCTGTCTCCTTCTCAGGGGAAGACCTGGAGGGAGTTCGGCTTCCGCACTGCGATGCGCCCGTCATTAGCCTCAGTATAGCGAATTACGAGGCCCGTCGGATCCTCGTGGACAACGGGTGTTCGGTGAACATCCTCTTCCTGGAAGCATTTGAGAACCTCAAGCTCTCCCGGGATAAGCTAAAGCCAGTCGGGTACATCCTGCACGGGTTCTCCGATGTCCCGGTGCCAATAGAGGGAATCGTGACCTTCGACGTCACCGCCGGTACTACCCCTCACAGACGGACCGAGTCGATGGACTTCATGCTTGTAAACGTTAAGGCAGCCTACAACGCTATCCTTGGCCGACCAGAGCTCTGCTCCCTCCAGGCTGTTTCCTTGGCCTACCACCAAAAGCTGAAATTCCCCACCAAGTCAGGTGTCGGAGTCGTCCAAGAAACCAAGAAGCAGCATGGTCGTGCTATATGACGGCGGTCGGGGGCAGTGTGTTTCCCCTGGATGCCGTCGAGCTGCAGTCTGAAAGAAGCCAGCCCGAACCTGAGCCGGCGGACGAATTAGAAGAAGTCTCGTTTGAGATAGGGGACATGTCAAAGTGGTTCCGCGTGAGTTGCTCCCTCGCTCCTAACCTTATGTCCGACCTGATCGTCTGCATCCGCCACAATATTGACCTCTTTGTCGGGAAGCCCTCCGATATGCCCGGAATCTCCAAAGATCTGATTATGCACAAACTCAGCGTGATCCTTGGCTCGAAGTCGATCGTCCAGAAGCGACGTAAGTTCGCCCCGGAGAGACAGCAGGCAGTGAAAGCAGAGGTGGACAAACTCTTGTCCGCCCGTTTCATACAGGAGGTCAGCTACCCTGAATGGTTGGCGAACGTTGTGATGATCAGAAAGGCGAGCGGGAGCTGGAGGATTATAGACTTTACTGACCTCAACAAAGCGTGCCCCAAAGATTCGTCCCCCTTCCCCAGCATCGACGCTCTGATCGACGCAACGTCGGGTCACGAGCTCCTTTCTTTCATGGACGCCTTCTCAGGCTACAACAGATCCGAATGTTTCTTCCTGATATAGCCAAGACATCCTTCGTCACGGACCAAGGTCTTTATTGCTACCGGGTTATGCCCTTTGGGTTGAAGAATGTCGGTGCTACTTATCAAAGGCTCGTCAACCGAGTCTTCAAGGATCAAATCGGTCGCAACATGGAGGTTTACGTCGACGACATGCTCGTCAAGAGCCAGCGCGGACAGGACCACATCGCCGACCTGGAAGAAGCCTTTGGGGTCCTTCGGACCCACAATATAAGACTCAATCCGGCAAAGTGTGCATTTGGCGTCTCCTCAGGGAAATTCCTCGGGTTCGTCGTCAGCCAGCGTGGCATCGAGGCGAACCCCGAGAAGATCCTGGCCATAATAGACATGACCCTTCCTAGAAACATCAAAGAAGTTTAGAGGCTCACGGAAAGACTGGTGGCCATCGGTCGTTTCCTCTCCAAATTCGGAGAGAAGTCCCTCCCGTTCTTCAAGGCCTTGCGTGGAATCAGAGGCTTCGAGTGGGGTACTCAGCAGCAAGAGGCGTTCGCCCAATTGAAAGAGTACCTTGCCAACCCTCCTCTCCTCAGCAAGCCCGAACCAGGCGAGCCCCTCTGACTTTATCTTTCGGCTTCGAAAAATGTGCTCAGTGCTGTTCTCGTTCGATAAGAAGACGGAGTCCAAAAGCCGTTATACTACGTGAGCAAGGTTCTGCTTGCCGCCGAGACCAGATACTCAAAAATGGAAAAGGTGGCATACGCCCTCGTCATGGCCATGCAGAAGCTCCGTCCCTATTTTCAGGCACATTCAATTCAGGTACTCACGGACCAGCCTCTGAAGGTCGTACTCTACAAGCTCGAGAGCTGCAGACAACTGGTCAAATGGTCGATCGAGCTCAGTCAATACGACATCGGCTATCAGCCAAGGACGGCCATCAAGGGGCAGGCGCTCGCCGAGTTCATCACGGAATGCACAATCTCCGAGCAACCCGAAAGTGGGGAGGCCGACCAGACGTGGAAAGTTTACGTCGATGGCTCCTCTTGCAAAGCGGGGAGTGGTGCGGGTATCATTTTGTGAGGACCTGACAGTTTCCTTCTTCAATATTGCCTCCGCCTCAACTTTTCAGCCTCTAACAACGAGGCCAAGTATGATGCCATGATTGCAGAGCTCATCCTGGCACATCAGGCAGGCGCCATACAGATTAGGGCCTTCAGCAACTCTCAACTCGTGGTCAATCAGATCACCGGAGAGTACGAGGCCCGTGACGATCGGATGATCCGGTACTTGGCCGTGGTCCAGCGGCTCTTAGCGTCCTTTGACGAATCTGCAGTCTTAAGGATCCCCAGAGAGCAGAACACCTAGGCCGACGCTCTGTCAAAGTTAGCATCCTCGTCGTTCGAAGGTCTTGACCACACCGTCCTGATCGAAGTACTCCTGAAGCTGAGTATCGACCTCCCCGAGACCCTCTGCATCGAAGACGGAGCTCATCCTGACTATTGGACCACTCCCATCAGAAAATTTCTAATCAAAGGAGAGCTTTCCGAAGACCGAGCCGGGGCAAGGCGGATCAGGGTCCGTTCAGAGACGTTCGTCATGATCAGCTAGACCCTCTTCAAAAGGTTGTACACCACGATGGACGGAAGGCCTTACCTCCGCTGCTTAACCCCCGACGAGGCAAAGTACGCTCTCAAGGAGCTCCATGAAAGAATTGGCGGGTGCCATATGGGAAGCCGATCGCTTGCGTGAAAGGCTCTGAATCACGGGTACTACTGGCCCACAATGCTGTAAGACGCCCTGGCCCTGGTAAAAAAGTATGGCCCTTGTCAAAGGTTCTCCTCGGTAAAAAGAGCTCCACAAGTGAACCTCCACTCCCTGGCCAGTCCCACCCCCTTTGCTATTTGGGGGATGGATCTATTAGGCCCATTTCCGAAGGCAACGGGCCAAAGAAAGTTTCTCATAGTGGCAATCGACTACTTCATAAAGTGGATCGAGGTCGAGCCCCTGGCCACGATCACCGAACAACAGACCCAACAATTCTTCTGGAAACACATCGTCTACCGATTCGGGATTCCACAAGTACTCATCACAGATAATGGGACTCAATTCGCGGGCAAGAATTTCTGAAAATTCCGCGAGGATCTCGGGATCCAGCAGCGCTTCTCTTTGGTATGCCACCTGCAGTCAAACAGCCAGGCCGAGAGCGCGAACCGCCAGATCCTTGACGGTCTCAAAAAACGACTTGATAACTCTTCCAAGGGGTTATGGGTCGACGAGCTGCCGAGCGTTCTCTGGGCCCACCGAACGACGAAAAGCATCCCCACAGGAGAGTCGCCATTCAATTTGACATACGGCACATAGGCCATACTTCCCCTGGAGATCGGGCTCCCTTCGCCCCGAATCATGGCCTTCGACGAAGCAAGAAACTCGGCACAGCTACGTGTCGACTTGGACCTCATAGACGAAGTCAGGAATAAGTCTGCCATCAGAAGAAACACCTACCAGCAGAGGATCGAAAGGTTCTACAACAAAAAGGTGCGTCCCACCGACATCAAGCTAGGGGACCTCTTCCTCCGGAAGCTGGCGGTATCTAACCCCGGCCTCAAGAGGAAACTGGCCCCAAACTGGGAGGGCCCGTACAAGGTTTCTGAGGTTGCACGTCCGGGCACGTACCGTCTCACCGACCCAGAGGGCAAGGCTGTCAAGAGGCCCTGGAACGCGAAGCACCTCATCAAAATCCTCGAAGGGGAGGATTAGCCTCTGCAAATGCCCCCATGTAAATTATGAAAAATGTAATCGGCACGTCGGGTTTTGTAAAGTTAAAGTATGTTGTAATTATGCCAGATTTCTTAAAACAAGCTTTGGCTTCGTATTAACTCTCTTAAAAAACATGTCTCGGGCTCGTCCTTCAGAAGAAACCGCGAGCCACAAAAAGCTTTCCTTACCAGTTTGGGGCTCGGCCTTCGGAAGGAACCGCGAGCCACAACAAAAAGCTTCCCTTACAAGCTTGGGGCTCGGCCTTCGGAAGAAACCGCGAGCCACAAAGGCTTCCCTTACAAGCTTGGGGCTCGGCCTTCGGAAGAAACTGCGAGCCACAAAAAGTTTTCCTTACAAGCTTGGTGCTTGGACTTCGGAAGAAACCGCAAGCCACAAAAAGCTTCCCTTACAAGCTTGGGGCTCGGCCTTCGGAAGGAACCGCGAGCCTCAAAAAAAACTTCTCATACTGGGGCTCGGACGCCGCGAGCCAGAAAAGGTCATCTCTAAGGTATGGGGACCCGACATCGACCTCGAGCATGGCTTGGGCTTGTTCAAGCCCACCAGCCTATGCGCTCAGCGATGACCGCCAGCTACACTCGTGTTATCTACCGGAGAACAGGTATGGGGGCTCGGCGTCGGCCTCGAGCAAGGCCTTGTCTGTTTCAAGCCATGCGACCTTTATGTCCGGTGACGACCTGCAGCCACGCTCATCATTGGCTTCTCTAAGGTATGGGGGCTCAGCATCGACCTCAAGCATGGCTTGGGCTTGTTCAAGCCCACCAGTCTGTGCGCTCGGTGATGACCGCCAACTACACCCGTGCTATCTACCCGAGAACAGGTATGGGGGCTCGGCGTCGACCTCGAGCAAGGCCTTGATTTTTTCAAGCCATGCGACCTTTAAGCCCTGCGACGACCTACAACCACGCTCATCACCGGCTTCTCTAAGGTATGGGGGCTCAGCATCGACCTCGAGCATGGCTTGGGCTTGTTCAAACCCACCAGCCTATGCGCTCGGCGATGACCGTCAGCTACACCCGTGCTATCTACCCGAGAACAGGTATGGGGGCTCGGCGTCGACCTCGAGCAAGGCCTTGGTTTTTTCAAGCCATACAATCTTTACGCTCGGCGACGACCTACAGCTACACTCATCACTGGCTTCTCTAGGTATGGGGGCTCGGCATCGACCTCGAGCTTGGTTTAGGCTTGTTCAAACCCATCAACCTTTGTGCTCGGCGATGACCACCAGCTACACCCGTATTATCTTTCCGAGAACAGGTGTGGGGGCTCGGCGTCGACATCGAGCAAGGCCTTGGCTTTTTTCAAAGTCACGCAACATTTCCACTCGGCGATGACCTTCAGCTACGCTCATAACCAGCTTCTCTAAGTATGAGGGTTCGGCATCGACCTTGAGCATGGTTTGGGCTTTTTCAAACTTTGCAGCCTATGAGCTTGGTGATGACCTCCAGCTATGTCCATACTATCCATCAAGGCGTGCACATGAGGGCTCAGGTCGACCTCGAGCAAGGCCTTGGCTTTTTCAAGCCATGCCTTTTTACGCTCGACGACGACCTTCAACCACGCCCGTTCCAAAAATTTCCATTAAAGATTTAGGGCACTCGCCTTCGGCAAACGCCCCGAGCCCCGGACCATTGGTTGGCCCACCTCTCACCCGCGAACAACTCGGGATTTACGGCTTTTAGAGCCAAAATCCTGAATTGTTCGAGGGCAGCAGGGGAGCCACCGACCCAGGACTCTTGCCGAGCCTTCGGACCGCTTGGTTGACCCACCTCTCATCCACGAACAACCCGGGGTTTACGGCCTTCAGAGCCAAAACCCTGAATTGTTCGAGGGTGATAGGGGAGCCATCGATCCGGAACCCTCAGCCAAAAATTTTATTTATGGGCACCCACGAATCTCACTCCCGGGGCCGACCTGCCTCACTTGCTGACAGGTCGAGGTATACGACCCTCGGAGTCGATACCCCCAATGTCAACGGGTGGCAGACGAGCCACCTGTGAGGAGAGTTTTTCGCTGATGAAGAAATAGTGAGGAGATGGGGATTATATAGCCCCCTGAGCAGTGCATTTATTACATCGGGAAGTCCAAACGGCAGAAGGCGAAACGTCGCCATTAATGTTTATCGGAAGGCGAAACGTCACTCATTGGGCATTGCTTGCAAGAAACTACGGTTCGGCTCCCTCCTTTTGTCGCGGCGGCGACCTCCTGCAAGGCCGGGCTCGGCAACAATCTCGAGCTACACCCCTGCCTCCCTCACTTAACAAATCCTCAAGGTTAAAGAGGTCGAAGTTTTTTATTACTTATAGAGCGCCAGAAACGGCCACCCAATACAATGAAAAGTTTACAAATCACTCATCACTCGGCTTAAAACTCAAACTCAGCGCTCCCCAAGGATCCTTCCCGCCCTCGGCTGGTCCGACCAGCGAGGGTACCCCGACAACAGAGCTTTCCGCATCGGCAGGCTGGGCCGCCTCCAAGAAAAAGGTCAGAGAAGGTCCCAATACGGAATTACTCGCCTCCTCGGCTAGACCGGCGCCTAACATTAGCTTCAACCTACGGATCTCTAACTCTTTCTCTACAACGGCCTCACAAAGAAAAGACTCTGAAGCCTATCGCCCACTCGAAGCATCTGAGATCGACCAATTCGTCTCAACTGCCCACCAGTTCCGGTCGGCTATGACCTTCAGACGAGCTACCTCCAAGCTAAGCTCTCTAGACTTGTTCATAAAGTAGTTCACTGCGGCCGCTCGATCCTGAGCTTGCTTACGTTGGCGAGCCAGAACACTTTCCATGACCCCCATCCCAGCTCGGACCCAGGAGACCTCGGCAGAACCAAGGTCGGCACTGAGGACCTCATGCGTCTATCAAAAAGACAGGAAAAACAACAGGTCATAAAAGAGGCAAAAATACATAAGTCATAGAGTACCGGCCAAAAATTCTCCGTTCATAAATTCAAAAATTTTGTATTACAAAAAACGGTGGCCAGTCCGCGGTAGGCATTTACAAAATCAAAAGGAAAAACCTAAACTATGCTTGAGGGGGGGTGGTACCTCTTCGTCAGCAGGGTTGCCTCGACCTCCTCTTGGTGAGGGTTCCCTAGTTCCTCATCACCACTGGGCGTGGGCGGATGCTCTGGCTGCCAATTATAGTGCTGATGGTCGACCCGTTTGTCCGGATAGATCAGCGTGAAGTGCTCCTTCGCCTTGGCATAGGCCTCGTCCTGGGCCAGGATCAGAGTATTCGCCATGGAGATCTGCGCCTCTTCCATGGCCTTCTTCGCCTTCACGGCCTCCACCCGGGCCTTCTCCTTGAAGTGGGCCAGCTCGTTCTTATGGTGCTCGGCAAGCGAGGCCATCTGAGCCTCGTGGGCCGTTACGTTGTCTCGGGCCTCCTTAAGCTCGGCCATAAGCTTGGAGATCCCGCAGAAGTACTTCTCCGCGTTCTTTCTCTCGATGAGGACCTCCTTCTCCATGCACCGGTGGTAGTGCTGCCCATAGAGTAATGCCTGACCAAGGAAGAACAAGTTAGAAAAATCCTGAGCTCTAAAATTCTGCACAAACGGAAAACACCACACTTACCGAGAATTGCGCCTGAGCCCATCACGTGTAGGCTGCCCCGGACGTCTGCGTCGCCAGATTCATCCAGCCCCGCTCCGTGGCGATGTGCTCCGCCGCCTCCATCGCCACCGAGCCCTTAAGCAGGATGTCCCCTACCTTGATCCCCCAGCCCGAGACGTGCGGCTGCGAGCTCTGCCTGCCCAGCATCTCCGCGGCATCCGGGTGAGGGGGCGGGGGCCTCCGATCCCGAACCTCGGCCAACTTCTTACTTCCGGAGCTCGCCCCTGGTTCCTTCTCCGATCTCGACGAGTGGTGAGGCCTCTTCACCCTCTTCGAGGGTGGCTGCTCGGGAGCCGGCGTCGGTACCTTACTGGACCCCGCGGCCAGTGCTCCGCTCTTCTCCTACGCCGCCTTCACCAATTCGGCCCTTCTCTTGGCCTCCAGTTCTACTATGGTGTTTCGGTTGTCGAGCTCCTTTGCAGATATTTCTACAAAAAAAAAAGTAAACATGTTAACGCGAAGGCAGAAAGAAAGACAGGATGGAAACAAAAACATACTAGGGTTGGCCGGGCTCAGTCCGGCTCGAGCAAGGTGTAGCTCCGTGATGCGAGGCCACCCGATGCTGTGACCCTCCACGATCTTATCAACCTTCGCCCACTCCTCAGTCAAGTTTTTTTGCTCCGGCGGCTTGTGGTTCAGTTTTCCGAAATTCCAAACTGTAGGGATGTCCCAAGGCTTCTCGCTCCGGACTATGAAGTACTTCTCTTTCCACCCCTTGATGGAGTCCGGATGTCCGTGCATGACCTTCTTGTGAGGACGGGGTGAAAGATAGAAAATCCCCTCCTGGTCTCCGAGCGAGCTCATTCCCAGGATGGCTCGGAAGTAAGTCAACCTTGGCTTAATCCCCTTCTCCTGACACTTCAAAAAGAAACACACCAAGTGTTTCCAAGAATTGAGGCTGTACTGCATGGGGCTCAGCTCCCCCCAATATAGGACCCTCTTGATGAACGGATGCAGCGGAAGTCTCAACCCCGAGACGAAAGCGTCCTCAGGGAACATGCAGAAGCTCGACTCAAGTGCGGTGGTCGAGCGAATTCCTGGGCTCGGCACAAGAAGCTCGAACTCTCGCGGAATGAAGTAAGCCGCCCTCAAGATGGGCAAGTAGTCCCTATGCAGGGCACACTTTACACTGTCCATCTTGATCATGGACCGGCCCTCGTCCCTCAACAGCGAGGTATACGCCAAAAGATCCTCCACGTCGTCAGGGTACATCCTGATCGACCCCGGATTTTTGCTGGAGAGATGGGGGTACGTAAACTCGGAGCCATACTCATACTAGTCCTTCTCGGCCGAACTGTCGGGCTGTATCCACTTCTTCTTCCTCCTTCGGGGGCGATCCTTCCTATCAGGGGAAAGGATCGCCAGGGGAGGCAATGGTGGGAGGTCTGTCTCTTCTTCCTCTACCTCTTATGCAGTCCCTCCGACCTTGCCATGGTCACTACCACTTTCAGTCCCTTGCTCGGACCCCTCCTGATCATCGCCCTCCTCGACTTGCTCCTCTTCTTCTGGGCCTCCTTCCCCGGACTCATTCTCCTCGTCCACAAGCCGCTCTCCCTCGGGATCCCTTTCTTCGTGCTCCTCCTCTGCAGGCTCCTTTTCCGGCCTACGGAATCGCAAGGGCTCTACGATAAAAGCTATGTCGCCCTCGCTATCCGACCCTCATACTAATAGAACCTCCTCCTTTATCGGGTGCAAGTCACCGACGAAAAAGATATCGAAGACGAATGAACCTCCTCCTCACCGCGACCTGAAGTGCCTGCCTCGGAGCCGGACTGAGACTGTGACATTTTAAAGCATACTAACCTGTTTCAACGGAGAACACAAAGGTCAACGAAAAACGGTCGCCGGCGGTGTGCAAGTAAATTTCTGTTGTGAAGAGGATGGAAGCAAAGTGAAGAAGTGGAGTGGGGGGAGGGGGATTTATAAGCGCAGACGGGACTCCTCGAATTCCGCAAAAAGATCTGGCCGCCTGATCTTCATCATCAAGATCTAATGGCCACTAAGATCTTGATGATGTCAGCTTAGCGCACAAAAGTACCTTCTTACCCTCGGCTCTGTCGACCAACGCGACGGCTCGGTGCGCAGGGTCAACTTTTCGGGTACTTCACCTTTATTCACCCAAGTTCCTCCTATAAAAAGTTTTTCTCAACGGCTTTAGGGTCGACCCTCGGATGTCACCACGAACTCCAAAAAGTTTCTCTCAACGGCTTCAGGGTCGACGTTCGGATGTCACCGCTAGCCCTAAAAAGTTTCTCTCAACAGCTTCAGGGTCGACGCTCGGATGTCACCGCGAGCTCCAAAAAGTTTCTCCTAAACTGCTTAGACCTCGACGCTTGGATGTCACCGTGAGCCCCAAAAAGTTTCTCCTAAACTGCTTGGACCTCGACGCTCGGATGGCACTGCGAGCCCAAAAAAGTTTCTCCTAAACTGTTTGGACCTCGATGCTCGGATGGCACCGCGAGCCCCAAAAAGTTTCTCCTAAACTGCTTGGACCTCGACACTCGGATGTCACCGCGAGCCACAAAAAGTTTCTCTCAAAGGCGTCAGAGTCGACGCTCGGATGTCACCGTGAGCCACAAAAAATTTCTCTCAAGGGCTTCAGGGTCGACGCTCGGATGTCACCGCGAGCCCCAAAAAGTTTCTCCTAAACGGCTTAGGACTCGATGCTCGGATATCACCGCGAGCCCCAAAATTATCCCCCAACAGATGGGGGCTCGCCTGCCGACCTTAGGGCATGTGGCAAGAAGGACCCCCACTCTACAGTCTCTTACGTCCCCTTGCTTTTCCAACAAGTGAAGGAGCTCGCCAACCGACCTTTACGCTCGGCGAAGCGACCTAGGGGTCAACGCTCGGATATCACCGCGAGCCCCAAATTATCTCCCAACAAGTGAGGGGCTCGCCTGCCGACCCTAGACGCTCCGCAAGAAGATCTACTCTACAGGTCTCGACGTCCCCTTGCTTTTCCAACCAGTGAGGGGGCTCGCCTACCGACTCTCGGCGCTCGGCGAACCGAGCTCCGACGCTTCTGCACCCGGCACCCCTCGTGACTCCAATAGGGGATCCCCTTCATCCTACCCCACTGACCTCTTCTGGAAGATACGGATCCCGTTTTTCGCCGTACACACCAACCCGCTCTTCCTACAAAGGCAAAAAATCACTTCTACACGGCTGGATTATCCAGCCCTCCAGGAGTGGGGGGCTCCTGATATGGGTCAAATGACGTGGGCCTCCCTCCTGGGCCACAGGATCCTCTCAAAATCCGTTCACCTCCGATCATCAGATCTGCCAGGTCAGCCCTAAGCCTCCTGGACTTCCGCCACGTCAGGCCCACGGGCAACCGGGTCCAGACCCGGTTAGCACTGCCTATAAATACCAGGCCCTCTACCCCTTCAAAAGGTAATCAATCTTTCCCCTCTCAAAACCTTAGTTACTGTTACTCTTCAATGACTGACTAGACCGCGGAAGGCCTGTCACTGGGTTCAACCTCGGTGTTCCTAGGCCGAGTGCAAGTACACGAGACTTCCCGATCCGAGCCGAGCCTCCAAATCCGAGCCGAGCATCCGACCTCCACCTCGCTCCTGCCTACATCTGAGCCGTTCCCTCAGCTGAGAGTCGGGCGTACCGTCAGTACCGAAGTTTTCGCAAAAATACAAATCGAGAGAACTCACACTTGGTGCAGCCACCCCCAAAAACAAACCGCATCACATACTATGGAGAAGAGATTGAGCTGCCTAAATATGAAAATACTAGGTGCTGGGGAAGAACTTATTTTATTTTTTGGTCATGCGAATTTGTGTGATGATCACATGTTTGCCTGCCCCCTTCTCTTGTGTGACATTGGAGCCTTTGTTGTTGGTGAGGACATAAATTTCAATCACCAGTTTGTTTTTTTTAGGTCGTTTTACTTCTGTAAGTAGTCTAACTAGATTCATGTAGTTACTGGTAATAAATTATAATGTAGGATGTATTACAATTAGCACTTTGCTCGAAATAATGTTACTACATGAACAGGTTGTGTGATATATGTTTTCCAGTTAAATCTTACTGGTAAATATAATGTTTTCATGTTTCGTTAATGATTATTAATGAAGCGGTGACGTGGTCACCTTTATTTTCAAAAAAAATATAATGTTTTCTCAATGCCCATTCTAATGCTCTCATTGCAGGACCAGTGTTCTATAAGTACTTGCAAGATCATGATAAGGAGCTCTTGGAGTTCGATGACGAAGGCATTGATGTGAGTGTTTTTTATACTTTTTAAATGCAGCTCATTGGTTTAGGAAATTGGTCTAAGCAGTTCAGGGTTTTTGTGATATTGGAAAGGAGGATGTAGAAACGGACGTGGAGGCTGATGCGGAAGAACAGGCTGCTCAGGGGTTACACAAACAGCCTGCAAAAGTAATCACAACTGAAATGGTTGATTCCTGGTGCAAATTTATTAAAGAAGATGGGAAACTTGGTGCAGTTAGATCTCTTCTACGTGCATTTCATACAGCATGCCACTTTGGTGATGATGCTGAGAATGTCTCTGCACCAAAATTTGGTGTCCTTTCTAGCAGTGTATTTAATAAAATAATGATATTTGTTCTGAATGAAATGGATGGGATTCTCCGTGAAGTGCTGAAAGCTCCAAGCTCTGGAGGTAAAAAGGAGACAATTATTGATCTAATGACTACACCTGCCTGGAAGAAGAATGGCAGTTTAGTGAAGATATGTCTTGGCAATGCACTCCACATATTGACCCAAATGACGGATGAGCAGATGATCTCATTCACCTTGAAGCGTGTGAAGGCATCAGCTGTATTTTTAGCTGCATTTCCTACTCTCTTGGGGAAGTATATCAAGGTATATAATTATATAGCCCTTCAAATGGTTATAATCTATATTTTGTCAGAAAGGATATTTTCAGATTTATTATTGGATTTGTCAATTCCAAATTGTACTACGTCAGGTTGCACTTCATTCATGGGGTACAGGAAGAGGCACACTTCCAGTTGTTTCATTCTTATTCTTAAGGGACTTGTGTATTCGACTTGGTTCGGATTGTCTAGATACTTAAGGGTGTTTATAAGGCTTATATCATGAATTGCAGACTAGCTAAGTCTGTAAGTAGGTCAAAGCTGCAGCACATTCGGTTTCTTGCAAATTGCGTCACTGAACTCTATGGTATTGATACGCAAAGTGCATACCAACATGTCTTTGTTGCCATTCGTCATCTGGCAGTGATATTACACACTGCCCTTACCGAAAGAGGCCACAAGGTATTCATCTATTTGATCGGGCTAAGTAGTTCTGGTACTAAGTAGTTCTTTTCTTTTCACTTTATGTTTAAGTTCTTGTTTGAAATAATGTTGTTAATTGATCTATTGTTCCTTTTGAAGGGGGTAAAAGATAAGAAGGAAAAGAAGCAGCAAGAAAACAAGAGTTCAAAGCAGCAACTTGATGTGAGTCAACTAAGACATCTCCTTGTCTTTTCTTTAATCTTCCTGATGATTGACTCCTTTTTGTTCATGGAGTGCCAAGTTTTTATTCTATAATGCATATTTTGAAATCATATGTTAGGATGAAGGCTTTAAAATTGCGTGCTGGTTATGGTAGCATTATACACTGAAAGTGTGCCAAGTCTGTATTTTGCTTAACTGTTCAAGCTCTGTTGTCTGATTTACCCTTTTTAAGAATTAGATTCGTCATAATTTAAATATGTGCTATTGCCACCTTGATGCTAATGTTTCAGCTAAATTCTGCACTTCTTTTCTTGTATTTTATTGGCTTGTGGAGATGCCTGAAGTTAGCAAGGAAAGAAACCAGAGTTCTGTGAAAGCTATTTTTTCCAGAGGATCTTCTCCATCTATGCGCTTTTTGTGCCTCTTAGTCTCCTAAAGAATGAATTATCTACGTTTTACACACAATCACTCTTTACTGTACACCTCTTGGATGTTGTAAAAGTATTAAAAAATGGTAAATTCCTAGTAAAAAAAAACAAATGGTAAACTTTTCATATCCTGGCAGGCCTGATAAACTTCTAATGAAAGAAGAGGGGAAAAAAAAAAGTCTTACTCTCATCATTGATAGAGTACCGATGTGTTTTGAAGCACTTTTCGCATTGCATTGCTGCTTACTCAGTTGTCATTCTGTCATCTCTGAATGATTTCAGACTTTCCATCCATGGGAAAGAACTGATGGAACCAAGTTGTTTGTGCTATAAGGAGATATGTCAGTGATGATTTCCATGTAGTTGGATAAGTAAGAGGGGTTATGATCAACTTGGGCTGTAATGTGATGTTCCTTAGTCTTTCCCAAACTAATTAAAACCTTTTTCAATGATCCTGATTGTTTAGACTGACTACTGATCTTAGTTAACTGTCCTTGTCTACTCCAGTTTCTTACAAAAACAGCATAAATTATGTATTGTTTGGACGGAAAATAGAATTAGCTGCCTATCATTCAAAATATTCAGTCCATTGTACAATTATGTTATAGATAATTGATTTAGAGATTTCTATGCCACCTCTAATCTACTCCACAGAAATGACATACAAAACACTGCCATGCTAGCTTGCAAAATTATGAGGGGGCACCCTTGTACTCTACAACTCCCACCTTTGAAGCATGTTAAATAAATGACCAAGCATGTCTGAAATTGCTATCCAGGCACTCATGTACAACGATCATTGAATGTCAAAGTTTGATTGATGTACATTCAAAATTTCGGCATCATCCCTGTATACATGGGGTTAACACATAGTGTTAATCACACGATAGATATGTGCCATATATTGATATATATCCATAGACCGGCCATCTTATATCAAATATATAACTTTGGTCTTTCATACTGTGAATATGTATAAATATACTTCTGTATCCGTCTGTAATAAAGCCTTGTTCAAATATGTCGTTTAATTTTAAATTAAATTAAATATATTTATTACAGAAAGTAAAGAGATGAGAGAATTGAAAATGATGTTGATCTTCATTCTTTTCCTTTACGCTAAAATCATAAATTACACAATATATATAGAGGTGAGTTTCATATTGAATCTCAACCACCCTAAAAAATAGGAACTTACTAACATACAATCCTAACAACAATTCCCTAAAGTCTGAAACAAATCTGATTATTTTACCTAACTGAAAGATCCTCAATCTCCTACACCTGTGCTCAAGAGAATTCAAATTTAAATAAATACAAATATTGCTAATATGCCCCCTCATGATGGAGCGCGAGAGGCGAGGCTAATCTTGTACTTGAGAAGAAGAAACCTGGTTCGAGGAAGGGGTTTCGTGAGTGCATCGGCAAGTTGATCAGTAGATGAAACATGGGCAACCCGAAGAGAGCCATTTGGAACTAGATCGCGAATGAAGTGAAAATCAATGGCAACATGTTTCATTCTTGAATGGAAGACAGGATTAGAACACAAATGTGTGGCCCCAACATTGTCACAATGTATCACTAGAGTTCTTGGGATAGAAACACCAAGATCAGACAAAAGAGAACAAACCCAGTTAAGTTCAGCAGCTGTAGAAGCAACAGACCGGTATTCAGCCTCTGTCGAGGATCGAGCAATGGTGCGTTGCTTTTTAGAACTCCAGGAGATAGGATTCCGACCAAGGTAAACAACATAAGCACTAGTAGATGAGTAGTACTGTCGACATTACCGGCCCAATCTGCATCAGAAAATGCATGTAAAGATAATGGTGAGTCTCGATATAAAAGGATTCCATCATTTAATGTACCACAAAGATAACATAAGACACGTTTTACAAGAGCCCAATGATCAGTGATAGGTCGATGCATAAACTGAGAAAGTTTGTTTACTGCGAAACATATATCAGGCTGAGTAAGAGACAAATATTGCAAGTTTCCAACAACAGTTCGATACTCGGTAGGATTAGCTAGAGAAGAACCAGAATGCAAGGACATGGAGAGAGCAGTAGGAAGAGGTGTTTGAACCGGTTTTGCTTCAAGCATGTTGGGGCGGAAAGGATGTCAAGAATATAACGCCTTTGAGAAAGTAAAATTCCACGTTCATGAGGAACAACTTTTACACCAAGGAAGTATGACAAGGACACAAGATCTTTTAGAGAAAATCTGGCAACAAGTGAATCCACAAAGCGGTTAACCATTTCTTCATTGTCACTGGTAAGAATTATATCATCAACATAGACCAAAAGATACATTAGATGACCAGCAACGTTGAGAACAAAGAGAGATGTATCAGCATGAAAGTTCTGAAAACCATAAGCAACAAGAAAATTACGAAGCTCATGGTACCAGGCCCTGGGAGCTTGCTTGAGTCCATAGATAAAGTTTGCAAACATAAGATGGATAGTCGGGATCAACAAAACCTGGTGGTTGTGACATATAGACATCTTCAGAAATATGACCTTGCAAGGATGTGTTGTTAACATCAAGTTGTCATAGTGACCACCCACGACTAACTGCATGACTAAGAACAAGACGAACTGTTGTGGGCTTAACCACGGGACTAAATGTTTCATGATAGTCGACTCCAGGGCGTTGATGAAAGACTTTCACCACCAAACGAGCTTTAAACCTATCAATAGAACCATCAAAGTTTCGTTTAATTCAATAAATCCATTTGCAACCAATAGTGTTTTGACTACCAACATATGGTACTAGCTCCCACGTTCCATTTTGAACAAGAGTATCATACTCCTCAGACATGGCCCGATGCCATTTTGAATCTTTGAGAGTTTGGGTCACTGTGGTGGGTTCAAACTCGGTATGATGAGAAAGTTGAGTGGACAGGTTTAGTTTCTGAATAGGT
Source organism: Hemerocallis citrina (assembly GCA_017893485.1). NCBI lineage: Eukaryota > Viridiplantae > Streptophyta > Magnoliopsida > Asparagales > Asphodelaceae > Hemerocallis > Hemerocallis citrina. The sequence continues at coordinate 164,526,418 of CM030362.1, read as the reverse complement.
TTGTGGATATTGTTCTTGGACCTCGTAGTCATTGTGTGTGTGGGAGGTTGTTGGGAGGAATCACTAGGGGTAGGAGAAGTTGGATTATCTTGGGGATTGGTGGGAGGGTCTGTGCAAGCTTGTTGGGTATGAGATTGATGTGGTATTTGCGGTATGTTTGAGAGCGGAGGTACAGTGATGGTGGATGTTGTCGGATAATTGCATAGGGGCTGCTTTTGAGTTTGAGTTTGAACGTTGGATGGTGTAGGAAGTGGCAGTACCTGGTTGTTAACAGATGGGATGGTGATAATTGGAGGAACCCAAGTGTTTATAGTGTTGGATTCAGAGTGTAGTGGTTGACTAGAATGAGAGGTAAAAGGAAAGACATTTTCAACAAACTTGACATGACGCGAGACAAAAATTCTAGATGTGGAAGAATCAAAGCACAGATAAGCACTTTGAGTGAGAGATTACCCAACAAAGATACATGGTTTGGAACGAGAATAAAGTTTGTGGGAGGAGTATGGTCGAAGCCAAGGGTAACACAGACAACCAAAGACCCTAAGTTTTGAGTAATTTGGGGTGGAGCCAAAAATGTTTTCATATGGGGATGAAAGATTGAGTGTTGGAGTGGGCATACGATTAATGAGATAGACAGCAGTTGCAAAAGCATGTGACCAAAATTTCAATAGAAGGGATGCATGAGAGAGTAAGGTGAGACCAGTTTCAACAATGTGACGATGTCGTCTTTCAGAATATCCGTTGTGTGCAGAAGTATGTGGGGGTGTGGTGAGTTGAGAGATGCCATTCATAGCAAGAAAATTGTCAAGAGCCAAATATTTACTGCCATTGTCAGAGTAAAGAGTGATAACTTTATTGTTATAGTATTTTTCCACTATAGTTTTAAATCTAATAAATACGTCTTTTACTTCCGATTTGTATCTAACTGGATAAAACCAAATATATTTGGTGAAGTGATCAACAAATATAACATAATATTTAAAACCATCATATGAATGCACAGGTGAAGTCCGCACATCTGAGAAAATGATTTGAAGTGGTTGAGAAGTAATAAGAGATGAATTGTAAAAGGATAATTTGTGGCTTTTATTGCAATTACATGCACTGCAGAAAAAATCAAATGAAATAGAAGATGACAGATCTAGCTTATAATTGGAACCATATGTTTTAAAATAGTGAAAGCAGAGTGTCCTAATCTATGGTGCCACTCGGACGAAGTGGTCTTGACAATAGAAAAGGCAAGTATTGGTGAAGAGTTTTGATTTGGTATTTGCCATTCATACACTCCATCCTTAGTTTTTCCCTCCACAAGAATTGACCTTGTGCAGAGTTCCTTCACAACAAATGAAGATGGTAAGAATTCAATTGAAACATTATTAGAGGTACAAAATTGAGAGATGAATATCAAGTTCTTTTTCATGCTAGGCACACAAAGGACATTGTTTAATGCAAAACTAGTGTGAGAAGTTTTAAGAGATGTAGAACCGTGTGAGTTATAGAAAGACCCGTGCCATCTCCAATCATATTGTTGTTGGAACCGCTGTATGGTGCATGAAGATGTTGCTCAGCTCGGAAGTCACGTGGTGAGAAGCACCACTGTCCAAGAGCCATGTTGTATTGTTGGAAGCAGTTGCAACAGAGTAGGCTTGGGTCTGCCTTGGGGGTTTTGAAGTGGGCACCGTTGCATTTAATGTTTTGAATGGTTGATTGAAAGAGTTATTTATAATCATGATAAAGGAAGGCCTTTCCAGGAGTTGAAGCTAAGACACGTGCAATTGGATAAATGGAGACTATGAGTTGGGGTAACAAAAGTTTGGGAAGGTTGATCCTTTAGGACTTTGAAAAAAAGGCTAAAAGCTCTGATACCATAAAGAGATGAGAGAATTGAAAAATATGTTGATCTTCATTCTTTTCCTTTATGCTAAAATCATAAATTACACAATATATATAGAGATGAGTTTCATATTGAATCTCAACCTCCCTAGAAAATAGGAACTTACTAACATACAATCCTAACAACAATTCCCTAATATCTGAAACAAATCTGATTATTTTACCTAACTCAAAGATCCTGAATCTCCTACACTCATGCTTGAGAGAATTTAAATTTAAATAAATACAAATATTGCTAATAGAAAGCACACCAGAAGGTTTATGATTGGCACTTCATCAGTTGCCTTGAGCTTTGGACGGGAGTTATTTGTGCCTTTTATTAAGAAATGGATTTCAGACCTTTAGCATACCCTCTTAGTTATTTGGTCCTAAAGCTCGATACTTTCCTCTTAGACTTCGATGCGTGAGGATGCTCAACCGTCTTGCCGGAGCCACCGGTACTTTCATTTGTGTATCTTCATACCTTTTTGATATGCTTGAAATGAAAGTTAAATAAGTGCACCTCGAGAGGTGTTGGTAAAGCAGTCAATTTGCTCAGCGTTAAACTGGTGAACTTTGGAAATCGTGATACTTCCATTATACAAGCTGACTTACACTGTCTTATGGATCTCATTTACAACTTCTGTACAGGTCGACAAGACGACAGTGAAACCCGTGCATTTCAGGAGGCATGCGTTTATTCTGTGGTTGAAGAACTCGCTGAACATTTGGCTCAATGGAGCTATTCTATTGCCTTCTTTGAGCTGTCATTTGTTCCACTTGTTAGGCTGCGAAGCTTTTGCAAGACCACAGATGTCGATAAGTTCAGGAAGGAAGTAAAGGATCTTATTCGTCAGGTACTCCAGTATATGCTTGTTTGGAATTTTATAGTTAGTAGTGTGGTTGATTAACTCGATGAAATTTTCTTAACAGGTGGAGGCTAATTCTGAATTTACAAATTCAAAACGTGCTACTGTTGATTTCTCTCCAAATGATCCCGCATTGGGATAGTTTCTTCATGCATGTCATATCGTAACTGTAGCAACCCACAACAAAAAATAATATAAAATCGCCAGCCACTCATAGACACAGACACTATGCACACGCACACACCTCCCTCTTTTCGTCTTATATATGTAAATACTTGATTATGATGAGATACGATATTGCAATAGGCTGAGAAGGAGTCCAATTCCAGCTGTCTTTCTCAATTTGCAGCTAAATTGCGTGTGAGAGCTCAACAGAGGAATGATTCGTTGGTAGAATCAAGGTTAGGGATCATAGGTACATGAAAATGATTCTCTTTTCTTTTTATTAAAGAGTGCTTTTAGTGCACATTGGTTTCTATGTTCTGCTCGTCCCAAAAGTGATCTTTTCAGAACTAAGCTATATGCTCTTGGCTTTACAGTGTCATTGTCGGGGCAGAATCTTCTGTATTTGGCAGCAAATTACCTGAAATCAAAGATGATAATGATGAAGATGAGGACGAGGAAGAAGATGATGCCGTGTTTAACTCGGGGTGGTTGCCTGAAAAGAAACCCAAGTATGTCTCTACTTTTTCTAAGAACCTTCATCCTTGTCATAAATATCTTCTCTTTGTGCACTGCTTTAATTGCCATAACTTGTGATTTTCCATGAACTTGGCTTGCAGGCTTACTAAGGAAAAATCCTCGGACTCAGAGAAATGCAGCCATGAAGAACTTAACGCAGAAGGTGATGAAGATAGTGTGGAGGATCTGGTCTTAAGTTCAGATGAGGATGAGGATGAGGATGACAATGGTGATGGTGTGGAAGATGAGAAAGAGAATGACAAGCCCATTTACGATTCTGCTTCTGAAGGTGAAGAACCGGGATCAAATCAACGGTCATCAAAACAGTTGAACCTGAAGGACTCATCCAAGCAGAACAGAAACAGAGGGAAGTCATCACAGAATCCATCGAAAAAAAGAGATCCCCGTCCTGAGAAAGCAAGGAAAGGTTCAGATTGATAAATACATGAGTGTAGCAGCTGCAGTTGGGAGAGCCAATTTTTCCGTCCAATGAATTACGTTCAGTTCTTAGACATGCTCAACTCATTTGGTTGTGATGGGTGTCTTCTGTTAGAGGCTTGTTAGATTAAGCCAGCGTTAATTTTTGGTCATGAATCAGTTTTCTGAGCGTAGCATATTCAGTGATTGAATACCCTTGAGAAATATAATTTTTAAATTTAGAGCTGAGACTGAGTCTCGAGTGTTTTGCTTTGAGCACGAGATCTCCTCGTATACAGGTAGGATGCTCCCTTTTCTCTTTATTTTAGCTACTTATTTTCAAGTCTTTTCCAATAAAAGGTTCATGAACACTTTTGCATTTTAATATTCAAGATTGTAGAAAATTTTAGCTGCTCATCTTCTAAGTATTCATTCCTTATTATTGCATTATCTTATCCAATTCTTTTCACACACAATCATCCTACATATATATATACTAGGTTTGCCCGTGAACACGTGCCACCGGCACGTATTCGTGAACAAACCAATAAAAAATAATCACTAATTTAACCCAAAATGGGGAAAAGACGATACCAAATCTTTACATCGCCGTCGACAACCAACCGCCGTCCCGATCTGTTGACATCGCTGCCGTCAACCAACCGACTGAAAACTAACCGTTGACAAATTTGCAAACAGAGACATAGTGAGAGAGAGACAGTGAGAGGGAGTTGGGTGTTGAGGTGAGCTCGGGTGTGCACTGGTGGAGCTTCGGGAGAACACAGGAGGAGAAGGGTTGCAGTGGAGGCTTGGAGAGCGGGTGTGGCTACAGGCGGCGGGGCGTCGGGGTTGGCGTCGGGTGGTGATGGCAGAGAGGTGCGAGAGAGGTGGTTTCGTGAAAAGAGAGAGAAGGGGGGAATTTAGGAGGGAATCGGGAAGAGAGAGAGAGGGGGGTTCGAGGAGAGAGAGAGAGAGAGAGAGAGGCGAATTTTTTTTTTTTTTTTGGGTGGGGGGGGGGGGGGGGGGGGGGTTTAATATGAGTGGTTGATTTGATTTCAGTTGAAGGGAAACCATTTAATAGTTTTTTTTTTTTTTTTTCAAAATGCGTTGTGTTTTATTATATAGATATATGTTTAATGAGGGTAATATCTATAAAAAAAAATTCCATCAATCAAATTAATTCCTTTAGCAATTTTTTTTCTCCAAAACACTCCCTAACATTTTTTATATTTCAGTCAAGCCTTCTAATATAAAGGAATTTAATTTCCATGTCAAATCTATGATGTCTATGTCTATTCTATTCCTCGTTTTTGCTATCTTCGATCCTTTTGTCCTATACAAAAGTATTGATTGACATTATATGTCTACCTTGAGGAGTTTATATTTCGCGTATTAAACTCCGGGGGGTGATATGGAACAAAAGAATCATGAAATTAACTATTTCGGTGAGAGACAATTTGTTTGTGTATTATTTTTGAAGGTAAATAGTTTCAATGGGCGAGACAAACATGCCTCACTAGATGAGGTTCAAAAGAAATTATAAATTTTAATTATTTTAGGTTTTAAAAAAAATTAATAATGACTTTATGACAAACTATTTAAAAAAATATTGAACATCTTTGCATAATATAAATTTTTATGAGTAGCTTAGGGGGTATTTAGTTGGTTATAAAATATTTCCAAGCTATGAAGATTACTGCAAAGAAAATAATATGTGAAAATGAGTTCTTAAAAAGTGGTTTGTTTACATGCAGTTTTATTATAGTACTAGATTTTCCTGTGGGCACGTGCCTACGGCATGTCTTCGAAACGATACAACATATGAAAAGCCTTGTAAATAGTAAAACAACAATTATGTAGCTCAAGTTTGAATAGTATGATAATAATTAGTTGTAAATAAAAGTCCATGTTTCCATTAGTATATGTTGAAAAATAAATATAAATGGGGGTGTAAAATCCAACTTCTTGGAACTTTGAGTGTGGAAAACGATGAAATTTAACTGTTGATAAAATATTTGCTATTTTCAATGTAACATGAGAAGAAAAAAAAGCATAAAAAATCTGAAAATTTACAAACTTGAAATATGAAAATATAAATTTCTGAGTAAATAGAGAGAGAGAGAGGGGGGGAGGGAGAGAGAGAGAGGGAGGGAGAGAGAGAGAAATAAATGGGGGATTTGAATTGAGTTTTGGGGCGAAACTTTTGGGCTTGTTGTATCTGAGAATGAGGAAACTAAAGAAGCGCAGGGGTAAGGCGATCCGCCAGGCCAAACAGCAAATCAACAGTTACCGAGCACAAATTGCATGCCTAAAAGAAGAATGAGGGCAACTCCAATCCGATATGACACTTCCAGAGCCGTTGGTGGGAACTCTAGAAAAACATCAAGCCAAGAACAACTGGGAAAACTACCAAAAACACTATGGAAAGGCACCCCAAGGAAGCTCCTACAGCCAAGAGTTGTTACAAATGAAAGAAAGTCGGGCATTTCAAGTCAAACTACCCAGAAATGTCAGCCAAGAACTGTTACAACTGTGGAAAGCACGGGCATATCAAGTCAACATGCCCACAACTACAAGAAGGATGCTCAGCGAACAAGCAGCAGAACATCAGTAATAGGGTTTAATGCCATGAGGATCAACTATATTTTGAAACATTTTGAAGGTTGAAGAAAGATGTAATCCACCTTGTATTCTGAATATTCAACTCCGTCATGAATGATATTGTATTTTGGAAAACTTTTCAATGTGCTACTTCATGGATAAAATACTTTTATTCTAATTAAAGCTTTGTTTGGCAGATAGGATGATCATAAATCATATGGTAGCGCTTTCCAACTTATGATTATGATCTTCCCTATATCTGAACCAGCCTCAGTGTACTTCATTTTTACTAACAAGTTGAGTGCAGTCATGTTCAGTGGCGACTAGTCTGTTACCAGACTTCAATAGGGGCAAACCTGAACTGGATATTAGAAGGCAAATCTGCAACCGAATGTTTAAAAGGAAAACCTGCAACTGGATACCGAAAGGCAAATATGTAACCGAATGTCCAGAAAGCAAACTTGCAACTAGATATCGGAAGGCAAGTCTGCATCTGAATGTCCAGAAGGCAAATCTGCAGCTGGATGTCGGAAAAAAGCCAATTCATAACCTGATGTGCAGGTAACAAGAGATGCTAGAAGATCAGAACAGACTTCTGCGACTTCATCCCTTCTAAGGAGGGAGTGGCTACCGACCAGCAAAAGTCGTAAACAAAGAGTAAGTCATCATCACTTGCGGACAAGGACAAGCAAGGTAATGCAGTTATTGCCTACTCCAGAGCAGAAACGGAAGAATGGCAGCATCAAATTCATGATGGATCCACCCAGAAGACTAAAAAATAACAATTCAACTTGGTAGAAGACCAGTTGGTCGGGAATATCACTCGGGGTACTGGAGAGGGTTCAGGGAAATGTCTCATGAACCACTGATGTTTGTGTTTTGTTTTCTTCTCCACTAGCGTCGTTCTGAGGACAGAACGATTCTAAGGAGAGAGTGATGTAATACCCCGCAAATTAGCATATAGCCATTTTGCATTGTAATCCGTGCACGTTTGAGTATTGTGCACAATTACATATTTTCTGATGATTCAGTTTTAATTGAGAGATTTCAGACATATGAGCTGTTCTAAACCCGGTGAGGTAAACTCGGAATATCTTCTAGATTAAACTGTGGATTCGTCCCAATTAGTTTGACCAGACAATTGTTGGGAGAAAATTATAATTTCTATAAAACATATATTTTTATAGATTTTAAATTATATATATTGGTTATTTTAAATTGAGCTAGTACTTGAATTGAATGGAAATTGAGATTGTGCAGTAGGGTTAGGGTTAGGGTGTGGTGACCTAGGGTTCCTTGACCTAACCTAGGGTTAGGAACCCTAGCACCATATCATGGCTCGGATCTTGATGAAGATCCAATGGTGAAGATAATTCACCATGTGTATGTTGACTTTAAGAGTGGGAAGTTTCTATGAAGCTTCCAAAGAGCTTCAAGAAAAATTGTGTTGGCATCATCTCTTCCATCCATCCCTCCTCAACCCTAGCTCCTCCCATCCCCACCCTCCATCCCCATCATGATGGTCGGCCCATTTCCCACCCCAAAATCCTAGTCTCCATTCTATAAATGCCCCACTCCCTTCACTTCTCATTCTCTTGGTCTTCTTGTTTTATTTGTTCTTCAAAAAAAAGAGGAGAAAGAGAAGGACAGGAAAAGGGTGGAATCTTGAGTAGTAGAAGAGGAGAAGGTGTTGGCCAAAGCTACTACAAGATCAAGTGATCAAGGGTACAAGCTTGAAGAGGAAGGAGCAAGCAAGCTACAAAGAGATTCTCTTGCAAAATCAAGATGTGGGTAACTCAAAAAAATTAAGCTTTTGTGAGTATGTGAACTATTTAGCATGTGGTAGTAGTTGGAGGATTTTAATTATCTTATATGATAGTGGTATGCTAAGAGAAAGATAGTTGTAACCCCTGTTTCCCTAAATACGTATTTTCTGAATATTTTTCGTATTTTGATTTATCATAAATTCAGTATTATTTTAAACTCGAATTGAGCCTTCCATTTAAAATCTTTTCGAACCGAAAATTGCATTTTTTTCGGGTAGCAGTATATTCGAACTGTAATGTTTATTTTCTAAGTGATCAGCCATTTGTATCTTATTTTATTGCTACTTGGATTTTATTAAACTTGTTTATTTCAAATCCTATTTGATATGTATACCAAAATTATTATTTTTGTTATTATTATCATTTTAATTATTCTTGTTATCAGTCTACTATTAATATTTTTACTGGTAATATTATTACCCTTAGTTTTTAATTTAAAAAATCTATTTCTATCGTTAATTGTATTTGTAGTCATTTCAGATAATTTTCATATTTTAGTACAAATATATTTTTGTTCTATAATCCTAATTTTCATTTATTATTTATCCTATTTATTGGATCTTTTCATTCAGATCCTAATACCCCATTATAAACCCAAATCCATTAGCCATATCTCCTATTGGATCTCTCACCCAAACCCACTAACCCAAATCAACCCCAGATTCTTTCTAACGGGCTAATTTATATCAATTCTCCTAATCACTCTCCACTATAGGTAACTCCCCATAATTGAGTAACTAAATCCCTAATATTTGGCGCTCTAATCTCTCCCACTATCTCGTAACTTCCCCTATTATCTCTCTCCCTCCCGTACTCTCTCTCCCCCTCTCCTTCTCTGATTAAAACAAACCAAAACAAAACGAAACCCAACAAAACAAAATGAAGCAAAAACCCCAACTCCCCTTCTCTTCCTCCCCGCTCACCCTACTGTCGAACCCGAAGAACAGAGCAGCGCCATTCCTTCGCTGCTCCGCCTCTCGACGTCAGTGCTGCCACTCGCCTCATCGCGACGCCCTCGCAGCCGCATCGCCGTTGTCGCGCCGGCCTGCACCGTCGCCACCCGCTCTCTCGCTCGCTGGTTCGTCGAAGTAGAGAGCGAAGAAGAAGAAAGGAGGAATCGGCGGGATCGAATCTTAACCATTAAATCACATCAAGATTCGTGCACCCAGCCTGATCTGATCGCTGTTCCCTGTTCACCCATAGCAGATCCGAAATCCGCTGTCCGCTGTTTGGATCAGATCTGGTGTGAGGGTTGTTTCTGATTGGCTGTTACTTGCTGTCATGCATTCTTGCCGCACCAGATCCCATCCGCTGTGTGGTGTTCTGTCTGATCCGGTGTAGAGCTGCAATCCGATTGGTTGCTTCTTGCTGTTTGCTGTTCGGCCACACCAGATCCCACTGCTGTTTCGCTGTTCTGCCTGATCCGGTGTGGAGGATTATTGCTATCTACTAGCTTTCTTCGCACGGTCTTCACACGTATTCTTGGGATTGCTCCCCGGGATTCTGATCCCGTTATTCTTTATTAATTATCGAACCGTCTACAAAGTAAAAGGCAAGTCATTTCTATCGAATGTTTTTGTATCATATTCGATAATTTTTATTGAATTCCGCAAGTGGATCCTATTTAAAATCGTAACATATTATTGTATCTATCGTTGAGATGCCACAGATTTACACGAACGAATCCAAGTGGTAGTCTCGACATCGTGCCATCTTTTTGCCGCTAATGTATAGGGATATTCATACACCATATAGTTATAGTTATTGATTATAAGAATAGGGAATTATAGACACATTTCATATCATGACATTAAATAACAATTAGCTATAGTAGATTGTATAAATTAGTTGATTGTTGATGTGATTGCTATTGATAAATTGTTGAATTGTAATTATTAGAATGTTCCTACATTAATACCATGCTCACATAAGGTTGGTTCGCTGTGATTACGATTATTAAACTCCAATTTATTATCCTTAATTTTTAACCGTTTTATTTAAAATGAACCTGGTGGTCATTCTGGAATTTACACCAACTTGAACCTTAATGTGCTGTTTCAACCTAGATAACTCCATTAAAATCAGAAACTTCCTGAAAGTAAATCGTTGCCCTATCTGTCTAGATGTCGATAGACACCAGAACTTTCAAATTCGAACTTATACTGCCCCAGTTATGAACCTTTTGCTACAGCTGCGCTGTAATTTCAGATTCACGTATATAACAAGTTAGGCTAATGAATTAAGTGAACTATTAATCATATATGGCCAAGATAAATTCCAGATCTGTAGATAACATGTTTAGGGTGTTAAAAATAATTTTTACTGATTTTTGTAATGATTATTTACTGCCTTTATAATTAAAATTAGTCAACATCTACACCCAGCCAGAAACTAAAACCTATAGAGATTACTAAATTTTGCCTATCTATCGCTGTCAGAATATAGACTTTGAGTATGCGTTGGAACCAGGCAGGAGTCTAGTTTCTAGATCACCTGACGGATCTACATTTGCTGTTCTGTAGCAACGGGAATACTGATTTTGGTACAGCAACCTACTGCTGTCCAGAATTGGGATTCTATGCTTTATAATGTACAATTGTGTTTATAATGTTATATTTAGTGTATTTAATTGTATATAGTATATTGCATGATCTTAGGGTTGTTTTGTCACCTTTTCTAGCGTCCCTTACTAATTGCATTATTGTGAGTTTATTGAATAAAGGAAGTAAATCAAGCCGGGGTTAAGGGTTGATTAAGGTAGTTGATGACATAGTGATTGTACTCGGAAGAGGGGCCCGTGTTTCCGTAATTATCGGTCTATCGGTCTATCGATCTATTGGTTATATCGGTCATCGGTTAATTGTAGATTACTGACTTCAGTATCTCGATTGATTCGATCATCGGTCATTATTGAATAATGTTCCCGAGTACATGAACTATAGAATCTACCACCTTAGTCTAAGCAAAATTGATTGTATGCATCGAATCTGTGGTACGGCACACATGGGACACAGTAGTACGTGCATTAGCTAGGATTTAAAAATGAATAATAGACCTAAGACTCTCCTCACATTATCGTTGCATATTGTTATCTTATTGAACAGTGTTACCTCTACTATTGCCATTATTAATATTGTTTATTGTCATCGCGATAAATCAAAGTATTGCATATTATGCCATTATTGGTTTGTCACTGTTCAATACTAATGGTTTCATCGTTTATTGAATTCATTGCTATACCCTATTATCATTGTTTCTCTGTTTCTCCACTTGCATGTCCACGACTTGCTCTAAGGACAAATTATTCTTTCTTTTTAGATGAACAAGTACAGGTGAACAAGGAGAATTTTCAGAAGGCATTGGTGAGCAGTTCTTCTACGATTGGTGCAGGAGTTCCTCGAGATATTTGGTAAGTCCTTATATTCCAGATTTGGTTATTGAATTTCATTCTCGTTTATGTAATCATGTTTCCTGCGTGGTTGTAATTAATTTTTCTTATATTGTCAAGTTAAGACTGGTACAGCTTATGGATGATATGAGTTGGCGTACTTATATCATTCGCTGAGACTCAGTTACGCGCCTGTGTTCCCGTATTCCGGGAAGCAGGGCGTGACAATAGTTGTATGTAAGAACAACTAATTTCATGTGCCTTTGTTAAGGAAATATGCTTGTGAAGTGTAGTTTGAGAATTTCTTGCTCTCAAACGGTTTGGAATTTGGGGCTCAAATTTTGGGGGTTTGTTTTTCTATGTATGTAGAGCATCCATGAATTTTATTTATAATATTTGGAAGCAATTTAGTATCCCAAACATTGGGTTCAAATTTGGACAGAGAGCAGCCAACAGAGCTGCTGTTGTGTGTATTTTGTTGTGTATTTTCTGATTTTGTAACTCACTGTAGATTGAGTATTTTATGCTGAAAATTTTTGGGGACACTCTTGTATGTGTCTATAACTATAGTTTTAAATTTCATAATTTTTCAAGGTCATTTGATACCTCAAAGAAATTGTAGAATGTGACTGGTCTGGTTAACAGAACAGAGCTGACTGTTTTGTGAATGAAGTTCACATGACCACAACTCCTTGTGTATACATGAGATTGCTATGAAATTTTGGGAGTATCTTATGGTATAAGCCTAGTTGATGATTCTCAAATTTTAGAATTTTTAGAGGTCATTTGATGAGGTTTCAAAATTATTTAGTAAGGGGTAGTAAATACCCTGCTGATAGACTAGCTGATATTTTGTGCTTTGTTTGAGGAGTCATAACTCATTGTGCGATATGAATCTGAATGTGAATTTTGGACACAATGGAATAGTATGTATGTGGATTAAGAATCTCAAATTTCATGGGAATTGGACTTAAGATTGATTTATTATTGAATTTCAAAGTGGACTAGGTTCAGCCTAGTGCAAATCGACTAGTCTGCGAAGATGGGAAATTCTGGAATTACTTGTTAAGAATTTGGAAAATTGACCAACTAAAGATTTGTAGTAGGGAGTCATAGCTTCCTAACCCAACTGGAATTTTGTAATTCCAGTTTGTAGGTTGAGAGTTGTGATTTTTCAAAGACTAGGGCAGATCCAGTCTAGTCAAAGCCCTGTTTATTGAAAAAAATCAACTTTTCCCCTGTTTTGCGCACCTGATGGAATTTGGCGATTTTAAGGACTTTAGTGATAGAATGTGAGGATGCATTCAACTAAGAAGTTGTAGTAGACCCTCCTACCTTTCCATAGAAACCGGAATCGAGTAATTCCAATGAGCGAGCAGATTTTTATGATGTTAGAAAGGTGCAGCAAATACATTGAGAACTATACAGCTGAGAGTATATGAGGTTTATATAGTATCCAGATGATTGAATTTGAGAAAATGGTTAACTGAAGAGTTAGACCATGGTCTTAGCTTTCCAGAATGGGTAGTATCAAGCAATTCCGAATTGTGTGCTAGAAGTTATGGTTGTTGCAAGTTTAGCAACCTGTTGTTTAGATTGACTTTAAGCTTAAGTTAACTTGGGGACTTGAGTTCCTTAAAGAATTTGAGTGAATCGTCCACTAGGGGATTTCAATGGGACTCCCTACCCTTCTAGCAATTCTGATTGTATTGGATTCTGAGGGGCATAGCTTGAGTTACAGCTACTGCTATTACTTGAACTTATTCATCGGACAATTGATGAGGAACCCTCTGCATACCGCAGTGTGGTGATCATGAGCTATCATATTTTTAAATATGTTTTAGCATTTCATTTTGAACTTAGACAAGTTCATGTGCTTAGTACTCATGGTGGACATGAGTGAGTTGGGATATAGCTCTGGTCGAATTGTGTTTGGTATCTCGATGCCTGAGTCTGTCAATGGTCAGGAATTGATGTTTATGTGTGTGCATACCTTCATTCAATTAGGTTGCATCTCTCGGGCGCCGTTGGACTACTCGCTGAGGGTCATGGGCTGGGATTATTTGGTCGATGACCTGCAAAGGTATTGGAATCAATGAATGTGATTCCCGTGATGATTGTTGTTTTGACAGACCAGACAGGCTCGACATTGTTGATCGACACCGAGTGTGATTTGGGTAACAACTTGTTTTTAGTAAATTGTATTGATTAGGTTTTCTTTATTATTTCGCTTGAAGACCGAATCGGTGTTAGGGGTGATTCCCTATAATCCGACTCGTTCTGAGAGTTGGCCCTAGGTGGTGATAAATATGGGGTGTCTCTTCCTGTCATTAGGGATACGTATTGCTGTGCGTATCTTGCACTGTTGATCGATTCCTGAAGTAGCATGGTAAGAACGGAATGTCAATTTTTTGGCGGATAAAAGGTTTTAGACATTCGAGGCCGTCATGTTCTATGTTGTGGACACGAACGGATCATAATGGATCTTCTGCGCGATGGATATGCTGCTGTATATCTGTAAGTTCGTCACAGCTTTTGAGGGTGGTCCGATGTAGCAATGGTTGATGGCAACGGGATAGCGTCCCGAATTATTTCTTTTTATTTATACCTCTTCAACCATGTCATACTATCAGGAACAGGAAGTGGACTGAAATAGAATGCATTGCATAGCGAGGGTTCAAATCCCTGAACTGGAGAAATGACTTGATCTGGGGCACATGTAGTATGGGATGCATGTGTGTCCAGAGTTTTGCTAACATTGGATTAAGTGCATCTGTTCTGTACTCTGTGTTTTGTATTAGACTTCAAGTTATGGCATGCACGAACACTAGGAAATCAGGATACACGTGTCTTTTTCATTCAAGTTAAATTGTGGGTGTGATAGTTGGAGATCGCTATTTTCTTATCAACTTTGCGTCAGTAGAATTACTGACGTGCCCACTTAATTAGGTACTTGATACCGGGTCGAGAGGGCAGGTGAGCCAACCCAGTAGGGCATCCAAGTGGGGCGGCAGTGTACATGTCTACCATTCGAGCGGGCACAGAAACATCAGAGTCACACAACAGAAGGCTCAAGCCGAGGGGCAAGTCCCATGGAGGCAGAGCGACCACTCAGCTGAATTTCGGCAGTGACCAATTGATTCCCGATCTGGAAGACTGCCGATAGCCTCGCAGGTGGAATCTGGATATTTGTAATCAGTTGTAATAAGTTTATATAATTTGTATTCCTTATTTAGAACAAGATAAGGGTTGTAATTATTAATAGGGGTGTTCATCGGTTCAAAACCGAACCGAACCGGAAAAAACCGAACTGAACCGAACTTTTTGGTTTGGTAAAACTGGAACAGAAATCCGAACTGAAACTCTACAAGTTCGGTTTAAACCGAACCGAATTTTATCGGTTCGGTTCGGTTAATAACCGAACTAACCGAACTTGGAATTCCTTCGACTACAGTAGCTTATCATCCAAAGCAAGTCGTGGCTTTGCTTCGATGAAATTTTCATGAACGAGAGCCATTCTTCTTTTCTCACCTTGGTTTTCATCACATTGTTCTTTCCCCCAAGCTCCATAGACATCCTTATAATCTATCTCACCCGAAGAATGATCACCATCTCTAAAGCTTCCTTTCCTATTATCTAAAACTAACCGACGACGAGTAGGAACTGTCTCGTCGAGGCCCATTAGCCTGGCCATGATATTGGTTTGCTTCCTTTTACACTCAGTTTCTTTAGACATTTCTTGTGTCATGAGCATCTTGATTGGTATCTCCTTGGATCTACTTTTGATTGAAAAATAATTCACTTGATCACTGCTCATCTGAAAATGCAAGAACTACAATCAGGGTGGGTCTTTAATTGTCAAACTTAATTTCCCCCTTAATCGCAAGAACTACAACTAGTGCTCTTTTACCTGTTTGCTCTTTCCATAAACTCCTCGAGGAGCAGTAGTTCTCGAAGCAACATCAGTGTGATTTCTATTAGTAGGAGAACCTACCCATATAAATGCGTAG